>OZ014519.1:736133283-737333283 GCA_963966055.1 Lathyrus aphaca | reverse complement strand
TATGAATACTATCTGTTCTGTATACGATCTCGTACATTTTTTATATATATTTCTCTATTATTAGAAGAAATTCATTTAGATGAATTTAAAAATGTGTTAGAAATGGGATATGACACTATTTAGGATATGAAATATTTAAGAAATTAATCGACTCTCAAGATTAATCAAATAATAGATTAGAATATGAAAATTTTATCTTTTACAAATTTATCTTTTTTGTGTATTGTAAATTTGATAGCATATTTCATTAGTTGATAGTTGAAGTATATGATGAAAATTAAATACTTATTTAATGTATAGAATAATAGTGGTTTATATAATGAATTACCCAACTCATGCGAAGTATGTCATGTCATTAATAGTGGTTTATACAATAATAACTGAGTTACTGAACATGCAGTACAGACTCTTATGCACAATTCCATGACAGGCTTGGAACAATCTGTATCTCCTAAAGTGAAATCTACATCCAACTTAAGAGTCACCATACATTACTCCCTCACATGATCATATGATGACATTGATACATCATTTTAATGTTAATAGAATTTGGAATTAATCCTTACACATCCAAAAGTAGTGGATCAGTTGGTCTTAATGTGTATGAGTTTTGTTCCTAACTCTTTGGGTGTTAGAACGATAGTAACATACATCTCTTCAAGGACAACTCTAAAGGTTGGTATTGTAGTCGAAGAGTTGGTTGAACTAACTTTCGGACTCCCATTTTGCTGGTTTGTTGGAGTTGGTTAGACATACATTTCATGTTCAACATATAATGTTGGTTGTTTCGCAATAAAATGAAAAGTATATTAAGTTTAATCCTGAATGAAGCAATGCATTGTTGTAAACATATAAAGGTTGAAATGCCTAATTGGGGGTTACGTAGTATTTAAAAAAAGTTATTACTGTAAAAGAGATCGGAGCCACCATTCAAGATCAACAGTTATCCAACTCTTATTATTTATGGTTCATTCATGAAACTAAAACATTCATTTCTGATTTTCGAATGGAATAAAACTCAATACCTCTGATTAGGCCGAAAGACCTCTCATCTCATTGAAGTGCTATCCGACCAATTATTTCAATAAAAATGTTTATTCTTTCATTAATAAAAGAAGGAATAATGAGTGTCCTCAAGGCATTTTTTAAGAACCTTAAATAGTGCATTGGAAATTGAACTGTTTGAATTTTTTAAGAAACAATTTCTTGATATGGAATCCTTAAAGAATGCCTAGAGGGTACTCGGTAGCAAGACCCATAAAATTAATATGATGTGAAAAATATAAGACCGTTTGATTCTCATAAATAATTAAAAAACTTTAGAGAATTTTTCATCCCACCCCATGGGTCTCTCAGGCACCATGTGCGTTTTTATTTTTACCCTCACTGCTTCCGCTGATGTATCTCTAGACGCACATTTTTTTATTTAAACGTTGATTTATTCCATGGATACACCAACAAAACTTTTTCTCAAATGTAGTTGCGGAACATATTTTGATATACTTCGCGCGTAGAACCCTTCCCCTCCCTCACTTTCACTTTCCATCTTCTTCTTCATTCAAACAAACCCTCATTCTCTTAACTTCTCCCTCATTCAAACAAACCCCTCCACCAAATCATACAGTTTTCGCTCGACTTTGACAGAGATGATTATCTGCGACGATCGACTACATCATAAATATTCGAAGCTCAGTTCAATCGGTAAGTTTTAGAGTTTTCGAGTTATTTTCAAATATTCTCCGTAATCGATTTAGAATAGCTATTTAGGTGTAGAAATCATTGGATAAGTTTAGAAACATAGTTTAGAGACAATGTAGATATTTTTTTTTTGTTTAAACGAACGATCAAGGGGTTGTTTTTGAATTTTTCTTCAACTGGATCGTCAACGGTGTTTGTCACTGTTTTTTCAAGTTTCAGAAGCTTCCGCAAGTACATCAGCAGAACAATTGAACGTTAACACATTCTGTGGATGAACTTGCAGAACAACCCATATTTTCTATATCTTGCGTGCTTCCGTAAACACACTTGTGGAACAACCCGAAATTTCTATATCTTGTGTGCTTCCGTAAATACATTTGCGGAACAATTGAATGTTAATTTTTTATTTTATTTATTTTATTTCCGTTGTATCTTAATTTAACTTATTGGTTTGCAGGCATTATGTCTTCTTCAAACTCAAACTATCATATTCCTACAGAGAGACAAATACACGGTCGAGTTGCCCAACACGCCTCTGTCCGGAAGGAGGGGACCCATGTCCAGTCGGACGTACCATTTACATCTGGAGTTGTAGGAACTTCTTCATCCCGGAGGCCATATGATGCTTCTGAGGGTACTTCATAGTCTTTGCTCTCCCAGAGGAGATGCCAGGAGAGTTCGATTCCACGACCGAAACGTGATGTTGAGGATCCTAATCAGACCTAGGAGGGAGTTCAGGAGACACAAATGGATGTTGTTGCCACTGCTTCTGAGAGTTATCCTGGGGGTCCATCTGACATGTCTCTACTGTTGGGTTATGCAGAGCAAGCTGCCCCACATGTATGGCGTGGAGAGGTAATATTGCTTAGATTGTTTTTCATTCAGAAAATATTATATGTACCATTGTTTTTTATTAAAATTTGTTTCTTTGATAATTTTTAGGCACATCAAGCTCATAGGTTTTATAACCATGTATACTAGAGAGTGCGGAGGACAAGTGGCTCATGGTTTCTATTGTTGTGTTTGATCTGAAGGACCTTGTTGAGATTGAGTATTTTGTGATACATATCGGTATGCTCATGGCTTTTGTGGATATGTGGCATCTAGAGACCTCCTTTTTCCATCTACCACACAGGGAGATTAGTATCACTCTTGACGATGTTTCATGTTTCTTACATGTACCGATCAGGGGTATCCTCCCCCGTCACTAGAAACTGTCGAAGGAGGAAGCTAAGGATATGTTGATTCAGGAGATCGAGGTGACTCTGGAGGGTGCATTGACTCCAAGCATTGCCGCCAGTTTCTTTCTTGAGAGGTTTGATGCCATGCGTACAATGGAGGAGATGATTCAGGTGAGCATTGAGTATCACACAATACCACAGACATCACGCCTAGACTGGTGGGATAGGAAACCGAGGAGGACACAGAGGCAGACGAGACGATATAAGCAGAGGAGAGCGTGCATATGTGGCAGATAGAGGAGAGGGTGGAGAGGATGTACTCCCTCACACACAATAGCTATATGTATTATTTATTTATTTATGACAGTGATGTATTTGTTTTGGATGATGACATTGATGTACTATATATATATATATATATATATATATATATATATATATATATATATATATATATATATATATATATATATATATATATATATATATATATATATATATATATATATATATATGATACTATTTTTTGAATAAAACTGGTTTAATTTAAAATAAAAATTATTCTGCTAAAATTTCGCAGATGTATTTATGAACTATTTATGCATATATATCTGTGGAAGGTTTCAACGTAAAACAAAAAAATGATGCATCCGAAACTGTATCAGCGGAACCAGGAGATATAATTAGAAATGCAGAAGATAACTGAGAAATATATGAGATGTATTGAGAAATTCTGAAAACTTTAATTGTCATGTAATATGAATCTAACCCTTTTTGTTAACTTAAATGCCCCTTGGTTAATTTGGGCTTCATCGCGTGTGCCATCTAAGTTGTGTAATTCAAATAGTATGTTTAGATCACAAAACAAAAAGTGGGTGAAAAGAAAATTAAAGAAAAGAAAGTATGAGAAAAGAAAGAAAAAAAAAAGGAAAGTAAGAGAATTTTTAGTTGTTTGATGTAAAAAAAAATTATATTTTAATACATTGACAATAACCTAAACAATCTTCATTAATTTTATATAATATATTATAAATTAAATTTCACGTGAAACTTTTTATATTTAGGTTAAACAATTTTTTTAGTTTAAGTATTAAATGTTTTCTTAATATTATTAGTACTATTATTATTTTGGATGGAATTCATCTAGGATGTCGTGAGTTAGAATTCAAGTTTTTTTATTTGATGTTCATATATAATAACCAATGAACATCAAATATAAAAGTGCGAATTCGAACTCATTAATCCTAAATGAATACCAATAGGTTAATCCAAATAAAAAATGGCACTAACTCTAATTTGAATAATTTTCCGTAATAAACAAGTGGTTAATATTAATATTAAAGAGTTGTCTCTGTCTATGTTAATTTTTTTTAGCTTGTACCCTTATATTTGTTCCAATATTTTTACGATTTTTTTGGACAAAAATGTCCTCATATAAATAGTGTGTAATTCAAAAGTTATATTTTTTTCTTCTCATTTTTACATTCTACGAACTAAGCAAATTTTTTGGAAAGCAGATTTCTCTCCCGAAACACCATAATCAGGACATTCGGTTATGTTTTTTGCAATCTAGAACTAACAAGTAAGCTACATTCGGTTTATTATTTTTCCGTTTACAGACTGGAAGTAGTTGTATTGCTACTTCCGATTTATGTTATTTTTTCCAGTTACACGCCAGACAGTTTACATATGTTTTGGGTTTACACACCGGAAGTACCCTCTGTGTTACTTCCGATTGAGTTTCGTATTTATTTTATTTTAATTTTTAATTTTTTTGTTTAATTTTTTTAAAATATATATTTTTTTGGTTTTGTTTTCAGTGTTTCGCATTAGAGGACACGACAAATATATTCATCGGCGATTGCATGATGGAAGGACAATTCCGACGCATTTATACCAGCAAGAACTTCAGGTTGCTGATCCTGTAGCGGCTCATGTTCCACTGCATCCATCATTTCCTAGAGGACCATCTGATACGTCACTTTTGGTGAGGTATTAGAATCAGGTCGCTCAGCATTTGTGGGAAGGCGAAGTAAGCCAATCTATGACCTTTCAATGGTGAATAAATGTAAAACATCCACAGCTTTTCGTCTATGGTGTATGCCTTTAACCTTCCCAAGAATGACTGAAGGTGGGTGCGTGGGTAGGATGTGCCATTATACCTTTCAAAACACGGGGGTTTGAACTCGTGAGGAATTCTCACCCCTTCCACCAGTCCCATGTCCATTACATCAAACCCTAGGAAATTCTGGGATTCAAGAGACCTCAGCTTCTCTGCAATTTCATCCAGCCTACGGTCGTAAACTTCGTCCCCAGCCCCAACAACTGTAAACTGCTCTTCTTGAGGATCCTCTTGCAAGATCCTACCTCCAGCAGTGTTACCCTGAGTATTCCTTATGGCATTAACCTCTGGGTTTAGATGAGGCCCAAACTCTGGTGGATCAGTGCGAGGTTGCACGTGATCGTTGTTACTGGTACCTCCTGTACCTGGATGGTGTTCTTATGGAGTCTGCCTTTCAACCAGCTCCCTTAGTCTTTCTTGGCTCTGAGACAAACCAGTCATTACGGTCATGAATTGGGTCATCTGATTCCTCATCTCAACCCTCTCATTTGCCATTTGGGTCCTTACTTCATTCAAGTCTTGCTGAACTTGATCCATCTGGAGTCCCAAAAGGTTGTTTCGCGTCGGGTACCGGGGTATTCTATTGACAGGGAACACTCTTCTGCGAGCAATGTTTCCTGAAACCACAACAAAGTGAGAAACAACAATAAACAAAAACCTACAAAACAAAGAAAATGTTAGTATGCAATGAAGTATGCCTATTTGTATTCCAAGGGTATCCGGTTTGGTTCTTTGGTTTTGACCTTTCCAGACCTCGAGGAAATGCTGATGATGTTGATAGATAATGCCCACCAATTAATACAAACTGATATATTACAAAAGATGAAAATACATAGTTTGATTACAGTTCATCCCCACGGTGGGTCAAAATACAACAACAAAAGAAAGAGTACAACAAAAGAAAAGTACAAACAAAAGAAATCAGACATCCAATCCAAAGTCATCCTCTCTGACTTCCTTTAGGAGGGACTCAATCACTGGACCCACTGGGTGCTCTGTAATAGTCCTGATGAGGAGGTTCCTGGTAGCAATGGCATTGGTCAACTTCTTATGCTTATCCTGATCTTTTGACCTTTTCACCCCCGCCCGGGGTTTCAATTCAGATATCTTTCTCTGAGATGCTAACAAAGCCTCCTGATGCTTCTTCTCACCAGCCTCCAACTGCTCTATCTTAGCCTGAGATCTCTGATCTTCTTGTGCACGGGCTTCAGTGATCCTGATCCACCTAGCCTGGCTTTCCTCCAAATAGTGCTCTGCCCTAGCCTTCTGAGTCTTTGCTTCCTTGCAAGCATTCTTCAGTACTAATTCCCCTGCCCTTGCCTTCCTGATATAGTCATCTGTCTTCTCAATCTTGGTCAGATGCTCAACCCTAAGCCTTTACAATCTCTCATTATCTAGACGACTGTCATTTCTCTCCCATAGAGTCTTCTTTAAGGCTTCAGATAGCTAAGTATTCCTCTCTTTCAGCTTTTCAAACTCTTCCAAACTGACAGTAGCTGCAGGCTGCACTGTAGAAGGTCCAGGTACATCTTCTAAAGTAAATGGCATTCGGGTGATCTGAGCTCTGGTACAAGACCAATCATAATACTGTGCTGAAGCAATGTTGTTGCACTTGCCAAGGATGGTTGTTCCCTTGGTCTGAATGTTATCCCAATCTCAAGCAGCTTGTCTGACAACAACAGAGTTAGGTTGGATTTCACAATAGAGGGTCTCAGCCAAGTCTTGCCCTCTGAGAGGATGAACCAAAGCATATCCCAATTGTCTCTTAAAGAGCAAAGGGTTGTAATTGATGCAACCTTTTACTCCTATCAAAGGCACATTAGGATATTGCCTACAACTAGTAATAATGTCCTTGCCCTTGGTGCTCTGAGTGCACCATCTGATGTCATCTGATGTTAAGGCAATGAACCTCTTAGCCCAGTTCTTCTATTGATGGGGGTTCAGGAAAGTATCTGATTTTGGCAAGTGTCTTAGCAGCCAAGAGTAATAGAGAGGAGCACAGCATATGACTAGTCTTCCTCTTTGGTTCTCATTCCTCTGGTGTACTGAGTAGTAGAAGTCTCTCAGTAAGGTAGGAACTGGGTTCTTCAATAAGAACAGATGAATGGAATTCTTGCTCACAAACTTTGGCTCATCTGCAAACAAGATAACCCCATATATACTGAGGGCTAGAAGTGCACAGACAACCTTCCATTCCCCTATTGCATCATACAGGGCAGCCTGGGAGATCAAGAAGTCTAGGTGAAGGCCTGGAACCCCAGCCTTGGTTGTCTTGTTCTGCTCAATGAGGGAAGGCTCCAAATGCAATGCCCTGGCTATGTCTTCATTTATGGGAGCAACCATCTCAGGGTTGAAAGGAATCCCTCTCCTGATGGGAACTCCTAACAACATGGAAAATTCTTCTAGCAAAGGTCCCAACTGGAAATCAAGGAAAGTGAAGCACCTGAGTGGAGGATCATAAAACTGCAAGCAAGTATGGATTATGCTCCTCTGAGATGCATCTAGATCCATGACCATGTCCAATATGCCTCCATAATGCTCTCTGAACAGTGGGATATGATCAGGGGTAATGAGGGACTGGACCTGCCTGATGCCAGTCAGGGTGGGCTCAAAGAAGTGGTATGTGATGTTGCTCTTTCTCGAAGTGTCCATGGATGCTGGCTTCTGATGAAGAAGCTGAGAGCAACTGCTGATGAAGGTCACTAAATGAGATGCTGGAGATGGGTCTCTGATGAAGATAGCTGGAGAAGAGTCACTGACAAATTGATGAAGGTGCTGGAGAAGATAACTGAAGCAGTCTGAGCAGCAGAAGGGGTCAAAACCAAACCAAAGATGATAAGATGGATACCCTGTAAAACAAATAAGCAAATGTTAAATGATGCAAAAATGATGTATGCAAATGATATGCAAAGGGTTTGTGATCAAGTGCTGGATCTGTTTATCTGTCTTGGTAAAAGTCCATGTATGTTCATAAATCCAGATGGAGGTTTAGAAATCCAGTATCCAGGTGGGGGACTCAAATAAAGAGTCACAAGTCCGGGGTAATCAGAAGAACTGTCAGAATAATACAACCCCACCTGGGGCATCTTCCAATGATAAGAAGACTTTGAGAAGGCTTGCTGGTAGTTTCTTTCTGAACACTGACGGTTCCCTGTACAAGAGAAACTTTGATATGGTACTCCTCAGATGTGTTGACAGAACAGAAGCAGACTTGTTAATGCATGAAGTGCACGAAGGATCCTTTGGTACCCATGCAGGAGGGCATGCCATGGCCAAGAAGTTACTAAGATCAGGTTATTACTGGATCACAATGGATGCCGACTGTTGTGCCTACGCCAGAAAATGCCATAAATGCCAGATTTATGCGGATAAGGTGCATGTGCCTCCGAATCCTTTGAATGTAATGTCTTCACCCTGGCCCTTCGCTATGTGGGGCATTGACATGATTGGCAAGATTGAGCCAACCGCTTCTAATGGCCACAGATTCATCCTGGTTGCCATTGACTATTTCACCAAGTGGGTCAAAGCAGCTTCCTATGCAAATGTTACAAGGCAAGTGGTAGCCAGATTTCTGAAGAGAGATGTCATCTGTCGATACGGAGTTCCCGAGAGAATCATTACTGACAATGGTTCCAACTTGAACAACAAAATGATGTCAGAACTATGCCGGGACTTCAAGACCCAACACCACAATTCTTCTCCTTACAGGCCAAAGATGAATGGCGCTGTTGAAGCAGCTAATAAGAATATTAAGAAGATTGTGCAGAAGATGGTAGTCACTTACAAAGACTGGCATGAAATGCTACCATTTGCCTTGCATGGGTACCGCACGTCAATCAAAACATCCACTGGGGCAACACCGTATCAGCTTGTGTATGGTATGGAGGCAGTCCTGCCTGTTGAAGTTGAGTTACCCTCCTTACGGGTATTAATGGATGTTAAGCTAAACGAAGCAGAGTGGGTCCGATCCCGATACGAACAACTGAGTCTGATTGAAGAAAAGAGATTGGCGGCAATCTGTCATGGGCAGTTGTATCAGAAAAGAATGAAGAGAGCCTTCGATCAGAAAGTCAGGCACCGAGAGTACCAAGTAGGGGATCTTGTGCTGAAGAGAATCCTCCCTCCTCATACAGACCACAGGGGCAAATGGACTCCAAATTATGAAGGACCATTCGTAGTAAAGAAAGTTTTCTCCGGTGGAGCACTGATGCTCAGTACTATGGATGGTGAAGACTTCCCGTCCCCTGTGAATTCAGATGCAGTTAAAAAAATACTTCGCATAAAGAACGACCCGCTGGACATAAAAACAGAATGTAAGTCCAGGAAAAAATAGGGCATCCCGGCGAGTCAAAAACAGAATAAAAGACTCGGGCAAAAATAAGGGAAAATAAACAAAAAAAATGTACACCCGCTGAGTTGAAAAGCCGCATTGGACAACTCAGGCAAAAATGGGTATCCCGATGGATTGAAAACCCGAAAGGGCGATCCATGCAAAATAAGGGAATAAGCGAACAACTGCAGTCTGAATTCGTCTGTATCACCTACAACCTAGTAAACCTCGAAAGGATCAAGCATCACTCAGAATCAGCCTCCTTCAGAAAGCAAGACGAGAAGAACGTCAAAAGTCATACGAGTCATAGCAAAAGGAAGCTCCTTGAAGCGTCATCAACATTGCCAGCATCTTTTTGTTTCTCAATTTGTAACAATTTCCTCATTTCGGGGGATCTGTTTCTTTGACTGTATCTTGCCAATTCAGGGCACATGAGTTAATAAAATCAGATTTTTAGTCACACGTTGTCTCGTACTCTTTTATTTGCAAAAATGTCTGATGTCATTAATATACCGATTGCATAAATACAGATGTTTCTTTTCTAAAAAAATACGTGCTTGCAGGAAATATATTTACTCCCGGGAATGTCTAGACCCCTATGATGGGAAGCCGGTAAGGGATACCTCGGGATTACTTGTGCGTCCCTCTGTCTTTGCAGGATTGCAGGTATTCAAAAGCGCAACATGGGGCATGTAAGCTTCATCCCAGCAAGTTGGCAAATCAACACTCACTCAGTCTTAGCACCCAAAGTGATTTCTCCCCAGCTGAGTTACCACTTGTTACTTCTCCCAGCTGAGGTGCCTATCATTCTTCCTCCTCAGCTAAGTACAAAAGCCAGGGAACCACTTCCCCACAGAGTTTCAGCCTCTATCCAGAAGAGCAACGCATGAAGGAATCACAACAGAGTGACGAAAGCTTCTACAAACCCCAGCTGGGTCCCTCATTACCAAGATGGGTCTATCAGTGACTTATTTCCCCAAGCAGATACATCTCGTCAGATCTACCAATGATCTCATCCCCAGCTGGGATGTCCATTTCAAACAGATCGACCAGAGATCTTCACAGCAACGGGATCCGAATCCCGGATTAGTATCCTTGCATAATCATGGCATTCGCATCATATTCACCCTACAAAGCGTAGCATTCCGTCTAACACGGAGCATTACGGCAAAAATCAAACATGTTGCATAATCATAAGCCATGTTCTGAATCAAACACTTGTGAATAATGACAATCCACCAACAATATACAGAATGCTCCCCAGATTCCCCAGCGGAGAGCTAAAGCTAAAGCAATTGCCTTGCATTCACAAACATCAGTATATACTCCTTGTGGCACCCGTCCGTGTCATATCCCCAGTAGAAAGCCAAAGCGTCCCCTTTGCACTCACATATACTTATATATAATTTTCTTGACATCCGTCCGTGTCACCTTCCCCAGCACAGTAACCTAAACACTTTGTATATCAGATATTTGTTTACACTATGCTTTTCTTCTTTTGACACTCGTCCGTGTCACTCTCCCTAGCAGGTTGAACACTCATCTATACACCACTCATACTTATTACTCATATTTCACTCACACAGATACTCGTCTGTATCTTGTATACACCACTTATATCATCTCAGATTCAACACTCATCCTTGTTCTTTGTTAACCAGTTGATACTCGTCCGTATCATCATCTCTGAACATGTGTCAATATTTGTTTCTACCCGATACTCGTCCGTATCGTAGTCTTAGGGATGCTCGTCCGCATCTTTAATCCATACACTGTGTCAAACACTCTTGTCTTCTTGAATATAGACGCTCGTCCGTGTCTACTACTCCCCAAAAGAGTCCCCTCAGATTCAACACTCGTCCGTGTTCCTTGTTAACCAGTTGATACTCGTCCGTATCATCATCTCTGAACATGTGTCAGTATTTGTTTCTACCCGATACTCGTCTGTATCGTAGTCTTAGGGATGCTCGTCCGCATCTTTAATCTATACACAACGTCAAAACACTTATACCTTTATTTCTTGGATATAAACACTCGTCCGTGTTTACTATTCCCCAGTAGATCGCCAGCAAAGCAAAATTTCTTTTCTATCTGACATTCGTCCTATGTCATGATAAACCTTGAGAGCAGCCGTACCCTGCTAGGTGATCTTCCTTCACCTCTTGATGATCGTCCTTCATCATGCTCATCCGATGGCCGTCCCCATCGTTGACCCTTTCTATCCGACATTCGTCCTGTGTCGTGATATTCAGCAGCCGTCCCCTGCTAGGTGATCGTCCTTCACCTTTTGATGATCGTCCTTCATCATTTTATCCGATGGCCGTCCCCATTGTTGATCTTGTTATCTGACATTCGTCCTATGTCACGATAAACCTTGAGAGCAGCCGTCCCCTGCTAGGTGATCGTCCTTCACCTCTTGATGATCGTCCTTCATCATGCTCGTCCGATGGCAGTCCCCATCGTTGACCTTTTATCCGGAATTCGTCCTATGTCATGATATTTTTGGCAGCCGTACCCTGCCAGGTGATCGTCATTCACCTTAGATGACCGTCCCTCATCTTACCCTTTTCAGAGCAGCCGTCCCCTGCTAGGTGATCGTCCTTCACCTTTGATGACCGTCCCTCATCATTATTTCATTTATTCTTTAACCCGATGGCCGTCCCCGTCGTGGTCCCTTTTCCTTTTCCTGATGATCGTCCTTCATCAGTTTAGCCCGATGGCCGTCCCCATCGTTGTTTACATTACTTTATGAACCTGATGGCCGTCCCCATCATTTTTCATTAATCCCCAGAGAATCTTATAGCTTTACTTGATGGCCGTCCCCATCATAATCCCTTGTATCCCCAGCATGTCGGCCGTCCCCGTCATTGCTTTATTTTCCGCACTTTTCCAGCATGTCGGCCGTCCCCGTCATTGTTCTTCCCCCAGCAGTCGTCCTCTGCTCGACGGTCGTCCTCCGTCGCCCACACTTTACAATATACTTTATTTTCTTTTACAATCTATATCCCTTTTCTTCTTCATTCTGTGAGTGCAAATTTTGGATTGTCTTTGGTATTCAACCACAAGTTATCTTGTTTGCCTGTTAAGCCGTTGCTTACATCCTGCACAGCTAACTCATGTTTGAATAGGGGCAGCTGTAAACACCCCAAATTTGCCCTCACCCATTCACACCATGGTTTGTGATCATTTCATATGCATAATTTCAATCATGGCATCTCATATCACATTTTTGATTCACTGCATTGGTTCAAAGTCATCTGCATCTAGGGTTTGTGATCTGAGCAATCCAAGAGCTATTTGAGCCACTCCAAAGGTCATCAATCACCTCAAAGGGGTCCATGTATGTTCAAGCATCATATTATATCCTCTCAAAGTCAAGAATGTCAAAGAATCACAAGAACTGAGAATGGCATGGAAGCAGAGCCAGGTTTGACTGCACAGATGACCTAGAATTAGGGTTTTGGTTTCAGAGGCCATAACTCCAATTTTTTTGGTCATTCTTGTTTCTATTGGTCTCTATATGGTATAGGGATCATGCATATCAATTTTCATGAAGAAATTCAATGGGGAAGTCATCTGATCAAGGGTTGACTTTCTAAGCAAGTCAGTGCAAAATCAGGGCATCTGAGGCCCCCAATGACCCAACCAAAGGGTGTTCTTCATCATTTTGATTATGTATGATCTTTATTTGATCATGGAAGATGTTAGAAGTTCACAAAATTGAAGAATTTCAAGTCATTTGCAAAGTTGACTTTTTGGGAAAGTTTGACTTTTAATGAAATTGCCATTTTGGGAAACTTTTTCAACCCTTGCTTTTTGATTCAAAAATGCTTCAAATGGAAAAACTTTGGTCATGAAAGTTGTAGAATGGATCATTCCATTTTCAAAAAGTACAAGAACATGACCTAATTCATTTTGGATCAAAAGTTATGGCTTGCCAAAGTTGGCTAAAATCACAAAATTTGAAGTTTTCCACCAAAGAGACATTTTGCAAAATGGTTTGATCAAGTGTTCTAAAGGCCTCAAATGTGTATCATTTCTTCACAACATGATCATGTGACATCTAAAATTCAGAATGGGCCAAGGGATCACTCATTTTCATGACTTATGGAGCAAGATTTCTCAAAGGAAGCAAAAGTGAAGCAAGTTGCAAAAACTCACTCAAGTGTGAATCCACTTGCTTGCTAACTTCACAATCAATCCTATGGCTCTCCACACATCTTGCTGCGCAGGACACCCCATCTGTCCTTGGCTAGCTAGTAGCCCATGCCTCTCTTACACAAACTTGACATTTTGGCAACTTGAGCCATACCAATCACATCAGTACACATCAACTCATCTGACCAATCCCATTTGTTTATACAAACCAAAAGCAAGACAAAGCACATAATACACAAGCCTGAAAGCACCAAGAACACAGCTATCTCATTTCCACCCCATTTTGCAAAAGCTTTCGAAACACTCTCCACAAGAGGCAAACACACAAACCAACTCAGAACACTTCACTGATCAAAAACCACCCATCACCATAGCCTGAAACTCCCTGAATCAAAAACACAATCACCACCCCCCCTTGAACAGAACTTTTGTAATCTTCCAAACCAGCCATCATAAACTTCTTCCAAGTATCAAGACTTCATCAGGGGCCTAAGAGGAGTGGTTTGCACAAAGAGAGAGGGTCAGAAAGTTGCAAACTAAGAAAGCTCAAAGCTCAGGTATCTCAAGAACTTTTTTTCCAGAAATGAGTTTTTAAGTTGCTAAATTGTTCCTCATGCTTTGCTGATCACTCTGATGTTTTTACTTTATGAAATGGTTGAGAAATAAGCATGTAATCGTGTTCTGAAATTTTTCTGACCTAAATATGTTTTGCTTCGATTCGCATGATTGATGAATGAAAAATGATTTTTGTTTGGGGTTTTTGATTCAATGTTGAATGGGGATGATTTCTGGGTGATTAGAGTTCATTTTCATGGACTGGGGAGAAAGTTAGCAACTTTCAGGTGAGAGTCTCGCCGGAGAAGACGACCGGAAGTCTTCTCCGGCCACCTGAAAGTGATTAGGGTTTAAGCTGTATAATTAATGAAGTTTGAATGTGGAGCGTAGATGTTGCTGACTTAGTCAATTCCCGCGCGTGTTCAATGGTCCAGATCTTCCACTTAGCCCTAATCTCACTTAATTAAATTAATTAATCCATTTTAGTCAGTTTGAATCTCAGCCCTAGGATTACGCGCGCAGTCTTTCCCTCCATTCCAAGTTTAAATGCTGACCATTGGATGCGCTGACTTTCCCATTAATTCATTTTATTTTCATTTAATTCCATTTGTTTTCTTCATTTTATTTAAAATAGCAAAACATTTTTAAAAATTCTGAAAATTTTTATACAAGCTTTTATTAATTTTCAGAAACCAAAAACATTTTTATTTTTATTTTTTGCATTAAAAAATATTTTTAAATCATTTAAAAGATTATTTTTAATTAATTAATGATAATTAATTAATTAAAAATACTTTTAGGTATTTAAAAATCACAAAAAAATTCATGAAACCTTTAAAATCATTTAGAAACATTGTCCAACCCTCAAACCAAATTTCTTTTTTGATCTTGATGTCTTTTGACAATTTTCCATGGAATTAATTTCATTTTAAGGCATTATTTTGATCCAATCTTCAAAAATTCATTTCTGCCTAACCATTGAGAGTTGGACAATGATTCTTTTTGCATTGCATCTTGCATATCATGTAGTTTATAGGATTAAATTGGCATGAATTGATCTTGCATTTCCTATTTGTTTGGCATTTTTCTTGACAAGGTACCTTAAAACCCTAACAATCTTAAGAAATTCATAACTTTCACTAGGTTAAGAATTGTATCCCCTCCTTTGGGCAGTGAGTTTGTATAGGTTTAGGGTTCCCTTGAATGCATTTTCAATTTTTTATCTTGATGTTTGCTTCTGGTTTTGATTTTTGTTTTGTGCATTGATCATAAACCCTAATTTGGGCTTCCTCTTGCATTCATCTTGCATTTGCTTACATACCATGACTTGCCATGACATTTTGTGCATCCACTTGGTTCATTAGACATCTCAAGACATATTAGAAGCATGTTTGATCACTTCCTCATTCATTTGCCATGTTGTATGTCATTTGCATTCAATAACTTTTCATGTATGTTCATGGTTCTAAGCATGCTTCTCTTGCATCCCCATGTTTGTATGATCATCCCCATGCCTTGTTTCATGTTTGCATCATCTCATAGCATCATTATCATCACACACATGCTTCTGGTTTTGGTTTGCATCATGCCATTCCATCCCATTTTGCATTGCATTGCTTTCCTTTCACTAACTTTTCAGGTGGTAAGTCACTTTGAGAAGTGAATTTGCCTTCACTTCTCACAATTTCTTTTCACCCCTCTTATGCATCATTGATGCATTTTGTATTGTGTTTGAGATTGAGCTTGCTCATTCTTCTTCTTCTTACTTTCTTTCTTCAAGTGACTTGTCTTCTTAAATGAAGCAAGTTACTTTGCTTTCCTTTGCTCCTTTCATCTGCTTCCTGGTGGTTCCTATGAAGATCTTTCTTGTAAACGTCACAAACATTAGGAACAACCAAGCATGACAATGATTAGGGTTTTGATTAGTTCCCCCCACTTAGTTTTACCTTTGTGTCCCATTGAGTCTTCTCTTCTCATCCCATAATCAAGGACTAAACCATAAAGGCCTTAAGGCTTTGTGATTAAGTTTATGCCTGCATCCTTCTATTAGGATGGAGTGTATAACTTTAATCCTAAGTATTAAACCCTTAATGTGTTTAACTCCTTTAATCAAATCACTTAATAATCATCAAGACATCAAGCTTGTAACTTGGGCCTTGCATTAGGGTTCTAATTCTTCCTTAATTGGTTAAGAAGGACTAACCCTAGTGTTAACGGACAAGTCCCCCTCAAGTTGTCTTACAAACCATAAAACTCACTTCTTCATTTTATCATTAACTAAAATCCATCTAATAAAGGCCTTGTTTTGTCATGAGGTTAATCCCTAATCATGGATTAAGTTGAGGAGTCTTCCTCAGCTTAAACATTCTCATCTATTATCCTTCTATTAGGATGGTGTAATGAGTCTGTTTAATCCCTGATTATGGCTTAGTCTCATTACTTAACACTAAACAAAAACACCAAAAACATCTAAATAATCACAAGTAGGTTAATGATCTTAATCCTACACCAAAGGTGTTTAAGTGTGAGAAGCTGACTTCACACTTAAGGTATTCTCATTACCCCTAATCAGAGGGAAGATGTGATGAGTTTACTGACCCATTGGTTTAGGCTTAAGCTCATTAACTTATGACAAACTTTCAAAAGCAATAAAAGATTGAAAACACAAAAACAAACAATAATCGTCTCCTTCGGGATTCTTTTCTCACCTCATTCACTCACAAACGAGAACTTGCTTCTTCCGTCTAATGCAAGACAGTTTGCATCTGTGCCAGACAGATCATACACTTGAGCATAGGCAAGCAAGCAGTTCACAAGTCAATTCATCTTTCAGTCTCTTTGGGTCGAACTACGGTGTTCTGACTTCCTCATTGCACGAGAGGATACGTAGGCATAACTTAACAGTTATCGAACAAAAGTCTCTGTATATTCCCCCTTCTTCTAGAATCATTCTTTTAGCCTCATGATCTTGAGCATCTTATTCCTTTTCTTACACTGACACTTCACTTATACACTTCACTTCTTTTACACTGACACCTGTACATCTTTTTCCAGCTCTTTTGCACACAAAATTGCACTGACACTACCCCTTTAAAACACAAATATTTTAAGCGTGGATCCCGTCAAGTACGACGGACAATCTGGGTGCTAATACCTTCCCAGGTTGTAACCAACCCCCTTTCTCAATCTCTCTGGTTCGCAACCGTCTTATCCATATCTTTCTAGGTCTATGCAGCATTGCCTTTCCTCCGGGATAAAAATGCCTAGCTGGCGACTCTTTCCTTTTCCTGTGAGTTCACTCCTGTGTGTTCTCACATCCCCCTCTCGCCGACCATTCGCGTCTATACCTCATTTGAGCCCAGTCTCATCTTTTGGGAGCAACACTCTCTGGAAGTCTTCGTTCCACCTGACCGTTTGTTCTTTTCTTAACAGCTTGAACAAGGGTTCACAAGTTGCCGTAAGGTGAGATATGAACCTTTAAATGTAGTTCAATCTACCTAGAAACCCCCGAACTTCTTTTTCTGACTTCGGTGCAGGCATTTCTTGAATGGCTTTAACTTTATCAGGGTCAACTTCAATCCCTTTTTCACTTACAATAAATCCCAGCAGCTTACCGGTTCGCACCCCGAATGTGCACTTGTTGGGGTTTAACTTCAGTTGGTACTTCCTCAGACGCTTGAATAATTTCAGCAGATTTACCAGGTGGTCTTCTTCTGTGAGGGACTTGGCAATCATGTCATCCACATAACATTCAATTTCTTTATGGATCATGTCATGGAATAATGTTACCATAGCCCGTTGATAAGTTGCACCAGCATTCTTCAGTCCAAATGGCATCACGTTATAACAAAACGTGCCCCAGGGTGTGATGAAAGTTGTATTCTCCATGTCTTCAGGTGACATCTTGATCTGATTGTATCCTGAAAATCCATCCATGAAGGAGAATACCGAGAACTGAGCTGTATTATCAACCAACACGTCAATGTGAGGTAAAGGGAAATCATCTTTCGGGCTGGCTCTGTTCAGATCCCGGTAGTCCACACAAATTCTCACCTTGCCGTCTTTCTTAGGCACAGGTATAATATTAGCAACCCACGGTGGATAGCTAGTTACAGCAAGGAAGCCGGCGTCCCACTGCTTTTGTACCTCTTCTTTGATCTTCATTGCCATATCTGGGCGAGTACGGCGCAATTTCTGTTTTACTGGTGGGCAGTCTTCTTTTAAAGGCAGCTTGTGCATGACAATATCGGTGTCCAACCCTGGCATATCCTGATAAGACCAAGCAAACACATCCACATATTCATGAAGTATCTCAATCAGTTGTTCTTTTACTGAATCTTGTAAGCAGGCCCCGATCTTGACTTCTTTCACTTCTTCTTCTGTACCAAGATTAACCGTTTCGACCTCCTCCTGATGAGGGGTGATAACCTTCTCCTCTTGCCTTAACAACCTGGCTAACTCTTCAGGGAGCTCATAATCTTCTTCAACCCCTTCATCATCTTGATTGATTGGATTGTCAAAGTCATACAGAGTCATAGCTGTGTTGTTGTCGGTGCAGTCTGAAAGGCACTCTCTGCAAGGGTTTAGATTGTTCATTTTAGTGATCGATTTTAATCTTTGTTTAGGAGAAGTGAAATAAAGTTATCATTTTGGAAAACATTGCCATTTTATTTTTGTACAAAAAGAAAAATGAAAAACAGTGAGCGGAAAAGAAAAAGACTCATTTGCAAAAGATGTCCGATATTCATTGATTGATCTGTTTGCACAAAATTACAAGATGGCCCGATTACAAAATGAGTCTTGTCATCTTGGGCAAGATGCAAGACTTGATGCATGCTTAAAAATACAGGAAATAATAATTACTCTGCAGGAGTAACCCTTATAATTTCTTGGGAAGACCAGTTTGAGATATGGCTCTCCGGGGTCCTTGGACGTATCCAGCTCTCCAGGTTGCGCTCATCTTCCGACTCATCTTCCAAGTTGTTCACTGCGTCCGGGGTGAGCATTCCCCCGCTGACAAAATTGGGCTTCTTAGCAGCCTCTGATTGATCTTGTTGAGTTGTTCTGTAACCCAACCCAAATTTGTCCTCCTTCTTCTCCACGGGCAGCAGCTTGCCCCAGCCTTGGGTAGTACCCTCTTCAACAACCTTCTTGGCTTGCTGATAAGACGTCATGGAGGTTCCCAGTACAGCAGATGCTTCATTAATGTTCAGGGCCTCAAACCCATGGCTCATAGTTTCATGGATCTCCCCATCCATTTCTATGTATTTGTACGTAGCCAGATGGCTAACAAAGATGTCTTCTTCCCCACAGATGGTGATGATTTGGCCTTCCCACTCGAATTTCAGCTTCTGGTGAAGGGTAGACGTAACAGCGCCAGCGGCATGGATCCAGGGTCTTCCCAACAAACAACTGTAGGTCGGCTGAATGTCCATCACATAGAAGGTAATTTTAAAAGTCTGCGGGCCAATCATCACAGGCAGATCAATCTCTCCAAGCACTGATCTCTTAGAGCCATCAAATGCTCTCACCACTAAATTACTTGGACGCAGTGCCAAGCCATCATACTCCAGCTTCACCAAGGCTTTCTTTGGTAGAACATTGAGTGAAGACCCAGTGTCCACCAGTACATGGGATAGAACAGCACCCTTACATTCTAGAGTGATGTGTAAAGCCTTGTTGTGGTTACGTCCCTCAGTTGTTAAGTCAGCATTGGTAAAGCCCAGTCCATGACTGGTGTTGACATTTGCCACCACAGTTTCTAGCTGATTAACAATGATCTCCTCTGGCACGTATGCTGCGTGCAAGACTTTCAATAATGCATTCCTGTGAGCTTCAGAACACATCAACAGGGATAATATGGAAATCTTTGAGGGAGTTTGGTGAAGCTGATCTACCACCTTGTAATCACTTCTCTTTATAATTCTTATAAACTCGTCTATATCTTGCTCAAAAGATGTCTTCTGAGTTTCTTTGACAGTCGGTTCTTCAGGTACCACACTCTTCCCCTTTGCTTTGGCAGCAGCTTCTGCTTCGGCATTAGGTCTTTGCAATTGTGAGGCAAAAAGGCGTCCGCTTCTGGTGAAGCCTCCGCCTCCCCTAACATTATCAATCTGTGGAGAAGAAGTTGAAGAGTCCAAGGTGATTTTCTCCCCGTTGCAGTAGAGGTCAGAGCCATAATGCCAAGGAATGGCATTACTGCTTTCATATGGAACCGGTCCAGGCACCGTGATGGTAACTGGACTGACTGCAGCAGAGGAGGGTACTGAAATGGTGTACGGATCGTAGTAAATGGTGACTGGTGATCTGGCAGGAGGTGCCACTGCTTGTTGCTGAAAGTTGTTGTTTGGAGGAACATTTGATGGATCATAGTAGATGGTGACTGCTGAGATATCTTCATCAATTTCTGTTGGCGTTGTAGAAGATTCTGCTGAATAAATGGGTGCTGATGTTGTAGAAGAAATGGTTGTTGACATCTGATTTGCTGAAGTGATGGACAGAGCCATTGTTGATGATATTGATGAATTGGTCGAAATGATTGTTGTTGCAGTTGTAGAAGAGTCAGGAATTGTTGTCAAAGGGATTGATGGATTTGTAGGCGCCGTTGTTGTGATCTGAAGTATACCACTTTTGATAAGGCCATCTATGCCGCTTCTCAAATTATCACACCCGTTGACCGAAATGTTACAATAACCACAACCGAGCTCACACCCGGGGAACATCTGGCATTCTAGGAGCTGAGTTTTAATCTCGACCAGAGGCGTCCGAATCTGTCCAACACTGGTGATTAAGAAAGATGGCTTGTCTTCCTCAATGGCATTAATTCTTGGTCCTCCATGATTGGGCATGGGATTCTTGTTGACATTTGGTGGGGGGTGCAAAGTTGAGGGCTTTAGAATCCACCAAGTCTTGTACCTTCATTTGTAAAGCCCTGCATTTCTCCGTATTGTGGCCAGGTGCATTGGAGTGAAAAACACATCTGGCGTTGACATCATAATTCCTTGGGAGATTGGAAGGATCTGGTGGTGCAAATGTCCTTAACTCAACCAAGTTGAGCTTCAGGAGTTGTGGCAATAAGGCAGCATAGGGCATAGGGATAGGATCAATCACCCTATTTGCCTGTGACGGCCTTTGCTGAAAAGGTCTTTGTTGTTGATTGCTGTTGGTGTTGTTGTAGGTTCTCTGTGGCGGATACTGTACTTGCTGTTGATAATGTGGTTGTTGTGGTGGTTGATATGCTGGTTGCTGAGGAATTGGAGCTGGAATTGTGACAGCTGCTACTGATCTGTGGACATACTGAGGCCTGCCCCTGCTGGCATGAATGGCATTTGCCTCACTGGTTCTTCTAGGTCCCACAAAAGGTTTTCTGGGGTTACTTGACGAACTTGCACCATTATCAGAAATCTTACCCATCTTCAGAAGGCTTTCAATTCTTTCTCCAGCTATTACTACGTCAGCGAAGCTGGTGGAAGAAAAGGCAGCTAGCCTATCAATATATGTTCCTTGCAGGGTATTCATGAACATGTCGGCCATTTCTCTTTCCGACATGGGTGGCTGGACAGCAGCAGCAAGCTGTCTCCACCTTTGGGCATATTCCCTGAAGCTTTCTCTGGAGGATTGAGACATTCCCATCAAAAGGGTCCTATTAGGAGCCAATCCAGTTTGTATTGGTACTGTCTGATGAAAGCTTCAGCTAGGTCCTTCCAGCACCTGATAGTAGCTCTGGTTAAGTGAGAGTACCACTCCCTTGAAGCCCCAGTCAAACTGTCTTCAAAGTAAAACATCCAAAGTTTTTCATCCATGGTGTATGCCTTAAGTCTTCCCAGAAAGGACTGCAAATGAGTTCGTGGACAGGAAGTTCCGTCGTACTTCTCGAAGCACGGGGGTTTAAACTTGTGGGGAATCCTTACCCCGTCCACTAACCCCATATCCATAACATCAAAACCTAGGGAGTTTTGAGACTCCAGAGATCTCAACTTCTCAGCAATTTCATCAAACCTCCTATCATAAGCTTCATCCCCAGCTCCCATCACAGTAAACTGCTCTTCTTGGGGGTCTTCCTGTAAGATCCTACCTCCAGTAGTATTTCCTTGCACGTTACCCGACATGTTGACTTCCGGATGTAGATGAGGCCCATATACTGGTGGATTAACATGAGGCTGACCCCTTTCATTGTTACTTGTTCCTCCAGTTCCCAGATGGGGTTCCTCTGGGGTTTGTCTTTCTACCAACGCCCTCAACCTTTCTTGACTTTGGGCCAAGCCATTCATTACTTCCATGAATTGGGTCATTTGGTTTCTCATTTCCAGCCTCTCGTTAGCCATCTGATTTCTGACCTCTGTCAGATCTTGCTGTACTTGGTCCATTTGGATACCAGGAAGGTTGTTGCGGGTAGGATACCGGTGCGGACGGTTGAGAGGGAACACCCGTCGGCGAGCAATAATTCCTGAACCACAACAGAGTTAGAAACAAAATAAAGAAATGAAAAAACCTACAAAACAAAACAAAAGTCAGTATGCAATGCAGTATGCTTATTTGCTTTCCAAGGTATCCGACTTAGCTCTTGGTTTTGACCTTTCCAGACCCTGAGGAAGATGTTTTGATGTTGCTTGAGGGAAAGAAAACTCAGTGAAACAAACTAGAAAATATATTACAAATGGTGAATAATACATAGTCTGTTTTTACAACATATGCCCCTGAAGGGTCAAAAATACAACATAAAAGAAAAGTACATCAAATGGAAACAACAACAAGCAAAGAAGTCAAACATCTAAGCCAAACTCATCCTCCTTAACCTCCTTCAAAAGTGCTTCAGTTACAGGACCAGCCGGATGCTCTGTGATGTTCCTGATAAGAAGGTTTCTGGTGGCAATAGCAGTGGTCAGCTTCTTGTGCCTGTCTTGGTCCTTTGACCTCTTCACACCAACCCTAAGCTTTAATTCTGAAATCTCCTTCTGGGCTGCCAGCAAAGCTTCCTGTTGCTTCTTATCATTGGCCTTCAACTGCTCAATCCTGGCTTGAGTTCTCTTATCTTCTTGAGTGCGAGCTTCAGTGATCCTGACCCACCTAGCTTGACTTTCTTCTAGATAGAGATCAGTCCTAGCCTTCTGAAACTGGGCCTCTTTACAGGCATTCTTCAATATTTGCTCTCCAGCTCTTGATTTCTTGATGTAGTCTTCTGCTTTCTCAATTTTGGCCAGATGCTCCACCTTAAGCTTTTGCAACCTCTCAATGTCTAGACGACCATCACTCCTCTCCCAGAGGGTCTTCTTCAGAGCTTGAGATAGATTCTCATTCCTTTCCTTCAGCTTCTCAAATTCTTCCAGGCTGACAGTAGCTGGAGGTGGTACTGTGGATGGTCTAGGTGCATCCTCAATGGTGAAGGGCATCCCAGAAATCTGAGCCCTAGCATGAGACCACTCATAGTACTGAGCTGAAGCCATATTATTGCATCTCCCAAGAATGGCCATCCCCTTTGTCTGGATGTTGTCCCAAGCCCAGGATGCTTGTCTGACAACAGCTAGATTAGGCTTTATCTCACAATACAAGGTTTCAGCTAAATCTTGCATTCTTGGAGGGTGGACCAAAGCATAGCTCAATTGTCTCTTAAACAGCAAAGGATTGTAATTGATGCAACCCTTCACTCCCACTAGAGGTACATTGGGGTACTGCCCACAACTAGTAATTATGTCCCTGCCTTTGGTGCTCTGGGTGCACCATCTGATGTCATCTGAAGTCAAAGCAATAAGTCTCTTAGCCCAATTCTTCTGTTGGTGAGGGTTCAGGAAGGCATCAGTCTTGGGTAAGTGTTTGAGCAGCCAGGTATGGAATAGAGGAGCACAACATCTCACCAATCTCCCTCTCTGCTTCTCATTTCTTTGGTGAACAGAATAATAGAAATCCCCCAACAATGTGGGCACTGGGTTCCTCAGAAGGAAGAGATGAATGGCATTCTTGCTGATAAACTTGGGCTCATCTGCAAATAGTATAACCCCATATATACTGAGGGCTAACAATGCACAAACTGCCTTCCATTCCCCCAAAGAGGCCTTCAGGATGGCCTGAGAAGTCAGAAAATCTAGGTGCAAACCAGGGATTCCAGCCTTTGTTGTCATGTTCTGCTCAATCAATACAGGCTCTAAATACAGTGCTTTTGCCACTTCTCCATTGTTGGGAGAATCCATCTCAGGGTTGAAGGGGACACCACCCCTGATAGGTACTCCAATCAATGATGAAAATTCCTCCAGCAGAGGTCCTAACTGAAAGTTCTGGAAAGTGAAGCATCTCAAAGGAGGGTCATAAAACTGTAGGCAAGTGTGGATTAAACTCCTCTGAGAAGGGTCCAGGTCCATAACCATATCAAGGATGCCTCCATAATGCTCTCTGAATAATGGGATGTGGTCTGGAGTGATAAGTGTCTGGACCTGCCTGATGCCAGTCAGTACAGGCTCAAAGAAATGGTATGAAATGTTGCTCTTCTCGGGTGCCATGACTGCTGCTGAAGAGCTGAAACAAATGCTGATGATGAAGACTGATATTGGAGATGAGACACTGATAGGCTGAGGCTGGTGATAAAAGTAGCTGAAGCAGGCAACTGATGAAGATAGCTGAAGCAGAGAACTGATGAACAGGGGTCTATGCAGATGAAGGGGTCAAAACCAAGCCAGATGTAATATGGATACCCTGAAAAACAAATAAACAAATGTTAAATGATGCAATGATGATGTATGCAAATGATATGCAAGGGTTTGTGATCAAGCTGGATCTGATTAACTGCCTTGATATAAAGGTCCATGTATGTTTAAGAAGTCTAGATGGAGGTTCAGAAGTCTAGTAACCAAGGTGGGGGACTCAAATAAAGAATCACATGTCCAGGGTTAAATCACAAGAACTGCCCAAAGTGAAGCATTCTTAAATACAAAAAGTAACAGGGTATGATGTGGCCAAGGGTTCCTGCAAACCTGTAAACAGCCCAACCCCCTCACAGGTGGTGTTCTAGAACAAGGATCCTCAGACTTGGATCAGTTATGAGAAGTGTAAACACTTCTAACCCGGAGGTACAGTGTTTACAATAACCATAAAAAATCCTCCTCTAATTCACCTCAGTTTCTGAAGGTCAACATAAAAGGTCATCCAGACTTAGCAGGCTTCCCAGATAGCCCTAGCACTACAGGAAATATGTAGCACAGAGTTCTCAAGAAGAAACCCACATCTGAACCGTGTTTCATATTCCCGCACCAGACCGAAATGGAATGGGAAAGAACATGAACCACTCTAGCCTAGGTGTCACTCAGGTCCTAGGTATAGGACCTCAAACTCTCAATAGAACCCCACCCACCAAAACAAAAACCAGATCCAGCCAGATGATAGTATGACAGTATGATATATAAAGCTGTAAAGAAAGCAATAAATAACTGTACATAAAGCAATAAAGCAACTATATAAACACAATTAGCACATAATACCCCAGTAAACACAAATCAAACAAGCGCTAGGAGGAACCCACAAAAAGAACCAGAAGCCCTGGTTACAATATAAGGGTCCCCAGCAGAGTCGCCAAGCTGTCGCTCCCACCAAATGACACGGGGCCAAGAGGGGTACAGACGCGAACGGTCGGCGAAAGAGAGAAGAATGAATAGATTCGCCAGCTAGGCATTTTTATCCCGAAGGAAAGGTAATGCTGCATAAACCTAAGAAAAGATATGGATAAGACGGTTGCGAACCAGAGAGACTGAGAAAAGGGGTTGGTTACAACCTGGGAAGGTATTAGCACCCAGATTGTCCGCCGTACTCGACGGGATCCACGCTTAAAAGATTTGTGTTTTAAAGGGGTAGTGTCAGTGCAATTTGTGTATCAAAGCTGGAAAGAATACAAGTGTCAGTGTAAAAGGAAAGTGAAGTGTATAAGTGAAGTGTCAATGTCAAAATAAGAATGAAGTGCTCAAGATCATGTGGCTTAAAGAATAAGGCTGGAAAGAGGGGGGATATACAGAGACTTTTGTTCGATAACTGTTAAGTTATGCCTACGTATCCTCTCGTGCAATGAGGAAGTCAGAACACCGTAGTTCGACCCAAAGAGACTGAAAGATGAATTGACCTATGAACTGCTTGCTTGTCTATGCTCAAGTGTATGACCTGTCTGGCTCAGGTGCAAACTGTCTTGCATTAGACGGGAGAAGCAAGTTCTCGTTTATGAGTGAATGAGATGAGAAAAGAATCCCAAAGGAGACGATTATTGCTTGTTTTTGATATTTTCAATCTTTTATTGCTTTTTGGTGGTTTGTCATAAGATAATGAGCTTAAGCCTAAACCAATGGGTTAGTAAACTCATCACATCTTCCCTCTGATTAGGGGTAATGAGAATACCTTAAGTGTGAAGTCAGCATCTCACACTTAATTACCATGATGTAGGATTAAGATCATTAACCTACTTGTGATTATTTAGATGTTTTTTGTTGTTTTTGTTTAGTGTTGAGTAATGAGATTAAGCCATAAGCAAGGATTAAATAGACTCATTACACCATCCTAATAGAAGGATAATAGATGAGAATATTTAAGCTGAGGAAGGCTCCTCAACTTAATCCATGATTAGGGATTAACCTCATGACAAAACAAAGCCTTTATTAAAGTGGATTTTAGTTAATGGTAAGGTTAAGAAATGGATTTTATGGTTTGTAAGACAACTTGAGGGGGACTTGTCCATTAACACTAGGGTTAGTCCTTCTTAACCAATTAAGGAAGAATTAGAACCCCAATGCAAGGCCCAAGTTACAAGCTTAATGTCTTGATGATTATTAAGTGGATTGATTAAAGGATTTAAACACATTAAGGGTTTAACACTTAGGATTAAAGTTATACACTCCATCCTAATAGAAGGATGCAGGCATAAGCTTAATCACAAAACCTTAAAACCTTTAGGGTTTAGTCCCTAATTATGAGATGAGAAGAGAAGACTCAAAGAGACTCAAAGGTAAAAGCTAAATGGGGGACTAATCAAACCCTAATTATTATCATGCTTGGTTATTCCTAGGGTTAATGAGGTTTGCAAGAAGATCTTCAGAGAAACCACCAGGAAGGAAGCAGATGAAAGGAGGAAGAAGCAGAGAAAAGCAAGACAACTTGCTTCACTTAAGAAGACAAGTTGCTTGAAGAAAGAAAGTAAGATGAACAAGAATGAGCAAGCTCAATCCAATACACATACAAAATGCAGCAAAGGAAGTATGAAAGAGATGAAAAGAGAATGTGAGAAGTGAAGGCAAATTCACTTCTCAAACAACTTACCACCTGAAATGTTAGCATGAGAAATGCAATGCAATGCAAATGAGATGAAATGCAATGAGGGAAACCAAAACCAGGAGCAAAAAAATGATGTCAATGATGCTTAAGAGATGATACAATCATGAGGCAAGGCATGAGAATGATCAAACAAGCATATGGATGCAAAAGAAACATGCTTTGAACCATGGATGTTCATGAAAAGTTATGAAATGTAATGGACATACAAGATGGCAAATGAAAGATGCAATGATCAAACATGATTCTAATATGTCCTAAGATATATTATGAATCATGTGAATGCATAAAATGTCATGGCAAGTCATGGTATGCAAGCAAATGAGAAATGGATGCAAGGGAAGGCACAAATTAGGGTTATATGTATCACACAAAGCAAAAATTCAAAACCAGAAGCAAATGACATGATAAAAATTTGAAAATGCAACCAAAGATACCCTAGACCTATACAAACTCACTGCCCAAAGGAGGGGATCCAACTCCTAACCTATTGAAAGTTATGAAATTCTTAAGATTGCTAGGGTTTTAAGGTACCTTGTCAAGAAAAATGCTAAACAAATTGAAAATGCAAGATCAATTCAAACCTATTTTATCCTATAAACTACATGCTATGCAAGATGAAATGCAAAAAGAATCATTATCCAACTCTCAATGGTTAGGCAGAAAGAAAATTTTGAAGTTTTGACATAAAATATTGCCTTGAAATGAAATTAAATCCAATGAAAATGATCAAAAGACATCAAGAACAAAAAATAAATTTGGTTTTAGAGTTGGACAATGTTTCTAAATGTTTTTAAATGCTATTTGAATTTTTTGGTGATTTTTAAATACCTAAATGTATTTTTAATTAATTAATTTTCATTAATTAATTAAAAATAGACATTTAAATGATTTAAAAATAATTTTTAATGCAAAAAATAAAAATAAAAATGTTTTTGGAATGAGAACAAAATTCTAAGCCAGCATGCAAAAAATGAGATTTTTGTGATTTGTTTTACTATTTTTAATAAAATGAGAAAGAAAATGCAAGAAAAATGAAATTAAAATGAATTTTAATGAGAAGTCAACAGATCCAGTGGCTGAGATTTAAATGGGACGCGCGGGAGTTGACTGGCGCCAGATCTTGTGGCTGAAATTCAAACTGAGAGGATTAATTTAAAAACCTAATTAATTAACTAATGACGTGGATTAGGGCTAAGTGAAGCCATCCTGGCCATCCAAACACGCGGGAGTCAACCAAAGTCAGCCTAATCTATGGTCCACATTCAAACTGAACCCTAAACGCATTTAAAGCCCTAATGACTTTCAGGTCACCGGAGACGAGCTCCTGTCGTCTTCTCCGGTGACCCCCTTCCCTGAAAGTTTCCAAATCACTCCCTAGGTTATTTCTAGAGCTCTAAAGCTCCAGATCACTTCCTCTCACCTCCCTGAACTCATCCCTCCCCCAAAAAAACATTTATCTCTCACCATTAACAAGATTCGAAAGGAAGAACAAAAATGGCAGAAATTTCAGTCAATCAATACAAGCTCATTTCTACACCATTTTCAAAATTTCAAAGTCCAGTATGATCAGGAGAGCATGCTTTATCATTTAGAAACAAAAAATAAGAGTTCTGGAAAAATGTTTCAAGGAGGTACCTGAGCTTGAGCTTTCTCAGTTTGGGACTTTTAGGCCTTCTCTCTTTGTGCAATCCACTCCTCTTGAACTCCTGATGAAGTTTTGGTGCTTGGAAGGAATTTCTTTTGGCTGATTTGGGAGTTCGCAAGCCAACTGGTCAGAAATCGTGTTTGGTTTATGTGAGGTTTTTGGCTGTTTCAATGGTTGGTTTGTGGTCAGTGAGTCATCTTGAGATCAATGGTGAAGTTGGTTTTAAGATTGGTTGAGTGAGCTGAGAGATTTGAAAGGTTTTGCAAGTTGGAGAGTTTTTGATAACTATGGCAATCTCTGGTTTCAGCTTGTGTTGTGTGGTGTGTTGTGATGCATTTGGTCCACTTATCACTCTTGGATAGGTCTGTGGAGTGGTTGTGCCCTATTGTGATTGGTATGGGTCTTTATGCAAAAAGTCAAGTTTTGTGTAAGAGAGGTATGGGTCAATGGTAGGCCAAGGACAATAGGGGTGTCCTGCGCAGCAAGGAATGAGGAGGGCCATGGGATCAGTTTTGAAGCCAATTCACAAGTGGATTAGGGTTTGTGATAGGTTTTGCAACTTTGTGACTTTTTGCCCCTTTTGTGATTTCTTGATCCACAAGTCATGAAAATGGACAAACTCTTGGTGTATTCTGAATTTTAGGCCTTGGTTTATGTTTTTACAAAGATTAGAGGTCCATTTGAAAGCATAATTTGCCTTGGCAAAGGGTTTTGCAACTTTGCCTCTTTGGTAGAAAACTTGAAATTATGTGATTATTCCCAACTTTGACAAGCCATAACTTTTGATCCAAAATGAATTAGAATGAGTTCTTGTACTTTTTGAAAAGGGATTGATCCATTCTACAACTTTCATGACCAAAGTTTTCTCATTTGAAGCATTTTGAATCAAAAAGAAAGGGTTGAAAGAGTTTCCCAAAATGGCAAGTTTCCATTACAAGTCATTTTCCCAAAAAGGCAACTTTGCAAATGGCTTGAAATTCTTCAATTTTGTGAACTTCTAACATCTTCTATGATCAAATAAAGATCATACACATTCAAAATGATGAAGAACACCCCTTGGTTGGGTCATTGGGGGCCTCAGATGCCCTGATTTTACACTGACTTGCTCAAGAAGTCAACTCTTGGTTAGATGCCTTCCCCATGGAATTTCTTCATGAAAATTGATATGAATGATCCTTATGACATATAGAGACCAATAGAAACAAGAATGACCAAAAAATTTGGAGTTATGGCCTTTGAAACCAAAACCCTAATTCTAGGTCATCTGTGCAGTCAAACCTGGCTCTGCTTCCATGCCATTCTCAGTTCTTGTGATTCTTTGACTTTCTTGAATTTGTGGGGATACAATATGATGCTTGAACACACATGGACCCTTTTGAAGTGATTGGTGACCTTTGGAGTGGCTCAAATAACTCTTGGATTGCTCAGGTCACAAACCCTAGATGCAGATGACTTTGAACCAATGCAGTGAAGCCAATATGCAATATGAGATGCTATGATTGATCTTATGCATATGAAAAAGATCACAAGCCATGGTGTGAATGGGTGAGGTCAAATTTGGGGTGTTTACAGAAGGCAAACTCGCGACCAACTAGGAAGGCTCATATCGCGTTAAGTAAAAAATGGTCACAGAGGCATACTACCTCGAAGAACTGAATGGGGAACCATTTACTCGACCATGGAACATTGAAAAGCTTAAACAATATTACAACTAAAAGTCCATCCAAAGTGCGAAATAACTGCTGGCTGATAAATCCCATCAATAGAGGAAGAAGTGTCCGACCATAGGAATGTATCATGGTATAAATATAACCCTCAATATAAACATGCGTGATCACTTTCCCATTATTCGGGCAACTGAATCGTCCAACGGGAACACCTCAAACGAGCTCCGCTGTTGTCATACCAACGTGGCAGACCCCTTGCTCGCGATGGGAAAAGTCTAAGCCTTAGGGAAAACGGTACACAATCGCGTCCTCGATGCCCTCTAACGAGAACACATCTCTCCCCTTGTCAAGTTCCATACACTATCGAGTTTAATATTATCACGTCAATCACTCACCCAGTTCTTTAACTTTAAATTATAAAACATACATACAGTTTAAGTAATAATGCATGAACGAGGCAAAAAGACCATGATATTATAAAAAAAATACAGACCATAAGGTCGGACATTGTCACAATTTACATTAAAAGGGGACTAAGCCCCGTACCACAAAAGTACATCAAAAAGAGGCACACAGGCCAAGATAATTACAAGACGCATGCCAAAAGACTTTACTAGTCATCAGGAGGGACAACCACGCCATCCTCCACGCAGTGAAGAGGACCGGTACCTTCCACGACCAGCTCTACTCCAAGGTTGGTCACTTTAAGTTGTTCAACAACATTACAATAACCAAACGAGGCCATGGTCTGGTTATCCTACGCCAACAGACGGATACGAGCAATCATATCCTCCCTGGACATCATGCTCTTCTCCTCCTCGGTCTTGCCCTCGCTGCAAGCCAAGGCGCTCTCTAGTTCTTGGACCTTTTCCTTCAACCCTTCATTCTCTGTGATGTCCGCCTTTGCTTTCTCCTGTTCGGCCCTTAACACGACCAACAACTCCTTCTTCGCCTCTTGATGCCCTGTAAGCTTGAACAGTTTATTGTAATGCTTCTCACTTTCCTCTTCAAGACTAGTTATCTTCTTTTTAGCTGCATGAGGTTGTAAAGTACTACTGATGTTTAATGGGATAAACATGTTGTTCAGAGGCGGGGGCAAAGAAAATGGCCCATCAGACCTTGGCGAAGAATGAAACAATTTATGTTGTAACAATTTTTATCGATAAATTATGAGCATATTCTTTATGAAATGTATATTGAATGTGTTAAGGGAAAGATAACTGAAATAAAATACACAACTGAGTTCATGTGTTTCTCTGGGTGTAATGAAATGGGAGAAACAAAGATCCAACACGGTTAAAGTTTTTCAATGTGAGAGACAATGTGATAGTGTTTCTACGTGGGATGTTTTCAGTTGATACTTATTGCAAGCTACAACCACGAAAGTATGGCTCGTTCAAATTGACCTGAAATATCAATGATAATGCTTATATGGATGCTCTCCAGGATTCCATGAATATACCTAATACTTTCCATGTTACTGCCATTCATGAGCATCAAGCAGACGAGGATCTTTATCAATAAGAGAACTTGAGGTTGAGTTCTTCAGAGGTGGAAGAGATTGATATAGGTAGGCTGGTTTCATGTATCAAAGAAGTCGTGTGTCAGAAAAAGGTTCGACAGAAATTGTGCAAGTTTGGCGTCTGATATTAGAATGACTATTATTATACCTTTTTTGATAAGGAATCAACTCATGAATCTAACTCTTTATTTTTTGGTATATATGGGCCTTTTAATGCATCTGAATTTGTTTCAGGCCCGAATACAACATTTTAATATTTTCCATAATTTTCTATTTTATTTTTGTTTTGGATTAAAAGCCCATTATGGTTTATTTTTCTATTTTATTTATGGTTTGTATTAAAAGTCCATTAGTATTCTTTATATCTATTTAAACACCTTAGGGTGTGTGTAACACGGTGGGAGAACTGACTTTTAGTCATGTTGCGGATAACAAGAGTCGCCACCGACTTTTATTTTATCCAAGTGGAAAGGACATAAAAGAACAAGAAAGACTTATTTTTAAAAGACTTGAGTTCGGGGGTAGGTTATACAAAGGGAAGGTGTTAGCACCCTTTATATCCATGGTTATCCATGGGCTCTTAGTTACTTAGCTCACTTAAATTGTTTTTGAAGATTGTAGTGTGTGATTAGAAATTTTCTAAGTACTTTGTAATGATCCTCGTATGTATACAAAGTACTTAGAAATTTTCTAAGTACTTTGTAATGATCCTTTGTAATGATCCTCGTATGTATATAAAGCCTTGTTTGAAAATGTTTTGAAAATATTGTGAGGTGTAAAAAGTATTTTGATATGTGAGCAAGCAACTAAGAGATACCTACCCTAGATTAAGTCTTTCATGTTCTCGTATGTTCTTTCAATGGTAAGACTATCCCTATTATTAAGGAATAGGTAGTTATTACCTTGGATGTGTTAAGGGACGGGCGTAGGGTCATCGTATGGTCATAAAAGGCAATTAAGGGATGTCTTTAGCAATTCGTAGGGACTATCATCATTTATTCTGAGGGACAAGATCTTTAACGTAGGCAACCTCAAAGGGACTTGATCTTTTAAACTGTAGGGACTATGATGATTTATACGTGGATGGACTTTGCTTAAGACATCCCTATATTCGAGGGACTTGACCATATTATTTTAAGGCAATCAAGAGGAATAACCTAGGAAGTGTGAGATGGCGATCAACGATTGACTTACGTGTGTGAGTGTTTATTTTCAAGTATTTATCTTATTTAAATTAATTTTCTAAGTTAATTTTAATTACATTTAGGTTATACACACCCTAAAATTACTAACCATAGCAATTATAATAAAGTAAATAAAATACGGAAATATAAAATCTACGCTATTACATGGCTTATGGACAGTTACAAAATAATCGAGCAAGAAAAATAAATTACAATATAATAACCTATACATTTTTCTAATAAGATAAATAAAAAAATTAATATAGAATAACAAAGCAATATTAAATAAATAATAAAGCAAAAAGAATAAAATAAAAATATTAAAATAAAAATTAGGGTTAGTAAGTTAGATTTTTTTTAGAATTTAAATAAGTTAGAAATTAATTAAAATTTATAAAAGAAAATAATATATTTAAATAATAATAAGAATAAAGCATTTACAAAATAAAAAATATATATTATGAACATATTCCAATTAGGGTTTAGAAAAAATAAATTTAATTTTTAGGGTTGATAGAAAAAATTAGGGTTAATTAATCATAATTGAAATACATTATATTTATTTACAATATATATATATATATATATATATATATATATATATATATATATATATTAATTATATACAAATATATTATAAAAAAGAAATAATTAATATAATTAATAAACATTAAGAGAATATTTATGAATTTTAGAAAATATAAAGTTTTTATAAAAGATATTATTTGTTATTTATTTAGAAAATATTTTAATTATATTATTAAAACAAAATAAATAAAGAAAATGAGAAAAACAAGTAAGAAATATGAAAAATCACCAAAAATATAGGACCTGAGATTTGAACCCAAGTCCTTTACCTCAATCACACAACACAAAACCAACCAGGCCAGCATGCGCTGGTGACACTCCTATGAGACAAAATCCTTATATTTTAAAACCTGCAAATAAAAATAAACATATGAAAAATGCTGGAACCAGGGATCGAACCAAGTCCTTATACTCATCCACGCGCGTCCCCTTCCACTGGGCTAATACGCCTGTTGTGATACAAAACAAGTAAAGATTATTATATAATAAAACTAGTTTTTGAATTTAAATTTCGCGCGCAGGGTCGTCTTCCCCACTGGTCCGTCCAGTTAGCTTTTAGTGACAGGCGTTCTTCACTAAAACTTGTAGTGACAGATGTTTTTCGTCACTATAGGTCCTGCATATCTCAAATCGTTAGCCAAGCAACATAAATTCATTCTAAAAGCACCAATCAGTCAAGCAACACATGCTAAATCCAAATATCCAGTTAATTTTAATCCAAATCATGCGTTAACCATCATCCCCAATTGGAGAGCTCATGAACCCTAGATATGGTGATTTACGCTTCAGGCTCTAAACCTTCAATCAAATGACCCATGAAGCATTAGTACATCAAGACAAACGTGAATCAATGAACAAAATTAGTTAACAATGCCTAGAAGTATGAAATCGAAAAAGTTAAAAAGCAAGAACAAACAAGATTCAGTTTGAACATATGAGTGTGGTTTGGATGATGTTAATGATGCATATACGTTCAATGAACATCATAGAAGGTATTGCAACCTTTAAAATACTTGGAAATTTATTAAAAATCAAAATCCGAATTTGACTTTTTCTTGGTTTTTTCTTAACTTTGATCCTTATGTTCTTACCTCCAAAATCCATCCTTTGTGTTTGTACTGAGTTATACTCTTATAGTGGAGTGAAATTAGGTCAAAAAAATAGTGGATTGTTTGGGCTTTTGGATGACTTGATGGTGAAGAAAGATCAATCATAATTTTGACAAAAAATCATATCTTTTCATACTCCAAAGGGTGTGCACGAATTTGGGAGTGTATCAAACCATCTTAATGTTATTCATGAGCTTCTAGAACAAGAATCAAATCTAAATATTGAGTTTTCATATTTTATTTTGATTTAAATTGATTTTTAATGAATAAAATCAAAATAAATATAAAATAAATTATAAAAATATGAATAGATGAGAATTGGGTCGTGCATGATGTCATGGTAAAGATTGGATCACAAAATTGCAAGCCCATGTGGAAAGAATTGGTTTTAAGACCCCATTTGCTCAATATACCTCTCAAAAATTTCCCAACTTTGCAAAGGCACAAATCCCTCAATTTTAAGGCTATGAAGGTGTTCTTGGACATTTTGTAAATCTTAGAGAGTCCTCTAACCAACCTCTTTGGTCTCATGTCCATATCTTTTTTCATTTTCAAATTATGCCCTTTGGAAGATGTTGACTTTTTGTTGACTTTTAAAATGACCTATAATGTTTTAGCTCATACCTTCCAAGTGAAGCATTTTTAGGCTTGGCTTGTGAGACACAAAGTTGTAGAGAATTAAATTTCCTTCAAAATGAGCTTTGAATGGAAATTTTTTTGATGAAGCATGTGAAAGTTATGGCTGGTCAAAGTTCAGTTGACTTTCTTAAGAAAACCCTAATTTAGAAACTCCTGATTCTTGATGATCTGAAACTTCATTGATGAATCATGATCAACCCTTGATCAAAAGATTAATTTTACTTCATAAACTTGATGTTGGAAAAAAAATCTTGAAGTTTGACTTTGATTTGACCACAATTGACCTCAATTTGACTTTTTAACTGCTTTGACTGATTTTTGCATATTTGATCATCTGATTGGGCAAAATTAGTGGGAAAGCCTTGAAACTTGACATGGGGATTCTTAAACACATGTGGGATGTTATGAAGCTCACTTGAGGCCTTGAAAATCATTTTAACCTGAAGAAACACAAAACCCTAGTTTTGGACACTTTGCTTAGGAGGAGGCATTGTCTGAGGAAACTTCCATACTTCTTGACCAATTGGGAGCCTTGAGGATCTTATGATCATTTAGAAGTCTTTGAGAGATTGTCTTGATTGTGGGAGGGAAAATTTTGGGGTACAACAGTGTGACCATCAAGGTTATATTTGATCATAATACAATTCAAGTATTTTTCTTTTTGGTGGATTTCAAAGCTTTTCCTTACAAGTTTATCGCTTGCAAACTTATGTTTTAGTTTTAGGCTTAGCGCTTGCTAATTCTTCGTGATTTAGACTGCGTCAGGACTTCTACTTAAGCACATAACAAGATACTTTGATATAAACTGCAGAATAAACCCAACAAAATAGAGAACAAGGTGTACATAATACAAGTATCAGAGGTATGGGAAACCACCATAACAAAGACCTAAAACACTTACAATTTCTAAGATATTTAATGGTAATAAATCTTAAGGATTTTACAATTACAACCTACAAACACAAAATATGCATCCTAAAATAGAGTTGATAATTACTTGATCTTCCTACTCCTTCTGAAGAATCCTGGTTAAAATTTCAGCTTGAGCCTTTAGCCATATTTATAGTCTTTGCAAAAAACTAATCGTTGAAGAGGTAGCTTGATCAAGTGTCTTTGTCTTTGCTCCATGTTACAAGAGACGTTGAATATATATACATAGAAGATTTTGAACCCAATGTGTAATGCATTTAACCTTTGAGTCTTCAAGAGGTTCTATACTTATAGAGTCGTTAGGAGTAGACATCCATAAAGCATGTCATCTTTTCTTGAGCCTTGCAATCTTGTAGACTCTGACTGAAAAACTGATAAGACAATACATTATGCTTTATGCAGTACGAACAACTTATAGCTTTATCACCAACTCTGAGTGGTACCAGATGCTAATATACAATTACCAAGTGCAATGACTCGTCTAAATGTTGGGACCTTCAGCACCAGAGCCTGCGTCATGCCACACTAGTAAATGTTATTCAGATTCTGCCACCGGACACTAGCAACGTAACAACTCCCAAGTGTGTCAAAGTATATCATATTCTGATTATTTATGTACATGAACTAGAACCTCTATATATGAAGCACACATCAAATAAACCATTGTTCTTTCAATACTTTTGTTATCATCAAAACCAAAAGAGAATATGCCATGAACAAATCTTATTCTAACAAGAGAGAGGGAGCGAGATAAGAGAGGGGAAGATAGAGAAAGAAAGTAAGGAAAAAAATGATTCAGAGGGACTTCCCCTCAAATTCTCCCTCCCTCGTGTCCAGGTCACACCCACATGGCTCATGGAGAGCCAGTGAATTTGCCTAGTCTGGCCAGCCACCGTGTACGCGCGTTTACCATTGCTTTCCTTGACTTTCAATATCCACCTTCCATTGAGCTTACCATTTACTAGTATACCAAGCCAAGGGTTATGATCTAATCTAGTCTGATTCCTATGATCACGATCAGACGCCCCAGAGAGAGTTAATTGTTTACTCTCTATCATCGATACTCTGGCCAAGCATTGAGCTCAGAGGTCTCGTGGGGCTGACTCTCTCACTTTCTACGCCCCAACAAATAGGCTATTACTCTTTACTACTAGGTGTACAGCCCCTGAGTATTTAACTTATTTTCTTATTTATTTTATTTTTTATTAGGGTTAATTTTTGGATTAATTAGGATAGTTAGAATAATTAGTTAACTTAATCAATATAATTAGGTTAATTTATAACTAAGTATTTTATAATTAAAACATTCCTTTTAATATTAAAATTCCAAAAAACAAACAAATAGATGCTTAGTATCTTTGAATTTTAGCATTACTTAGGATTAGTCATTTAATTAGGGTAATTCTATGATTTATAAGTAAGATAAATTAGTCAATTAAAAATTCAAAAATATCTCTCTTATGTTTAATGTTTTATATCTTACACTTTTGTATTAAGATGATTTTTGGGATAATTATAAGATAAATAGGATTAATGATTTAATTAGGATAATTTTATAATTAGAGATTAGTTAGTTGTGATTTTTGATTAAATAAGTTAGTTATGATTTATGAATAAATATGGTTAATGGTTTAGTTAGGATAATCTATAATATAAGAAAAGTTTTTGTTCTGGAAAACTCCAAAATGCCCTTTACTCATTTTTTGCCACATCTTCAATTTAGGGGCAAATTGTGTCTAAAAATTACTTTTTCCAACCAAACTAAGATACTTAACATATTTGAATGACATAGTTACTATTTTGCTTCTCTTTACACACATTTTTAAATGATACTTTATCCTATTGGTTTGGTTCCAACTAAATATTTGGACATTTGGACTTAAAAGTACCATAATTAAATGTAAGGACTACTTTATTGGTAATTGTAGTTTGCTTTGTCCGAATTTGTTTCTTTGGCTGATGGAAAAAATGCTACATTTGAACCTCACACACAACTCCCACTCTCTCTCATCTGAACCCTAATTGTTTCTCTCTCATCTCTCTCTCACTCTCTCTCTCTCTCTCTCTCTCTCTCTCTCTCTCTCTCGATTTGTCTCACCGATTTTATGAATATAAAAAAATTTGTTCATCGATTCTTCTCTAGTGAAGATCTTGTTACAACGTATTGATGTTTTGATGTTGTTACTACCATTGATGTTTTGAACCCTAACTGTTTATCTCTGAGCTGAGCTAACGATTTCTCTTTATTTGTCTCACTGATTTGCTGGAAAATCGGAAGTTTTGTTCATCGATTCTTCTTCAGTGAGGATGTTGTTGTAGCACATGTTTGTTATGTACTCAGAAACACCATGTTTGTTCATCGATTTGCGTATGCATGTTTGTTTTTTACTCACAAACACCATGTTTGTTCGTCGATTTATCTTAACTGAAGATGGGGTTATAACGCATTAATGTTGTCATCTTCATTATGGTTTTTTACATATATCTTATTTGTTTTGTACTCAGATACACCATGTTTGTTGATGTTTTGTTTCAGATCTTTAACTGATGTTAATCATGGATTGTTGTAAGAATGACATAATCTGTGTTAATGTTATAAGTGTTTATTGTTTGCATTTTGTATGTATCCATGAAATGGTTGTATTTCTTAGATTTGGGAATTTTTTTTGTGAATGTAGGTTACTGTAGACTAAAAACAACTGATGGAAAGTAGTTCCTTGACACAAAGTTGGAGTTTATAGTGGATTGGATCTGAATATATTAAAGATGATAAATTCAAAGAGGCAAGTGGGAATTTTTCTATTGCTTGTTTCTTACATGCCTAATGGTTGATATGGTTTACCCTGATTTTAACTTGTGGTTTACATGCCTAAATAGTTAGGTTTAACAGATGTGCTACTATTTTATTTTGTTTTGCAGTAAAAGCAATTCAAATTCTCGAATGTAGAAGATGAAGTTTCTGGATCCAAGGGAATGGAGCTTTGAAGAACTTCCATTGAATTGAAAAGTAGTCGGTGGATTCTAAAAGTAGTTAGTGGTTTTTGTATTGATTCATTAAGAATTTTTAGTTTATTTCAGCTTATATATTAGATTCATGGTTTGTGTTAAATTAATATTTTGGTTGGTTTTGGGGTTGATTCAGGAAGAAGGGTGGCCATTTGGGATTGATATTATTGAATTCTAGAATTGGGCTGACAATGAATTGGGATTTATCTGGATCAGTTTCATTTAACATCTTCTTCTTCAGAAGTTGACACTTAGGTTAGTTGTTTCCTTTAATATAAATTTTTTTACCGAATCATTGCTTTGTATGATCATTGTCATTGAAATATATATCTTATTAATATTTTGTGCTATGTAGATATCTGGACATAATAACTTTTTTGGTAAAAAAAATAATGGCTACATTAAAGTATGACTGTGAGACTGTGACATTTTTCATTAACACATACACTATTTTGGTTTTTGATCTTATTTCTATTCAACTTGTCTTAATTCGAGATACTTAACTATTTCTATCATTCAGGCAAGTCTGTGAAAGTGGATTCTTTGTACCCTGCATTCATTCAGGGAGATTTTTTTCGTATCATCATTTTAAATTTCCAAATTTAAATTGGTACTTTTATAAGTTGAATGCCTGTACCATGACTGCAGGGATGGTTATAATAATAATGGCTTTTAACTATTTACTTTGTTTTCATTATTTGTCTGATGATCAAGTCACCTATTACTAAAAGTGTTATCGAGTGATATGTCTCTGTTACCTTTAACTGCAATTATTTATCATTCCATTAGTGATGTTAGTCATGGACTGTTGTAAGAACATTGACATAATTGGACTTCATCATCTTCATATTGATGAGAAACATAATATTTTAGTTTGATATATTGTAATTGTTTGCATTTTGTATGTGTCTGTGAAATGGTTGGTGTAACACGGTGGGAGAACTGACTTTCTATAAATGTTGCGGATAGCAAGAGTCGCCACCGACTTTTATTTTATCCATAAGGAAGGGACATAAAAGAACAGGAAATACCGTTTTGAAAAGAATTGGGTTCGAGGGGTGGGTTATATAAAGGGAAGGTGTTAGCACCCTTTATATCCATGGTTATCGATGGACTCTTAGTTACTTAGCTCACTTAAATTGTTTTTGGAAAGTGTAGTGTGTGATTAGAAAATTTTCTAAGTACTTTGTAATGATCCTCGTATGGATGTATACAAAGCCTTGTTTGAAAATAGTGAGGTGTGAAAATTATTTGAAGTGTGAGCAAGTAACTATGAGGTACCTACCCTAGACTAAGTCATCATGTTCTTATATGTTCTTTCAAGGGTAAGACTATCCCTATTATTAATGAATATGTAGTCATTACCTTGGATTTGTTAAGGGACGAGCGTAGGGTCATCGTATGGTCAATGAAGGCAACTTGAGGGTGTCTTTAACAATTGGGAGGGACTATCATCTTTTAAACCAAAAGGCCAAGATCATTTATCGTAGGCAACCTTGTAGGGACTTGATCTTTTAGAATTTGGGAGGGACAAGATGATTTATTTTCCTGGAGGGATTTTGCTTAAGACACCCTACTTTTGAGGGACTTGACCAGTTAATAAGGCAACCAAGAGGGATGACCCTAGGAAGTGTAGACAGCGATCTTAGATCGACTTACATGTGTGAGTGTTTTTAATTATTTATTTTATTTAATAAATTTTCTAAGTCCAAATTAATTACAATCAGGTTTTTGCACTCCCTATTTACTAAACACGCAATCAAATAATATAATTAAAAGGACAGAAAAGTAAAACTATGCTATTACAAGGCTTTGGGGCAGATACATAATTATACGAGCGAAAAGTAAATTACAATAATATTAAGTCTATACATTGTTTCTCTAATAATTTAAATAAAGCAAGAATTAAATATAAACAAAAATAGTAAAGCAAAATTAAATAATTATAAAAAATTAGGGTTAGTATTAAATTTTAATTAAGAAAATTAGGGTTGATTTTTTAGAAAATTAGGGCTTAAAAACTTGGGAATTAGAATTAAGTTTTAACTTAAGATTGGGGTTAATTAAGAAAATTAGATTTTTCATTAAAGAGAATTAATTAGTAATTATTAAATACAAAAAAAAACTAAATATATACAAAAAATTAATAATTTATGAAAACATAAAGAATTTTTTTAATTATATACATAATTATGGCTAAAGAAAAATAAATAGGGATTTAATTAGAATAAATAAAAATTATTAAGATTTTTTCAGAAAATACTAATTTTAATTATTATTTTATTAATCAAATTATATATTTATATACATATTAATTATATAAAATGTTAGTGGAATATTAAGAAAGTTTTATTTTTATTTTTTATACAAAAACTAATAAACTAATTTAATTTAAAAGTGCAAAGAAATAAACAAAATAAGAAAATGATAAAAAGGAAACAAAATACCTGGGGGTGGAATTTGAACCCACGCCCTAGGCTTTCACATTCTTAGTCCAGCCTCCCTACCACCAGGCCAAGCACGTTGCTTGTTGCTGGAATGACCAATAAAGATTATATTAGAAACCTGAAAAATAAAACATATTATAAAAAAATGACCTCAGCAAGGATCGAACCCTTGCCATGAAGACTACACACGCGCATGCCTTGCCAGTTGAACCAAACATTGTTTCTGAGTTTATTATACAACAAATAAAACAAAAGTTAAGATAATATTTGAATCCCAGATTTTGGCGCCATGGACTTCATCTTCAACCTTTTTCCTACGAGAATTCATGCAAGTTTCGTTGGGATTTTTCCTGCAATTTTGTTTACATAGGAAAACCTGCGAATTTCAAACATCATATAACATACAACAATTCTTGAAATTGATTATACCAAAATTATCACCACAACCTGTACGATTCAATCATGTCAACAAAAATCATTTAATTAGCTTATATTAGGGAACCCTAATTTGGAGGTCAAACCCTACTAATGGTGTTTTACGGATTAGTCCACGATTCTTTAATCTAATTACCCATAATCCATCCATGAGTACTTACAAACAACAAAACAAGATCAAAATCCATTAGAAATGCAATAATAATTGAAATCGAAATTCAAGAGAAAAGCGAATTCGGTTTATGCATTTAGGCATGTTTGGGATGCGAATGAGGGTTGGGACAACATCAAGGATGTTCAAGGATCGTGTTTAAACCTTCAAAACATGTTGAAAGGGCCTGAATAATAGAAACTGAATTTCAACTTTGGTGTGAAATTTTGAAACTTGAATGGACCTCTCTTCTCTCAATTTTTTTCCTATGCTTGCATTCTGTTTGTGTATATGTATCGAAGTCATTTTAGGTCAAAAATTTTGGGCCTTGTGATATGTTCGGGTGTTACTTGAGTGTGAATAAAGCCATGGTCATAAATGTCAAAAAAATCAAATGATATGTTTCCAAATTGATTGTGCCCGAAATTGGATCCTCTCAATCAATCTTAAATGTTTTTTAAGAGCTTCTAGAACAAGAATCACATCCAAATATTGATTTTTATATTTTATTTTGATTTAAAATGAATTTTAATAAATAAAATCCAAATAAATAATAAATAAATTATAAAAATCAGAAATAATTGGAATTGGTTCGTGCTTGATGTTATTGTGAAGATTGGATTGCAATTCCATAGGTCCATTTGGAGAAAAAAAAATGGATTTGAGACCCTTTTTGCTCAATGCACCCTTTGAAAATTTCACAACTTTGCCAATGCACAAATCCTTCAATTTTAAGGCCATGGAGATGATCTTGTACTTTTTATAAATCTTAGAGAGTCCTCTAACAAACCTCTTTGGTCTCATGTTTATATCTTTTACCATTTTCAAATTATGCTCTTTGGAAAAAGTTGACTTTTGGTTGACTTTTGAAGTTACCTTTATGGATATTCTTACAGGAATACTTCAAGTAATATCTTGTATTTCCAACACTATGAAGTCCTCAAGCAGTTTCATATCCTTCGAAGAATTGATACTTAACTACATAAGTCTCCCGGATCTATGTCCATCTCTTTTATCCTCAGTCAGGATATTCTGGAACTTAATCCGTCAATAAGAAATACGACGAACGAAAACAGGATGTTCTAAGTACGATATTATTAAACAAGACGGGAACGAAGTCTTCATATTTCTCAATAACAAATCAGGATTTATTTTCCCCAGCCAACAGTTGTTTTACGAAGCTACTTATGCGCTTCAACTACATAATTCATACATACATGACATCATATCATATCATATCATACGCATACAACATCATCATGAAATATTATTTTGCAAAGTGTTATATACGTCATGATATTTGCATATAACTAACCTTGTTTTTCAGGTTAATTCTCCAGCAGACAAACTTTATCAACAAATTACCTTAGGCCGTTGTTTATCTTCCCAAAAGCTATATCATCACTTTGGGCTGTTGTTCATCTTCCCAAAGGTTACCTTGGGCCGTTGTTTATCTTCCCAAGTACCCTATCATGACTTTGGGTCGTTGTTTATCTTCCCAAAAGCCATATCCTTACCTTGGGTCGTTGTTTATCTTCCCAAGTACCCTATCATGACTTTGGGCCATTGTTTATCTTCCCAAAAGCCATATCCTTACCTTGGGCCATTGTTTATCTTCCCAAGTACCCTATCATGACTTTGGGTCGTTGTTTATCTTCCCAAAAGCCATATCCTTACCTTGGGCCGTTGTTTATCTTCCCAAGTACCCTATCATGACTTTGGGCCGTTGTTTATCTTCCCAAAAGCCATGTCCTTACCTTGGGCCGTTGTTTATCTTCCCAAGTACCCTATCATGACTTTGGGCCGTTGTTTATCTTCCCAAAAACCATATCCTTATCTTGGGTCGTTGTTTATCTTCCCAAGTACCCTATTATCACTCTGGGTCGTTGTTTATCTTCCCAAAAGTTATACCATTACCTTGGGCCGTTGTTTATCTTCCCAAGTACCCTATTATCACTTTGGGTCGTTGTTTATCTTCCCAAAAGTTTATCATTACCTTAGGCCGTTGTTTATCTTCCCAAAAGTTGCATCTTCATATTTTGGACTACATTATTCTCCATGAAATATATTTGAAGAACTTTTCTCCGAATGGCATCTTTAAGTCCATTCAAGCAATACAATATTTCCCCCGAATGGCATCTTTAAGCCCATTCAAGCAATACAACGAACCAACAATATCATTCTACGTACCGGCGAGTGCAAATTTTGGGGATTTCATGTTCAATCCCTTTCAACCTTCCAGTCACGAATGGTGTGCATGCCAATCTAACTATTCAGGTTTCAGAAAATTGAACAGGGGCAGCTGTTGTACCCCAAAACTTTCCCTCCCACAATCAAGGCAATGTCTCTCAAGATTTCTCAATGATCATAAGGTTCTCAAGGTCCCTAATTGGTCAAAAAGTTTGAGAGTTTCCTCAGACAAAACCTCCTCCTAAGCAAAGGATCCAGAACTAGGGTTTTGGTTTTATCCAAGAAAAATGGACTTCCAAGGCCTCAAGTGAGATTCATAACATCCCACATGACTTCAATAATCCATATGTCATGTTTCAGAGCTTTCCCAATAAGTTTGACCAGTCAGATGATCAGATATGCAAAAATCAGTCAAAGTGGTTAAAAAGTCAAACTGAGGTCAATTGTGGTCAAATTAAAGTCAAACTTCAAGATTTTTTGCCAACATCAAGTCAACTTTTTCCAAAGAGCATAATTTGAAAATGGTAAAAGATATAAACATGAGACCAAAGAGGTTTGTTAGAGGACTCTCTAAGATTTATAAAAAGTCCAAGATCATCTCCATGGCCTTAAAATTGAAGGATTTGTGCATTGGCAAAGTTGTGAAATTTTCAAAGGGTGCATTGAGCAAAAAGGGTCTCAAATCCATTTTTTTCCAAATGGACCTATGGAATTGCAATCCAATCTTCACAATAACATCAAGCACGAACCAATTCCAATTATTTCTGATTTTTATAATTTATTTATTATTTATTTGGATTTTATTTATTAAAATTCATTTTAAATCAAAATAAAATATAAAAATCAATATTTGGATGTGATTCTTGTTCTAGAAGCTCTTAAAAAACATTTAAGATTGATTGAGAGGATCCAATTTCTAGCACAATCAATTTGGAAACATATCATTTGATTTTTTTGACATTTATGACCATGGCTTTATTCACACTCAAGTAACATATCATAAGGCCCACAATTTTTGACCTAAAAAGACTTCGATACATATACACAAACAGAATGCAAGCATAGGAAAAAAATTTGAGAGAAGAGAGGTCCATTCAAGTTTCAAAATTTCACACCAAAGTTGAAATTCAATTTCTATTATTCAGGCCCTTTCAACACGTATTGAAGGTTTAAACACGATCCTTGAACATCCTTGATGTTGTCCCAACCCTCATTCGCGTCCCAAACATGCCTAAATGCATAAACCGAATTCGCTTTTCTCTTGAATTTTGAATTTCGATTTCAATTATTATTGCATTTCTAATGGATTTTGATCTTGTTTTGTTGTTTGTAAGGACTCATGGATGGGTTCTGGGTAATTAGATTAAAGATTCGTGGACTAATCCGTAAAACACCATTTTAGGGTTTGACCTCCAAATTAGGGTTCCCTAATATAAGCTAATTCAATGATTTTTGTTGACATGATTGAATCGTACAGGTTGTGGTGATAATTTTGGTATAATCAATTTCAAGAATTGTTGTGTGTTATATGATGTTTGAAATTCGTAGGTTTTCCTATGTAAACAAAATCGCAACGAAACTAGCAGGAATTCTTACAGGAAAAAGGTTGAAGATGAAGTCCATGGCGCCAAAATCTGGGTTTCAAATATTATCTTAACTTTTGTTTTATTTGTTGTATAATAAACTCAGAAACAATGCTTGGTTCAACTGGCAAGGCATGCGCGTGTGTAGTCTTCAAGGCAAGGGTTCGATCCTTGCTGAGGTCATTTTTTTTATAATATGTTTTATTTTTCAGGTTTCTAATATAATCTTTATTGGTCATTCCAGCAACAAGCAACGTGCTTGGCCTGGTGGTAGGGAGGCTGGACTAAGAATGTGAAAGCCTAGGGCGTGGGTTCAAATTCCACCCCCAGGTATTTTGTTTCCTTTTTATCATTTTCTTATTTTGTTTATTTCTTTGCACTTTTAAATTAAATTAGTTTATTAGTTTTTGTATAAAAAATAAAAATATCTTTTACCATTTTCAAATTATGCTCTTTGGAAAAAGTTGACTTTTTGTTGACTTTTCAAATTATATATTTAGGCTTGGCTTGTGAGACACAAAGTTGTAGAGAATTCAATTTCCTTCAAAATGAGCTTTGGATGGGAAATTTTTGATGAAGCATGTGAAAGTTATGGCTGGGCAAAGTTCAGTTGACTTTTCCTATGAATACCCTAATTTAGAAACTCCTGATTCTTGATGATCTGAAATTTCCTTGATGAATCATGATCAACCCTTGATCAAATAATTAATTTTACTTCATAACCTTGATGTTGGCAAAAAATCTTGAAGTTTGACTTTAATTTGACCACAGTTGACCTCAGTTTGACTTTTTAACCACTTTGACTGATTTTTGCATATCTGATCATCTGACTGGTCAAACTTATTGGGAAAGCTCTGAAACTTGACATAGGGATTCTTGAAGTCATGTGGGATGTTATGAAGCTCACTTTATGCCTTGGAAGTCCATTTTTCTTGGAGAAAACTAAAACCCTAGTTCTGGATCCTTTGCTCAGGAGGAGGCTTTGTCTGAGGAAACTCTCAAACTATCTGACCAATTGGGGACCTTGAGAACCTTATGATCATTGAGAAATCTTGAGAGACATTTCCTTGATTGTAGGAGGGCAAATTTTGGGGTACAACAGTTGGATATTTGAGATTTGTGTTTTTTTTTGTTGAAAAAACCTCTGTGACACAAAGTTGGAGTTGATAGTGGATTAGATCTGAATATTTTGAAGATGATACATTCAAAGAGGTATGTGGGAATTTTTCTATTGCTTGTTTATTACATGCCTAATGGTTGATATTGTTGACCCTGATTTTAACTTGTGGTCTTAGTACCGTTTATTCCAGTATAGAACTATGAATATTGAATCCTGTAATACTATATTGAATCCTGCAGAAGACATAGCTAACATATATTCACTTACTATTTTTGGTGTATCAGGAATGGAGGAAGGAAATTATGATGTTTACACCATATCGGTTACTGAGTGTACTATTTTCTTATTTCTAAAACAAGTCAATGTTGTTTTCTTCATCATCTTTTTTTATAACAAGGCAATGATGAAATTTTGTATTAAATGGATCAGAAATTGGGTGAAGAGTTGTTTCATGGCAAGGTGATTACTTGTCTGTGGAATTACATTTGTTGTACTTTCAAAGATGGTAGACGTAACCATTCAGAACCTTTTCTCTCGCATATCCGACAAAAGGTGAATCTGAGTCTTATTTTATTAAAGTCTGTAGAATTGTTTGGTTTGTATGTTATGTGGTCGAAGTTCTAAATTGTTTAGAATGACAAGATATATATATAGTTTTTTAATCCCTCAGAAGATATTGTTATGTTCAGTGAGATTGTTAATTTAATTAAATCTCTTCACATCTGTTAGGTTTGTCATGGTGTGGTTTAAATGTCTATGCTTTCTACCTATAAGTTGTAATTGTCAATTTTTGTTATCATGTAAATTATCATAGTGCATATTGTGTCTAAAAATTACTTAGGGGCAAATAGTGTCTAAAACTTACTTTTTCCAACCAAACTAAGATACTTAACATATTTGAATGGCATAGTTACTATTTTACTTCTCTTTACACGCCTTTTTAAATGATACTTTATCCTATTGGTTTGGTTCCAACTAAATATTTCGATATTTGGACTTAAAAGTACCATAATTAAATGGAAGGACTACTTTATTGGTAATTGTAGCTTGCTTTGTCTGAATTTGTTCCTTTGGCTGATGACAAAATGCTACATTTGAAATAGCTGCTTCTTTTTTATGTTGTCATTTGTTTCGGAATGCATAATGGAGGAAGGCAGCTATGATCTTTACATCATATAGTTTTCGGAGTGTTAACTTTATGGTTGTTTCTTAAACATGTCAATGTTGTTATCTTTATAATTTTTTGCTTCATCTTTTTTGATAACAAGGCAATTATGAAATTATGTATTAAATGAATAGGAAATTGGGTGAAGAGTTGTTTCATGGCAAGGTGATGACTTGTTTGTGGAATTACATTTGTTGTAGCTTTCGCAGACGACAGACACAACCATTCAGAACATTTTCTCTGGGGTGTCCGACAAAAGGTGAATCTGAGCCTTATTTTATTCAGTTTTGTCTAATGGTTGATTTTTCTGCTATGTGTTCGAAGTTCGAAATTGTTTATAATGCCAAGATATATTACGTTTTTTTATCTCTGATAAGCTACAAGTATGTTCAGTGAGATTTTTGATTTTATCAAATCTCTTCACATCTGTGAGGTTTGTCATGGTGTGGTTAAAATTTTTATGGTTTTTCTACCTATAAGTTGTAATATTCAATTTCTCTCATCAAAATTTGTTGTGTAATTTGTATCTTTCCATTTGGTTAGGAATGCAGAATGGAGCTTCACAACCTGGTAGAAGCAACCTTCAATTGATAATGCATACCTGACTGTTAAGTTAAGTATATGACTTTTTTTATTTGATATATAAGCCATTCGTTTTTAAAAAACTTTATATTTGATATTTGATTGAAGTCTTTCAAATTTTTCATAGATGCCACTATATATGATTTTTCGTTATTTCATGTTAAGATTTACAGTCCATGGTTTTAATTAATTCGTATTTATGTTTAGGGTGATGTATGGAGTCATTTTCTCACTTTAAATGTCTTTGTATAACGCCCCATCATAATATTGATTATATTTAGAACTTAATATGGAACTTGACCATCATAGTTCATTGTTTGTTTTTATATTTTCAAAGACAATTAATGCATTCCAATTTTCAAAACAGGTCAGAATATGAAGAGACACAATCAATATCATATACACCTAAAGTTCATCTAAACATACAACAAACAATATCAGGTTTGATACTAAAAAGTATGGCGTCTAAGAATGTCAAAACACATGTGCAGTCGAATACAACAACGAATTTGCAAGAACGTCTGGAACATCATGATCGTGATGCAGAGCAACAACCGCCACAGGTCCAGCAGCAGATGAATTCCTTACTTCTCCATTTTTCTTTCAATGTATATTAAACATATTTTGATCAACAGGTGCAAGACATCGAAGTACATCCTATCATTGTCAACCAAGACATGGTGTTGCAGCCACCTGCGGTGTTGGTTCAACCTTTGTCGGGCTAACAACCTCCCGACGTTCAACAACTAAATATGGTCCAACACAGATTGAACAACCTTCTGTATTATTGTATATATATTTTCTAATTCTGGATGCCCATAGTTGTTCTTACTTTATTAACTTTTTTTGTGAAACAGATCCAACATATGCATCAAGATGTTGAAGATGGTTGTCGCCCCCTGGATTTCAATCCTGGTACAAACGCGAGAGTGGCACAGAAAAGGTAGAGTCGCCAGCCAGACTTTTTTATCCCGAAAGAACGGGAATGGTAATGCTGCACAAACCGAAGAAAAGAAAAGGAAGGACACAGGTTCTGCAAACCAAAGAATCAGGGTTCGGGAGTCAGTTACGACCTGGGAAGGTATTAGCACCCCAGATCGTCCGCCATATCCGACGGGATCCACGATTGCAAGGAAACGATTTCAAAGGGTGAAAAAAATGAAGCTGCTGCAAAAGAAGGACTGAAACTGGACCAGAAAAGAAAATAAAGGGGGAAAATGTAGGGAAAATAAAAGAGTGCTTGAACGGGCTCTACCCCGCTGCCTACGTACCTCATCTAGACATGAGGATCAGAGTCGTCGTAGTTCCCCTAACCAGGGGTGGAAAGATTGCTTGTGTGTTAAGGCTTGAAATTCATTTGCCAATGCTCAGGTGTTGCAGGCTCGAACGACGAGTGCGTAACCGTCTTGCAAAGTGAAAGGTAGTAGAAAGTTCGTACGAAAGGAGTGAGGGTGATGAGAAAAGAAGTCCCGAAGGAGAGACGTTTATTCTTTGTCCAGTGTTTTTTATGAGTTTTTTATTAGTGTGGCACAAGGAAGTGAAAGCAAATCCTTTTCTAAGGAATATGTCCTCATTACCACATCCCAGAATATAATAAGTAACAAGTCCATCAAGAATGAAGAAGATCCTCAAACTTGTTTCCTTTAATCAGGGTTTGAATTCACTAACGTGTATGATATTATTAAGTGTTTTTGTGAATTAAATGAAGAAATGTTTTTTAAGGTTTTCTTTGAGAGTATGACAAAAGGGAAGGTCAACTCAACTATTATTAGATGTTTTTAAGTTTTTGTATGAAGATGAGAAGAGAAGAGAACCAAAGAGCAGAAAGGTAAACAACTAAGGGAATTTAACCATCCTAGAAGTTATCATGCAAAGGGGTTGGTCCTAGGTTAGTGTTGTTTGAGTTATATCCTAATGAATAAGAAGGAGAGAAGCAGAAAGAAGAAGAAAGAATTAGATTCAACTTACTTCTCTTAAAGAAGTTAAGTTGTTCTCTAAGGGGGAAAAGAGAAGTTAGACATTGACGACCTAAGCACATCACCAACAACAAGTATGAAAACTTAAAAGAAATGAGAAGAAACTGAGATGTGGAAGAAATAAGTGTACAAGTGAAGAAAGAGCAACATTAGGTAATTAGGCAATCACAAAAAGAGCCTACACCAGTAAGACTTCAGATGCAAGCAATATGCAAAAAGTAAAATCGGGTCTCAGTGATACCTAACAGAGAAGGTCTGTTACCTCTTCAATATGTGCAAGAAAAATCAAGAATATCTCAAGCCAGTAAGAGGAGTTAACAGTCAAACATAATTGTCAATTATCAGGGTATCAGACAAAAGTCAAAGATAAGTGTCCCGCATCCAGAATTAAAACAAAGAATCAGTCCGCACGAAATTAGGTTTTAAGCATCATCTGCATCAAGGATCTCATAGGTCCAGTCAAAGTTATGAAAATAATTAAATCACAAGGCCATAATCAAGAAACATTTGTCTTCATCGAGATCAAGCAAATAAGCCTACAAAATATCAAACAAAAACTAAACCAAGATCAAATAAAAATCCTATTTAATTAAACCAAAGTAATCAAAATTATAACCAATTCATACTACAATTAAACAAAATTATAATTAAGTATTAAAGAAATCTAGAATAAACACTTAAGAAATGCTAATCTAGGATTATAACTAAACCAAAATAATTACAAGATAATACTAAAAGATTAACCCCCCCAAAAAAAGAAATAAACGGGAGGGCATATGTCACTGAAACCAGAGGTAGTAGAAGCAACCCGGATGTGCTTCACAAGCCCAAACAAACAAAAACAACGAAAGGAAAAAAAACGGGGTGTGCACATGGGATTTGAGTTGTGAAGAGAGAAAAAATCTGGTGGGCTTAGCCCACCCTAGTCAATCAGCAACCAATTATTTCTAATAAAAAATAAAGAAAAACAATAATCATATTTATAAAATAAAAAATGAAATCAACAAAAAAATTCATCCCCAAACACGAAACACGAAAGGGAAGACAACCATCGCTCACAACTCACAAACCGCCGTCAACCATGTTCGAACTAGTGATTCAAATCTCACTTCCGTCACACTTGCACGAACCTCCTTCAAGACTCTTCATCGTCGACGACTCCCTCCGTTCACGCCTTGGTTTCAGAGTTCTTGGTCTCGACCTCTCTCTGCGTTATCTTCGATCTCGTTGGTTTCCTCTTCCGATTCAAATCTCTTGGTCTTGTTTCATCTCAACCTCTTCTTATTTTTTTGTTTATGGTCTGTGTTCGATTATGTTGTTGTAAGTGATTGATGGAGGGTTGAAGGTTATGGTTGTTTATGAATGAAGGCTATGATGTGGAGAAGAAGGGTTACTTGCGAAGACTTCGGTTTTGAGTTTTTTCTCGCTTCTGAGCATTAACGAAATTTGGTTCGTTTTGTTTGTTGTTGATTTTTCGGATTTTCAGCTTTGGTGGTGGTGGGATTTACGCTGAGATTGTGAAGGATTTAGGTTGAAAAATGGAGGTGGTGTGTTTCTTGTATGAAAAGAAGCAACATATTTTCTGAAGTGTGAAAATGAGAATGAAAAAGAATAGGAGCATCATCTACTGCTGTTGTGTGAATCATGATATTGGAAAAAATGTTGTTGTGCGGGAATGAAAAAACCTGTGACGTGTTGTATGAAGGAAAAAAGTGTGAGTGAATCGTGTGGGATCCAGCTGAATGCAAAGCATGTAGGTGTGGGGCTGAAAAATGTGAGTGGAATTAGTGTGATGCGGATTAAGAAAAGTGGGATTGTGTGAAGGTATTGAGAAAAGTGGGACCATGATGAATTGTTGGTATATTGTGAAAATTGTCATTGAGCCCGGAAAAAAAATCCTATATGTTGCTTGTGATACATGTAAATTGGTAGAAGTTTAATTGTGTGGAGTGGAATTATTTTCAATGTAACGCCCCCAAATGGGCTTATGAGCTTTATGGACTTTGTGTTTGAATTGCAAAAATTTATTATTTTCTTTTCAACTTGTAATGGAAATGTCTCATGGATCTTGTAGTAACTTTGAATGAACCTTTTTATTTTCATGTATGGACTCAATTCTGACTTTTTTTTGCACCATATTGATTATTAACTTGAATTTGAATGAATATCTTCATGGATAATGATTATGAATCGAGAAACCAAATGGAACCAAGTTATATCCGAATAATATCTTAATTCAAATAATCTCTGAAATCGTCCACGTTGAAATCCTTTAGATCTTGATCAATGATGATAAAATTGAATTCACGCAAAATCGCACTTGGAACCAAATTGAACAAATCTTCAAGAAATAAAACTAATTTATGCATAAATCTCTGAATTATACCCACAAATCAAAACCAAAACAGAGTCCAACAAATATCTGATTAACATGAAACTCCAGTACCGTTGAGCAACTCGCCACTGAGACGACAATCATCTGAATTAATCACCTTCTAAATTTCTGACCAAATGAATTATGAATTAATTTGAATCTATTAGAAATCCTCGGGAAAATAAATCCAACAAAGAAACACACTCTAAACTGATGAATCATGACGAATCTGATTTTGAAATTAAACCCCACACAAACCACTACCGGATATCCGAATGAATTCCACATGTGAAGAACCGACTTGGGCATACATCCCGAGAAATAAACCCACTGATGCAAACAACTTGCACTTGAAGAATTATCTTGAGATACTGAGAAAACGAGAATAGCCTTGTGACTTGATGAAGAAGAGAACATCCTAATGATGGGCCTGATACACCAATAGATAGTCTTCAGACGTGAAGTCCTTGGATATCACCTAATCAGGGAAATAAACCCTATTTGAGTGACAGGAGCATAAGAAAATGATGCTACTGATGGTTGCCTAACCAAAAACTTGAATTCTTCTGATAATCTGCAAATAAGGTGTGAAACCCTAATTCTCCAGAAAATACAACCCCGTGTCTTCGGAGCTTATAAAAATGAAAGAATGCAAGACGTATGACCTAATGGAAGATGCGAATGAATGAAAAAGAAAGAAAAAGCCATAGGGAAAATTTGGGGTGTTACAGTTGCCCCTATTCAATCATCTATTAATCTAAAAAGGACGATAACTCATGTTGTCGATCGTTCGAGATAAACCGTGGTTGAATACCAACAACAACCAGAAATTTGCACTCTGCTGGAAAAATAAAAGAAATGGGAAATAAACCCAACCAAGGAGAACAAATGCTTGGAAACCCTGAATGTGGTGAAAAGGAACTCAGAAGAAAACACATATCTTGCGTAGATTCATAGCAAACAGAGCAGACTAGCTCCTTTCAGACAAACCTGTTACGCCAGGTGAATAATATCTAGGACGGACGAGCCCTCTTCATATATCTTGCGTAGATATATGGCACTTAACACGGACAAGTCTTCTTCGGAAAATCTGTACGCCAGGAAACCGGTAGTGCACTTAAGTATGTAAGATAGATATGCACAATCAGGATAGACGAACCCTCTTCATATACCTTGTGTAGATATATGGCTCTAGGACGGACGAGTCCTCCTCACAAATCTTGCATAGACATGTGGTGCTTAAGACGAATGAGTCTTCTTCGGATGACCTGTTACGCCAGGGAACCAATACACATTTTGATGTTTAATCCCACCGTCAGGATTTCAAACCTCTTCAACACAGACGAGTATTGAATGATCATCGAAGAAAACACAGACGAATGCTTCAAGTCAATAACACAGACGAGTATCAGACGACGATCTAAGAAACACAAACGAGTGCCTCAGGCAACGATAAAGAGGAGTATTAGCTATTGATACAGATGAGTATTAGCCACTGATATAGACGAGTAGAGAAAAGAATCAAACATAGACGAGTGCTTGCCAAAAGATAACACAGACGAGTGTTAAAGACGATACAGACGAGTATCAGAAAGGTATTAAACACGGACGAGTGTTTGCCAAAAGATAACACGGACGAGTGTTAAAGACGATATGGACGAGTATCAGAAAGATATCAAACACCAACGAGTGTTTGTCAAAAGATAACACAGACGAGTGTTAGAAACGATACGAAAGAGTATCGAAAAGATATCAAACACGGACGAATGTTAGAAACGATACAGACGAGTATCAGACAAATATCAAACACGGATGATTGTTTGTTAAAAGATAACACGGACGAGTGTTAGAATCGATACAGACGAGTATCAGACAGATATCAAACACAAACGAGTGTTTTTCAAAAGATAACACGGACGAATGTTAGAAACGATACGGATGAGTATCAAAAAGATATCAAACACGGACGAGTGTTTGTCAAAAGATAACACGGGCGAGTGTGAGAAACGATACAGACGAGTATCAGAAAGATATCAAACACGGACAAGTGTTTTTCAAAAGATAACACGAACGAGTGTTAGAAACGATACAAACGAGTATCAGACAGATATCAAACACGAACAAGTGTTTGGCAAAAGATAACATTGACAAGTGTTAGAAACGATACGGACGAGTATCAGAAAGATATAAAACACGGACAAGTGTTTATCAAAAGATAACACAGACGAGTGTTAGAAACGATACAGACGAGTATCAGAAAGATAACAAACACGGACGAGTGTTTGTCAAAAGATAACACAGACGTGTGTTAGAAACGATACAGACAAGTATCAGAAAGGTATCAAAGACGGACAAGTGATTGAAACAATGAAGACGAGCATCAGGAAACGATTAAACACAGACAAGTGAATGAGAGCTAGAGAACTAACACAGACAAGTGTTAGGGGTGATATAGACGAGTATCAATAAAACGCTTGATTTGCAAGGAGAATAACAACTCTGTAGGGGAGAATTATTTTTATAGAACATTCTACTGAGGAACGAGATCAAGATGCTCTGACAATGCTTCACTCTGGCTGAGGAAATGAACAAATGACTGTGTTGTCACAAGGGCCAAAAAATAGATTGGCAACTTCCTGGGGAATATTTCAATGACGGACAACTTCCAAACATGAAAATTTGTGGGGAATAACCATCTTCAGACTTGGCTAGGGAAGATTATTGGTTAAATAACCCTTGCTGGGAAACATATTCTAACATTCTGAACTCTGTTGGGAAATGCAAGGCCTTCAGCTGCCTGATGGGAATACTTCACTGTGGAAAGATAACTTCGCTCGGGGATGAGAAAAATTCAATTAGCCTTGAAGTTCTGTTGGGGATTGTTGCGGTGAGAATCGGATACCAAGCTATTAAGTGAGCTTGAATCGCAAAACTTTTATGTTCACCACCGACTTTAATTTAATCCAAAGGGAAAAGGGAAAAAGATCGTAAAAACCCTAAATGAGGAGAAACTAGGTTCGGGGGTTGATTATACCTAGGGAAGGTGTTAGCATCCTAAGCATCCGCAGCATCCTACGGGAACCTCTTGTTAATAATTGCATTATTGTTATTTATTGCTTGTTAAAATTAAAGGAACCTAAGGCTTTTATTTCTAATGGTGCTCGCACAACATCGCATCGATGCCTACGTATCGGGTATAGAATCAGAGCACTCGTAGTTCTCCTAAGGATTAACGAACACTTGGTTACGCTCAAGGTTCGCGGGGGAAGGTAAGTGTTATGGCAAACACTCACGTGACTTAACAAAGTCACAAAATGTTATAAAATAAAACACTAAGGACCTAATGGCTAAGGACCTAAGGATGAAGGACCTAATTGCTAAGGTCAAAGAAAAAAGAAGGACCTAATTGCTAAGGTCAAAATGGTAACTAGGGATGGCTAAACTTCCTATGACATTGAGTCAACTGCAGGAGTTCTTTCCCTTTTGAAATGCGAAAACTAAAAGTAAAGAAACAAGGGTGCAAGCTCCTATGTCTAAGGCATAGGTTGCTACTTGCAAAAAATAAATTGAATGAAGTAAATGGAAAATATAAAGTAAAAGGCTTAATAACTGGGCTATGGCTCGATATGTGGATCGAGAATGCTGAGGTGGAAAACAAGCGTGGTGCGTCAATTTGCTTAAGTTGAAAAGTTGTGAAGGTGTAAAGGCTGTGCAGATGGCGATCGTAAAACAACCGACTTACGACCAGCTCCCTTCAACTCACTTCTCTCAAATACAACCAGCCAAACACCGCCGCAAATTCCCCAAGAAAACTCTCAGCCACCATCCACGAAAATGCAGAAACGGATCCAAAATTGTAACCTGAACAAACTCACCACAAACACAAACCTGCAACTCAAAACAAACCCTGTTCACTGTTCTTCTTCAACAACCCAAAACCACAACAACAAATCGGCCATTTCCATTAAGCTCTTCATTACCTCTGCAAAAACAAACCAATAAAAAACTGAATCTTGAAATCTCCAAACATCACAAAAAAAACCAGAAACAAAACACTTTACATAAACCTGTATTCACCTCCTTCATCGAATGCCATAAACATCACCTCAACCCGCTCACGGAAGTCATCCGCACCAGCCGCGAATTCATAAACAGAATTCAAAACTCAACACGACCCACCATTGTTCAGCCGCGAACAAAGTTTTCGGCTCAGACCATCAACACCTCATCGCCGGCCACCACCTGTTTTCCAAAAACTCAGAAACAGCCTCACAGTTTTCCGTTCTTCTGAACCTGCATCAACACAAACAAAAAACTCGCCGCCGTTAGAACACACAAACAGAGCGAATCTAACGAAAACCTGCGCAAACCACTACTGAAACCATTCAAGTTAAAAATCAGTGAAACAATTTGTGAAACCACCGTACCAAATCTGGACGCAAAACCGCAACATCGTAATACCTTGAATCCAAATCGCAGAACATGTTGAGAGAAAGCTTTGGGACAGCTTTGGGACTTGAGGCGAAAGCGATTGCGAGTGAGAGCCGAGTCCGCGAGAGAAGAGAGCGAGAGCCTTCACAAAACTCAACCATGGTGAGAAAATCATTAATCTTCGAAACAGTTCAACTTCAAATCCGAAACCGAATCAAAAATGTCCATGAATAATCTAAACTTTTTTTTTTTGAGATGAATCCTTCAAGCACCACCGTGAGCACTGCCGCGAAACCGTTAAATCGCCACCGAGAAACTTGAGACAGATCCGGTAACCGCCGCGAAATAGAGAGTGAGCGAGATAGGGATTCGAACCATTTGAGAGTTTGTGATTTGGGGATTTCGGAGAGGGAGAGATTCGAGCGAGTGAGACGGACGATGGCATTTCCTCCCCCATTTTCGCGAAGCGGTGCGTTTTGCCTTAGGGTTTATTTTTTCTTTTGTTTCCTCTTCAGCTGCTAGTGTTAACTTGGAGCGGGTCACGGGTATGACCCGACCCGTCTCTCTCCAGCCCCATATGGGCCTCCCCCTCTTGTTTGTCTCTCGGCACCCCCCTGTTTTTCTCATTTCTTCTCCCTTTTGTTCTTATGTTTTTTAATTTTAATTCTTTTAAGTTTTTTCTAATATTTCTAAAAAAAAAAAAAAAAAAAACCAATTCACCTTACTTTATGTTAATAATAATAAATAATTCTTTTTTTAATTATCTTCTTAAATAATTTTGGTAAATAATTGTATTTAGATTAGTTTGATTAAAATTTTTTTATTTATTTATTATTATTTGCAAGGTGTTTGCTTATATTTCTTTGTTTATTATTTAGTCGTATTAATAATGTATGACTTGTACAGCATGAATCACACTCTCACTTTTCGACCATAATTTGTTAAACATGACATAAATATAACGTTTCAAAATAATAATTAGAATCTTTTCAAGATAATAAATTCTTGGTCCAACGCCAAGTGAACTTTACACACTTCACTCACACACGTAAGTCGGTTGTTTTACGATCGCCATCTGCACAGCCTTTACACCTTCACAGCTTTTCAACTTAAGCAAATTGACGCACCACGCTTGTTTTCCACCTCCGCATTCTCGATCCATATATCGAGCCATAGCCCAGTTACTAAGCCTTTGTCTTATATTTCTATTTATTTTATTCAATTTATTTTTGCAAGTAGCAACCTATGCCTTAGACTTAGGAGCTTGCACCCTCATTTATTTATTTTTGTTTATGCTTTTCAATCCAAAAGGGAAAGAACTCCTGCAGTTGACTCAATGTCATAGGAAGTTTAGCCATCCCTAGTTACCATTTTGACCTTAGCAATTAGGTCCCTCTTTTTTCTTTGACCTTAGCAATTAGGTCCCTCATCCTTAGGTCCTTAGCCATTAGGTCCTTAGTGTTTTATTTTACAACTTTTTGTGACTTTCCTAAAGTCACGTGAGTGTTTGCCGTAACACTTACCTTCCCCCACGAACCTTGAGCGTAACCAAGTGTTCGTTAATCCTTAGGAGAACTACGAGTGCTCTGATTCTATACCCGATACGTAGGCATCGATGCGATGTTGTGCGAGCACCATTAGAAATAAAAGCCTTAGGTTCCTTTAATTTTAACAAGCAATAAATAACAATAATGCAAATATTAACAAGAGGTTCCCGTAGGATACTGCGGATGCTTAGGATGCTAACACCTTCCCTAGGTATAATCAACCCCCGAACCTAGTTTCTCCTCATTTAGGGTTTTTACGATCTTTTTCCCTTTTCCCTTTGGATTAAATTAAAGTCGGTGGTGAACATAAAAGTTTTGCGATTCAAGCTCACTTAATAGCTTGGTATCCGATTCTCACCGCAACAGAAATGGCGACTTCACTGGGGAGACTATTTTTGAGGGTTAAGCCCACCTTGTATATTTGTATATTTGTTGTTGTATTGCTTGTTATTATTTGGGATTTTTTTTGTTGGGTGTTCCATGTGTGGTGAGATAAGTCCTAACCCGGACTTGAGTGCAAAATAAGTTAGGACAGTGGTATATTCAAGAAGGCTTGTAGGGAGTTGAGTCCCGACCAAGTTGACTTGAGACACCACCACTCAGCGGAGGCCTCCTCGGATGTAGTTTTGTTGATCGAGTTCAGTCGTGAAAGCATTACTATATTCGACCTGAGAGCCATTAATGCTGAGGACTGTAGAACATTTACCCCCACTTGGCCTTTTAGGGATGTAGTGCAATGACTATGAAGGTGCAAATCCGAAATAGTTGATACACGATACTACACTCGGATGAGACTCTCTTGAGAATATTACTGATTACCAAGTTGAGTTGGGAAGTCGGTAATATCCGAAAGATGGGACAATGATTCTGGGAACTTTTAGAACCCGTTGTACAGGTGCAAATAAACTCATAGTACATACCTTTTGGGAGGGTTGAACCTTTGACCTCATGCAAGCTTTAAACCTAAGCCTTGTTTGTGTTTGTGTATTCATTGCATTCACGCATCATGAAGCATCATTTTTACCAATTTATTCAAGGAACTCAGAAACTCTATCTTTGCAAATATCGTAGGTATCATCATGGACTTTGGAAGAAGAAATACTGTCAAGTACACATTCAAAACTCCCAAACTCGAAGACCTAAGGAAATTAAGAGATTTGGTTTTGGATCAAGAAGCCTTCATGGAGAAGCATAGGAGACTTTTAACCTTACTTAAGACTGAGTGGGATGGAAGGTTGCTCTCTGTGATGCTCCAGTTTTATGATCCTCTCTACCACTGTTTTACGTTCCCTGATTACCAATTGGCGCCTACTTTGGAAGAGTATTCAGTTCTGGTGGGATCACGTGTTAAGGATGAGTTTCCATTCCCTGTTCTAGAGAAGGACCCTAAAGAAGCGGAGATTGCAAAGGCGACATATTTGAGTGTTCCTGAGGTCAAGGCAAATATGACCTATAAAGGAAAGGTTTTTGGATTCCCTACAAAGTTTTTGGTAGAAAAGGCCAAGAATTTTGTTAGTGTGAAGGATATGAGAGCTTTTGAGGCGACCTTTATTCTGCTAATATATGGAGTGTTATTTTTCCCAAACTTTGAAGACTTTGTCGACCTGAACGCCATCAAGATCTTTCTGAAGAAGAACCCGGTCCCTACTTTGCTCGGAGACGCCTACCATTCCATCCATCTGAGGAATCTCCATAAGGGAGGGATGATTACTTGTTGTGCATCATTGTTGTATGAGTGGTTTATTTCACACTTGCCTAAGGCAGCTTCATTTTGGAACCTTAAGGATGGTTTGTGGTGGTCACAAAGGATCATGTCTCTTACCCACTCTGACATTAGTTGGTACAATCGTGCTTATGATGGAGCATTGATTATTGATAGCTGTGGTGATTTTGCTAATGTGCCTCTTCTTGGCACTAAGGGAGGAATCAGCTATAATCCAGTTTTGGCTCGCCGCCAACTCGGGTATCCGTTGAAGGACAAACCTAAGAGTGTTGAAGTGGAAGGAATTTTCTTTAAGGATGACGAAGAACCAGAGCTCAAGAAACAAATTATGCAAGCTTGGAAGTACATCCATAGGAAGGGGAGGAGTAGCTTGGGAAAGCCAAATTGTGTTTCTATGGAACCCTATCTCCAATGGGTACGAGATAGGGAAATCAGTCTGAAGATGCCTTACCCTCGCCAGGATCCTATGACCTTCAAGAAACCCATTCTAATCTTTATGGATGATGCAGAGAAGTTGAAGATTGATTTGGAGTAAGAGATTCGAGAGAAGAATGCATGGAAGAATCGACATCAGATTATCAGTAGTGAGAATGAAGAACTTAGAAGACAACTGAAGATGAAGGAAGAAGAAGAGCTCTCCAACAAGAAAAGGAAAGCGCAAGAGGATTTATTTTCCTCCAGCACTCAAGGGGACACTTCTTGGAAGTCGATCGTGGATCAACTTATGCTTGAAAGGGCTCAGATGAAGGCACAAATCGAGAAGCTCAACTTGAGGCTTTTAGGAGAATCTCCTTAGGACTTTGTCTTTGTTTTTATTAAGCTATGTTTGGGATTTTTGAAGATGTACTCAAGACTTTGTATCACTTTTTGAATTTAATGAAATCATGTCCTTTGATTATTATGTTTTCCTCGGTATTTGCAAATTGTTTCTTAAGTTCCTTGAATAAAATTTATTTTTCGCATTGCACTCATACATTTGGCATTTCATTTGCATTTTTCATATAAAACTCATTCCCGTCATCTGCTCTCCAACTTTCACACTGAGGCTCTCACGCAAATACTACACTCGAGCTCAAGCCAGAAAGAGGATGGCTGAAAGAGACCTAGAGATGGACAGAGTTAACGAGGAGCTTACTGATATTCGTGGAAATATGGGTCAGATGATGGAAATGTTGCAGGTAATTCGAGCGAAGATGGATACCCAACAGACTGTAGTGTCAGAAATTATTACTGCAACGACTGAGCCTCCGTCATCAGTCACTACTGCTGTGACCTGGCCTCCTTTTGGGCTTCCTCATGGATTTGTCCCCCCTCCTCAAGGTTTTGCTTCTCAAAGTTTCATTCCCTCTTCTCAAGGACTTGCTACTCAGGGTTTCTTCCCTCCTTCTCAAGGTTTTGCTTCTCAAAGTTTCATTCCCTCTTCTCAAAGGCTGGCTACTCAGGGTTTCTTCCCTCCTTCCCAAGGCTTAGCTTCTCAAAGTTTCGCACCTCCTTCTCAGGGTATGGCATTTCCTTCCCAAGGTTTTGTGCCTCCTCCTCAAGGATTTGCTGCTCAACAGACTATTCCGGTGACTAATGAAGAGAACCATGCAGTTGCTAATTTTACACCAGACATTGTGCACACCCGTGCCCAACCATACTTTAATGACCATCAGGCGTATGAAGCGCCAGATATGTCTGAAAACGGAGACGAGAAACATGAGAAAATGCAAGAGAATTTCAATACCCTTGAAAAAAGGTTAAGAGCGATTGAAGGTGACCAGATCTTTGGGGCCGCTGCTAGAGAGATGTGTCTGGTGTCTGGATTGGTAATACCTCTAAAGTTCAAGATACACACGTTTGATATGTATGAGGGCGCAACTTGTCCTAAGAACCATCTCTTGATGTACTATCGAAGAATGGCTGCGCAGGTGGACAATGATAAATTAATGATCCACTGCTTCCAGGACAGTCTGAAAGGAATCTCCTCCAAATGGTATCTAACGCTTGACCAGTCGAAGATTCGCAGTTTCCAAGACTTGGCAGATGCTTTCATCCAACAGTACAAATACAATATGGACCTTGCTCCCGATAGGAGGCAACTGTTGAGTATGTCACAAAAAGATTCTGAATCATTTAAAGAATATGCTCAGAGGTGGAGAGGGACCGCTTCTCAAGTAGAGCCCCCATTGACTGAAAGAGAATTAGCTGACTGGTTTGTTGACACTGTGCGACCAGAATTCTATTAGAGAATGGTGGGAAGCATAACTGCTAGTTTCTCTGATTTAGTGGCTGTGGGAATCAAGGTAGAACTCGGTTTGAAAAGTGGAAAGATGAGTGGTGCATCTGGCAGTTCCAGCAGTGGTAGTGGAAATATTGGCAAGAAATTTACCAGTAATTTCCACAAGAAGAAAGAGGGTGAGACGAATGCCATAATGACAGGTCAAAGGAGAAATCCGCTTTGGCAGAGACCTCCACCTATTACTCAACAGCAGTATGCTCATCCACCACAGTATGCCCAACATCCTTATGTAGCGGCGGTTCAACCATCATTTAATCCACAAGTCCCGATGTATCGGCCAACTCAAGCAGTCCCGATGTATCAGCAAGCGGCTCCAGTGATTCCACCTTATCAGCCAATGCTCAACAATCCAGGCTATCAACAAGCGCCCAATGCTTCAGCCTACCAGCAGAGGACTCCAGCTCCTCATCCGAATCCCAACTTTCAGAATAGAAGACCGGGAGGAAGGCCTCCTAATCCTCGAATCCCTATGACTTATACTGAATTATATCCTTCACTGCTGAAGAAAGGTTTGGTTACTCCAAGGCCTTTGGGTCCTCCACCAAATCCGCTCCCACCAAATTACAACTCAAATGCTCATTGTTTATTCCATGAAGGTGCCCCAGGGCACGATTTGGAGGGTTGTTATGCTTTAAAGTACATCGTGAAAGATTTGATGGAGAAAAACATTCTGTCATTTGGGAATACTGGTCCGAATGTCAAAGATAATCCTTTACCCAAGCATGGGTCCATAAATGCCATTGTTGACGAGTCTGACGAAGATTTGATTTTCAACGCCACAGAGATCAAGACCCCGCTCAGAGACTTCCATGCGAAGTTAGTAGAAGTGGGTATGTTGAAGAGCTGTCATAAGAATTGTGAAGCTTGTGCGAATAACCCAAAGGGATGTGAATTGGTCTTAAAAGATGTCCAAGATTTGATTAATGAAGGTGTCTTACAAGTGAGCGGTCATATGAAGAGGAATGAAGTGGCAGTGATTGAACCCATTTTCAACTTGCCTGAATCTGATTCTACCTTGGTGCCAGTGTTCAACCTGCCTGAATCTTCAGGAGTTCAACCTATCTTCAATATTCCAGAATCTGTGGTGCCAATTTTCAATATACCTGAGCCAAGATTTGAACAAAGGAGTAACCCTTTCCTTTATGAGGACACTAAAGCAGTTCCATGGAGGTATGATACAGGGAAAGTTCATCAGAAGATTGATAAAGCTAGTCAGAAGGAAGGTTCGAAAGTGGCAAGTGCTGACATAGCGGGTGCAGGTCGTTTAACTCGCAGCGGTCGTGTTTACACTCAGCAAGTCAATACGGTTCCGCCTAAAGAAGTCATTCCAGCTGTTGTCAACCAGGATAAAGGGGTAGTCTTGGGAGAAGAGGATGCAGAATTTCTCAGAATCATTAAGAAAAGTGATTATAAGGTTATTGATCAGCTACATCAAACGCCTTCCAAAATATCTATCCTATCACTTCTTATGCATTCACCGGCCCATCGGAGTGCTCTCCAGAAATTACTAGCCCAAGCCCATGTTACACATGATATAACTGTGAATCAGTTTGATGGATTCATTGCCAATATCACTGCCTGTAACAATCTCAGCTTCAGTATGGAGGATCTTCCAAAGGAGGGCTTGGACCATAATCGTGCTCTCCACATATCTGTAAAATGTCAAGAGGATACTTTAGCAAGAGTTCTTGTGGATACAGGATCTTCATTGAATGTTTTGCCGAAAAGAACGCTTGCCAAGTTATCTTATCAAGGGGCAGAGATGAGGCCCAGTGCACTGATTGTGAAAGCATTTGATGGGTCAAGGAGAACCGTTATTGGAGAAGTAGACCTACCAATCTTGATTGGGCCATAGGTCTTCAAAATCACTTTCCAGGTTATGGACATCAATCCCAATTACAGTTGCTTGCTCGGAAGACCTTGGATCCATGCCGCTGGGGCGGTCACTTCTACCTTACATCAGAAGATGAAGTTTGTAGTTGATAATAAGCTGGTAACTGTGTCTGGTGAAGAAGATCTCATGGTCAGTAACCTTTCATCCTTTAGCTATATTGAGGCTGATGAAGATGCTTTGGAAACTTCTTTCCAAGCTCTTGAGATAGCCAATGCTGTCCTTTTGGAAGTAGAGGAACCAAAAGGGAAGGGTATTCCATCTTTCGCATCGCTGAAGAGTACCATTTCCACCATTGAAGAAAGAAGCTATGAAGGTTGGGGTGATGTCATTGAAGTCAAACAGAAGCTAGATCGTTGCGGGTTGGGTTACAAACCAACTCATGTGAAGGAAGGAGCATCAACCTCCGTTAAAGGACGCCTGAAGACCATTCAAGAGGTGTTTTCCAGTGCTGGTTATCAGGTCAATGCAATTGATGGAGTTTCTGAAGATGAAGATGTGAATCATTTGGTGTATCAGTGTGAGGAAGCCTTGGGCAATTGGGAGGCAGTCGAGATCCCAGAAATTTTTCCATTGTCAAAGTAATTTATTGTTTTTTTAAGTGTTTTCAAAGTTCCCTAGCTCTGCCCAAGGCTATGGGAGTATTTTGTAGGGCCCCTTCTCATTTTTAAAGTTATTATCAATGAAGGCATTTTGTTAAACTCTTATTTTGATCATTTACTGTTTTTCTCTATCTCTCTCTTTTCACTTTTTAAAAGAAAATGGCAATCTTTCAAAACCAATAAAAAAAGCTTTTTCTCTTGCATTTCTCTATTTTCCACTTTTAATAAAAGCAAATCATTATCATATGCAGAATAAACGAAAACCCTGTTGAATCCAATGACTCTACATTCTCTCCTAACTTTGATTCGCCCATCTACCAAGCGGAAGATGAAAGTGAGGAAGATTGTGACATTCCCGAAGAACTGGCAAGATTAGTTGAGTATGAGTACACAGATCTCCAGCCACATAAGGAGCAGGTAGAGACCATCAATCTTGGCACTAATGAAGACAAGAAGGAAGTCAAGATTGGTACAACACTTGGGGCAGACATCAGAGAAAGATTGGTCAAGCTTCTCAGAGAGTATGTAGATGTGTTTGCATGGTCATATCAGGATATGCCTGGCTTAGACACAGACATAGTGGTCCACAAGTTACCTCTTCGACCAGATTGTCCTCCTGTAAAGAAAAAGCTTCGAAGAACAAGACCAGACATGGCTCTGAAGATTCGAGAAGAGGTCAAAAGGCAGTTTGATGCGGGATTCCTCGCAGTTGCAAAGTACCCTGAGTGGGTAGCTAATATTGTGCCAGTCCCTAAAAAGGATGGCAAAGTCAGGATGTGTGTGGACTATAGGGATTTGAACAAAGCCAGTCCAAAGGACGATTTGCCTCTTCCGCATATTGATACTTTGGTTGACAACACTGCTAAATTTGCTATTTTCTCCTTCATGGATGGGTTTTCAGGATACAACCAGATCAAGATGGATCCTGATGATATGGAAAAGACTACATTCATCACGCCATGGGGCACTTATTGTTACAAAGTTATGCCATTTGGTCTCAGAAATGCAGGAGCCACTTATCAGAGGGCAATGGTCACCCTTTTCCATGATATGATGCATAACGAGATAGAAGTCTATGTGGATGATATGATTGCCAAATCACAGAGTGAGGAGGATCATTTGGATCATCTCTTGAAGTTATTTGAGCGTCTCAGAAAGTTCCAACTGCGTCTGAATCCAGCTAAGTGTACTTTTGGTGCCAGATCAGGAAAGTTACTTGGTTTTATTGTTAGTCAGCAAGGAATTGAAGTAGATCCAGATAAGGTCAGAGCAATTCAAGAGATGCCAGCTCCAAAAACAGAAAAGAAAGTCAGGGGTTTCCTTGGAAGACTGAACTACATCTCCAGATTCATCTCCAACATGACTGCTACTTGTGAGCCTTTATTCAAGTTACTCCGGAAGAATCAAGCAATTGAGTGGAGTCCTGATTGTCAAATGGCTTTTGAGAAGATTAAGGTTTATCTACAGGAACCCCCTATCTTGATCCCACCTACTCCAGGGAAGCCTCTCTTCATGTACCTAACTGTACTTGAGGGTTCTATGGGTTGCGTTTTAGGCCAACGAGACGAAACTGGTCGTAAGGAGCACGCCATTTATTACTTAAGCAAGAAGTTCACGGATTACGAAAGCAGATATTCACTCTTAGAGAAGACTTGTTGTGCTTTGGCATGGGCTGCTAGACGCCTCAGGCAGTACATGATTTGTCACACTACTTTGTTGATCTCGAAAATGGATCCAATAAAGTACATCTTTGAGAAGCCTGCTTTGACTGGAAGACTCGCCCGTTGGCACATGTTGTTATCTGAATACGACATACAATATGTAACCCAGAAGTCTATTAAAGGCAGTGTTTTATCTGAATACCTTGCTGATCATCCTGTCGAAGATTATGAACCTTTGAAATTCGATTTCCCGGACGAGGACATTATGTTGATAAAGGACTGTGAAGTTCCAGGTCCAGACGAAGGTCCCGAGCCAAGGTCTCGTTGGAAGATGATGTTTGATGGTTCCTCTAACTACATGGGGCATGGTGTAGGAGTTGTCTTGATGAATCCCGATGGTGGTTATACTCCTTTCACGGCTAGATTGTGCTTTGAATGTACAAACAACATCGCAGAGCATGAAGCATGTGTTTTAGGTATCGAAGCTGCAATCGATACCAGAATCAAGATTCTTGATGTATATGGAGACTCAGCTTTGGTAATATACCAAGTCAAAGGTGAATGGGAGACCCGTGATGAGAAGTTGATCCCATACCGTGCCCATATTGTGGAGTTAATTAAATACTTTGACGAAGTCACTTTCCATCATGTTCCAAGGGCAGAAAATCAAATTGCAGATGCTTTGGCTATGTTGGCATCTATGTTTCAAGTCAGATTTCTTAATGAAGCTCCACTCATTACAATCGAGCGAAGAACTGCACCAGCCTACTGTCTACTGGTCGAAGAAGAAACTGATGAGAAACCGTGGTTCTACGACATCAAGAACTACTTGCAAAATCAGGAGTACCCAGCGGATGCAACCACTCTGGATAAGAAGACTCTGAGAAGATTGGCATCCAAGTTCTTCCTCAGCAACAATGTGCTTTACAAGAGAAATCATGATATGGTTCTGCTCAGATGTGTGGACAAGCGCGAAGCAGACTTATTGATCAGGGAAATCCATGAAGGATCATTTGGAACACATGCCAATGGACATGCCATGTCCAGGAAGATTTTGAGAGCTGGATACTTCTGGTTGACCATGGAATCAGATTGTTTCAAATATGCCAGGAAGTGTCATAAATGCTAGATTTATGCCGACAAGGTGCACGTACCTCCAACACTTTTGAATGTTCTGTCATCGCCTTGGCCTTTCTCAATGTGGGGCATTGACATGATAGGGGCAATTGAGCCTAAAGCTTCCAATGGTCATCGGTTTATCTTGGTCGCAATCGATTACTTCACCAAATGGGTAGAAGCAGTTTCCTACGCCAATGTGACAAAGCAAGTGGTCTCCCGTTTCATCAAGAACCAAATTATCTGCCGCTATGGAATCCCAAGCCGAATCATCACAGATAATGGGACCAATTTAAACAACAAAACAATGAAAGAGTTGTGTGAGACATTCAAGATTGAACATCATAACTCTTCTCCGTATCGTCCGAAGATGAATGGAGCTATTGAAGCTGCAAACAAGAACATCAAAAAGATTCTGCAGAAGATGGTAAAAACTTACAAAGATTGGCACGAGATGTTACCATATGCTTTACACGGATACAGAACATCAGTTCGCACTTCAACAGGGGCAACCCCTTTCTCTCTGGTGTATGGGATGGATGCAGTTCTCCCTATTGAAGTAGAGATACCATCTTTGAGAATCTTGATGGAAACCAAACTGGAGGAAGCTGAGTGGGTCCAGAGCAGGTATGACCAACTGAACCTCATTGATGAGAAGAGAATGACCGCCATGTGCCATGGCCAGTTGTACCAGAAACGCATCAAGAGAGCATTTGACAAGAAAGTCCGTCTCCGAGAATTCAAAGAAGGAGATCTTGTACTCAAGAAAATCTTGCCAGTCCACAAAGACATGCGTGGAAAATGGAGTCCTAACTATGAAGGCCCATATGTTGTGAAGGTGGCATTCTCCGGAGGTTCCTTAATCCTTACAACTATGGATGGTGAACAGCTGAAACACCCAGTGAATTCTGATGCAGTCAAAAAATATTATGCCTAAATAAAACCCGATAGGTCGAAAACCAGAAATGGCGACCTATGCAAAAAATGGGTATCCCGGTGGATCAAAACCTATGAAGGAGATCCAGGCAAAAGTTAGGGATAAAAATGAAAAAATAAGAGCTCGCTAAGTTGAAAACCCGAAAGGGCGGCTTAGGCAAAAAGGAGCGTCCCGGTGGATTGAAAACCCGAAAGGGCGGTCCAGGCAAAAGTTAGGGACAAAGGCATTTGACTGTATCAGATGGTGTTTACCATTACTGAAGAATCATAATTGAAGACCAATCCAACTGCTCTTGTCAGAAGCAAGGTGTCGGGCAGTCTTAGTTATTAGGAATTGTAGTGGTCGTTGGATTCAATGTAAACCTTTCCCCATTGCCATTTTCAAATTGTAATTTCCCATGGAGTTTTTGCCATTGGCAAGCTACCATTCTTGAATAAAATACAAACTTTGCCTATGAATTTTGTTATTCAACCTCTTATTTTCTTTTGTTATGCAAAATGCCATCACTTGATTACAATTTAACTCTGAAAATGACAAGTTTTTTTAAGGAAATGTTTTTTGAAAACATACTGAAAAACTTTCAAGTTTCTTTGACTTTGGAAAAATTGGAAAAACCTTTTGTTTCCCCAAGAAGTCCTGGTTTGCAACAACACTTTTATACTATTATTACAGAAATCCCCATAGAAGTTCAAAACTGATAACACTCTTGGATGGATCCTTGGACCAAGCATGATTTCCAAGTTCGAAGACATCTCCTCAGTGTTTTTCATATTGCTCATCTAAGTATTGGTGTTGAGAGCCTACTCCTCTTTGAGTCTTGTCAAACTCTTTGTCTCTTTTGAGTCAACATTTGCATATCATGATCATTCGCATCATGCTCAATCATGCGCATTTGACATTAGCATTTGTCTTTCCCCAGTTGTCGTCTGTCTATTTCCAAATCCAGATATCATTAGTGTTCAATTTGAGAATTCATTGTTGTTGGTACCCGAAGTGGTTTACCATTTGTTATTGTCCCCAGTAATTGCTGGTGTTCCCTGTGAAATTCAAATTGTGGTTGGTATTTGTCTTTATGACCACCAATGTCTCCTTGAAGTCCAATTGTCATTGGCACAAATCTTTTAAGCAGGTCGTGAAACAGATTGCTTGAATCCAAGTCCATTTGATTTTGGCACATGCATTGTACCTTTCTCTTGAGGGTTCCTGAAGGAATTTCCAGAGGCTGGATGTTTTATCTTATTTGAAAACTCCAACATATTTTGTTGTTACTTTTTTGTGCTAGCCGGTCGCCTAGAGCCGTTGATCTATCTTTGGGTGATTTGCATCCTATCCCCAATGCTAGCTGGTCACATAGAGCCGCTACTAAATCAATGTGTTTTCCTTCCTTATCCTCAGTGTCAGCAGTTACATTTGAACCTGCTAATTTACCATTTTGAATCTTATGTTTATCATTCTTAGTGTCAACCGGTTTTTCTAACCTGTTGCGCATTCACTTTGAGTGTATCTTGGCTTCTATTCTTAGTGTCAATAGGTCTCGAGCCTATTGCGCTTCCACTTCGAATATTTTTGTTGTTATTCATGGTGTCAGTTGGTCGCATCGAGCCGCTGCGCATTCACCTTGAATAAGTTTTTTGGTTGTATTCTTAGTGTCAGTTGGTCGCATAGAGCCGCTGCACATTCACTTTGAATGTTTATTTTGTTGTATTCTTAGTGTCAGTTGGTCGCATCGAGCCGCTGCGCATTCACCTTGAATAAGTTTTTTGGTTGTATTCTTAGTGTCAGTTGGTCGCATAGAGCCGCTGCACATTCACTTTGAATGTTTATTTTGTTGTATTCTTAGTGTCAGTTGGTCGCATCGAGCCACTGCGCATTCACTTTGAATATTATGTTTATCATTTCCAGTGTCAGTTGGTCGCATCGAGCCACTGCGCATTTCATTTCGAATATTTTGTTGTTATTCATAGTGTCAGTTTGGTCGCATAGAGCCGCTGCACATTCACTTTGAATGTTTATTTTGTTGTATTCTTAGTGTCAGTTGGTCGCATCGAGCCGCTGCGCATTCACTTTGAATATTATGTTTATCATTTCTTAGTGTCAGTTGGTCGCATCGAGCCGCTGCGCATTCACTTTGAATATTATGTTTATCATTTCCAATGACAGTTGGTCGCATAGAGCCGCTGCACATTCACTTTGAATGTTTATTTTGGTTGTATTCTTAGTGTCAGTTGGTCGCATAGAGCCGCTGCACATTCACTTTGAATGTTTATTTTGGTTGTATTCTTAGTGTCAGTTGGTCGCATCGAGCCGCTGCGCATTCACTTTGAATATGTTGCTGCTTTTACTTCTCAAAGTCAATCGGTCGCATAGAGCCATTGATCTACCACTTCGATTTATTTCTTTGTCTTGTTCGTATTCTTGGTGTCAGTTGGTCGCATCGAGCCACTGTGCAGTCACTTTGAATTTTATTTTGTTTTGACTGTGTTTGTTGATCCAACGCTTTGGATTTCCTTTTGTTCCCGTCTTTTGTTATTCTTAGTGTCAACAGTTACACTTGAACCTGTTGATTTATCACTTTGAATACTTCCCGTTTTCGTTTCTTTGTCCCCAGTGTTTGTTATCCCCAGTGAGTCTTGGCTTGTGGTCGTCGATATTCTCATTCTAATCATTCATACCATAATCATCATTCGTTGCATAAGAGTTACAGAGTTAGATAGCTTGTAGTCCAGCATAACATTGCATTTAGGGGCAAAATTTCCGGTAATTTCTGTATTTAAATACCTTTCACCCTGATCGCCTGAGTGTCCTTCGTCATTCATGCCATCTGGTAAAGTTATTTAAATAGGGGCAACTGTCACACCCCAAATTTTACCCCTAACTGCTCGCATCATACATTCATCGCATTTAACAGAGAATTCCAGAATTATTTTCAGTTACTTTCACTCATTTTCTAGTTATTCATCAAGTTAATTTTAATTTCTTTTCACTTCTAAGCTTCCATCCTAAATTTAATTTCTATTCCTCATTTCTAACTTTTAATTCATTTCTAACTTTTAAAAACTTAATTTTTATTTTTATCCCCAAAGTTTTGTTAAAAAAAAATATATAATTTTATTTCCAATTTTTAAGTTTTTTAAATGTATTTTTATTTCTATTTTTCAATTTTCAAGTTTTATTTCTTAATGTGATTTTATTTTTCAACTTTTATTTTTAAATCACTCCTTTTTAGTTTCCATTTCTAATTTACTTTTAATCTCCAATTCTTATTTTTATCTTTTTTTCAACTCATTTTCAAGTTTCTATTTCTTAATTTAATTTCAATTTCTAATTTATTTTTAGTTTACTCTAATTTAATTTCAATTTCTAATTTATTTTTAATTTACTTTTCTTTAAGATTCCATTTCTAATTTAATTCCAATTTCCAATTTTTTTTATTCATTTTAAATTTTAATTCCAAGATCTTTTTTTATTTTATTTTATTTATTTTTCATTTTATTCCAATTTCCATTCCAATTCATCCCAAGTTCAAATTTCATTCCAAAATTGATTCATCACATGTTACAAGTTGCATTTATACAATAGAATTTCTTTAAAAATAATAGTTTTACATACATGGCCAATTCTTTACATTAAGCATGTTACAATTGCATAGGAAAAAAAGAGAAAGAAAAATGCAACACATAGCAGGACCACAAGACAAAATTCAGCAGCATGCAACCACCAACAGCCTCTGCTCCACTTCCTCCACTACAGCAGCATCCAGATGTTGTCCCCTTTCCACCAACCCTTCACCAACAAGCAACAAGGACACAAGAAAATTCAGCAATAAAACACTCTGTTACAACCACCTCAAACACACTGCAAAACAACCCCAAAAACACACACAAACAACCATATACAACCCTGCATTTTTCTCTCTCAGAAAACAGCCCTAAAAAATCCATAGAACAGCCCTCAGAACATCCATAGAACAGCCATATAAATCCATCAAAACAGCCACCAAATAACCCCAAAAATATCCACCAAATAACCCCAAATTCAGCATCAAAACACACTACAAAAACAACCCTCAAACAAAACAAAATCAGCCATCGAAACATCATAAATCAGCCCTCAAACTCACACCAGAACATCAGAAGAGGAATAGGAAGCTTACCATTTGCGGATCCTTCACCCCGATAACTTTCGGGTCGGTAATATCTCTTTTTTCCCTTCACCTCTTTTTAGCATTTGTTCATAGTTAGTTTTCTTTTTCAGCTTTATTTCAAATTCCAATCTGCACACAAAACAAAACTTCCTATTAAAATTTCACAAAAAAAATCAACCAAAAAAATGCAGCCAACTTCATACAAAAATGCAGCCAACTTCATAAAACTCACGACCACCATAAACTGTAAACTGCCAGCCACCACTCTTTTCAAAACCACCTCATACAGAACCAACAAACCTTACCATCATTCTAACAGAACAACCTTTCAAACTCTGTCACTCACCACCAAATGCAACAATAACTCTTCTATTTCACTCTCCTCAAACAAACAGAAACCAAGAAAGGCCGTGAAAACCGAAAACACAAAATGTTCAGCCAAACAAAGAAGAAAACCAGAAAAGTAGAATGAGATGAATAGAGAGATTTCTTTCGGAAAAAAATGCACAAAAACATACTGTAAAACCAAATACCAAAACAGAGCTTCCGTATACCAAACTCACCAAAAACATCACTTCGCCACTCACTTTCTTCAACCCGAGAACCGTAAACCTTCATCACTCTTCTAAGCTTCTCCCTCATTCCATCACAACAAATTCACCATCTTTCTCAACATTTTCCACAAATAGAACAGTTAACTTTCAAAAACTCTGAAATCGTTGAACACCGCCGCCTTCACTATCAAACAAAAAAACAGAGCCATCACAAACTGCAAACCTCACTAAACCATTGCAGCCGCTCAAAACCGGGTCATTTTTTTAACAACCACCATACAACAACACTCACCTTATGCTCATTGACTTCTGACCTCACAAACCACCGCCGCCATCAACAAAAAACAGAGCCACCTAAAACACCCTTACTGCCCAAGAACCTTCATCCTCAACCACCTCTTCCAAAACCCTCACTGTCAAAACACAATGAAACCAATCAACAACCAACTCACGACCAGCTCCCTTCAACTCACTTCTCTCAAATACAACCAGCCAAACACCGCCGCAAATTCCCCAAGAAAACTCTCAGCCACCATCCACGAAAATGCAGAAACGGATCCAAAATTGTAACCTGAACAAACTCACCACAAACACAAACCTGCAACTCAAAACAAACCCTGTTCACTGTTCTTCTTCAACAACCCAAAACCACAACAACAAATCGGCCATTTCCATTAAGCTCTTCATTACCTCTGCAAAAACAAACCAATAAAAAACTGAATCTTGAAATCTCCAAACATCACAAAAAAAACCAGAAACAAAACACTTTACATAAACCTGTATTCACCTCCTTCATCGAATGCCATAAACATCACCTCAACCCGCTCACGGAAGTCATCCGCACCAGCCGCGAATTCATAAACAGAATTCAAAACTCAACACGACCCACCATTGTTCAGCCGCGAACAAAGTTTTCGGCTCAGACCATCAACACCTCATCGCCGGCCACCACCTGTTTTCCAAAAACTCAGAAACAGCCTCACAGTTTTCCGTTCTTCTGAACCTGCATCAACACAAACAAAAAACTCGCCGCCGTTAGAACACACAAACAGAGCGAATCTAACGAAAACCTGCGCAAACCACTACCGAAACCATTCAAGTTGAAAATCAGAGAAACAATTTGTGAAACCACCGTACCAAATCTGGACGCAAAACCGCAACATCGTAATACCTTGAATCCAAATCGCAGAACATGTTGAGAGAAAGCTTTGGGACAGCTTTGGGACTTGAGGCGAAAGCGATTGCGAGTGAGAGCCGAGTCCGCGAGAGAAGAGAGCGAGAGCCTTCACAAAACTCAACCATGGTGAGAAAATCATTAATCTTCGAAACAGTTCAACTTCAAATCCGAAACCGAATCAAAAATTTTCATGAATAAACTAAACTTTTTTTTTTGAGATGAATCCTTCAAGCACCACCGTGAGCACTGCCGCGAAACCGTTAAATCGCCACCGAGAAACTTGAGACAGATCCGATAACCGCCGCGAAATAGAGAGTGAGCGAGAGAGGGATTCGAACCATTTGAGAGTTTGTGATTTGGGGATTTCGGAGAGGGAGAGATTCGAACGAGTGAGACGGACGATGGCATTTCCTCCCCCATTTTCGCGAAGCGGTGCGTTTTGCCTTAGGGTTTATTTTTTCTTTTGTTTCCTCTTCAACTGCTAGTGTTAACTTGGAGCGGGTCACGGGTATGACCCGACCCGTCTCTCTCCAGCCCCATATGGGCCTCCCCCTCTTGTTTGTCTCTCGGCACCCCCCTGTTTTTCTCATTTCTTCTCCCTTTTGTTCTTATGTTTTTTTAATTTTAATTCTTTTAAGTTTTTTCTAATATTTCTAAAAAAAAAAACAACAAAACCAATTCACCTTACTTTATGTTAATAATAATAAATAATTCTTTTTTTTAATTATCTTCTTAAATAATTTTGGTAAATAATTGTATTTAGATTAGTTTGATTAAATTTTTTTATTTATTTATTATTATTTGCAAGGTGTTTGCTTATATTTCTTTGTTTATTATTTAGTCGTATTAATAATGTATGACTTGTACAGCATGAATCACACTCTCACTTTTCGACCATAATTTGTTAAACATGACATAAATATAACGTTTCAAAATAATAATTAGAATCTTTTCAAGATAATAAATTCTTGGTCCAACGCCAAGTGAACTTTACACACTTCACTCACACACGTAAGTCGGTTGTTTTACGATCGCCATCTGCACAGCCTTTACACCTTCACAGCTTTTCAACTTAAGCAAATTGACGCACCACGCTTGTTTTCCACCTCCGCATTCTCGATCCATATATCGAGCCATAGCCCAGTTACTAAGCCTTTGTCTTATATTTCTATTTATTTTATTCAATTTATTTTTGCAAGTAGCAACCTATGCCTTAGACTTAAGAGCTTGCACCCTCATTTATTTATTTTTGTTTATGCTTTTCAATCCAAAAGGGAAAGAACTCCTGCAGTTGACTCAATGTCATAGGAAGTTTAGCCATCCCTAGTTACCATTTTGACCTTAGCAATTAGGTCCCTCTTTTTTCTTTGACCTTAGCAATTAGGTCCCTCATCCTTAGGTCCTTAGCCATTAGGTCCTTAGTGTTTTATATTACAACTTTTTGTGACTTTCCTAAAGTCACGTGAGTGTTTGCCGTAACACTTACCTTCCCCCGCGAACCTTGAGCGTAACCAAGTGTTCGTTAATCCTTAGGAGAACTACGAGTGCTCTGATTCTATACCCGATACGTAGGCATCGATGCGATGTTGTGCGAGCACCATTAGAAATAAAAGCCTTAGGTTCCTTTAATTTTAACAAGCAATAAATAACAATAATGCAAATATTAACAAGAGGTTCCCGTAGGATACTGCGGATGCTAACACCTTCCCTAGGTATAATCAACCCCCGAACCTAGTTTCTCATCATTTAGGGTTTTTACGATCTTTTTCCCTTTTCCCTTTGGATTAAATTAAAGTCGGTGGTGAACATAAAAGTTTTGCGATTCAAGCTCACTTAATAGCTTGGTATCCGATTCTCACCGCAACAGAAATCGGATACCAAGCTATTAAGTGAGCTTGAATCGCAAAACTTTTATGTTCACCACCGACTTTACTTTAATCCAAAGGGAAAAGGGAAAAAGATCGTAAAAACCCTAAATGAGGAGAAACTAGGTTCGGGGGTTGATTATACCTAGGGAAGGTGTTAGCATCCTAAGCATCCGCAGTATCCTACGGGAACCTCTTGTTAATATTTGCATTATTGTTATTTATTGCTTGTTAAAATTAAAGGAACCTAAGGCTTTTATTTCTAATGGTGCTCGCACAACATCGCATCGATGCCTACGTATCGGGTATAGAATCAGAGCACTCGTAGTTCTCCTAAGGATTAACGAACACTTGGTTACGCTCAAGGTTCGCGGGGGAAGGTAAGTGTTACGGCAAACACTCACGTGACTTTAGGAAAGTCACAAAAAGTTGTAAAATAAAACACTAAGGACCTAATGGCTAAGGACCTAAGGATGAGGGACCTAATTGCTAAGGTCAAAGAAAAAAGAGGGACCTAATTGCTAAGGTCAAAATGGTAACTAGGGATGGCTAAACTTCCTATGACATTGAGTCAACTGCAGGAGTTCTTTCCCTTTTGGATTGAAAAGCATAAACAAAAATAAATAAATGAGGGTGCAAGCTCCTAAGTCTAAGGCATAGGTTGCTACTTGCAAAAATAAATTGAATAAAATAAATAGAAATATAAGACAAAGGCTTAGTAACTGGGCTATGGCTCGATATATGGATCGAGAATGCGGAGGTGGAAAACAAGCGTGGTGCGTCAATTTGCTTAAGTTGAAAAGCTGTGAAGGTGTAAAGGCTGTGCAGATGGCGATCGTAAAACAACCGACTTACGTGTGTGAGTGAAGTGTGTAAAGTTCACTTGGCGTTGGACCAAGAATTTATTATCTTGAAAAGATTCTAATTATTATTTTGAAACGTTATATTTATGTCATGTTTAACAAATTATGGTCGAAAAGTGAGAGTGTGATTCATGCTGTACAAGTCATACATTATTAATACGACTAAATAATAAACAAAGAAATATAAGCAAACACCTTGCAAATAATAATAAATAAATAAAAAATTTAATCAAACTAATCTAAATACAATTATTTACCAAAATTATTTAAGAAGATAATTAAAAAAAGAATTATTTATTATTATTAACATAAAGTAAGGTGAATTGGTTTTGTTGTTTTTTTTTTAGAAATATTAGAAAAAACTTAAAAGAATTAAAATTAAAAAACATAAGAACAAAAGGGAGAAGAAATGAGAAAAACAGGGGGGTGCCGAGAGACAAACAAGAGGGGGAGGCCCATATGGGGCTGGAGAGAGACGGGTCGGGTCATACCCGTGACCCGCTCCAAGTTAACACTAGCAGCTGAAGAGGAAACAAAAGAAAAAATAAACCCTAAGGCAAAACGCACCGCTTCGCGAAAATGGGGGAGGAAATGCCATCGTCCGTCTCACTCGCTCGAATCTCTCCCTCTCCGAAATCCCCAAATCACAAACTCTCAAATGGTTCGAATCCCTCTCTCGCTCACTCTCTATTTCGCGGCGGTTACCGGATCTGTCTCAAGTTTCTCGGTGGCGATTTAACGGTTTCGCGGCAGTGCTCACGGTGGTGCTTGAAGGATTCATCTAAAAAAAAAAAGTTTAGTTTATTCATGGACATTTTTTATTCGGTTTCGGATTTGAAGTTGAACTGTTTCGAAGATTAATGATTTTCTCACCATGGTTGAGTTTTGTGAAGGCTCTCGCTCTCTTCTCTCGCGGACTCGGCTCTCACTCGCAATCGCTTTCGCCTCAAGTCCCAAAGCTGTCCCAAATCTTTATCTCAACATGTTCTGCGATTTGGATTCAAGGTATTACGATGTTGCGGTTTTGCGTCCAGATTTGGTACGGTGGTTTCACAAATTGTTTCTCTGATTTTCAACTTGAATGGTTTCGGTAGTGGTTTGCGCAGGTTTTCGTTAGATTCGCTCTGTTTGTGTGTTCTAACGGCGGCGAGTTTTTTGTTTGTGTTGATGCAGGTTCAGAAGAACGGAAAACTGTGAGGCTGTTTCTGAGTTTTTGGAAAACAGGTGGTGGCCGGCGATGAGGTGTTGATGGTCTGAGCCGAAAACTTTGTTCGCGGCTGAACAATGGTGGGTCGTGTTGAGTTTTGAATTTTGTTTATGAATTCGCGGCTGGTGCGGATGACTTCCGTGAGCGGGTTGAGGTGATGTTTATGGCATTCGATGAAGGAGGTGAATACAGGTTTATGTAAAGTGTTTTGTTTCTGGGTTTTTTTGTGATGTTTGGAGATTTCAAGATTCAGTTTTTTATTGGTTTGTTTTTGCAGAGGTAATGAAGAGCTTAATGGAAATGGCCGATTTGTTGTTGTGGTTTTGGGTTGTTGAAGAAGAACAGTGAAGAGGGTTTGTTTTGAGTTGCAGGTTTGTGTTTGTGGTGAGTTTGTTCAGGTTACAATTTTGGATCCGTTTCTGCATTTTCGTGGATGGTGGCTGAGAGTTTTCTTGGGGAATTTGCGGCGGTGTTTGGCTGGTTGTATTTGAGAGAAGTGAGTTGAAGGGAGCTGGCCGTGAGTTGGTTGTTGATTGGTTTCATTGTGTTTTGACAGTGAGGGTTTTGGAAGAGGTGGTTGAGGATGAAGGTTCTTGGGCAGTAAGGGTGTTTTAGGTGGCTCTGTTTTTTGTTGATGGCGGCGGTGGTTTGTGAGGTCAGAAGTCAATGAGCATAAGGTGAGTGTTGTTGTATGGTGGTTGTTAAAAAAATGACCCGGTTTTGAGCGGCTGCAATGGTTTAGTGAGGGTTGCAGTTTGTGATGGCTCTGTTTTTTTGTTTGATAGTGAAGGCGGCGGTGTTCAACGATTTCAGAGTTTTTGAAAGTTAACTGTTCTATTTGTGGAAAATGTTGAGAAAGGTGGTGAATTTGTTGTGATGGAATGAGGGAGAAGCTTAGAAGAGTGATGAAGGTTTACGGTTCTCGGGTTGAAGAAAGTGAGTGGCGAAGTGATGTTTTCGGTGAGTTTGGTATACGGAAGCTCTGTTTTGGTATTTGGTTTTACAGTATGTTTTTGTGCATTTTTTTCCGAAAGAAATCTCTCTATTCATCTCATTCTACTTTTATGGTTTTCTTCTTTGTTTGGCTGAACATTTTGTGTTTTCGGTTTTCACGGCCTTTCTTGGTTTCTGTTTGTTTGAGGAGAGTGAAATAGAAGAGTTATTGTTGCATTTGGTGGTGAGTGACAGAGTTTGAAAGGTTGTTCTGTTAGAATGATGGTAAGGTTTGTTGGTTCTGTATGAGGTGGTTTTGAAAAGAGTGGTGGCTGGCAGTTTACAGTTTATGGTGGTCGTGAGTTTTATGAAGTTGGTTGCATTTTAGTATGAAGTTGGCTGCATTTTTTTGGTTGATTTTTTTTGTGAAATTTTAATAGGAAGTTTTGTTTTGTGTGCAGATTGGAATTTGAAATAAAGCTGAAAAAGAAAACTAACTATGAACAAATGCTAAAAAGAGGTGAAGGGAAAAAAGAGATATTACCGACCCGAAAGTTATCGGGGTGAAGGATCCGCAAATGGTAAGCTTCCTATTCCTCTTCTGATGTTCTGGTGTGAGTTTGAGGGCTGATTTATGATGTTTCGATGGCTGATTTTGTTTTGTTTGAGGGCTGTTTTTGTAGTGTGTTTTGATGCTGAATTTGGGGTTATTTGGTGGCTGTTTTTGGGGTTATTTGGTGGCTGTTTTGATGGATTTATATGGCTGTTCTATGGATGTTCTGAGGGCTGTTCTATGGATTTTTGAGGGCTGTTTTCTGAGGAAAAAAATGCAGGGTTGTATATGGTTGTTTGTGTGTGTTTTTGGGGCTGTTTTGCAGTGTGTTTGAGGTGGTTGTAACAAAGTGTTTTATTGCTGAATTTTCTTGTGTCCTTGTTGCTTGTAGGTGAAGGGTTGGAGGAAAGGGGACAACATCTGGATGCTGCTGTAGTGGAGGAAGTGGAGCAGAGGCTGTTGGTGGCTGCATGCTGCTGAATTTTGTCTTGTGGTCCTGCTATGTGCTGCATTTTTCTTTCTCTTTTTTTCCTATGCAATTGTAACATGCTTAATGTAAAGAATTGGCCATGTATGTAAAACTATTATTTTTAAAGAAATTCTATTGTATAAATGCAACTTGTAACATGTGATGAATCAATTTTGGAATGAAATTTGAACTTGGGATGAATTGGAATGGAAATTGGAATAAAATGAAAAATAAATATAAAAAAAAAAGATCTTGGAATTAAAATTTAAAATGAATAAAAAATAAAAAATTGGAAATTGGAATTAAATTAGAAATGGAATCTTAAAGAAAAGTAAATTAAAAATAAATTAGAAATTGAAATTAAATTAGAGTAAACTAAAAATAAATTAGAAATTGAAATTAAATTAAGAAATAGAAACTTGAAAATGAGTTGAAAAAAAGATAAAAATAAGAATTGGAGATTAAAAGTAAATTAGAAATGGAAACTAAAAAGGAGTGAATTAAAAATAAAAGTTGAAAAATAAAATCACATTAAGAAATAAAACTTGAAAATTGAAAAATAGAAATAAAAATACATTTAAAAAACTTAAAAATTGGAAATAAAATTATATATATTTTTTTTAACAAAACTTTGGGGATAAAAATAAAAATTAAGTTTTTAAAAGTTAGAAATGAATTAAAAGTTAGAAATGAGGAATAGAAATTAAATTTAGGATGGAAGCTTAGAAGTGAAAAGAAATTAAAATTAACTTGATGAATAACTAGAAAATGAGTGAAAGTAACTGAAAATAAATCTGGAATTCTCTGTTAAATGTGATGAATGTATGATGCGAGCAGTTAGGGGTAAAATTTGGGGTGTGACAGGGATATCATCTGCTCTAACTCAGCTGGGGAAATGTCAACCCTCTGGCTTAGCTGAGGAAAAGATTTGGCAATGCTCTGATGAGGAGAGACTTTGCTGAGGAGAGACTTTGCTGGAGAATTAAAGATCAAAATAAGCCAAATTATGCCCCAAGTATAGTATGACAACTGTGTTTGGAAGATATGCCAATGAAAATTGGACTTTGATTGGATGAGAATAACCAACTCCTCATGAAGAAACCTTATTGGCTGAAGGAAGAAATTTATGCTCGGGGAAAAAATGAAATTTCAAAGCCCTGCTGGGAAATGAAAACCATACATTCCCTGAGAATTGAGTCGGTGCTTCAAACCAATGAGCTCAACTGTTGCGTACTGATTGTCATGAGTGAACAAGTGTTTCGTTACTCCTCAATTTATGCCCAGACTGCATCGTCTATGAAAGGATTACCCCTAGAGGATTTAACAGAAGACTTGGAGCCCAAACTTGTTCCAGTGTCTTCAAACTCTTGCAGAGATATTCATCGGATCTCGAAATAACTGCCCCAAATTGCTTCTTGTAATGATATTTCCCTACATAAAGATAGGAACACCTACAAATGAAGATGCAATGCAAATGATGCAAGATGCAGACGTATGCTCAAGATGCTGAGGACATGGTGATATGATCCACGAGAGATGTTGAAACAAGGATGGTTAGGCGTTAGGGCCAGGTTGATAGAGTTTTTTTTTTGTTTTTTTTGTTTTTGTTTTTGTTACCAAACAATTGGACTTTGAAAGTGAATTGCCAGACGAGAACTGATTTATTGAAGGTAGGCCAACAGACGATAACTAATGGGAAAAGAAATAAGTCGTCAGACGAGAACTGAATCCTTTTTAGGTTCATTATCAAACGAGAATTGACTCTGAAAAAGAATGACTACCAAACGAGAACTGGCGTTCAACGGGCTAAATGAAAAGGTGACCAGACGGGAACTGGTTAAAAGATTCGCCTAACAGACGAGAACTGGTATTTGAAGTTCGTTTGCCATACGAGAATTGGACTTTGAAATGGTTTGCCAGACGAGAACTGGACTTTGGATTGGTTTGCCAGACAAGAACTGGACTTTGGATTGGTTTTCCAGACGAAAACTGGACTTTGAATTGTCAATAAGTTGGGTTACGAGGCCCTCTGGTGTGAGATTGATGTTTTGGGGTGTGCCTAATGCATTTATGATGCGTATGGCTATATGCTCTAGTGAATCGACATGAATAATGTATGAAAATGATTTACGCAATGCTTATGAGAGAACTAGAAAAGCTCCCGAGGTGGGAAGAAGGTCTTTTGTGGTAAGGCTTCTTGTTGAAAAGGGTGACAAAGGCGAGGGTGGGTAGCACAATTTTTTGATACTCGTCTTGAAGTCAGAGATTACTGATATAACTTGCTCTGTGTAGCTAAAGCTGCCCCAGTCTGGTGATTCTTTGAACAGACTGCCTCTGATTATCCGATTCTTGGAATGGCAGACTTGGATGTTCTCTCGAGGAGAGTTGCATTTAGTAAGTGTCATACCCCAAATTCGTCCTACCTTCTCAACTTCACATGATGTTTGGTAAATTGGTGAAAATGTTGCTGTGAATCATCATTTGGCTTCCGACCATGATTTTCAAATCATGAAATTCTTGTTTGTGTTAAGGTAAAATGCGAATGGTATAAAAAGTTGGTCATTTGGTTTCAAGATAATTCCCAAACTTTTACTCATTTCTCAAGCTTCAAATTGAATGGTACGGTAAGCAGAGGATGTATCAAAACGCTTTTTAATCATGCTATGCGTTCAAATGGTCAAGTTTTTATTCTAGAAGTTGTGAATAGTCTGAATTCAGGAGTCAATTTGCACTATGGATATGCCTAGGAGCTCGAGTTATAATCACTCATGTGTTAAAACTTCATTCATTTGCAAGTAATGTTGTGAGTTGGTTCTAGCTATCATTTCCATTTGGTTTAATCCTTGGGATCAAATTAGCCAAGTCTTGGGTTTCCGTAATCAATAATATTTAATTGCAAGTCATGGGTAGAAATGTCAAAACTGCATTTAGATTGATTCAATATGTGAAGGTGTGGACTTGGTTCCAATTTATTCATCACTTTACTATTGAAGCCTTGTTCATCTTTATACAAACCCATACAATGTCTAAAGACCAACCAACGTGTCAAGAAACACTGCGCTTTGTTTTTCTATCATGGAAATATTGAAGATTAAAGAAATTAATGGATCATTTGATCTCAAAAGCCATTATATTCTTCAAATTAGCAAGACAAGTTTCGGTTGCAGGAAATTGGCCTATGGGATGCCAAGGATATATTGTTCAGTTAAGTCCAACATCTACAAGTTTCAAAATTCAAATGAATTACAAATAATGAAAATTGTGGGATTTTAATTGTTGCAAGAATGTTACAAACGTCCTAATTCTACCACTTTAAAGAGAATGAACATCAATTGTCTTTGCTACACTAAGCTTCGGCTGCTTCACTTCTCACAAGCTTCGAAATTTCCAGTTCAGCTTTCCATAGACTATGTGACACTCCATGAATCTCCATTTTTTACAAACAAGCAAAGCATCAACAGGTCGCAAACAAGGATGTCCACAGAATTTCCTTATGCCTAAACTTAAAGCATCACTTCTCCATCATCAAGTCGGAACGGTTTCGTCATGTTTCACTCAAGCTTCAAGATGATGCAAAGTTTCATTATTGTTTCTACCTATAGAAAAAAAACAAAACAAAAGTTGCATAATTGCCGAATTATAACGCAGAAACAATGCAGCCAGAACTTCGATCAACAGGGGGATAATTCAAAGTGGAATTCTCAGTAAGAAAATATGATGATGATGATGATGATGATGAAAACAAATCATACCAAGACTTGTGAATTTCCAAAGTTGCCATGTTCGTCAACGGTACAACTCCTGCATGTTGGAACTAATTCTTATCTGCAAGAACAAAATTGTTGTATTGCACAATTAGTAACCATAGGATGACATTGTGATAATTACAAAAGAAACAATGTGCAGCTATCTATGAAAGACAACGAGAAAGGACATTCAAAGTAAGATCATATCATATTTCAAAAGCTCTACAATAATCCAGAGGCAGCTGCAGTATGATAGCAATGCATAAAGTTCACAACATGAAAAGCCTAGAATGCAAATTTCAATGGACATGTCAAGAAACCATACAATTCATGGTTGTACAAATGCCACAAGCTTGTCATTTTGGTATTGTTACCTTATTATCAGGCCATCACTTTGGTGCTAAATCTTCTTGCCAAAACTTCTAAGCCTTGAGGCCTTTATGCCGGAGTTTCAAACTCGAGCGGTTTCTCATCATTTCGACATTATCCTAGTTTCCCTCATGCCAAGTCTCCTTCAAACCTTCAGAAATTCGTGCCATACTCCGAGAGTTACATGAAAAGGGAGAAGAGTAAGCATTAGAAAGCCACAAGCTCAAAACTCAAAGTTTAAAGTTCACAATGGTGTACTCAATGATTAACATGTCACCATGATGGAGTAGGCAATGCACAAAAGTTCAAGGCAATTTTGAACTGTTGCAACAAGTATTACAAGCAGGTCGCAGGTCACAATACGATCAGAGCCAAAATAATACAAACAGTATTCCTAAGACTTACGATCAAGGCAACACAATCAAGTCTCCATGGCTTGATTCATATTTTCCATGCCAACTCTTAAGTCCCCACCAATTCACCAAAGTCCCTCATATCAAAGGTTGGATACATGAAAGGAAAGGAAAGAGGTGAACATTAACGAGAGGAAGAAGTTAGCAGGAATCAAATAAAAAACAAGGTAGTGTCAAAAGAAAAGAACACATGAGCAAAAGGGATGTGTCGAGTTAACAAGCAAAAGTACAAGTACCTATCATTAAATGTCAGTCAGGAGCAATCATTGATTTTGTCTGCGACAAATCGAATCACCGTACCAAATCCTTCTTCACTTGATACCTTGAGCGCAACTTCAGTGATGGCAGGCAACACTACAAGAAACCTGAGGGTACGTTATGGGCGTGCTCTTGGGAAAGGATATAACACGGCTGCAAGGCTGAAAGGCTTTGGAATTCTGCATGGTGAAAAAATAGAGTGTTGCAGTTGATGTGTTAACAAATATACGTGGTCCTGTTTCATCGAAAGCAACAAGCTCCTGCATAATTAGTTCAGTCATTTTTCTTGAAAAAAAAAAGACCAGGAAGTGTGTGAGGGTAAGGCATCTATGCAAACCGTCACCACCTCCAACGCCAGAAATTGCTGATCATAAAACTTGTCCCGACGGGAGTTGCAGCGGAGTTAATCCTATTGATTGGACGGATGCGGAGAAGGAAGCCTTTCTTAATGCAGTACTATCCTGTGGGAAGGAGTTCACGATGACCGCAGGGCGTATTAGAACCAGATCACAACATCAGTGCAAAGTTTCTAGCAAGTCTCAGATTGGCGTGGATCAGCTTGCAGCTGATAAGAACATGTGTTATGATGAATCCAATCCCATAAAAGCTAGCTACATGTCGGCTGACCTAAATGAATTATAGGAAACAAAGTAAAGAACAATCAATTGAAAGTCGTGAATATCAACCAATGTAAAGTGCATAGGAAGAAATATCAACATTGAGTCGTTACCATATTCATATTCACTTAAAGTTTCAGTCAAAACTTTGCAAGACAGAGTGTTCGTAGGTCTACGTAGCATGCTTCTGAGTTTCCTCTTCTGAGTTTCCTCTTCCTCAAGCTTCGTGTTAAGGCCTGTTATCGTGGGAGATGTTTGGGATTCTCATCTGCTACCTTCATAAGGAGACTTATCTTCAACCAAAGCCATTTGCAACAAATACGCGAAGGAGGTCTGATCCATTGATGCATCATACCTTGACCCTAGTCCTCCTTATCATCATGACAAGTTTCTCACATACAATTGGATCCCCTGCAAGAACCAAACAGAAAGACTTAGTGCAGAGTCAGCCACCACAAGTTCCAAGCCAATAGATCAAAGCATCCCAGTTATACCTTATCAGCAGGTATCATCAAGCTCTCTCGCAATAGCTCCGAGTCAAGATTACTCTCAAAGAACCGTGTGTACATGGAAAAAGAAGGACAAAATCAATGTGCAAATTAAAACAAGGGCAAAAGAAAGAAATTACATAGCGAAGTCACAATTACCATCAGTAAAATTTCACAGTAAAAACTCAATAAAAAATAGAATTTACAAGGGGGGACCATTTTCTATTTCACATAACACAGAATGCATCCAGCTCATACCTGTCACTCTCAAGGGGGCCCCACGAAATCTCCTCCCAAAATCCCCTAACAGATTTTTTGATCCTGGCTCACACGAATCTTGTAACAAACCTAATGCCAAATCTTCTTCTTCACACGTATTAGCCTCAAATCTTCTGCCTATAAAGCCAATCATTTGCAATCATTGAGGACACACACCTGAAAAAACCCAAAAGAAAGAATCAGTGACGCATAGAAATTCTTATTGAAATCATTCCTCAAAAAACCCTATTCATCCAAAGCTCAGAATCCAGAAAACTATTCAGAGTTTCTCATTGAGACTCTGAGGTAGTTCGAGCTAAACCTCCATACTCAACGAATAACAAGATAACCAAGCAAGTGAAGAAGAAGGCAGAAAAGACGATTCAAGGCAAACAAAAGAAATCGAACGTCATACCTTGAAGCCGCATACACCGTCGCGTCTTCGATCGAGGTAGCCTTCTCTACCCTCATTCGCTTTATGCTTGGTGAACCCCTTTCACATCTGATTGTTGCTTGGTTGATCCCCAATATCTTTAAGCTTTAGCTTACGATTTCGTGCTCACGATGATGTGCGATGAGGTCGGATTCTCACCTGAGAAGATAACGACTTAGCACGAGTGATGTTGTTTCTTTGTTTTGAAATAGATTAGAGTGATGATGGTGATGGCTGTGCTCTTTGAGCTTTTGAAAAAATCTTGTTTATCCTGAGAAATGGAGAAAGGGAAGATTTTAGAGACTTTGAGCTTTTAGGTTTTGAGAAATGGAGAGTTTGATTGTTGTTTTCTTTGATTTTAATGCGGTATCTTTATTCAAATGCTTTCTCTTCTTTATTTTACTACACTGCTCGAGAACTGGTGGTTTCCAATGACCTTGAGTTGTCACTTGGTGATACTGAAAGCGCATGGGGCCAGGAAAAAAAACGTGTCATGCTGTGGATTTTTTTAAACTTTTTTTAGTCCCTGTGTGTCACCCCATAGTTGCCTACTATGTGTTCCCTTTTAGGCTGTTAGATTCTAACCCATGATAAGGCAATTTGTACGCCCAAAATCTTCCTTCGGTAGTCAACCCCTTTTTGACTGAAATTCACCATAAACTCTAATTTTGCTTGGGCCATCTGTTCTTGGGCCTACGTTTTCGGATAAACACACCCTCTGCCTGTTTCCCAAACCAGCCCGATCTTCTTTATTTTATTTTATTTTATTTTTATAAAAAAATCTAAAAAAACAGAAAAACGTTTTTATTAATTAGTTATTTTAAATAATTTTATTTAATCTAGTTAATTAATTTATTAATTAATTTTATTAAATATTTTCATTTAATTTAATTAATTAATTAATTCTCTTTAAACCTTCATAAAATATAAAATAAAAAAAACATTTTCTTTAATTAATTTAATTAAATAGTTTTATTTAATTCGATTAATTAATTTGATAATTAATCTATTTAAATATTTCTACTTAATTTGATTAATTATTTTTTCACCTTTGCTCGATTATGTGTGTGATATGAGTTTTGCGTATGCTCGATTTCTATTTGCTTGTGACATGATACAATGCTTATTTGTGTGATTACTTTTCGCATTTTTGACGATAAATTGCTAAGTAAAAAACGAACGCACATTAAGATTAGTCATTTCAAAGATAAACAAAATCTTTGGTCCAACGCCAAATAAACATCCATATGCACTTCACTTCATACACACACGTAAGTCGATCGTTCCTCGATCGCCATCTGCACGAACTTTGCACCTTACACTTTTAGCAACATTTTCCAACTTAACGAATCAACGCATTGCGCTTGTTTTCCATAGCTAGTCTTTAGCTTAGCTCCTCAACTTTGTGAGTCGAGCACATTGTGCCTCGCTAACAAAACCAACAAATAAAACTTCCATTTGCATTTACCTTAAACTTCAAAAAAACCGAAATGTTACTTCTTAGATCCAAACCCTTGATCCAACATCAAGCGGTCTTAGGAAACAAAACACTTCAATAAATACGAGGAAAATTGCACGCCACGAGCCTTAAGCGATAGAAAGGAGGATAACGAGCTCTCGTTACTCGCTCTGATTATTTCGGTGCAAGACATTTGTCTTGTTGGACGAGATAAACTATCCATAGTCTTTAGTGCAAATGGACTCTTAAATCCTTTCATCGAAGAAAGGTAATAAAAACGAACACCAATACCTGTATCAGGCCGAACTACGAAGCTCTGACTTTCCCATTGCACAAGGGAATACGTAGGCACGAGGATCTCAATCCTTGTCGAGCCCCTAGGATCAATAAACCCCTTAGTTCAACAAGTAATCATAAGTATAGACATCCCTTCGCGCGTGACAATCTAGACGGTTCCCATCGAGTACGATGGATGTAGGAGGTGCTAATACCTTCCTCCTACATAACCGACTTCCGAACCCCGACAATGGTTTGCGATGACTTTGTTTTATCCCTTCTTGGTGGTTTTATCTATATTTACCATTTCCCTCTTCGGGAATAAATAAAATTAGGTGGCGACTCTCAAGTAAGCCCAGCCGCGACCGCGTTCGCGAGGGATCGTATTTTTCGAGGTACGACAGCTGGCGACTGGTTCACCCCTATGCAAGTCGAGCCTAGTCTGGGTCTCCATGTTTGTTTGGATGTTTGCTTATGTGTTACTTGTTTATCGCTTTCTTTATTGCTTTACATTTTATATCCTTATTGTGGATCTTTTGTACCGGATTGATACTTTGATCGAAACAACTTGAGGGAAAGGCTCTATACCCGGGTCTATGAGTGTAAACATAAGTTAGCGAGGTTATGTAGTATGGGCTCCCGAGGGAACCTCTCTCGTGGGTTGTCGATACGAAAACCTCACTCGGAGTAGATTTTAATGGAAATACTGACAACCGTCAAGCTCTTGGCGTGTGTGCTCAGTTGTTTTCATTAAAGTCGTCGACTCTGAGGACCTTTAGAACCTTTTGGTTAAAACATCGGTTGATGGTTGCGTAGTATTAGGGCACCAGGGTTCGCCCTCGCGTGGCTCGATACGAAAACCTCACTTGGAATAGACTTACTCAATGTAGTTGATTGACTGTCAAGAATATATAAAATTGACACGTGCATCAAACATTTGAGAAAGTTCAATAACTCCAGGACTTTGTTTTAAACCTCGTGTCGTCGATCACGTAGTATGGGGTACCAGGAGATTTATCTCTTGTGTGGCTTGATACAAAGATCTCACCCAAACGAAATTCATATGGTGGAGTCAATTAACCGTCATGTTAATAGGCGCGTGTAATGAACATCCATATGAGTTATTAACTTTGGGATCCCTAAAACTGTAGAGGTCACCCAGTGAGGTCCTTGTGAGGAGAGTGATCAAAGTATCTTCCATCCGTGCTAGTTGTTTCTGGAACATTGCATTTTGGGTTTACCCATTCATTGTTGCATACATTCATTCATAAAAATGATACAGAGCTCTCAGTTACTTATATTTATTGCAGATTTGAAGTATTTTTCAAAGCAATCAAGATGAATCAAATTTCCAAGAAAAACACGTACAGTTTCAAGTTCTTGGAACCAAAGGTTGACTCGCTACTGGCCTTGAGAGCTAAGATCACTCCTATCAAACACAACAACTTTCAGGCTCGCTTCGGAAAAATCCTGAGTATACTGGACGAGACAGCTAATATTGATGCTCTTAGTGCTCTTGCTCAGTATTACGACATTCAGCTACGGTGCTTCACTTTCCCAGACTTCCAGATTGCTCCTACTTTGGAAGAATTCGAGTTGCTTGTGGGCCTTCGTATTAGAGACCGCAATCCATTCCCAAAGCTAGAAGAAGAAGTCACTATGACTAAGTTGGCTACTGTGTTGGGACTTCCTGCAAGTTTGTTAGTAGACAACAAGTCAGACAAGGAAGGATTCACGAGACTGTTCTTAGAAAAACAAGCTTGACAATGTGCTGAAAAAGGAAACTGGTCCTCCTGCGGAGCCATCCTAGCTCTTCTTGTGTATGGAATTGTGTTGTTCCCAAAGTCAGATAAGTTTGTTGACCGTGCTGCTATAGAGATTTTCATGACAGGAAATCCAGTTCCGTTCTTATTGGCAGATTTTTATCATACTTTCCATACCCGGCATACAAATAGAGGAGGTGTATTCCTTTGTTGCGCTCCGTTGCTACACATGTGGATGAAAATGCACATGCCTAAGGGGGGTTACTTTGTGTCTAGGCATTTGTCATGGCCTCACAGGTTTGCTTCGCTCAGGGCTAATGACATCGCATGGTACTCAAGAGATTGGAAGATTGGGGGTATTGTGCTTAGATGTGGAAGTTTCCTTAATGTCCCTCTGATAGGAAATCATGGTTGCATAAATTAAAACCCGGTGCTGCTTAAGACACAACTTGGGCTCCCTATGAAAGCTCCTCCCGAAGAAAGGCATTTGATACCTTTTGTTGTTGATAACCCATCTAAAGAAGAGTTGAAGAAATTCAAGGCGGCTTGGAAGAAGATCGTTACAAGTGATCCTAGTGTCCGCAAGAATATCGCTGTGAAGGAACCTTATGTCTTGTGGGTAAAAGAAAGAGCTCGCATCGTTAAGATCGCATGCGGATCGAACTCCTTCGAACCAAAGGAAAACAAGAAGTATGGGAGGAGAAAAGTAAAAAGATGACGGAAAGAGTGGAAAGCACTAAGAAAAGATGCAGAATGGAAGAAGATAAGAGAGAACAATGTCTGGGTGCTCTTTATGGAGCCAGCATGGATTTGGATCATCGAAACGACCAATTAAGAAGGGCTGAAGTTCGAATTATCAATTTACAGAAGGACATGAAGGTGTGTCTTAAGAACAAGAAGGATGATAGGATCACTTTAGAAGCAAAGATCAAGAGCTTAGAGGATTCTCTCAAGAGAGAAGAAGACAAGCTAGCAGCAGAAAAGTTGGAAAAGGACAGTTGTCAGCGAAAGTACGACCGTGAGAAATTTCAATATGAGCAAGCTGTGGAACAAATTGATTACCTGAGATCTCAGAAAGCTTATCAAGACCTGGAGGATACTTGCATCCAGTGGATGAACAAGTGTCAAGATGCTGAAGAAGCCATAGGCGGAAGAGATGTGGTAATTGCAAATCTCCAAGGTTTGTATGAAGAATGGAAGCAGAAGTTTGTAAACCTGGCTAGCATGTTGAACCTGGCAAGTCAAGATCTCCTTGAGAAGCTTGAAGATGCGGATTGTGTCATGTGCCCAGAAAACACGCCTGAAGAAGTCTACAGGTGTGTGAAAGTTTGCAAGAGAACCATCAAGGAGCTTACCACAAATCTAGTAGCAGTCCGCAAAGCTCAAGGGGTCGTTTTCAGGGTTGCACCATAGTTTATGTTCAAGAAAGTTGTTGTTATCTTTTGCGTTGTAATATGAAAACTCGTGGAATCTCTAATGTACTTGTTTGATTTAGATGAATGAAAATTGTTGCTTTTGGATTTTAAATCTTGTCTTATTTGCAATGATAAATACGTTAAATATCTCTGGTAATAAATCGATAAGATGACTGAGAGCTTTGTAATCAAACATATGAATCCATACGCTCATCTTTCAACCAAACAAAAACACAAACTCATACACTTTACCTTCCCTCTCCAGAAAAGCTGACTTTCCGGATTTTCCGACGAAGGTACGAGACCAGAAAAATTTACAAAATGACGTTGGAGCAAATTCAAGAAGAGCAGAACGCCATGAGAGATGATATTGACTCACTCAAGGGAAAGCTGGACCAAATCCTCGAGGTCATCACTATGGCTAAGAGGGAAGAGGAAGCTGAGAAACTCACCAGGCAAGCCGGCGCTTCCGGGACTGCCGAAGATAACTTCGTTCTTGCTGGGGTGAATCCACCCAATATACCATCTTTAGCTGTTCACCACGGGTCGTTTAAGGACATGGATGAACAATCTGATGTCTTTTATGCGGATCCACCGGTTCACCGCACCGAAACTCTTCTGGAGCCAGTAGCAGAAAGGTTGCGCTCAATGGAGGAAAAGCTTAAGGCAATGGATATCAACACCATTCCAGGAATAGATGCTGAGGAAATGTGTCTGGTGCCAGGACTAGTAATCCCGCATAAGTTCAAGGCTCCGGACTTTCCCGATAAATATAAAGGGAACAGTTGTCCTCACACTCATCTTAGGGCCTACTGCAGAAAGATGGCTCTATATGCTAGGAACGACCAGCTCCTGATTCATTGCTTCTAGGACAGCCTGTCTGGGGCATCTTTGGAGTGGTACGTCCAGCTGGAAAGAGGCCGAATCAAAACGTGGAATGACCTCTCCCGTGCATTCCTTGAACATTATCAATACAATGTTGATCTTGCACCTAATCGTACTCAATTGCAAGACATGACACAACGTAGCAATGAATCGTTCAAAGAGTACGCACAACGGTGGAGAGGACTCGCTGCACGGGTTCAGCCGCCATTGCTTCCTAAAGAGTTAACAGACATGTTCTTAAATACGCTGGAGGACAAGTATATGGACAGAATGATGGGAGCTAGTTTTCCTAGTTTCTCTGAAATCGTGTCCGTAGGGGAAAGAATCGAGAGCCAGCTGAAAAAGGGCAAAGGAGCAGCTACTTCTGCAAATACTGGCAAGAAACCTTTTTCTAATTTCCAAAAGAAAAGGGAAGGAGAGGCCAACGCTATTATGAGAGGAAGGGCTAACTTACCGTATAACATGCCTTATGGGCATGTAGCTAATGTTGCGCCAGCTCCGTATCAACCACAGGCTCCACAACACCAACAATATCAGCAGGCTCCTACACAGCAGCCCAATCAACAGTATAGACGAACTGGTCCGGTACAAAGGCAGCCTAGACCAAGAAGGCACATTGATCCGGTCCCCATGCCTTACAGGGATATCTTTAATCAGCTGAACCAACGCGGGCAACTGATTCTGAGGGATCTAAGGCCAGCCACTTTCCCGTATCCCCCAAATTACGATGCCAATGCCACTTGCGAATTTCACAAAGGCGCGTCGGGGCACACTATTGACAAATGCTATGCATTTCAAAATCATGTGCAGGATTTGGTGGAGTCGAAGGATCTAACATTTACTCCAAGAGGTCCAAATGTCAAAAACAACCCATTGCCGCCTCATGGGGGAGCAAATGTTAATGCCGTGGAGGAAGAGGACGATTGTGAGTTAATTTTAAAGGCAGAAGACGTTCAAACTCCATTGGCTTTGATTGGCGAACAGTTGGAGAAATCAGGTTTGATGCTGGCAAGGGATAAGGGGGTTGATCATTCTGAAGAGAATATCAGGGAGTGCTTGCAAAAACTCCTCAATCAAGGTCTGATACAGATCGAAAGGCGTGGAATGGAGAAAAGAATGGTGGCTGCAACAGAGATGTTTTATGACGCGCCTCAAACTCCAAACAATGGTACTCCTATGGTTATAGAGTACCCAGCTCCCTACACTGGGGAAAATAACCAAGCTGTGCCATGGAGTTATGAACCAACGAACGCTAGGCAAGGCCGGAGAAGGCAGCCTATTAATCTTGAATTTCCCGTTGTCACATCCATTGCCGGACCAAGTGGTGTGACTCGCAGTGGAAGATTGTTTACACCAACACCAGTGGAGTCGTCATCCCATCAAAAGCAAAATACGACTGCTGCACCGGTTGTTACTCCTATTCCTCAGGGGTCACCAGAAGAACCGTCATCGCCCAAAGCTGCCTTCACTCAGAAAGAAGCGGAAGAGTTCTTGAGGATTATCAAGAAAAGCGACTACAAGGTGGTCGATCAGCTGAACCAAACTCCCGCCAAAATATCTATGTTAGCTTTACTACTTAGTTCTGAAGCACATAGATCATCTTTGCTGAAAGTGCTAAGTGTGGCCCATATTACCAAAGATATCACCGTGGCCCAATTCGATGACGTCATAGCCAGCGTTACCACTGGTAACTTCCTTGGTTTCAATGATGAAGAGCTCATTGCTGATAAGAAGAATCATAATAAAGCTTTACACATTTCCATAAGATGTGAAGATACGTTGCTATCGAGGGTGTTGGTGGACACTGGTTCCTCCCTAAATGTGATGCCAAAAATGAAGTTGGAAAGAATGCTTGTACAAGGAGTGGTGATGAAGCCAAGTGCATTGATAGTGAAAGCTTTCGATGGTTCCAGGCGTGCGGTCATAGGAGAGGTGGATCTCCCGATTAAGATAGGACCTGCTTTGTTCACCATTACTTTCCAAGTAATGGATATCCATCCAGGGCACAACTGTCTCCTGGGAAGACCATGGATTCATAACGCAGCGGACATTACATCCACTCTCCATCAAAAATTAAAATTCCCTATGCAGACCCAAATTGTGGTGATTGGAGGTGAAGAAGATATCCTAGTGAGTCATTTGACCTCTTTTCGATATATTGATGTGGAAGGCGAGATTGTCGAGACACCGTTTCAATCTTTTGAAATAGTGAGTATGCTGGCAGTTCAACGAGAATCTGAGCGCCCACAGCCATCAATGTCAATGACATCACTGAAGGAAGCTTTGGCTGTCTTGGAGACCAGGAACACGCAGGGCTGGGGCAAAGTTGTTGAGATGCAAGACAAGAGAGACATGTATGGCATTGGCTACCAGCCATCTGTAACACGGTGGGAGAACTGACTTTAGTTATGTTGCGGATAGCAAGAGTCGCCACCGACTTTTATTTTATCCAAAAGGAAAGGATATAAAAGAACAGGAAAGACCTTAAGAGATATTTTTGGGTCCGGGGGGTAGGTTATGTAAAGGGAAGGTGTTAGCACCCTTTACATCCATGGTTATCCATGGGCTCTTAGTTACTTAGCTCACTTTTGAATTGTTTTTTTTAAAGTGTAATGTGTGAATAGAAAAATTTTCATAATAGTTGATAATGATCCATGTACGGATGCGTAAAAACTTGTTTCTGAAAATTTGTTTGAAATTTGTTAAGTGTTTGAAAAATGGAGTGAGCAAGCAACTAGGAGGTACCTACCCTAAAGTTTTAAGTCTTTCTTGTTCTTCATCCTTTAGTTGGTAAGACTATCCCTACTATTAAGGAGTAGGTAGTCATTACCTTGGATGTTAGGGACAAGTGAGGGTCATCTGTTTATGAAGGCAACTGTGGGGTGTATTAAGCATTTAGGAGGGACTATCATCATTATTCGAAGGGACTTGATTTTTAAAGGCAACCATTAGGGACTTGATGATTTTTTCTTTTAAGGGACTTGCTTTATACACCCCACTTGACCTTATTAGTAGGCAACATTGAGGGATAACCTTAGGAATGTGAGATGGCGATTAAAAATCGACTTACGTGTGTGAGTGTTCAATATTATTTATCTTATGATTAAAATGATCTAAATTTATTTTAAATAGAATACATGTTTTGCACTCCCTAAATTACTAACCATAAAAAATTAAATAACTTAAATATTACAAAATTTTACACCAAGGAGCAATTACATAATTATAATAATAAGCAAATTAAAAATAAATAGCAAAATATAAATAATAAGCAAAAATAATAAATAAGCACTAAATAAATATGGATTAGTAATAATTAAAAAATAGGGTTAGTTAAAATAATATTAGTGAAATAATAATCAAAAGTTAGAAATAATAAAAATAAGTAAAGTTAGTAAAATAATAATAATAATAAAATATATAAAATTAATGAAGCAAAAATAAATAATAACATAGTTAGTAACAATAATTAAATAAATAAAGTTAGTCAAAATAAGAATAAAAGATTAACAATTTTTTTAATGTAGGCAATTATATTTACAAATTATTAAACTATTTTTAAATGTATCATAATTATAAAATTTAATTATTAGAAGTTAAATTATTTCTAAACAAAAAAGTTCTAAAAAACAAAAGTATTTTTACATATTATATAAAGAAAAATAAGCTATAGGCATAGTATATAAAATACATTTGCATATTATAAAAAAAAAAGTCATAATTATATTTACAACATTAATTATATTAAAGATTAGATTAAATAAATATATACATGACAATTATATTAAAAATTAGAGAATAACAATTAAGTTTTCTAATAAGTATTTAGAAAATAAATTAAGGTTTGTTTTAGAAAATATTTTTAGGGTTTAGTTTAATATACAAAACTATTTTAATAATATGCATATATTATATTTACATATATAATAAAGAAAATAATTTTTTGAATTAGAAAAATAAAGTTTAGAACTTTCAGAAAATAAAATGTTATTTTAAATATTTGAATATATATACATGATTTATTTTTTATTAATAACAAGAAAACAATTGAATTAATTACTTAAGAAATTAAAATAGAAAAAGTAATAAAAAAAACATACCTTGGCTGGGTTTGAACCCAGAACACTCAGGTTACAACCATCAAAACGTACCACCAGGCCAGCCAGGCTTTGGTGATAATAGAATAGGTCAGCTTTGTTTTATGCCTTGCCTTGAAAAATCCAGAAAATACAAGAAAATAAAAAAGGCCTGGGGTGGTGTTGAACCCAGGACCTCATAGCTATACACACGCGCACACTACCACCCGGCTGGAAGAGCCCACCTGATAGTATAATGGCAACAGAATATAATATATTAAGTCTCTTTGTTACCTGAGAAAATAGAAAAAAATAATGTACGGGACCAAGGCTCGAACTCAGGTCCCATAGGTTACACGCACAAGCCTCACACCACTGGGCCAACACAATTGTGGTGATAAACAAACAGGATATTATAATAATATTTTAAATCAAATTTTTAAACATGAATTTCGCGCCAAGCCAGTCTTCATCTTCAACCTCATGCCCTTCGAAATTAGCTGCGAATCCAGCTACGATCTTTCCTGCGAAAAATAAATCCCAGCAAGACCTACGAAATTCGATGGGCAACAAAACTGTACAATTTCACAAAATTAAGCACAGCATTATAATCCAAAGACTCACGCGATTCATCCTGTGTTTTTAGAATCTATTTATATTCCTTAAATTAGAAACCCCTAAATCTAGGTCCAAACCCTAACCATGGTGTTTCATGATTTAGCTACGGTTCCTTTGATTTTTTTGTCCAGAAACGATCTACACAACATTATAAACAACATTAGACAAACAAAATCCATTAATTTGCAGTGAATTGATGTAATCGAAAAAGGGAAAAGCAAGAACAAGTATGGCTCGGGTTGAGCAATATGGTGCATATGGGATGCATATGAGTGATGATTTCGCTTCATGGATGCCCAAGGAACACGTCTATGATCTTGTTTTACCTTCAAATGCTTTGGAACTCAAAATCCGAATATGAGTTTTTTGGAGAATTTTTGATGTTTGGAACTTACACTTTGAGGCAGCAAATTCGTGAATGAGTGCTAGGGTTATGATCAGTACTTATATGAGGATCATTTAGGTCAGAAAAATTGAATGGTTGTATGGAAGTTTTGATATTTGAAGATTGAAAAAGATTATGCTTTGAAATTCAAATATTTGCTCATGAAGGCTTGCTATTTTTGTACCAATCTCATGATTTCCTTCCCTTTCAACTTCAATCAATATTTAAAATGTTCTAGAAACCAAATCTCCCTTAAATAATATATTTTCATATTTTATATTTATTTAAAATGATTTTTCATGAATTAAATCAAAATAAATAAAAATAGAATAATAAAAATTCTGATTTTTAATCATTTGGGTCGTGCATGATGATATGGTATGGATTGGATCACAATTTGGCAAGCCCATTTGGAAAGAATTGGTTCTAGACCCCCATTTTCATCATAAACCATCACAAAATTTCCCAACTTTGCAAGGGCATATCTCCCTCAATTTTAATGGTATGAGGGTATTCTTGGACTTTTTGGAAAGCTTGAAGAGTCCTCTAAACAACCCCATTGGTTTCAGGTCCATATCATTTACCAATCTCAAGTTATGCCCTTTTGAAGTTGTTGACTTTTTGTTGACTTTTGAAATGACCTATAATGTCTTAGCTCATACCTTCCAAATGAAGCATTTTTGGGATTGACTTGCAAGATCAAAGTTGTAGAGAATTCAATTTCCTTCAAAATGAGCTTTGGATGGAGACTTGGTGATGAAGTATGTGAAAGTTATGGCTGGTCAAAGTTCAGTTGACTTTTACTAAGGAAACCCTAATTTAGAAACTCCTGATTCTTGATGATCTGGAATCTCCTTGATGAATCATGATCAACCCTTGATAAAATGATGAATTTTAATTCATATACTTGATGTTGGCAAAAAATCATGAAGTTTGACTTTGGTTTGACCACAGTTGACCTCAGTTTGACTTTTTGACTACTTTGACTGATTTTGACTTATCTGATCATCTGACTGAGCAAACTTTTGAGAAAAGTCTTGAAACTTGTCATGGGGGTTCTTACATACATATAAGATGTTATGAAGCTCACTTGAAGTCTTGGAAGTCCATTTAGCCTGATTAAAGTCAAAACCCTAGTTTTGGATGCACTACTTAGGAGGTGCATTGTCTGAGGGAATTGTCAACTCTTCTGACCAATTGTGAACCTTGTGAACCTTGTGAACCATCATAGAATGTCTTGTGAACCTCATGGGAGGTATTGTGAAGCTTGTGAACCTTGTGAACCTCATAAAGTGACTTTGTAGACCTCATGAACCTCAGGAAAGCTTTGTAATCATTGTGAATCTTGTGAACCTTGTGAACCTTCAAGAAGTAACTTGTAGACTTCATGAACCTCATGAAAGGTTATGGAAATGTTGAGAAACTTGTGAACCTTGTGAACCTTCATAAAGTAACTTGTAGACTTCATGAACCTCATGAAAGGTCTTGAAAGCATTGTGGAACTTGTGAACCTTGTGAACCTTCATAAAGTAGCTTGTTGACTTCATGAACCTCATGAAAGGTTATATAAGCATTGAGAAGCTTGTGAACCTTGTGAACCTTCTTAGTACATAAAGTCTTGTATTGTGAGGGCAAATTTTGGGGTGCAACAGCTGCCCCTGTTCAATTTTCTGAAACCTGAGGGGTTAGATTGGTACATTTGCCAGTCATGACCTGGAAGGTTGAAGGGGATTGAACACAAAAGCCCAAAAATTTGCACTCACCAGTGCATAACATGATATTGATGTTTGGTTGTATATGCTTGAGTGGGCTTAAAGATGCCACTTAAAAGAACTGGAGATGGGCTTAGAGATGCCATCTAAAGAACTGGATGTGATGATAGCTTTGTGTTGATACTGGATTTCAGTACTAGGTCTTCGTATTGGCCGTCTCTGAATCATTTATGCAACATGATTTGAGTTGTTGGATGGACCAGTAGAAATAAATCTTGTGATGATTATCTCTTCTGGAAATATTTTGGATTAGGGAATGGATCTTTGTACAGACCATTTGCCTATTCTCCAAGGGCCAAAAGAACGTCAGGATTTGTTCTTAAGGATCAAAAGAACATCAGGATTTGTTCTTCTGAGTAAGATGTCTTGAACAAGTAGCCAAAAGAGCGTCAGGATTTGCTCTTAATGATCAAAAGAACGTCAGGATTAATTCCTCTGAAAATGTCTTGAACAAGTAGCCAAAAGAGCGTCAGGATTTGCTCTTAAGGGTCAAAAGAACGTCGGGATTTGTTCTTCTGAAAAATGTCTTGGAGGATGAAGCAGTCCAGATGTAATGATGATAGCTGTCAGGAGGATGGAGCAATCCTGAGGTAATGATATGATTTCAGGAAGATGAAGCAATCCTGATGTAATAAAAAGCTGTCAGGAGACTGGAGTAATCCTGAGGTAATAATATGATATGCTTTCAGGAGACTGGAGTAATCCTGATGTAACAGCATGTCTTCAGGAGGATTGAGCAGTCCTGATGAGATTATAAGCTTTCAGGAGGATAGAGCAGTCCTGATGATCATAAGTTTGTTTGTTGGATAATTAACCTGAAAACAAAGTAGCATTCTGTATGATAGTATTAGTTTATGCATTATGTATGCATGTATAATATGATGCACTTAGGTAATGTACTATGTATGTTATGGTATGGTGTAAATGATGTATGTATGATATGATACTGCCGGAAGTGTCTGGATATCTTCGTATAACAACTGCTGGCCAGGGAAAATAAATCCCGATTCGTTGTTGAAGAATATATTATACATAACCCTCCGTCTGCTGGGGATAACAGGGTATAGATAACCTCCCGTATGCTGGGGATAGTGAGGTATATATAACCTCTCGTCTTCATTTGATAGTAGGGTAGATACAGCATCCCGTCTTCGTTCGTCGTACCTTTATTGGAAAGTAGATTCCCGAATATCCGTATGAGGATAAAAGAGATGGATATAAATTCCAGGGGAGATGAGACTTTATGAAGATGGATTCGTCCTACTGAGGGTTTTGTAGCTGTACTGTAGAGATGAACAGGCGAAGCTTCGTTGAAATCCTTCTCTCGTTCGTCCTTAGTAAATACTATTACTGCATTTTTATGCATTTCTGGTAAACATCAATCATATTAAAAGCATACACGCATTTTGGTAAACATTAATCATATTCAAAAACATACATACATTCAAACACAACCAATGGACGTTTCGCTTATGTAAATAGGGTAAAAGTAAATCTGGATTCAAAAGATGGAATTTATTTATATCAAAAAGTGACCCATACACGGGTAAGTTTGTACAAGGAGACATAAACCCTAGTAAGAGGATTTTGCCATAAAGTTTTTACAAAACAAAGAGTATCAGCTATGTGGGAAACAATCCCATTGAGTTTCAATTCTACTATTGCCATTATCTTCAAGTATCTCATCTTCTGCTGTTGAGACGAAAACGATTGGATTGAGCTTTATCTGTTCGAGCTTGAATAAGTAGTACAACTGGTTGCAGTTTCATGGGTGATCTAAACGAGACATAGTCATACGCTTTAATCCCTAACTTTTGCCTGGATTTCCCTTTCAGGTTTTCAATCCACCGGGATACCCTTTTTTGCCCAAGCCGCCTTTTCAGGTTTTCGACTTGCCGGGTGTACGTCTTTTTTTTATATATATCCCTAATTTTTGCCCAAACCCTTTTGGTTTGCCGGGATGCCCTTATTTTTGCCTAGGCCTGTCAACCTAGCGGGTCTCTTTTTATGCGTAGTATTTTTTAACTATGTCTGCGTTTACAGGCCGTGGAAAGTCTTCACCATCCATTGTAGTGAGTATCATGGCACCTCCGGAGAACACTGTCTTGACTACAAATGGTCCTTCATATGTTGGAGTCCACTTGCCCCTAGGATCACCCTGTGGTAATATGATACGCTTGATTACCAAGTCACCAGCCTGATATACCTTTGGCTTAACCTTCTTGTTAAAAGCTTTGATCATTCGTTTCTGGTACATCTGGCCATGACAAACTGCTGCTAACCTCTTCTCATCAATCAAATTTATCTGGTCAAGTCGAGTCTGAATCCACTCATCTTCATCCAAGCCTGCATCCTTCATAATTCTCAAGGAGGGGATCTGAACTTCAATGGGCAGAACTGCTTCCATACCATAGACTAAGGAGAATGGGGTTGCCCCTGTTGAGGTACGTATTGTGGTACGATAACCATGAAGAGCAAACGGTAACATCTCATGCCAATCCTTGTAAGTAACAGTCATCTTCTGTACAATCTTCTTGATGTTCTTATTGGCAGCTTCAACTGCCCCATTCATCTTTGGACGATACGGAGAAGAGTTGTGATGCTTAATCTTGAACTGCGTGCAGAGATCAGTAATCATAGTGTTGTTCAGATTAGAGCCATTGTCAATGATAATCCTTTCAGGGATGCCATACCTACATATGAGATTATTCTTAATGAACCGAGCCACAACATTCTTGGTAACAGATGCAAATGAAGCTGCCTCTACCCACTTCGTGAAGTAATCAATAGCAACCAGGATGAAACGATGCCCATTAGAAGCAGTAGGCTTGATCTCACCAATCATATCAATGCCCCACATGGCAAAGGGCCAAGGAGCAGTCAACACATTCAATGGTGATGGAGGTACATGAACTTTATCAGCATAAATTTGACACTTATGACAAGTTCTGGAGTGTTGATAGCAATCAGCTTCCATGGTAGACCAATAGTAACCTGCTCTCAATATCTTCTTTGCCATAGTATGACCACTAGAATGAGTGCCAAAGATCCCATCATGCATATCTTCCATAATCTCTGTTGCTTCCTTCTTATCCACACAACGAAGAAAAGTTGAATCATGATTGCGCTCGTACAAAATGCCATTACTCAAAAAGAACTTAGCAGAAAACCTTCTTAGAAACTTCCTATCTTTGACAGATGCCCCTTCAGGGAACTCCTGAGCTTCGAGATATCTTTTCACTTCATAGAACCAAGGCTTATCCTCTGCCCCTTCTGTGTCAATCTCATTGCAATATGCAGGCTTTTCAAATCTATCAATAGTAATCTTGGGAGCTTCATCATCCCAGCTGATCTCAAACATAGATGCCATGGTGGCTAATGCATCTGCCAACTGATTCTCTCTTCGTGGAATGTGTCCAAAGGTAATCTCTTTGAAATGTGGGATCAAAGACAACACATGCTCTCTGTAAGGAATGAGGTTATCATGCTTGGTATCCCAATCTCCTTTAATCTGACTTACTACCAGGGCTGAATCTCCGTACACATCAAGGAACTGAATCTTCATATCAATAGCAGCTTTAATACCCAGGATACATGCCTCATACTCAGCCATGTTATTGGTACAATAGAAACAAAGTCTGGCAGTAATCGGGGTATGACAACCTTCAGGGGAACTAATCACAACACCAACACCATTACCAAGTGCATTAGAGGCACCATCAAAAACCATAGTCCATCGGGATCCTTGTTCAGGTCCGTCATATTGTCCAGGTTCTTTGGTAATAATCATAATGTCTTCATCAGGGAACTTAAAATTCATTGACTGGTAATCATCCACTGCTTGATGAGCCAAATGATCAGCAACAATACTTCCCTTAATGGCCTTCTGAGTAGTATACTGTATGTCATACTCTGTCAAGATCATTTGCCATCTTGCAATTCTTCCGGAGAGAGCAGGTTTCTCAAATATGTACTTGATTGGATCCATCTTTGAAATCAACAAGGTAGTATGGGTCAACATATACTGTCTTAGTCGGCGAGCAGCCCATGCCAAAGCGCAACAAGTTTTCTCGAGCAGTGAGTATCTTGTTTCACAGTCGGTAAACTTTTTGCTAAGGTAGTATATTGCCTGCTCTTTTCGACCAGACTCGTCATGTTGCCCCAATACACACCCCATTTAATTGTCTAACACTGTTAAGTACATAATCAAAGGCCTTCCATCAACTGGTGGCATCAAAATTGGTGGTTCCAGCAGATATCTCTTGATTTCATCAAAGGCAGTCTGACACTCATCATTCCATTCCATCACCTGATCTTTCTTCAACAACTTGAAGATTGGCTCACAGATGGCAGTCAATTGGGAAATAAATCTTGCAATGTAATTCAATCGTCCCAAGAAACCTCTAACCTCCTTCTCAGTACGGGGAGCTGGCATCTCTCGTATAGCTTTCACTTTTGCAGGATCCACTTCAATACCTTTTCCACTGACAATGAAACCTAGGAGTTTACCAGATCTAACTCCAAAAGTACACTTGTTTGGGTTCAACCTCAACTTGTATTTCTTCAACCTCTCAAACAACTTGTGCAGATGATCAAGATGTTGCTCTTCATTCTGAGACCTGGCTATCATATCATCTACATATACCTCTATCTCATGATGAATCATATCATGAAACAAAGCCACCATAGCACGCTGATATGTTGCCCCTGCATTCTTCAAACCAAATGGCATTACCTTATAGCAAAAGGTGCCCCACTGTGTCACAAATGTTGTCTTCTCCATATCTTCAGGTGCCATCTTGATTTGATTGTAACCAGAGAAACCATCCATAAAAGAGAATACCTTATGCTGAGCAGTGTTGTCTACCAGAATATCAATATGAGGAAGTGGAAAGTCATCTTTAGGGCTAGCCTTGTTCAAATCTCTGTAGTCCACACACATACGTACCTTACCATCTTTCTTAGGAACTGGTACCACATTTGCAACCCACTGAGGATAAGAAGTCACTGCTAAAAACCCTGCATTGAACTGTTTCATTACCTCTGCCTTGATCTTTTCTGACATTTCAGGACGCATACGACGAACCTTCTGCTTCTTTGGACGACAATCTTCTTTCACTGGCAAACGGTGAACCACAATGTCTGTATCCAACCCTGGCATATCTTCATAAGACCAAGCAAAGATCTCCACATAGTCACGTAACATCTGAATCAACCTGCTCTTGACACTGTCCTCCAAATCAGCCCCTATCTTGACCTCTTTTCTGTTTTCTTCAGTTACCAGATTCACAACTTCGACTGGCTCTTCATGTGGCTGTATAGCTTTCTCTTCTTGTTGCAACAACCTAGCAAGCTCTACAGGTATTTCACAATCGTCCTCATTTCCGTCTTCAGTTTGATAGATCGGATTCTCGAAATTATAATTGGCAATAGTAGAACTGTTATCAACAGGATCCAGAGTGGATGAGGATCTGCATTTTAGTGATGTGGGTGTGTGTAAGAACACATAGCTGATAAAGCAAAAATAAAAGAAAAAGAAAGACAAGGAACACAATATTCACGAAAACGAAACGTCCACTGATTTTATTGAATGAAGTATGCAAATGAAATGACAGCCCGTAACAAGCACACCATTGTGCCCCGGGTAAGGCACATGGCTTGAAAGTTTTATTGTTCAGAAATTACAAATGTAAAAAACACAACACAGTAATAGTATTTACTCCTGACTAAAGGAGATAGGGATAACATCTTCAGCTCTCCAATTATTGAGTCCAGCACCCACAGTAGGAAAAATCCAAGCATCCAGGTTGTAGTCTTCATCATAGTCTCCCACAGCATTGATCTGATTCTTCACAACCCCTTGATTAGTGATACGGGCAGCACGAGCACGACGAACAGCCTTCTGGGACTCTGCAGTGAAACCCAAACCAAACTTGTCAGACTTGTATGGAATATCAGGAAGCTGACCCCAAATAGTACAACCACCTTCATCCACCACAGCTCTTGCATCATTGAGGGAAGCCATTGCCATTGTTGGAGGTTTTCTGGTGACCACAGGAACTTTCTTCACAACAGGAGGAGCTACATAATCATTAACAACCCAGGGAACTACTTCAAATGTATGACACGGAGTCTCAATGTATTCACCTTCCATTTCCAGATACTTGAAAGTGTTTACATGGCTGACAAAGTATTCTTCTTCTCCATAGACAGTAACAACCTTCCCATCCACCGGATATCTCAACTTTTGGTGCAATGTAGAGGTTACAGCACCTGCCCCATGGATCCAGGGACGACCAAGCAGACAAGAGTACGAAGGACGAATATCCATCACAAAAAATGTAGCAGTAAACACCTGGGAGCCAACTTTGATTGGAAGATCAATTTCCCCATGTACTACTCTTCTAGAACCATCAAAAGCCTTTACCACAATATTACTAGGCTTCAGCACAGCATCTTCAGGACTTAACTTGTTCAGGACTTCCTTAGGCAACACATTCAAAGAGGAACCATTGTCTATCAGCACATGTGACAGGGTAGTGCCCCTGCATTCAATTGAGATATGCAAGGCCCTGTTATGATCCCTCTTGGCAGGGGTCAAATCCGCATCAGAAAATCCTAACCCATTGTCATAGGTCAGGTGGGCAACACAGTTCTCAAATTGGTCAACAGAAATTGCACTGGGTACATGAGCAGTCTTCAGAAACTTGATCAAGGACTTGGCATGAGCCTCAGAACATAACAACAAGGATAGCATAGAAATCTTCGAGGGAGTATGCCCCAACTGATCAACAATGTCATAATCACTCTTGCGAATGATTTTCAATACTTCTTCCATCTGCTTAGAGAGATCATCAGCAGCTGGCACATCAGTAGATACAGGCTCAATAACAGGACCTTTGCCCCGAGCATCAGTGGTGGAAGTAGTAGCAGGAGTAACTGCATTCTTGGAAGTAACTGGAGGTGCGAAGACTCTTCCACTACGAGTGATCTTACTAGATCCAGCAATATTGTCAATGTCAACAGGCATATCAGCTACAGGCTCTTGCTTAACACCATGGATGTAAACATCAGACCCATAGTGCCAAGGCACAGCTTTGTCAGACGTATATGGGATAGGACCAGGAGTAGTAATGACCACAGGAGCTACTCTGGCTTCAGCAACAACTTTCACAGGACCTTCAGCAGTAATCTTGATTGGACCCTGATGAGTGATTTTAATAGGACCCTTTGAAGTGATTCTTATTGGTACTTTGTCAACCATGTCAACCTCTTCAGTCCTCCTACCTTGAGTCAGATGATCCACCATACTTTCTACAGACGACGGAGTCCTCTCAAACACTATAGTATACTTATCCATGAGACGTTGAATTCCATCTCTCAATATGAAGCAACTATCCGGCTTATAGGTACAATACAAACAATCTTCACGACAACCTGGAAAGATCCCAGCTTGTACTAACCTCTTTTTGATAACAGACAGTGGTGTGGTCAACTCCATAACTGAATAGACATGTAGATCTTCATCAATGGCATTGACAGTCTTCTCATGATTTGGCATTGGAGCAGTAATCACATTGGGAGTATCCGGAGGATCAAACTCAATTTCTCCAGCATCAATCATATCTTGAATTTTATTCTTCAAGATCCAGCAGTTATTAGTATCATGACCCTGACAGTTTGAATGATATGCACATCGTGCATTGGGATTGTACCTGGGAGAGGTAACATTAGGATTCTGAGGAGCCTCTTTCAAAGTAATAAGTTCAGCCTTCAACAAATGTTGCAATGCCTGAGCCATTGACATGTTGATCTTCGTGAACTGCCTTCTAGCCCTCTGTTGGTTGCCCTGTGGCTGCTCTGTTGTTGCAGGAGTTGGATTTGAAATATGAACTGCACTAACAGACTGATGCCTTCTGTTACGATCAGGCTAACCATAAACAGCATTGGATTCCTTCTTCCCAGTGGGAGGCTTCTTTGCAGCACCTGATGAAGAAGTGCCCACATGGATCTTACCATTCTTTATACCATTCTCTACTCGCTCTCCTGTCATGATCAACTCAGTGAATCCAGATGATGAGCTTCCAATGAGATGACTGTAGAACGGACCATTCAGCGTACACATGAACATATCAACCAATTCCCTATCAGTCAAAGGGGGTTGAACTCTTCCAGCTAAATCTCTCCACTTCTGAGCATACTCTTTAAAACTTTCTTTGGCGCCCATAGACATGCTCTGAAGCTGCATGCGAGTGGGGGCTAAGTCAACATTGTATTGATACTGTTTATAGAAAGCTTCAGCAAGATCATTCCAGTCTCTGATGTTGACACTCTCCAACTGATAATACCACTCCAGCTGAGCTCCAGATAAGCTCTCTTTAAAGAAATGGATCCACAACTTTTTATCAGCAGTGTGGGGTTGAATTCTTCTGACATATGACCTCAGATGCAGCTTGGGACAAGAGACCCCATCATAGACAACAAAGGTAGGAACCTTGAAACCAATGGGTATGACTACCCCAGATATCAGACTCAAATCCTCAAAATCCAGCCCAGATGATTTCTGCAACTCCATAGCATCCATTCTATCCACCAGCATCTTGAATTTGTCTTCGTTAGGCTCATGGTAGTAATTAGCCTCAGAATCAGAGTCCCCCATAGTGTTGTGGAGACTGCCTCCCTCTTTTTCAGATTCCTCAGATTCATAGTCTTCAGCTGGTTCTTTGGTCTTGGCAAGACCTTTGAACCTTCTTCCCATGTTGATCAAACCAGCAGACCTTCTAGTCTTCTTAGTCTTCTTGGCCAGCAGTGCCTTCAATTCATCCTGCCCCTTGGACAGGTTCAAAATCAGCTCTTGGAACTGTGCATTTTGTGCCTGGAGATCCTTAACTGATTGTTCAAGAGCCATTGCTGAAATAAACAGCGAGAAGATGAGAAACCTGTGCACAATTATAAACCTGTGATGCAATGAAATGATATGGTAATGCATATGCAATGTTTTCAAGGACCGCAGAATTTAAATTTGCTTAGATAAACACGAAAGTAAATTTTTATTAGTAATAACTTTGTTTTGCCTTTTAGGCTTACAAAAAATAAAATGAAATAAGTACAAAAGATGGGGTTTTAAGTCTCCCATGGACGTTTCCTCTTTGTATTGAGGTATGAATTGAGGTTTCGTTCCTCATGAAGTTGCTTTGTTAGTTCCAGGATTCTTGCTTGGCTTGCTTTGTAATGAGCCTCGAAAGTATCCCTTTGCTCCTTCAGTTGGATCCATGATCTCTGCAAGTCTTCCTTATCAGTAGGCATGTCTGGGTGAAGGATGGTATAAGCTGTGTCTCCTTCAGCAACAGGTTCCATGGTAACTGGTAGGACAGCAGGATATGGCATCATGAGTGTCTGAGCACGAGATCGTACCCATCTGAGATAAGCTTCCATAGGAATAGTGTACTTAGGCTCCAGTGTCTTGCTGTCAACCCTGTTTACTTTTTCCCATGCTCGTATAAATCTCTGACGGTAACCCTGAAGATCGTTGTCGTAGTCAAATACAATGCCCTGAATCAACATGTCGTGTGGACCATCACTCCGAGCATAACCAAACTGTCGTAAAGCGAGAGAGGGGTTGTAAGTGATGCCTCCTCTTATGCCTAGAAGTGGCACATTAGGAAACTCCCCACAACGGTCAATGATGGTGACATTCTCCATAGATCTGGAGCACCAATGGATATCTGAATGAGAAAGTGACATTATCCTCTTGGACCATCTGAAGCCTTGCTCATTCTTCATTACTGAGCGAGGAAGGTGAGAAATAAACCACCTAGAAAGCAAAGGTATGCAGCACATCAAAGTTCCTCTTGCCCTTGTAGTACGGGTGTGAAGAGAATGCAGGATGTCTCCAAGCAATGTAGGCACTGGATTGTGACTCAGGAAAATGTTGATGGCATGAACATCTATGAACTGATCTGGATTGGGGAACAATACTAAGCCATATATCAGCAAGGCTAAGATCTCCTCAAAAGCATCATAGCTCATGGCCTTCAAGAACATTTGAGCCTTATCCATTAGCACCTTGGCAAGAATACCCTTGACTCCACTTCTCGTCTCTAGAACAATGTCAGACTTCTTTAGATGTAGAGCTGCAGCAATAACTTTTGGTTTAAGCTCTTTCTCTAAGCCTGTGAAGGGTCTTTGATCAAGAACAGGTATACCTAGAAGTTTAGAGAACTCCTCCATGGTTGGAACCAGCTGATAATCAGGGAATGTAAAGCAATGGTGTTTAGGGTCAAAGAACTGAAACAAGACACTCATCATGTCTTCATTGAACCCTGAAGTGACTAGATCCAATAGGTGACCATGTCTCTTGATGAACTAGGAGTGATCAGACACTTGAGAAACCAACTCTTTAAGCTTGGGAGGTATCCCCACAAAGTTGATCCTGATGGTGTTTCTACGAGCAGAAGCCATGACCTGCAACAAAGAACAAAGATAAATCCTTTGGTCCTTGAAATGGTTAGTGAAAATGCTATGCTTATGATGCATGATGATGTCATGATGTTATGCTCAATCACAAACATGTGGCACACACAAACAAGTCACACCATAGCCCTAGGTTTAAAGGCTTGCATGAGGTTTAAGGTAAGTACCCTCCCCTGAAGTTAGATGGTTCATCCTGTCCTACAAAAGTAACCATGTTCTAAGGGATCTCAATATCATTGATCCTTCACAAGGGTGGTTGTTCAGTAGGCAACTTACTTGCCAACCAAAACCCTCCAAGTTTAAGATCTCAATGAGCGTAGTATCGAGTGTCAACCAACTTCAGTCTGCACCAAAGCCGGTTACCTCACTACTTTTCTAAAGGCCAAGATGGGATAACTAGGGTTCTAAAAGTTAGTTAGTGCATTGACAACATATGGCAGCCTCATATTATCCTCAACTTGACTTAAGGAACATAAGCACCAACCAAGAAGTCACACTAACTATGGCCACCAGATCAACCGTATCGATATACGTCGTACAGTTTCCTTGGTCTATTGCCATTTACCTAAGGTACACTAGATCCGGGTTAGGACCTTTCACACATAAAGCACCCAACAAGTAAAGTAAAGCAAACAAGGCAAACAATTTAAAGTGATCTAATTCCTAAGGGTACCCCTCTTAAATTTAATTCCCCAGCAGAGTCGCCAGTTCTGTAACACGGTGGGAGAACTGACTTTAGTTATGTTGCGGATAGCAAGAGTCGCCACCGACTTTTATTTTATCCAAAAGGAAAGGATATAAAAGAACAGGAAAGACCTTAAGAGATATTTTTGGGTCCGGGGGGTAGGTTATGTAAAGGGAAGGTGTTAGCACCCTTTACATCCATGGTTATCCATGGGCTCTTAGTTACTTAGCTCACTTTTGAATTGTTTTTTTTAAAGTGTAATGTGTGAATAGAAAAATTTTCATAATAGTTGATAATGATCCATGTACGGATGCGTAAAAACTTGTTTCTGAAAATTTGTTTGAAATTTGTTAAGTGTTTGAAAAATGGAGTGAGCAAGCAACTAGGAGGTACCTACCCTAAAGTTTTAAGTCTTTCTTGTTCTTCATCCTTTAGTTGGTAAGACTATCCCTACTATTAAGGAGTAGGTAGTCATTACCTTGGATGTTAGGGACAAGTGAGGGTCATCTGTTTATGAAGGCAACTGTGGGGTGTATTAAGCATTTAGGAGGGACTATCATCATTATTCGAAGGGACTTGATTTTTAAAGGCAACCATTAGGGACTTGATGATTTTTTCTTTTAAGGGACTTGCTTTATACACCCCACTTGACCTTATTAGTAGGCAACATTGAGGGATAACCTTAGGAATGTGAGATGGCGATTAAAAATCGACTTACGTGTGTGAGTGTTCAATATTATTTATCTTATGATTAAAATGATCTAAATTTATTTTAAATAGAATACATGTTTTGCACTCCCTAAATTACTAACCATAAAAAATTAAATAACTTAAATATTACAAAATTTTACACCAAGGAGCAATTACATAATTATAATAATAAGCAAATTAAAAATAAATAGCAAAATATAAATAATAAGCAAAAATAATAAATAAGCACTAAATAAATATGGATTAGTAATAATTAAAAAATAGGGTTAGTTAAAATAATATTAGTGAAATAATAATCAAAAGTTAGAAATAATAAAAATAAGTAAAGTTAGTAAAATAATAATAATAATAAAATATATAAAATTAATGAAGCAAAAATAAATAATAACATAGTTAGTAACAATAATTAAATAAATAAAGTTAGTCAAAATAAGAATAAAAGATTAACAATTTTTTTAATGTAGGCAATTATATTTACAAATTATTAAACTATTTTTAAATGTATCATAATTATAAAATTTAATTATTAGAAGTTAAATTATTTCTAAACAAAAAAGTTCTAAAAAACAAAAGTATTTTTACATATTATATAAAGAAAAATAAGCTATAGGCATAGTATATAAAATACATTTGCATATTATAAAAAAAAAATAAGTCATAATTATATTTACAACATTAATTATATTAAAGATTAGATTAAATAAATATATACATGACAATTATATTAAAAATTAGAGAATAACAATTAAGTTTTCTAATAAGTATTTAGAAAATAAATTAAGGTTTGTTTTAGAAAATATTTTTAGGGTTTAGTTTAATATACAAAACTATTTTAATAATATGCATATATTATATTTACATATATAATAAAGAAAATAATTTTTTGAATTAGAAAAATAAAGTTTAGAACTTTCAGAAAATAAAATGTTATTTTAAATATTTGAATATATATACATGATTTATTTTTTATTAATAACAAGAAAACAATTGAATTAATTACTTAAGAAATTAAAATAGAAAAAGTAATAAAAAAAACATACCTTGGCTGGGTTTGAACCCAGAACACTCAGGTTACAACCATCAAAACGTACCACCAGGCCAGCCAGGCTTTGGTGATAATAGAATAGGTCAGCTTTGTTTTATGCCTTGCCTTGAAAAATCCAGAAAATACAAGAAAATAAAAAAGGCCTGGGGTGGTGTTGAACCCAGGACCTCATAGCTATACACACGCGCACACTACCACCCGGCTGGAAGAGCCCACCTGATAGTATAATGGCAACAGAATATAATATATTAAGTCTCTTTGTTACCTGAGAAAATAGAAAAAAATAATGTACGGGACCAAGGCTCGAACTCAGGTCCCATAGGTTACACGCACAAGCCTCACACCACTGGGCCAACACAATTGTGGTGATAAACAAACAGGATATTATAATAATATTTTAAATCAAATTTTTAAACATGAATTTCGCGCCAAGCCAGTCTTCATCTTCATCTTCATGCCCTTCGAAATTAGCTGCGAATCCAGCTACGATCTTTCCTGCGAAAAATAAATCCCAGCAAGACCTACGAAATTCAATGGGCAACAAAACTGTACAATTTCACAAAATTAAGCACAACATTATAATCCAAACACTCACGCGATTCATCCTGTGTTTTTAGAATCTATTTATATTCCTTAAATTAGAAACCCCTAAATCTAGGTCCAAACCCTAACCATGGTGTTTCATGATTTAGCTACGGTTCCTTTGATTTTTTTGTCCAGAAACGATCTACACAACATTATAAACAACATTAGACAAACAAAATCCATTAATTTGCAGTGAATTGATGTAATCGAAAAAGGGAAAAGCAAGAACAAGTATGGCTTGGGTTGAGCAATATGGTGCATATGGGATGCATATGAGTGATGATTTCGCTTCATGGATGCCCAAGGAACACGTCTATGATCATGTTTTACCTTCAAATGCTTTGGAACTCAAAATCCAAATATGAGTTTTTTGGAGAATTTTTGATGTTTGGAACTTACACTTTGAGGCAGCAAATTCGTGAATGAGTGCTAGGGTTATGATCAGTACTTATATGAGGATCATTTAGGTCAGAAAAATTGAATGGTTGTATGGAAGTTTTGATATTTGAAGATTGAAAAAGATTATGCTTTGAAATTCAAATATTTGCTCATGAAGGCTTGCTATTTTTGTACCAATCTCATGATTTCCTTCCCTTTCAACTTCAATCAATATTTAAAATGTTCTAGAAACCAAATCTCCCTTAAATAATATATTTTCATATTTTATATTTATTTAAAATGATTTTTCATGAATTAAATCAAAATAAATAAAAATAGAATAATAAAAATTCTGATTTTTAATCATTTGGGTCGTGCATGATGATATGGTATGGATTGGATCACAATTTGGCAAGCCCATTTGGAAAGAATTGGTTCTAGACCCCCATTTTCATCATAAACCATCACAAAATTTCCCAACTTTGCAAGGGCATATCTCCCTCAATTTTAATGGTATGAGGGTATTCTTGGACATTTTGGAAAGCTTGAAGAGTCCTCTAAACAACCCCATTGGTTTCAGGTACATATCATTTACCAATCTCAAGTTATGCCCTTTTGAAGTTGTTGACTTTTTGTTGACTTTTGAAATGACCTATAATGTCTTAGCTCATACCTTCCAAATGAAGCATTTTTGGGCTTGACTTGCAAGATCAAAGTTGTAGAGAATTCAATTTCCTTCAAAATGAGCTTTGGATGGAGAGTTGGTGATGAAGTATGTGAAAGTTATGGCTGGTCAAAGTTCAGTTGACTTTTACTGAGGAAACCCTAATTTAGAAACTCCTGATTCTTGATGATCTGGAATCTCCTTGATGAATCATGATCAACCCTTGATCAAATGATGAATTTTACTTCATATACTTGATGTTGGCAAAAAATCATGAAGTTTGACTTTGGTTTGACCACAGTTGACCTCAGTTTGACTTTTTAACTGCTTTGACTGATTTTGACTTATCTGATCATCTGACTGAGCAAACTTTTGAGAAAAGTCTTGAAACTTGTCATGGGGGTTCTTACATACATATAAGATGTTATGAAGCTCACTTGAAGTCTTGGAAGTCCATTTAGCCTGATTAAAGTCAAAACCCTAGTTTTGGATGCACTGCTTAGGAGGTGCATTGTCTGAGGGAATTGTCAACTCTTCTGACCAATTGTGAACCTTGTGAACCTTGTGAACCATCATAGAATGTCTTGTGAACCTCATGGGAGGTATTGTGAAGCTTGTGAACCTTGTGAACCTCATAAAGTGACTTTGTAGACCTCATGAACCTCAGGAAAGCTTTGTAATCATTGTGAATCTTGTGAACCTTGTGAACCTTCAAGAAGTAACTTGTAGACTTCATGAACCTCATGAAAGGTTATGGAAATGTTGAGAAACTTGTGAACCTTGTGAACCTTCATAAAGTAACTTGTAGACTTCATGAACCTCATGAAAGGTCTTGAAAGCATTGTGGAACTTGTGAACCTTGTGAACCTTCATAAAGTAGCTTGTTGACTTCATGAACCTCATGAAAGGTTATATAAGCATTGAGAAGCTTGTGAACCTTGTGAACCTTCTTAGTACACAAAGTCTTGTATTGTGAGGGCAAATTTTGGGGTGCAACACCATCTTCCAGTACAACAACGATCTCGGCATATGAAGAAAATGGTCAATTTCCTCGAGTGAGTGATACATTTATAAGCGCTGGATACATCTTGGAGGATCACGCTGCAATGATCTCAAACGAAGACCACCATGAAGTGACTTGTGATTGGATTCGTCAAGCCAGTCCAGGGGAGGAATTAGAGAACTGGAGAACTGTCGAGATTCCTCAGTTTATTTACCCTAAAAAGTAATTCTACTTCTTTTTTCAAAACCATATGCTCTGCCCAAGGCATATTGGGATGTTGTCGGGCCACCAATGTCTTAAAACTTTGATTATCAATATAATAAATCAGCAGTTTGCATTCAATATTTGTTCTTTTTCTTTCATTTTTCTTTTCTTTTATAATAAAATGGCAATGTTTTAATGCACATCACTTTCTAAAATAAATGCATAAATCATAAACATGCAGAGACACCACCGAAGTCCTTGATGACGAAGCTGCTATGGTCCCGTATAACTTTGATTGTCCGATCAACCAAGCAAAGGAAGAAGGCAAGGAAGACTGCGAACTTCCTGAAGAGTTAGCCCGACTACTCAAGCAAGAAGAGAAGGTCATCCAGCCTCACCAAGAGGACATTGAAGTCATCAACCTAGGATCAGAGGAGGATAAGCATGAAGTGAAGATAGGTGCTTCTTTGCAAACGAAGTGAAGGCAAAATTGATAGAGCTCCTCCACGAGTACGCCGACGTGTTCGCATGGTTATATCAGGATATGCCTGGGCTAAATACTGATATCGTCGTGCACAAGTTGCCACTTAAAGAAGAATGTCCAGCAGTCAAGCAGAAGTTGAGAAGGACTCGCCCAGACATGGCCCTCAAGATTCGAGAGGAAGTAAGAAAGCAATTTGACGCCGGATTTCTAGCAGTAGCTAAATACCCACAGTGGATCGCCAACATCGTGCCCATTCCAAAGAAAGATGGAAAGGTCCGCATGTGTGTCGACTACCGAGACTTGAACAGAGCTAGTCCCAAAGACGATTTCCCACTACCTCATATCGATGTATTGGTGGATAATACAGCTCAGTTTTCAGTGTTCTCCTTTATGGACGGCTTCTCCGGATATAACCAAATCAAAATGGATCCAGAAGACATGGAGAAGACCACGTTCATTACGCCGTGGGGAACTTTTTGCTACAAAGTAATGCCATTCGGACTCAAAAATGCCGGAGCAACATATCAACATGCGATGGTAACTCTCTTTCATGATATGATTCATAAAGAGATTGAAGTGTACGTCGATGATATGATTGCAAAATCCCAAACAGAGGAAGAACACATTGTTAATTTGCAAAAATTGTTTGTACGATTAAGAGATTTCAAGCTCAGACTTAATCCGAATAAGTGCATATTTGGGGTTCGATCCGGAAAGTTGCTAGGATTCATTGTGAGCCAGAAGGGGATTGAGGTTGATCCTGACAAAGTTAGGGCTATTCAGAGTATGCATGCGCCAAGAACTGAAAAGGAAGTCAGAGGTTTCCTTGGAAGGTTGAACTACATTGCCAGATTTATTTCGCATCTCACTGCTACTTGCAAACCAATCTTCAAGCTCTTAAGAAAGGATCAAGCAATTGAATGGGATGATAAATGTCAAACAACTTTTGATAGAGTTAAGGAATATTTGCAAGAACCACCAATCTTGGTGCCTCCCGTTCCTGGAAGACCGCTCATCATGTATATGATAGTTCTTGATGAATCCATGGGTTGTGTGATGGGGCAATAAGATGAGACTGGCAAGAAGGAGCATGCCATCTACTACTTGAGCAAGAAGTTCAACGATTGTGAAACAAGATATTCAGCACTTGAGAAGACTTGTTGCGCTCTTGCATGGGCTGCCAAGCGTCTCCGACAATACATGTTGACCCATACAACATACTTGATTTCTAAGATGGATCCTCTTAAATATATATTTGAGAAACCAGCTCTCACTGGTAGGATCGCCAGATGGCAAATGCTTTTGTCGGAGTACGATATTCAGTATGTCACTCAAAAGGCTATCAAAGGCAGCATACTAGCAAATCATCTTGCTCACCAGCCTGTGGAAGATTACCAACCTTTGAGGTTTGACTTTCCAGACGAGGATATCATGTTAATTAAAGACTATGAAGAGCCTGGACCTGACGAAGGGCCTGAACCAGGAGAGCGATGGACTCTCATGTTCGATGGTGCTGCCAATGATCGAGGTTGTGGAATTGGGGCAGTGCTGACATCTCCTAAGGATTTCCATGTACCTTTTACAGCTAAGCTTTGTTTTCCGTGTACGAATAATGTCGCTGAATATGAAGCATGCATCTAGTGATCTATCAAACTACAGGAGATTGGGAAGTAAGATGTGACCATCTGATTCCATATCGGGATTATGTGTTGAAGTTACTCCCCAGATTTGATGACATTACTTTCACTCATGTGCCTCGTAGTGCAAACCAAATGGCTGACGCTCTGGCAACTCTGGCATCTATGTACCAGCTGATTTGGCCCAATCATCGGCCTTCCATTGATCTCAAGCGCTTTGAAGAACCCGCTCATTGTCTGACCGTCGAAGAAGAATCGAATGTCAAGCCTTGGTTCTATGATATCAAGCGTTACTTAGAGAAGAAAGAATACCCAAAAGGTGCTTTGAGTATGGATAAAAGAACACTAAGAAGATTGGCCTCAAATTTCTTTCTGAATGGGGAGGTGTTGTACAAGAGAAATCATGACATGATCCTGCTCCGATGTGTAGACGAACAGGAGGCCGAGCGAATCATAAAAGAGATACACGAAGGACTGTTTGGTACCCATATGAGTGGGCATACAATGGCAAAGAAAATCCTTAGAGCAGGATACTATTGGCTGACGATGGAGGCTGATTGTTATTCTCATGTTCGAACGTGCCACAAATGCCAAATTTATGCTGACAGGGTACACGTACCTCCCACTCTGTTGAACGTCTTGACTTCACCATGTCCTTTCTCCATGTGGGGAATAGACATGATCGGGATGATTGAACCAAAGGCTTCAAATGGGCATAGGTTTATACTTGTTGCCATAGATTACTTCACGAAATGGGTCGAGGCTGCCTCTTACGCTAATGTTACCAAGCAAGTGGTTGCTCGCTTCCTGAAGAATAACATCATATGTAGATACGGGGTTCCTCACCGGATCATTACCGACAACGGGTCAAATCTCAATAACAAGACGATTGAAGAGTTATGTACCAGTTTCAAAATTGAGCATCATAATTCAACACCATACAGACCCAAGATGAATGGAGCTGTCGAAGCTGCAAACAAGAATATCAAGAAGATCATTCAGAAAATGGTGATCACGTATAAAGATTGGCATGAGATGTTGCCTTTCGCATTGCACAGTTACCGTACTTCAGTACACACTTCGACAGGGGCAACCCCTTTTTCTTTGGTATATGGCATGGAAGCTGTCCTCCCGATAGAGGTTGAAATTCCTTCGATGAGAGTTCTGATGGAAGCCAAACAGAAGCCAAATTAGATGAAGCTGAATGGTCCGAACGAGGTTTGATGAGCTTAATCTTATTGAAGAAAAGCGTATGACGGCGCTATGTCATGGACAACTTTACCAGAGACGTATGAAGAAAGCTTTTGACAAGAAAGTACGTCCTCAGACTTATCAGGAAGGTGATTTGGTGCTCAAACGAATCACTACCATGCATAGAGAGCCCAGGGGCAAGTGGGCGCCTAATTATGAAGGACCGTTTGTGGTGGTGAGAGCTTTCTCCGGAGGTGCCTTAATTCTTGCAAGAATGGACGGTGAAGAGCTTTCTACCCCCGTGAATGCGGATGCAGTTAAAAGATATTATGCCTAAAAGATTGGAATAAAAGCCGCTAAGTCGAAAACCTGAAAAGGCGACTTAGGCAAAAATAGGCTATCCCGGTGGACTAAAAACCCGAAAGGGCGGTCCAGGCAAAAATTAGGGATAAAAATAAAAAATTTAGCCCGCTGAGTTGAAAACCCGAAAGGGCGGCTCAGGCAAAAAAGGGCGTCCCGGTGGATTGAAAACCCGAAAGGGCGATCCAGGCAAAAGTTAGGGACTAATTCCAAGGCAAATATTATGATCTGCACATTCATGTGATTATGGGGAACTATGAAAGAAAAGGATCCATCCAATCTTCTTCCTACAAAGTTTAACTGATGAGATTTTCAGAGATATAGGGACCGTAGTGTAACACGGTGGGAGAACTGACTTTTAATTATGTTGCGGATAGCAAGAGTCGCCACCGACTTTTATTTTATCCAAAGGAAAGGCATAAAAGAACAGGAAAGACCTTTTAAAAGATTTTTGGGTCCGGGGGGTAGGTTATGTAAAGGGAAGGTGTTAGCACCCTTTACATCCATGGTTATCCATGGGCTCTTAGTTACTTAGCTCACTTTAAAATGTTTTTTTTTTGAAATGTGAAGTGTGTGCATAGAAATTTTCTTAAGTGTTTTATAATGATCCATGTACGGATATATATAAAACCTTTGTTTTGAAAATTGTTTGAAATGTTTTGAAGAGTGAGCAAGTATCTAAGAGGAACCTACCCTAAATTAAGTCTTTTCTGTTCTTGAATCCTTTAAATGGTAAGACTATCCCTATTATTAAGGAATAGGTAGCCATTACCTTGGATGTATGGGACCAGTGAAGGGACATCTGTTATTTAGGCAACTGTGGGGTGTATAAGCAATTCGAAGGGACTAATCATCTTTATTCGAAAGGGACAAGATCATTACGAAGGCAACATTCGAAGGGACTTGATCTTTTTATCTGTTTAAGGGACTAGATGATGTGAGATGAGGGACTTTGCTTTATACACCCTACTTGACCTTTTGTTTAGGCAACTTGAGAGGTAACCCTTAAGAAGTGAGATGGCGATCCAGGATCGACTTACGTGTGTGAGTGTACCAATTTAAATTTTTATCTTTAAATTTAATGAGCTAAATTAATTTTTAAATACAAACATATTTCACTCCCTATTTTACTAACCATAGCATTTAAAATAAATAATAAAAATTAATACTACAAATATTACATAAAGGATACAATTACATAATAATAAGAATTAAAATAAATTAAATAAATAAGCAAAATAAATAATAATAAATAATTGGGTTAGTAATAATAATAATAAAAATAATATATAAATAAATGGGGTTAGTAATAATAAAAATTAATGAGAATAAAAATCAAGAAATTAACATAATAATGAATAATAAATTTAAAAGTGCAATTTTTAATGGATAATTATTTTTTTAGATTTTTAAGAAGAAAAAATAAACAATTCATATTATATACTAATTATTATAAAGATTTAAATTATATATACATATTATGAAAAATAATGGTTAATTATAATTAAATAAACATATTATAAAAAGTAAATTATATTTACAAGATTAAATTAAGAATTTTTAATTATTTTAAGAAAAATCTAAAATTATTTACATGCAAGAATTTAAATAATAAACAAATTATAAAATATGTACATAATTAAGGTTTACAAATAAATAAATTAAAAGTTATAATTAAATTTTATATAAAAGAAAATTAGGGTTTGATTATTTTAGAAAAAATACATTAGGATTAATTAATAATTACACAAAATTATGAAGAATATATATTAAATAATTTCACTAATAAAGTTTAATTTTAAAAAGATGAATTCTAAATTATAGAGAAGAAAATAATAATATAAACATTTTACTTTTATTATTTAAACTTATTTAATTATAATATAAACAAGTTAAATAGAAAAACAAGAAAAAGTGAAAAAAGAACTTACCTGGGCTGGGATTCGAACCCAGTCCCTAGACAATGCACCCTCCAAGACCAGCAAGCCAGCCACTGGGCTACGCGCGCGCCAGTGATATGGAAAGAACTCCATCTAGTTTTGTTTCAAATCCTGGGAAAACCATGACAACAAAAAAAAATAGCACAAAAAGGCCTGGGGAGGGTTTCGAACCCAGGACCTTCACACAACAAGCAAGCACACTTACCATCCAGCCAGAAGGGTGCATCTGATGTATAATCCATAACATGTTATAATATATTAAGTCCTATGATTAAATGAAAAAAATAAGAAAAAGATTGTTGCGCCCAAGGATCGAACCAAGGCCTTGAGCTATCACACAAGCATCCCTCACCACTGGGCCAGACGCGTATCTGTGAAATAAGTTAACAACAATATAATAAAATATTATGGCAATTATTTGAATTCCAGAACGCGCGCCAAGGTCTTCATCTTCAACCTTGGTACCTGCGAATTTTCCTGCGTTTTTACATACACATTTACCTGCGAATTTCTTAACACAGGAAACCTACGAAATTGAAACACCATCAAAACAGTACAATTTCATTAAATTAAGAGTGCAAACAAGGTCCATAGGTTGTTTAGAATTGATCCACGGTTTTAGAATTCATTTATATTCATTTAAACGCAAAACCCTAATTTGAAGGTCAAGAACCCTAAAATGGCATCACACGGTTCGGCCATGGTTTCTTCAATTAAACCACCCAGAATCCATCACAAGCTTTCATTGAACACTAACAAACAAACAAAATCCATTAATAACAGTTAAATGATCATGAATGAAAAAATCAAAAAAAACATGAAAAGTTGGATTCGGGTTCATCAATTCTTGAGGTTTGAGATGCGTATGACTATTGCTACATGATCAGGGGTGTTCAAGGAAGTGATTGATGTCCTTATTTCACCTGAAAAACCACCCAAAGTCAGAAACCGAATTTCAAATTTTGATGAACTTTTGAACTTATGAAACCTATCCTTGAGGCAGAAAAAATCGTCCATATGCATTGTGTTCTCTTTGTGTATATGTAGTGGATTGATTTAGGTCAAAAAATAGGCTCTCTCTTTGGGCTTTTTGGATACCTTAGTGATGAAGAAATCCCTTTCCAATTTTGGCCAAAAATCAAATCTCTTCATGCTTCAAAGAGTGAGCACGAATTTGGATAGTGTATATTTATGTTAAATGTCTTTTATAATTTTCTAGAAGAAGAATCACACTTAAATATTGATTTTTTGATTTTATTTTGATTTAATATGTATTTAAATGAATAAAATTCAAATAAATATTAAATAAAATAAAAAAAATCATAAATTACATGGGTTGGGTCGTGCTTGGTGTCATGTTGAGGTTTGGATCACAAGATTGCAAGCCCATTTGGAAGAAATTGGTTTTAAAGCCCTATTTGCCTCATAAACCTCCCTAAAATTTCCCAAATTTGCAAGGTCACAAATCCTTCAATTTTAATGCTATGAGAGTGTTATTGGAAATTTTGGAAATCTTAAAGAGTCCTCTAACCAACCCCATTGGTTTCATGTCCATATCATTTACCATTCTCAAGTTATGCCCTTTTGAAGTTGTTGACTTTTTGTTGACTTTCAAAAGGACCTGTAATGTCTTAGCTCATACCTTCCAATGAAGCATTTTTGGGCTTGGCTTGTGAGACACAAAGTTGTAGAGAATTCAATTTCCTTCAAAATGAGCTTTGGATGGGAAAAATTTGAGGAAGTATATGAAAGTTATGGCTGGTCAAAGTTCAGTTGACTTTTCCTAAGGAAACCCTAATTTAGAAACCTCTGATTCTTGATGATTTGAAATATCCTTGATGAATCATGATCAAACCTTGATCAAATGATGAATTTTACTTCATATACTTGATGTTGGAAAAAAATCATGAAGTTTGACTTTGGTTTGACCACAGTTGACCTCAGTTTGACTTTTTAACTGCTTTGACTGATTTTGACTTATCTGATCATCTGACTGAGCAAAACTTTGAGAAAAGTCTTGAAACTTGTCATGGGGGTTCTTAAACACATATAAGATGTTATGAAGCTCACTTGAAGCCTTGGAAGTTCATTTAGCCTTATTAAAGTCAAAACCCTAGTTTTGGATGTCCTGCTTAGGAGGATGCATTGTCTGAGGGAATTGTCAAATCTTCTAACCAATTGTGAACTTTGTGAACCTTGTGAACCTCATAAGATGTCTTGTGAATCTTGTGAACCTCATAAGATGTCTTGTGAACTTTGTGAACCTCATAATATGTCTTGTGAATCTTGTGAACCTCTTAGCACACAAAGTCTTGTTTTTGTGAGGGCAAATTTTGGGGTGCAACAGCTGCCCCTGTTCAATTTTCTGAAACCTGAGGGGTTAGATTGGTATATGTGCCAGTCGTGACCTGGAAGGTTGAAGGGGATTGAACACAAAAGCCCAAAAATTTGCACTCACCGGTGCGTAGAGTGATATTGATGACTAGTTGTATGTGCTTGAGTGGGCTTAAATATGCCACTTGGAGAAAGGTTCTTCAAATATATCTCTTGGAGGATAAAGCAGTCCAAAATATGAAGATATAGCTTTTGGGAAGATAAACAACGAGATAACCTTTGGGAAGATAAATAACGGCCCAAGGTAAAGGTATAACCTTCAGGAGGATAAACAATGTCCTGAGGTATAAGTATAACTTTTGGGAGGATAAACAACGGCCCAAAGTCATGATAGCTTTCAGGAGGATAAACAACGTCCTGAGGTAATGATTGCTTTCAGGAGGATAAACAACGTCCTGAGGTATAAGTATAACTTTTGGGAGGATAAACAACGGCCCAAAGTCATGATAGCTTTCAGGAGGATAAACAACGTCCTGAGGTAATGATTGCTTTCAGGGGGATAAACAACGTCCTGAGGTATAAGTATAACTTTCGGGAGGATAAACAACGGCCCAAAAGAAACGATAGCTTTCAGGAGGATAAACAACGTCCTGAGGTATAAACATAACTTTTGGGAGGATAAACAACGGCCCAATAGTCATGATATGGCTTTTGAGAAGATAAACGACGTCTCAAAATAGCCTTCAGGAAGATAAACGACGTCCCATGATAATGAAGTAACCTTTGGGAAGATAAACAACGGCCCAAGGTCATGATAGCTTTCAGGAGGATAAATAACGTCTTGAGGAAATAATGATAGCTTTCAGGAGAATAAACAGCGTCCTGAGGTATGAGGTAACCTTTGGGAAGATAAACAACGGCCCAAGGTCACAAGTTGTTGATGAAGTTTGTCTGCTGGAGAATTAATCTGAAAAACAAGATTATAACATTCTGTATGATAATATTAGTTTATGCATCATGTATGCATGTATAGTATGATGCACTTAAGTAATGTATTATGCATTTATGTATATGTATGATATGATATAAATGATGTATGTATGAATTATGCAGCCTGACGCGTCTGGATATCCTTGTATAACAATTGCTGGCCAGGGAAAATAAATCCCGATTCCTTGCTGAAGAATATGATGAACTTGTTCCCGTCTCGTTTGATAGTATAGTATTCCTAACCTCCCGTCTTCGTTTGATGTACTCCTATTGGAAAAATAAATTCCCGACTATCCGTATGAGGATAAAAGAGATGGATATAAATTCCAGGGGAAATGTGACTCGAAGTATTTATGAAGATGGATTTGCCCTACTGGGGGATTTGTCTTGTGGGAATGAACCGACGAAGCTTCGTTGAACTCCTTCCCTCGTTCGTCCTTAGTAAATACTATTACTGCATTTTCATGCATTTCTGGTAAACATTAATCATATTAAGCATTTTATGCATTTCTGGTAAACATCAATCATATTCAAAAGCATACATACATTCAAACACAACCAATGGACGTTTCGCTTATGTAAATAGGGTAAAAGTAAATCTGGTTTCAAAGATGGAATTTTCATTTATATCACAAAGTGACCTATACATAGGCAAGTTTGTACAAGGAGACAGAAATCCTAGTAAAAGGAATTTGTCATGAAAATTTTACAAAACAAAGAAAATCATCTATGTGGGAAATAATCCTATTGAGTTTCAATTCTACTATTGCCATTATCTTCAAGTATCTCATCTTCTGTTGTTGAGACGGAAACGATTGGATTGAGTTTTATCTGTTCAAACTTGAGTAAGTAGCACAACTGGTTGCAGTTTCATGGGTGATCCAAACGAGACATAGTCATACGCTTTAATCCCTAACTTTTGCCTGGATTGCCCTTTCAGGTTTTCAATCCACCGGGATACCCTTTTTTGCCCAAGCCGCCTTTTCAGGTTTTCGACTTGCCGGGTGTACATTTTTTTATATATATCCCTAATTTTTGCCCGAACCCTTTTGATTCGCCGGGATGCCCTTATTTTTGCCTAGGCCAGTCAACCTAGCGGGTCTCTTTTTTATGCGTAGTATTTTTTAACTATGTCTGCGTTTACAGGCTGTGAGAAGTCTTCACCATCCATAGTAGAAAGTATCATGGCACCTCCTGAGAATACTGTCTTGACTACAAATGGTCCTTCATATGTTGGAGTCCACTTGCCCCTAGGATCACCCTGTGGTAATATGATACGCTTGATTACCAAATCACCAGCCTGATATACCTTTGGCTTAACCTTCTTGTTGAAAGCCTTGATCATTCGTTTCTGGTACATCTGGCCATGACAAACAGCTGCTAGCCTCTTCTCATCAATCAAATTTATCTGGTCAAGTCGGGTCTGAATCCACTCATCTTCATCCAAGCCTGCATCCTTCATAATTCTTAAGGAGGGAATCTGAACTTCAATGGGCAGAACTGCTTCCATACCATAGACTAAGGAGAATGGGGTTGCCCCTGTTGAAGTACGTATTGTAGTACGATAACCATGAAGAGCAAATGGTAACATCTCATGCCAATCCTTGTAAGTAACAGTCATCTTCTGTATAATCTTCTTAATGTTCTTATTAGCAGCTTCTACTGCCCCATTCATCTTCGGACGATACGGAGAAGAGTTGTGGTGCTTAATCTTGAACTGCGTGCAGAGATCAGTAATCATAGTGTTGTTCAGATTAGAGCCATTGTCAGTAATAATCCTTTCAGGGATGCCATACCTACATATAAGATTATTCTTAATGAATCGAGCCACCACATTCTTAGTAACAGATGCAAATGAAGCTGCCTCCACCCACTTTGTGAAGTAATTAATGGCAACCAGGATGAAACAATGCCCATTAGAAGCAGTAGGCTTGATCTCACCAATAATATCAATGCCCCACATGGCAAAAGGCCAAGGAGCAGTCAACACATTCAACGGTGATGGAGGTATATGTACTTTATCAGCATAGATTTGACACTTGTGACACGTTCTGGAATGTTGATAGCAGTCAGCTTCCATGGTAGACCAATAGTAGCCTGCTCTCAATATCTTCTTTGCCATAGTATGACCACTAGAATGAGTGCCAAAGATCCCATCATGCATATCTTCCATAATCTTTGTTGCTTCCTTTTTATCCACACAACGAAGCATAGTTGAATCATGATTGCGCTTGTACAAAATCCCATTACTCAAAAAGAACTTAGCAGAAAACCTTCTCAGAAACTTTCTATCTTTGACAGATGCCCCTTCAGGGAACTCCTGGGCTTCAATATATCTTTTCACTTCATAGAACCAAGGCTTCTCCTCTGCTTCTTCAGTGTCAATCTCATTGCAGTATGCAGGCTTCTCAAATCTATCAATAGTAATCTAGGGAGCTTCATCATCCCAGCTGATCTCAAACATGGATGCCATGGTGGCTAAGGCATCTGCTAACTGGTTTTCTCTTCGTGGGATATGTCCAAAGGTAATCTCTTTAAAATGTGGGATCAAAGACAACACATGCTCTCTGTAAGGAATGAGATTATCATGCTTGGTATCCCAATCTCCTTTAATCTGACTTACTACCAGGGCTGAATCTCCATACACATCAAGGAACTGAATCTTCATATCAATAGCAGCTTTAATACCCAGGATACATGCCTCATACTCAGCCATGTTATTGGTACAATAGAAACAAAGTCTGGCAGTAATCGGGGTATGACAACCTTCAGGGGAACTGATCACAACACTAACACCATTACCAAGTGCATTAGAAGCTCCATCAAAAACCATAGTCCATCGGGATCCTTGTTCAGGTCCGTCATATTGTCCAGGTTCTTTAGTAATAATCATAATGTCTTCATCAGGGAACTCAAAACTCATTGACTGATAATCATTCACTGCTTGATGAGCCAAATGATCAGCCACAACACTTCCTTTAATGGCCTTCTGAGTAGTGTACTGTATATCATATTCTGTCAAGATCATTTGCCATCTTGCTATTCTTCCGGAGAGAGCAGGTTTTTCGAATATGTACTTGATTGGATCCATCTTCGAAATCAATAAGGTAGTATGAGTCAACATATACTGTCTTAGCCGGCGAGCAGCCCATGCCAAAGCGCAGCAAGTTTTCTCGAGCAGTGAGTATCTGGTTTCACAGTCGGTAAACTTTTTGCTAAGGTAGTATATTGCCTGCTCTTTTCGACCAGACTCGTCATGTTGCCCCAACACACACCCCATTGAGTTGTCTAATACTGTTAAGTACATGATCAAGGGTCTTCCATCAACTGGTGGTATCAAAATTGGAGGTTCTAACAAATATTTCTTGATTTCATCAAAGGCAGTCTGGCACTCATCATTCCACTCCATTACCTGATCTTTCTTCAACAACTTGAAGATTGGTTCATAGGTGGCAGTTAATTGGGAAATAAATCTTGCAATGTAATTCAATCGTCCCAAGAAACCTCTAACTTCCTTCTCAGTACGGGGAGCTGGCATCTCTTGTATAGCTTTCACTTTCGCACGATCTACTTCAATACCTTTTCCACTGACAATGAAACCCAGGAGTTTACCAGATCTAACTCCAAAAGTACACTTGTTTGGATTCAATCTCAACTTGTATTTCTTCAACCTCTCAAATAACTTATGCAGATGATCAAGATGTTGTTCTTCATTTTGGGACCTGGCTATCATCTCATCCACATACACCTCTATCTCATGATGAATCATATCATGAAACAAAGCCACCATAGCACGCTGATATGTTGCCCCTGCATTCTTCAAACCAAATGGCATCACTTTATAGCAAAAAATGCCCCACTGTGTAACAAATGTTGTCTTCTCCATATCTTCAGGTGCCATCTTGATTTGATTGTAACCAGAAAAACCATCCATGAAAGAGAATATTTTATGCTGAGCAGTGTTGTCTACCAGAACATCAATATGAGGAAGTGGAAAGTCATCTTTGGGGCTGGCCTTGTTCAAATCCCTGTATTCTACACACATGCGTACCTTACCATCTTTCTTAGGTACTGGTACCACATTTGCAACCCATTGAGGATAAGAAGTCACAGCTAAGAACCCTGCATCAAATTGTTTCATTACCTCTGGCTTAATCTTCTCTGACATTTCAGGACGCATGCGACGAACCTTCTGCTTCTTTGGACGACAATCTTCTTTTACTGGTAAACGGTGAACCACAATGTCTGTATCCAACCCTGGCATATCTTCATAGGACCAAGCAAAGATCTCCACATAGTCACGTAACATCTGAATCAATCTTCTCTTAACACTATCTTCTAATTCAGCCCCTATCTTGACTTCTTTCCTGTTTTCTTCAGTTCCTAGATTCACAACTTCGATTGGCTCTTCATGTGGCTGTATAGCTTTCTCTTCTTGTTGTAACAACCTAGCAAGCTCTACAGGTACTTCACAATCGTCCTCCTTTCCATCTTCAGCTTGATAGATCGGATTCTCGAAATTATAATTGGCAATAGTAGAACTGTTATCAACAGGATCCAAAGTGGATGAGGATCTGCATTTTAGTGATGTGGGTGTGTGTAAGAACACATAGCTGATAAAATAAAAATAAAGGAAAAGAAAGACAAGGAACACAATATTTACGAAAACGAAATGTCCACTGATTTTTATTGAATGAAGTATGCAAATGAAATGACATCCTGTAACAAACACACCATTGTGCCCCGGGTAAGGCACAAGGCTTAAGAGTCTAATTGTTCAAAATTACAAACTTAAAAATAACAACACAGTAATAGTATTTACTCCTGACTAAAGGAGATAGGAATAACGTCTTCAGCCTTCCAGTTATTGAGTCCAACACCCACAGTAGGAAAAATCCAAGCATCCAAGTTGTAGTCTTCATCATAGTCACCCACAGCATTGATCTGGTTTTTCATAATCCCCTGATTGGTGATACGAACAACACGAGTACGACGAACAGCCTTCTGGGACTCTGCAGTGAAACCCAAACCAAATTTGTCAGATTTGTACGGAATGTCAGGAAGCTGACCCCAAATAGTACAACCACCTTCATCTACCACAGCTCTAGCATCTTTAAGGGAGGCCATTGTAGGAGGTACTCTGGTGACCACAGGAACTTTCTTAACAACAGGAGGAGCTTCATAATCGTTAACAATCCAGGGGACCACTTCAAATGTCTGACACGGAGTTTCAACATATTCACCTTCCACTTCAAGATATTTAAAGGTGTTCACATGGCTAATCATATACCCTTCCTCTCCGTAGACAGTAACAACCTTCCCCTCTACTGGATATCTCAGCTTTTGATGTAAGGTAGAGGTCACAGCACCTGCCCCATGGATCCAGGGACGACCAAGCAAACAAGAGTACGAAGGAAGAATATCCATCACATAAAATGTAGCTTTGAAAACCTGAGAACCAACTTTGATTGGGAGATCAATTTCTCCATGCACCACTCTTCTCGAGCCATCAAAAGCCTTCACCACTATATTACTGGGTTTCAACACAGCATCTTCAGGACTAAGCTTATTCAGAACTTCTTTGGGCAATACATTCAAAGAGGAACCATTGTCTATTAATACATGTGACAGGGTAGTGCCCTTACATTCAATAGAGATATGTAGAGCCCTATTATGATCCCTCTTAGCAGGAGTCAAATCAGCATCGGAGAAACCTAACCCATTATCATAGGTCAAGTGTGCAACACAATTTTCAAACTGGTCTACAGAAATCTCATTGGGTACATGAGCAGTCTTCAGAAATTTAATCAAGGCCTTGGCATGAGCCTTAGAGCACAACAATAAAGACAGCATAGAAATCTTGGAGGGAGTATGCCCCAATTGATCAACAATGTCATAATCACTCTTGCGAATGATTTTCAATACTTCTTCCATCTGCTTAGAAAGATCATCAGCAGCTGGCACATCAGTTGGTTGTCGCTCCCGATAGATGGGACAGGCCCAGATAAAGGTACAGACGTGAACAGTCGGCGAGAGGGACAGTGAGAACACACAGCCGTGAACTCACTGGAGAATGAATAGAGTCGCCAGCTAGGCATTTTTATCCTGGAGGAAAGGTAATGCTGCATAAACCTAGAAAGAGATGGATAAGACGGTTGCGAACCAGAGAGACTGAGAAAGGGGGTTGGTTACAACCTGGGAAGGTATTAGCACCCAGATTGTCCGCCGTACTCGACGGGATCCACGCTTAAAAGATTTGTGTTTCAAAGGGGTAGTGTCAGTGCATTTTGTGTGTAAAAAGGGTTGGAAAACAATATGTACAGGTGTCGGTGTAAAAGAAGTGCAAAGTGTAATATATACAGTGTCAGTGTAAGGAATAAGAATGAATTGCTCAAGATCATGAGGCTTAAAGAATGAGGCTAGAAAGAGGGGGAATATACAGAGACTTTTGTTCGATAACAGTTAAGTTATGCCTACGTATCCTCTCGTGCAATGAGGAAGTCAGAACACCGTAGTTCGACCCAAAGAGACTGAAAAATGAATTGACTTGTGAACTGCTTACTTGTCTATGCTCAAGTGTATGACCTGTCTGGCTCAGGTGCAAACTGTCTTGCATTAGACGGAAGAAGCAAATTCGCGTTTATGAGTGAATGAGATGAGAAAAGAATCCCGAAGGAGACGATTATTGTTTATTTTTGTGTTTTCAGTCTTTTATTGTTTTTGGATTTTGTCATAAGTTAATGAGCTTAAGTCTAAACCAATGGATTTAGTAAACTCATCACATCTTCCCTCTGATTAGGGGTAATGAGAATACCTTAAGTGTGAAGTCAGATTCTCACACTTAATCACCTATGGTGTAGGATTAAGATCATTAACCTACTTGTGATTATTTAGATGTTTTTGGTGTTTTTGTTTAGTGTTAAGTAATGAGGTTAAGCCATAATCAGGGATTAAACAGACTCATTACACCATCCTAATAGAAGGATAATAGATGAGAATGTTTAAGCTGAGGAAAACTCCTCAACTTAATCCATGATTAGGGATTAAACTCATGACAAAACAAAGCCTTTATTGAGTGTATTTTAGTTAATGATATGATGATGAAGTGAGTTTTAGGGTTTATAAGACAACTTGAGGGGGACTTGTCCATTAACACTAGGGTTAGTCCTTTTTAACCAGTTAAGGAAGAATTAGAACCCTAATGCAAGGCCCAAGTTACAAGTGTGATGTCTTGATGATTATTAGATGGATTGATTAAAGGAGTTAAACACATTAAGGGTTTAACACTTAGGATTAAAGTTATACACTCCATCCTAAGAGAAGGATGCAGGCATAAGCTTAATCACAAAGCCTTAAAGCCTTTAGGGTTTAGTCCTTGATTATGAGGTGAGAAGAGAAGACTCAAGAGAGACACAAAGGTAAAACTAAGAGGGGAGACTAATCAAAATCCTAATCATTGTCATGCTTGGTTGTCCCTAAGGTTTGTGAGGTTTTCAAGAGAAATCTTCAACGGAACCACCAGGAAGCAGATGAAAGGATCAAGAGAAGCAAAGCAACTTGCTTCATTCAAGAAGTCAAGTCACTTGAAGAAAGAAAGTGGGAAGAAGAGGAATGAGCAAGCTTAAACTCAAACACATATAAAAATGCAGCAATGGATGCAAGAGAGATGAAAAGAAAAGTTATGAGAAGTGAAGGCAAATTCACTTCTCAAAGTTACTTACCACCTGAAAGGTTAGGAAAGAAATGCAATGCAATGCAAAATGGGATGAGATGACATGATGCAAACCAAAACCAGAAGCACATATGTGATGCTGATGATGTTATGAGATGCTACAAACATGAGGCAACACATGGGGATGATCATACAAGTTCATGAATGCAAATGAAGCAAGTTAGGAACCATGAAAACACATGAAAAGTTATGAAGTGCACATGGCATACAACATGGCAAATACATGATGCAATGATCAAACATGCTTTCAATATGTCTTATGATGTCAAATGAATCAAATGGATGCTTGAAATGTCATGGCAAGTCATGTTATGCAAGAGAATGCAAAATGGATGCATATGGAAGCCCAAATTAGGGTTTATGAATCATACATCAAACACAAACCAAAATCAGAAGCAAACAACATTACAAAAAATTGAAAATGCACTCAAAGGACCCCTAATCCTATACTAGACCGATGCCCAAAGGAGAGGTCTCAACTCCTAACCAATCTCAAGATATGATTTTCACAAGTTTCTTAGGGTTTTAGGGTTCCTAAACAAGAAAATGATCAAACAAATGGGAAATGAAAGATCAAATCATGGCCATTTAATGTCACAAACTACATGCTAAACACAATGCAATGCAAAAAGAATCAATGTCCAACTCCTCATGGATAGGCAGAAATGATTTTTTGAACTTTGGATCAAATTAATGCACAAAAATGATTTTAATTCAATGAGAAATTATTAAAATGCATCAAGATCAAAAAATAAATTTGGTTTGAAGGTTGGACAATGTTTCTAAATGTCTTAGAACATTTCATGAATTTTTTGGTGATTTTTAAATACCTAAAAGTATTTTTAATAAATTAATTTCCATTAATCAATTAAAAATAAACTTTTAAATATTTAAAAATACTTTTTAAATGCTAAAAATAAAATAAAAATATTTTTTGTGTCATAAAAATTAATGAAACTCTTGAGAAAAGGTTTCATAATTTTTAAACAATTTTTACTATTTTAAATAAATTATGTAAAACAAATGAAATAAAAATGAAAATAAAAATGAATTTGAACTGAATTAATGAGAAGTCAGCAAATCCTAGGGACCAGATTCAAACTAAAACGCGCGCGTGTTGACTTGGCGCCAGATCTCACGGCCCTCATTCAAACTCAGCTAATCAATGCTTATGCCCTAATTACGCCGTTAAACACTTTCAGATGACCGGAACAGTGTTCCGGTCATCTTCTCCGTTCACCCCAAACCTCAAACTCAATCCATACGTTACGAAAATGAAATCTAATTGAACAGAAACGTTTCCCACTCACTCACGAATCATAACCCTCAATCAAAACAAATTTATTTTTCCTGGAATGGCTGAATCGAAGCAAACAAAAACTAGGGCAAAAAAGTTTCAGAGACTAATTAAACTCTCATCTCTCCACCATTTTTAAAACTAAAGATATCAGAGCAATCAGTGAAGCATATAGAACAACTTTAGAACTTAAAAAATGATTTCTGGGAAAAAAGTTCTTGAGCTACCTGAGTTTCGAAGCTTTCACTCTGGTAACTTTCAGACCTCCCCTCCTTGTGAAATCCACTCCTTATGACCCCTTGATGATGCTTGAATGCTTGGAAGAAATTTATGCTGGCTAGTTGAAGAGTTTGAACATCTTCTGCTCAAGCTCAGTTGAAAATGGTGATGGTGATTCAAGCTGTTTCAGGCCAGTGTGAGTGGTTCTTTGTGATCAGGGTGATGTTTTGAGAAGGTTTGTGGAGTTTGTTTGAGTGTGTATGGCCTGTGGAAGATGTTTCGAAGGGAACTGCAGGTTGGGGTGAAAATGGAGAAACCATGTTCTTGCTGGATTCAGGCTTGGTTCATTGTTGGTTTGGGCTCAATGAAGTATGGTGAGATGATTAGTGAAACTTGTTTTAATGTTTGTGAGCTGGGCAGAGAGATTCCAAGAGAAATGCAAATGGGGTGAGTTTTGTGTATGGGATGTTGTGTGTTGTTTCAGCCTTGCTTCTTGGGTGTTATGGCCAGCATTTTCCTTGCATAAAGAACTCCCATTGGTCAGGTGATGTGACCTGGCCTGCTGTGATTGGGATGTCTACTTTTGCAAAAAGTCCACTTTGTTGTAAGAGAGGCATGGCTTGAGTTCTAGCTTGGTACAAGGGGCATGGGCTGCGCAGCAAGATGAGGTGAGAGGCTATAGTTGGTTCAAAGGCCAATGCAGCAAGTTGGTGAAGTGTGATCATGAGTTTTGCAAGTTGGTTCCTTTTGGTTCACATGAAATTTTCTCATTCCACAAGCCATGAAACATGAGAAAATCTTGGTTCAATCTGAACTTTGTGACTTACATGATGCTTGCATATTAGTTTGATGTCAATTAGAAGTCACAAGAATGCTTGGCACATGAAATTGCAAGTTTTCCTTTTGAGGCATAACTTGAAAATTAGTGATTTTTGCCAACTTTGACACACCATAACTTTTGATCCAAAATGAATTAGGTCATGTTCTTGTACTTTTTGAAAAGGGAAAAATGTGATCTACAACTTTCATGACCAAAGTTTTTCCATTTGAAGCATTTTTGGATCAAAAAGTAAGGTTTGAAAAGTGGCATAAAATGACATATTCCTTAAAAGTCAATTATGCCCTAAAAAAGTCAACTTTGCAAAAACTTCAAATTCTTGATTTTTGTGAACTTCAACCTTCTTCCATGATCAAATAAAGATCATATACATCCAAAATGATGAAGATCACCCCTTGGTTGGGTCATTGGGGGCCTCAGATGCCCTGATTTTGCACTGACTTGTCTGAAAAGTCAACTCTTGATCAGATGACTTCCCCATGGAATTTCTTCATGAAAATTGATATGCATACTCCTTATACCATATAGAGACCAATGGAAACAAGAATGACCAAAAAATTTGGAGTTATGGCCTCTGAAACCAAAACCCTAATTTTAAGTCAACTGTGTAGTCAAACTTGGCTCTGCATCCACACCAATCCCAGTTCTTGTGATTCTTTGGCATTTTTGACTTTGAGAGGATGTAATAAGATACAAGAACACACATGGATCCCTTTGAAGTGATTGGTAGCCTTTGGAGTGGCTCAGGAGGCTCCTGGATTGCTCAGGTCACAAACCCTAGGTGCAGATGACTTAGAATCTATGCAGTGAACCAAAAATGAGATGTGAGATGATATGATTGTGTTTATGCATATGAAATGATCACAAGCCATGGTGAAATGAGTGAGGGAAAATTTGGGGTGTTTACAGCTTCCCCTATTCAAACATGAGTTAGCTGTGCAGGATGTAAGCAACGGCTTAACAGGCAAACAAGATAACTTGTGGTTGAATACCAAAGACAGTCCAAAATTTGCGCTCACAGAATGAAGAAGAAAAAGGATATAGATTGTAAAGGAAAATAAAGTATATTGTAAAAGTGGGCGACGGAGGACGACCGTCGAGCAGAGGACGACTGCTGGGCAAATAGCAATGACGGGGACGGCCGCCATGCTGGGAAAAGTGTGTGAAGTAAGGCAATGACGGGGACGGCCGACGTGCTGGGGATAAAAGGTAAAGCCAAGACGGGGACGGCCGACTAGCTGGGAAAAAGTAAGATTATGATGAGGAAGGCCATCAAGATGAAGCTGTAAAATTCTCTGGGGATTAATGAAACATGACGGGGACGGCCATCAAGTTCAAAAGCAAGGTAACCGACGATGGGGACGGCCATCGGGCTAAAAAGAAAAGGAAAAGGGACCACGACGGGGACGGCCATCGGGTTAAAGAATAAATGGAATAAACAGATGATGGGGTACGGCCATCAAAGGTGAAGGACGATCACCTAGCAGGGGACGGCTGCTCTGTTGGGGAATAAAAGAAATATGATGGGGACGACCATCAAAGGTGGAGGACGACCACCTGGCAGGGTACGGCTGCCGAAAATATCAACGATGGGGACGGCCATCGGATGAGCATGATGGAGGACGACCATCAAGAGGTGGAGGACGACCACCTAGCAGGGGACGGCTGCTCTCAGGGTTTATCATGACATAGGACGAATGCCAGATAACCGAAAATCAACAATGGGGACGGCCATTGGATAAAATGATGAAGGACGATCATCAAGAGGTGGAGGACGACCACCTAGCAGGGGACGGCTGCTAAATATCAACGATGGGGACGGCCATCGGATGAGCATGATGGAGGACGACCATCAAGAGGTGGAGGACGACCACCTAGCAGGGTACGGCTGCTCTCAGGGTTTATCGTGACACAGGACGAGTGCCAGATAAAAAGAAAATTTGCTTTGTTGGCGATCTACTGGGGAATAGTAAACACGGACGAGTGTTTACATTCAAGAAACAAAAGGTATAAGTATTCAGGTGTTGTGTATAGATTAAAGATGCGGACGAGCATCCTTAAGACTACGATACGGACGAGTATCGGATAGAAACAAATACTGACACGTGTTCAGAGATGATGATACAGACGAGTATCAACTGGTTAACAGAGAACACGGACGAGTGTTGAATCTGAAGGGACTCTTCTGGGGAAAGGTAGACACAGACGAGTGTCTAAATTCAAGAAGACAAGAGTGTTTGACATAGTGTATGGATTAAAGATGCGGACGAGCATCCTTAAGACTATGATACAGACGAGTATCATGTAGAAACAAACGCTTGACGCATGTTCTGAGATGACGATACGGACGAGTACCATCTGGTTAACAAAGAACAAGGACCAATGTTGAATATGTGGGAATATATAAGTATATACAAGATACAGACGAGTATCTGTATAGGTAGTATGAGTATATATAGATGAGTGTTTATCTGCTGGGGAAGGTGACACGGACGAGTGTCAAAAGGAGAAGAGTATAATAATATCAACAAGTATATAAAAGTGTAGATGACTGTGCTGGGGATACGACACGGACGGGTGTCAAGAAAGTGTATGTATAAGTATATGAGTGCAAAGAGGATGTCTTTGGCTTTCTGCTGGTGATTTGACACGGACGGGTGTCAGGAAGTATCTGTAATATGGGTGATCTTGTTTGTAAAGAGTGTTCAGGCGACTTTACTGGGGAGTGATGACACGGACGGGTGTCCAAAGGAGTATATACTGGTGTTTGTGAATTGTGAGGCAACTGCTTTTATTGGGGACCCTGGTGGGGATTTTTATGTATTGTATTCTGCATTCTGATGAACGACTTATTATTCACAAGTGTCCGATTCACACCATGACTTATGATTATGCTATGTATTTGATTTTTGCCGTAATGCCCCGTATTAAACGGAATGCTACGCTTTGTGGGTAAATATGATGCGAATGCTATGATTATGCAAAGATACCAAACCGGGATTCAGATCCCGTTGCTGCGAAGACCTCTGGCCGATCTGCCTGAAGTAGACATCCCATCTGGGGATGAGATCATTGGTAGATCTGATGAGATGATATCTGCTTGGGGATTCGGGTCATTGATAGACCTATCCTAATAAACATAGGACCCAGCTGGGGTTTGTAGAAGCTTTCTTCACTCTGTTGTGGTCTTCTATGCGCTGCTCTTCTGGATAAAGGCTGGAACTCTGTGGGGAGATAACTCTCTGATTTTGTGCTCGGCTGAGGGCGAGATGGCAACTCGGCTGGGGAGGAGGAGAGATCATTGAGAGACCTCCCTAGGGATTCTGTTACGGCAACTTCTTGACTCAGCAGGGGATATGGGCATCCTCTGTGATACCTGCCCATTCTGATGGGGATAAGCAACAAGTGGCAACTCAGCTGGGGGAAGTCATGGGAGGCAACTCAGCTGGGGGGAGAGAGCACTTCGGGTGCTAAAATGAGTGTTGATTTGTCAGCTTGATGGAACGAAGCTTTCATGTCCCGAGTTGCGTTTTGGATACCTGCAATCCTGCAAAGATAGAGAAACGCACAAGTGATCCCGAGGTATCCCTTACTGGATTCCGTCATAGGAGTTTGGACACTCCTGAGAGTAAGTATATTCCCTGCAAGCACGTGTTTTCATTTTTTTAGAGAAAAGCATCTGTACTTATGCAATCTGTTTTTTTAGAGACATCAGACATTCTTTGCAAATAAAAATGTACAAGACGAAACATGACTGAAAAATCTGATTTTATTAATTCATATGCCCTGAATTGGCGAGATACAGTCAAAGGAACATATCCCCTGAAATGAGGAGATCGTTACAAATTGAGAAACAAAATGTTGGCAGTGTTGATGACGCTTTGAGGAGCTTCCTCTTCACTATGACCCGTATGACTTTTGACGCTCTTCTCATCTTGCTTTCTGAAGAAGGTTGATTCTGATTGAAGCTTGATCCTTTCAAGGTTTACCAAGTTGCAGGTGATACAGACGAATTCAGAATGCAGTTGTTCGCTCATTCCCTTATTTTGCATGGATCGCCCTTTCGGGTTTTCAATCCATCGGGATACCCATTTTTGCCTGAGTTGTCCGATGTGGCTTTTCAACTCAGCGGGTGTACATTTTTGTTTATTTTCCCTTATTTTTGCCCGAGTCTTTTATTCTGTTTTTGACTCGCCGGGATGCCCTATTTTTGCCTGGACTTACATTCTGTTTTTATGTCCAGCGGGTCATTTTTATGCGAAGTATTTTTTAACTGCATCTGAATTCACAGGGGACGGGAAATCTTCACCATCCATGGTGCCGAGCATCAGTGCTCCACCAGAGAAAACTTTCTTTACCACGATTGGTCCTTCATAATTTGGAGTCCATTTACCCCTGTGGTCTGTATGAGGAGGGAGGATTCTTTTTAGCATAAGATCTCCTACTTGGTACTCTCGGTGCCTGACTTTCTGATCGAAGGCTTTCTTCATTCTCTTCTGATATAACTGCCCATGACAGATTGCAGCCAATCTCTTCTCTTCAATCAGACTCAGTTGTTCGAATCGGGATCGGACCCACTCTGCTTCGTTCAGCTTAACATCCATCAGTACCCGGAGAGAGGGTAATTCAACTTCAACTGGTAGGACTGCTTCCATACCATACACAAGTTGATACGGTGTTGCCCCAGTGGATGTCCTGATTGACGTGCGGTACCCATGCAAGGCAAACGGTAGCATCTCATGCCAATCTTTGTAAGTGACTACCATCTTCTGCACAATCTTCTTGATATTCTTGTTAGCTGCCTCCACAGCGCCATTCATCTTTGGCCTGTAAGGAGAAGAATTGTGATGTTGAATCTTGAAGTCCCGGCACAGCTCTGCCATCATTTTGTTGTTTAAATTGGAACCATTATCGGTAATGATTCGCTCAGGAACTCCGTATCGACAGATGATATCTCTCTTCAGAAATCGGGCTACCACCTGCCTTGTAACAATTGCATAGGAGGCTGCTTCGACCCACTTGGTGAAATAGTCAATAGCAACCAGGATGAATCTGTGGCCATTCGAAGCAGTCGGTTCAATCTTGCCAATCATGTCAATGCCCCACATAGCAAAGGGCCAGGGTGAAGACATTACATTCAAAGGATTGGGAGGCACATGCAACTTATCTGCATAGATCTGGCATTTATGGCATTTTTTGGCGTAAGCACAACAGTCGGCATCCATTGTGATCCAGTAATAACCCGATCTTAGCAACTTTTTAGCCATGGCATGCCCTCCCGCATGGGTACCAAAGGATCCTTCGTGCACTTCATGCATCAATAAGTCTGCTTCTGTTCTATCAACGCATCTGAGGAGTACCATATCAAAGTTTCTTTTGTACAGGGAACCATCAGTGTTCAGAAAGAAACTACCAGCGAGCCTTCTCAAAGTCTTCTTATCATTGGAAGATGCCCCAGATGGGTATGTTTGATCCTCCAAGAAGCACTTAATGTCATGGAACCAAGGCTTATCATCTTTGACAACGTCGGCTGCAAATACATATGCTGGTCTGTCAAGTCTGGACACTGGAATCTGCGGTACAAAGTTGGCAGCTTGAACTTTGATCATGGACGAAATGGTAGCCAGGGCATCTGCAAACTGATTCTCGTCCCGAGGGATATACTCAAGCTTGACTGTTGTAAAGAAAGTCAACAACCTCCTTGTATAATCCCTGTAAGGTATCAGATGATCCTGGTGGGTGTACCATTTACCATTGGTTTGATTGATTACCAAAGCTGAATCTCCAAATATGGTCAATGTCTTGATCCTGAGGTCAATGGCTTCCTCAAGACCCATAATGCAAGCTTCGTATTCAGCTTCGTTGTTAGTGCAGTTGAAAGTGAGTTTTGCCGAGAAAGGCATGTGAACTCCCTTAGGTGTAATGAGTACCGCACCAACACCACGACCATTCATGTTAACAGCCCCGTCAAACATCATAGTCCATTCTTCTTCCGGGTCAGGCCCTTCAGTGTGGACAGGCTCTTCATGATCTTTTGATTTTATGAACATGATGTCTTCATCAGGGAAGTCAAACCTCATAGGCTGGTAATCATCGATAGGTTGCTCAGCAAGATATTCAGACAATACACTGCCCTTGATGGCTTTCTGGGAGGTGTACTGGATGTCGTATTCTGTGAGAATCATCTGCCATCTTGCAACCCGTCCGGTAAGAGCTGGCTTCTCAAATATGTACTTAACTGGGTCCATTTTTGAGATCAATAAGGTGGTGTGAGTCAACATATACTGTCTCAGTCGGCGAGCAGCCCACGCTAAAGCACAGCAAGTTTTCTCGAGCAGTGAATAACGTTGTTCACAGTCGGTAAACTTTTTGCTTAGGTAGTATATTGCATACTCTTTTCGACCAGACTCGTCATGTTGGCCCAGCACACACCCCATTGACTCTTCTAATACTGTCAAGTACATTATCAGAGGTCTTCCTTCAACTGGAGGCATAAGGATTGGAGGTTCTTGTAAGTACTCCTTGATCTTGTCAAAAGCCCTTTGGCAGTCTTCGTTCCACCTGACCGTCTGTTCTTTTCTTAACAGCTTGAACAAGGGTTCACAGGTTGCTGTAAGGTGAGATATGAACCGTGAAATGTAGTTCAATCGGCCTAAGAACCCTCGAACTTCTTTCTCAGTTTTCGGTGCAGGCATCTCTTGGATGGCTTTGACTTTGTCAGGGTCAACTTCAATCACTTTCTCACTTACAATAAATCCCAGCAGCTTACCAGATCTCACCCCGAATGTGCATTTGTTGGGGTTCAACTTCAGTTGGTATTTCCTCAGACGCTTGAACAGTTTGAGCAGATTTACCAGGTGATCCTTTTCAGTAAGGGACTTGGCAATCATGTCATCCACATAACACTCGATTTCTTTATGAATCATATCGTGGAATAATGTCACCATTGCCCGTTGATATGTTGCACCGGCATTCTTGAGTCCGAATGGAATCACCTTGTAACAGAACGTGCCCCAGGGTGTGATGAATGTTGTCTTCTCCATGTCTTCAGGTGACATTTTAATCTGATTGTATCCTGAAAATCCGTCCATGAAGGAGAATACCGAGAACTGAGCTATGTTATCAACCAATACATCAATGTGAGGTAAAGGGAAATCATCTTTCGGGCTGGCTCTGTTCAGATCCCGGTAGTCAACACACATCCTTACTTTGCCGTCTTTCTTAGGCACAGGTACTATGTTAGCAACCCACGGTGGATAGCTAGTTACAGCAAGGAACCCGGCGTCCCATTGCTTTTGTACCTCCTCCTTGATTTTCATTGCCATGTCCGGGCGAGTACGGCGCAGCTTCTGTTTAACCGGCGGGCATTCTTCTCTCAAAGGCAGCTTGTGCACAACAATATCGGTATCCAATCCTGGCATATCTTGATACGACCAAGCAAACACGTCCACATATTCTCGAAGCAGATCAATCAGTTGTCTCTTCACTGAGTCTTGCAGGCAGGCCCCGATTTTAACCTCTTTCACGTCTTCATCTGTACCAAGATTAATCACTTCAACCTCCTCCTGGTGAGGAGTAATAACCTTTTCCTCTTGTCTTAACAACCTGGCTAGCTCTTCAGGAAGCTCATATTCTTCATCAACCCCTTCATCAGCTTGATTGATTGGATTGTCAAAGTCATACGAAGTCATAGCCGTGCTGTTGTCGGTGCTGTCTGGAAGGCACTCTCTGCAAGGGTTCAGTTTGTTCATTTTAGTGATTTGATTTTAATCTTGTTTGAGAAAAGTGAAATAAAATTTTCATTTTGAAAACACTGCCATTTATTTTTGTACAAAAAGAAAAATGGAAAAACAGTGAACGGAAAAGAAAAAGACTCATTTGCAAAAAGATGTCTGATATTTCATTGATTAATCTTGTTGCACAAAAAGTACAGATGGCCCGATTACAAAATGAGTCTTGTCATCTTGGGCAAGATGCAAGACTTTGATGCATGCTATAAAAATACAGGAAATAATAATTACTCTGCATGAGTAACTCTTATAATTTCCCTGGAAGACCAGTTTGAGATACTGCTCCCCGGGATCTTTGGACGAATCCAGCTTTCCAGGTTGCGTTCTTCTTCCAGCTCGTCTTCCAGACAGTTGATAGCATCAGGGGTGAGCATCCCCCCACTCACAAAGTTGGGCTCCTTCGCATCCTCTGCTTGATCTTGTTGAGTTGGTTTGTAACCCAACCCAAATCTGTCCTCTTTCTTCTCCACCGATAGCAGTTTGCCCCAGCCTTGGGCGTTTCCTCCCTCAACAACCTTCCGGGCTTGTTGGTATGATGATATTGAAGTACCAGGCACAGCAAATGTTTCATTGACATTCAAAGCTTCGAACCCCTGGCTCATTGTTTCATGGATCTCCCCATCCATCTCAATGTACTTATAGGTAGCCAGGTGGCTGACAAAAATATCCTCCTCTCCACAGATTGTAACGATTTGACCATTCCACTCATATTTCAACTTCTGGTGAAGGGTAGAGGTCACGGCGCCAGCGGCATGAATCCATGGCCTACCCAATAGACAGCTGTAGGCAGGCTGTATATCCATCACGTAGAAGGTCGTTTTGAAGGTCTGCGGGCCAATCGTTATGGGCAACTCGATCTCTCCCAGAACCGATCTCTTTGAGCCATCAAAGTCTCTCACCACCAGGTTGCTGGGTCTCAACGCCAATCCGTCATATTCTAGCTTCACCAGGGCCTTTTTAGGTAAGACATTGAGGGATGACCCCGTGTCTACCAGCACATGGGAAAGGACAGCACCTTTACATTCCATGGTTATGTGCAAGGCCTTGTTATGGTTGCGACCTTCCGTGGTCAAATCGGTGTTGGTGAACCCTAGTCCATGACTAACATTAACATTTCCAACTACGGCTTCCAGCTGATTGACAGTGATCTCTTCAGGCACGTAAGCTGCGTGCAAGACTTTGAGTAGTGCGTTCCGATGGGCTTCGGAGCACATGAGCAATGATAGGATTGAAATCTTGGAAGGCGTCTGATGAAGCTGATCCACTATTTTATAATCACTCTTCTTGATGATTCGCATGAACTCATCAACCTCTTGATCGAAGGGTGTTTTCAAGGCTTCTTTAACAGTCTGCTCTTCCTGCACCAAGCTTTTCCCTTTTGCTTTAGCAGCAGCTTCTGCTTCGACAGTGGGTCTCTGAATTTGTGGAGCGAAAAGACGTCCGCTTCGAGTGAAGCCTCCGCCTCCTCCCACATTGTCAATTTGTGGTGCAGGGGTTGATGATTCAAAAGTGATTCTTTGTCCTTCACAGTACAGGTCAGAGCCGTAATGCCAGGGGATAGCATTACTGCTTTCATAAGGTATCGGTCCAGGCACCGTGATAGTGACTGGATTGATTGCAGCTACGGAAGGAATTGTGATAGTCTGTGGATTGTAATAAATTGTGACTGGTGCTCTGATGGGAGCAGCACTTTCTGAGTTGTAGGCAGAGTTGTTTTCAGGATCATAAAATATTGTGACAGTTGAGATATCTTCATGATTTGTTGCTGGTGTTGTAGGAGACATTGTCGGAAGGATGGATGTTGTGGTTGTAGGAGTTTCAAAATGGAGTAATGCTGAAGTTGTAGAAGAAAGATCTGTTGATAACTGATCAGTTGAGATAATAGATGAAGTACTTGTTGATGAAGCCGAAGAATTGTCAGGAACAATGGTTGTTGCAGTTGTAGGAGGTTCTGGAGTTGTTGCTGATGAGATTGCTGGATTTGTAGGAAATGATGTAGTGATCTGAAGCTGGCCACTCTGAATGAGACCGTCTATGCCATTCCTCAGGTTATCGCACCCATTGACTGAAATATTGCAGTAAGCACACCCCAACTCACACCCCGGGAACATTTGACATTTGAGGAGTTGAGCCTTAATTTCTACCAACGGTGTCCGGATCTGACCCACACTGGTTATTAAATAAGACGGTTTGTCTTGTTCAATAGCGTTAATTCTGGGACCACCGTGGTTTGGCATCGAATTTTTGTTGACATTGGGTGGTGGTGCGAAGTTCAGAGCTTTTAAGTCCACCAGGTCTTGTACCTTCATGTGCAGGGCTCTGCACTTTTCTGTACTGTGGCCAGGTGCATTTGAATGAAAAGCACATCTGGCGTTGGAGTCATAATTCCTAGGTAAACTGTTGGGATCTGGAGGCGCCAATGTCCTTAGCTCAACTAGGTTGAGTTTCAGGAGTTGTGGCAACAATGTAGCATATGGCATGGGGATAGGATCGATCACCCTGTTAGCTTGAGATGGCCTCTGTTGGAATGGCCTTTGCTGATTATTGTTGTTGGCGTTGTTGTTGTTGTAATTTCTCGGAGGATACTGAGCTTGTTGATGGTACTGAGGTTGTTGCTGATAGTTTTGCTGCGGAGGTTGATAAACTGGTTGAGGATGAGCTGGAGCGGGAATGGTGACTGCTGCCACTGATCTGTGCACATATTGGGGCCTGCCCCTATTGGTGTGGATGGCATTGGTCTCGCCAGTTCTTCTCGGGCCTGCAAAAGGCTTTCTTGTACTACTGGACGAGCTTGCACCGTTGTCAGATATCTTACCCATCTTCAATAGGCTTTCAATTCTCTCCCCGGCTATGACTACATCTGCAAAGCTGGTAGATGAGAAGGCAGTTAGCCTATCAATGTAAGTACCCTGAAGGGTGTTCATAAACATGTCTGCCATTTCCCTCTCAGACATAGGTGGCTGAACAGCAGCAGCCAATTGCCTCCATCTCTGGGCATATTCTCGGAAACTTTCCCTTGACGACTGTGACATTCCCATTAGGAGAGTCCTGTTGGGTGCCATATCTAAGTTGTACTGATACTGTCTGATAAAGGCCTCTGCCAGGTCCTTCCAGCATCTGATAGTTGCCCTTGTCAAGTGAGAGTACCATTCTCTTGACGCTCCAGTCAAGCTGTCTTCGAAATAGAACATCCAGAGCTTCTCATCCATAGTATAGGCCTTCAGCCTCCCCAGAAATGATTGCAAATGAGTGCGGGGGCATGAAGTCCCGTTGTATTTTTCAAAACAAGGAGGCTTGAACTTATGGGGAATCCTGACCCCGTCTACCAAGCCCATGTCCATGACATCGAAACCCAAAGAGTTTTGAGACTCTAAGGACCTCAATTTCTCAGCTATCTCGTCCAGCCTTCTATCATAAGCTTCTTCCCCAGCACCCATTACTGTGAACTGGTCCTCTTGGGGGTCTTCTTGAAGTACCCTGGCTGCTGTGGCAGTCCCTTGAACATTTGCAAGAATATTGGCCTCTGGATGGAGATGTGGTCCAAATACAGGGGGATTGACATGAGGTTGGACCCTTTCATTGTTGCTTGTGCCGGCAGTCCCTATATGTGGATCTTCTTGATTCTGCCTTTTCACCATGGCCCTCAATCTTTCTTGGCTCTGAGCCATGTTGTTCATTACTTCCATAAACTGCGTCATTTGATTCCTCATTTCTAGCCTTTCGTTCGCCATTTGATTTCTGACCTCAGTAAGGTCCTGCTGCATCTGATCCATTTGAATGCCCGGAAGGTTGTTACGGGTCGGATAACGGTGCGGACGGTTGAGGGGAAATACTCGGCGCCGAGCAATAGTTCCTGAACATCACAACAGAGTTAGTGGCAGTAAAACAAAAACCTACAAAACAAACAAAAGGGTTAGCATGCAATGCAGTATGCCTATTTGTTTTCAAGGTATCCGGTTTGGCATTCAGTTTTGACCCTTCCAGACCCTTGAAGATGTTGTTGATGTTGCTTTCGAAGTAAACTCGGATGGAACAAACCAATACATATATTACAAAAGACAAATGGTACATAGTTTGTTTTACAAATACAAGCCCTCGGAGGGGTCAAAATACATTACGGGAAAATAAAAGTACATGGAATGAAAGCAACAACAAACAAATGGTCAAACACCAAGACCAAACTCATCCTCACGAACTTCCTTGAGAAGTGCTTCGGTCACAGGATCAGCCGGACGCTCCGTGAGATTCCTGATGAGGAGATTCCGGGTCGTAACAGCTGCTGTTAGCTTCTTGTGCTGGCTTTGGTCCTTTGACCTCTTCACTCCAGCTTTGATCTTCAGCTCTGATATCTCCCTCTGGGCTGCTGCCAGGGCTTCCTGCTGTTCTTTGGCACTAGCTTCCAGTTGCTCCATCTTGTCTTGGACCCTCTTGTCCTCCAGGGTACGAGCCTCGGTGATCCTGACCCACCGAGCCTGACTCTCCTTCAGATACAAGTCTGTCCTTGCTCTCTGGAACTGGGCTTCCTTGCAAGCATTCTTCAGAATTTGTTCCCCAGCTTTAGACTTTTTGATATAATCCCCAGACTTCTCGATCTTAACCAGATGCTCCACTCTCAACTTCTCTAGCCTTTCAATCTCCATCCCACTCTCACTCCTCTCCCGGAGGGTCTTCTGTAAAGCCTGGGTTAACTTCTCATTTCTTTCCTTCAAGCTCTCAAACTCCTCCAAACTGATAGTGGCAGGGGGTGGTGCTGAAGATGATTCAGGCATATCTTCTATGGTAAAAGGCATCCCAGAGAATAGGGCCCTGGCACGGGACCATTCATAATATTGTGCTGATGCCACATTGCTGCACTTCCCCAAAATGGTTATCCCCTTGGTTTGAACATTATCCCAGGCCCAAGCTGCCTGCCTAACAATAGCCAGATTAATCTTGCTCTCACAATAAAGAGTCCCAACCAAGTCCTGTGTCTTAGGAGTGTGGACCAGTGCATAGCCCAATTGTCTTCTGAACAGTAGAGGGTTGTAATTAATACTACCCTTGACTCCTATTAGGGGCACATTGGGAAAATGCCCACAGCTGGTGATGATATCCCCGCCCTTGGTGCTTTGGGTGCACCATCTGATATCGGCTGAAGTTAGAGCAGTGAGTCTCTTAGCCCAGTTTTTCTGCTGATGAGGATTCAAAAATGCATCTGTCCTGGGTAGATGCCTGAGAAGCCAAGTATGAAACAATGGAGCACAACACCTCACTAATCTTCCCCTCTGCTTTTCATTCCTCTGATGCACTGAGTAATAGAGATCCCCCAATAAAGTGGGCATTGGGTTCTTCAAGATGAAAAGATGGATTGCATTCTTGCTAACGAATCGAGGCTCATCTGCAAACAACACAATTCCATATATACTCAAGGCCAGTAAAGCACAGACAGCTTTCCACTCTCCTAAAGAAGCTTTCAGGGTAGCTTGAGAGATCAAGAAGTCCAGATGAAAACCAGGGATTCCAGCTTTGGAAGTCATATGCTGTTCAATCAGGACAGGTTCCAGATGCAAAGCCTTTGCTACTTCTCCATTACCAGGAAAGACCATCTCAGGGTTGAAAGGGATTCCACCCCTGATAGGCATGCCAACCAATGATGAGTATTCTTCTAGTAGAGGGCCCAGCTGAAAGTCCTGAAAAGTGAAGCATCTCAGTGGGGGATCATAGAACTGAATGCACGTGTGGATCAGGCTTCTCTGTGAAGGGTCCAGATCCATAACCATATCCAGTATATCTCCATAGTGTTCCCTGAACAATGGTATGTGATCTGGAGTGATCAGGGTCTGAATCCTCCTGATGTCAGATAGCTCTGGCTGGAAGAAGTGATAGGTGATGTTACTCTTTTTAGGAGCCATGATGCTGAGACTGAGTAAAGATAAGTGCTGGTGATAACACTGAAGAATGGGCCACTGACTGGCTAGTGCTGGTGATAGCTGAAGCAGATGCTGATGAAGATGGGTCAATGCTGAAGATAGGGTCAAAACCAAACCAAAAATGAAGGTGGATACCCTGAAACACAAATAAGCAAATGTCAATATGATGCAATGAGTATGTATGCAAATGATATGCAAGGATTTGTGACTGAGCCGGATCTGATCAAGATGCCCTGATATAGGTCCATGTGTGTAAGAAATCCAGATGGAGGTCTATAAATCCAGTAACTAAGGTGGGGGCTCAAATAAAGAGCCACATGTCCAGGGTTTTAGAATCACAAGAACTGTCCCAAAATGGAGTATTCTTAATCAAATCAAAGTAGCAGGGTATTCTGAGGTCAAGGTACCTGCAAACCTGTAAACAGCCCATCCCCCTCACAGGTGGTGTTCTAGAACAAGGATCCTCAGACTTGGATCAGTTATGAGAAGTGTAAACACTTCCAACCCGGAGGTACAATGTTTACAATAACCATAAAAGTTCCTCCTCTAATTCACCTCAGTTTCTGAAGGTCAATACTAAAAGGTCATCCAGACTTAGCAGGCTTCCCAGATAGCCCTAGTATTGCAGGAAATCTGCAACACAGAGTTCTCAAGAAGAAACCCATATCTGAACCGTGTTTCATATTCCCGCACCAGACCGAGATGGAATGGGAAAGAATATGATTCACTCTAGCCTAGGTGTCACTCAGGTCCCAGGTATAGGACCTTAACTCTCAATGGAACACCCACCCACCAAAGCAAAACCAGATCCAGCCAGACAGCATGACAGTATGATATATGTAAAGCTATAAATAAAGCAAATAAAGCAACTGTACATAAAGCAAATAAACAAAAGTAAATATACAAGCACAGGTAGCACATAACACCCCAGTAAACACAAATCAAACAAGCGCTAGGAGGAACCCAAAAAAGGAACCAGAAGCCCTGGTTGCAGTATAAGGTTCCCCAGCAGAGTCGCCAAGCTGTCGCTCCCGATAGATGGGACAGGCCCAGATAAAGGTACAGACGCGAACGGTCGGCGAGAGGGACAGTGAGAACACACAGCCGTGAACTCACTGGAGAATGAATAGAGTCGCCAGCTAGGCATTTTTATCCCGGAGGAAAGGTAATGCTGCATAAACCTAGAAAGAGATGGATAAGACGGTTGCGAACCAGAGAGACTGAGAAAGGGGGTTGGTTACAACCTGGGAAGGTATTAGCACCCAGATTGTCCGCCGTACTTGACGGGATCCACGCTTAAAAGATTTGTGTTTCAAAGGGGTAGTGTCAGTGCATTTTGTGTGTAAAAAGGGTTGGAAAACAATATGTACAGGTGTCGGTGTAAAAGAAGTGCAAAGTGTAATATATACAGTGTCAGTGTAAGGAATAAGAATGAATTGCTCAAGATCATGAGGCTTAAAGAATGAGGCTAGAAAGAGGGGGAATATACAGAGACTTTTGTTCGATAACAGTTAAGTTATGCCTACGTATCCTCTCGTGCAATGAGGAAGTCAGAACACCGTAGTTCGACCCAAAGAGACTAAAAAATGAATTGACTTGTGAACTGCTTACTTGTCTATGCTCAAGTGTATGACCTGTCTGGCTCAGGTGCAAACTGTCTTGCATTAGACGGAAGAAGCAAGTTCGCGTTTATGAGTGAATGAGATGAGAAAAGAATCCCGAAGGAGACGATTATTGTTTATTTTTGTGTTTTCAGTCTTTTATTGTTTTTGGATTTTGTCATAAGTTAATGAGCTTAAGTCTAAACCAATGGATTTAGTAAACTCATCACATCTTCCCTCTGATTAGGGGTAATGAGAATACCTTAAGTGTGAAGTCAGATTCTCACACTTAATCACCTATGGTGTAGGATTAAGATCATTAACCTACTTGTGATTATTTAGATGTTTTTGGTGTTTTTGTTTAGTGTTAAGTAATGAGGTTAAGCCATAATCAGGGATTAAACAGACTCATTACACCATCCTAATAGAAGGATAATAGATGAGAATGTTTAAGCTGAGGAAAACTCCTCAACTTAATCCATGATTAGGGATTAAACTCATGACAAAACAAAGCCTTTATTGAGTGGATTTTAGTTAATGATATGATGATGAAGTGAGTTTTAGGGTTTATAAGACAACTTGAGGGGGACTTGTCCATTAACACTAGGGTTAGTCCTTTTTAACCAGTTAAGGAAGAATTAGAACCCTAATGCAAGGCCCAAGTTACAAGTGTGATGTCTTGATGATTATTAGATGGATTGATTAAAGGAGTTAAACACATTAAGGGTTTAACACTTAGGATTAAAGTTATACACTCCATCCTAAGAGAAGGATGCAGGCATAAGCTTAATCACAAAGCCTTAAAGCCTTTAGGGTTTAGTCCTTGATTATGAGGTGAGAAGAGAAGACTCAAGAGAGACACAAAGGTAAAACTAAGAGGGGAGACTAATCAAAATCCTAATCATTGTCATGCTTGGTTGTCCCTAAGGTTTGTGAGGTTTTCAAGAGAAATCTTCAACGGAACCACCAGGAAGCAGATGAAAGGATCAAGAGAAGCAAAGCAACTTGCTTCATTCAAGAAGTCAAGTCACTTGAAGAAAGAAAGTGGGAAGAAGAGGAATGAGCAAGCTTAAACTCAAACACATATAAAAATGCAGCAATGGATGCAAGAGAGATGAAAAGAAAAGTTATGAGAAGTGAAGGCAAATTCACTTCTCAAAGTTACTTACCACCTGAAAGGTTAGGAAAGAAATGCAATGCAATGCAAAATGGGATGAGATGACATGATGCAAACCAAAACCAGAAGCACATATGTGATGCTGATGATGTTATGAGATGCTACAAACATGAGGCAACACATGGGGATGATCATACAAGTTCATGAATGCAAATGAAGCAAGTTAGGAACCATGAAAACACATGAAAAGTTATGAAGTGCACATGGCATACAACATGGCAAATACATGATGCAATGATCAAACATGCTTTCAATATGTCTTATGATGTCAAATGAATCAAATGGATGCTTGAAATGTCATGGCAAGTCATGTTATGCAAGAGAATGCAAAATGGATGCATATGGAAGCCCAAATTAGGGTTTATGAATCATACATCAAACACAAACCAAAATCAGAAGCAAACAACATTACAAAAAATTGAAAATGCACTCAAAGGACCCCTAATCCTATACTAGACCGATGCCCAAAGGAGAGGTCTCAACTCCTAACCAATCTCAAGATATGATTTTCACAAGTTTCTTAGGGTTTTAGGGTTCCTAAACAAGAAAATGATCAAACAAATGGGAAATGAAAGATCAAATCATGGCCATTTAATGTCACAAACTACATGCTAAACACAATGCAATGCAAAAAGAATCAATGTCCAACTCCTCATGGATAGGCAGAAATGATTTTTTGAACTTTGGATCAAATTAATGCACAAAAATGATTTTAATTCAATGAGAAATTCTTAAAATGCATCAAGATCAAAAAATAAATTTGGTTTGAAGGTTGGACAATGTTTCTAAATGTCTTAGAACATTTCATGAATTTTTTGGTGATTTTTAAATACCTAAAAGTATTTTTAATAAATTAATTTCCATTAATCAATTAAAAATAAACTTTTAAATATTTAAAAATACTTTTTAAATGCTAAAAATAAAATAAAAATATTTTTTGTGTCATAAAAATTAATGAAACTCCTGAGAAAAAGTTTCATAATTTTTAAACAATTTTTACTATTTTAAATAAATTATGTAAAACAAATGAAATAAAAATGAAAATAAAAATGAATTTGAACTGAATTAATGAGAAGTCAGCAAATCCTAGGGACCAGATTCAAACTAAAACGTGCGCGTGTTGACTTGGCGCCAGATCTCACGGCCCTCATTCAAACTCAGCTAATCAATGCTTATGCCCTAATTACGCCGTTAAACACTTTCAGATGACCGGAACAGTGTTCCGGTCATCTTCTCCGTTCACCCCAAACCTCAAACTCACTCCATACGTTACGAAAATGAAATCTAATTGAACAGAAACGTTTCCCACTCACTCACGAATCATAACCCTCAATCAAAACAAATTTATTTTTCCTGGAATGGCTGAATCGAAGCAAACAAAAACTAGGGCAAAAAAGTTTCAGAGACTAATTAAACTCTCATCTCTCCACCATTTTTAAAACTAAAGATATCAGAGCAATCAGTGAAGCATATAGAACAACTTTAGAACTTAAAAAATGATTTCTGGGAAAAAAGTTCTTGAGCTACCTGAGTTTCGAAGCTTTCACTCTGGTAACTTTCAGACCTCCCCTCCTTGTGAAATCCACTCCTTATGACCCCTTGATGATGCTTGAATGCTTGGAAGAAATTTATGCTGGCTAGTTGAAGAGTTTGAACATCTTCTGCTCAAGCTCAGTTGAAAATGGTGATGGTGATTCAAGCTGTTTCAGGCCAGTGTGAGTGGTTCTTTGTGATCAGGGTGATGTTTTGAGAAGGTTTGTGGAGTTTGTTTGAGTGTGTATGGCCTGTGGAAGATGTTTCGAAGGGAACTGCAGGTTGGGGTGAAAATGGAGAAACAATGTTCTTGCTGGATTCAGGCTTGGTTCTTTGTTGGTTTGGGCTCAATGAAGTATGGTGAGATGATTAGTGAAACTTGTTTTAATGTTTGTGAGCTGGGCAGAGAGATTCCAAGAGAAATGCAAATGGGGTGAGTTTTGTGTATGGGATGTTGTGTGTTGTTTCAGCCTTGCTTCTTGGGTGTTATGGCCAGCATTTTCCTTGCATAAAGAACTCCCATTGGTCAGGTGATGTGACCTGGCCTGCTGTGATTGGGATGTCTACTTTTGCAAAAAGTCCACTTTGTTGTAAGAGAGGCATGGCTTGAGTTCTAGCTTGGTACAAGGGGCATGGGCTGCGCAGCAAGATGAGGTGAGAGGCTATAGCTGGTTCAAAGGCCAATGCAGCAAGTTGGTGAAGTGTGATCATGAGTTTTGCAAGTTGGTTCCTTTTGGTTCACATGAAATTTTCTCATTCCACAAGCCATGAAACATGAGAAAATCTTGGTTCAATCTGAACTTTGTGACTTACATGATGCTTGCATATTAGTTTGATGTCAATTAGAAGTCACAAGAATGCTTGGCACATGAAATTGCAAGTTTTCCTTTTGAGGCATAACTTGAAAATTAGTGATTTTTGCCAACTTTGACACACCATAACTTTTGATCCAAAATGAATTAGGTCATGTTCTTGTACTTTTTGAAAAGGGAAAAATGTGATCTACAACTTTCATGACCAAAGTTTTTCCATTTGAAGCATTTTTGGATCAAAAAGTAAGGTTTGAAAAGTGGCATAAAATGACATATTCCTTAAAAGTCAACTATGCCCTAAAAAAGTCAACTTTGCAAAAACTTCAAATTCTTGATTTTTGTGAACTTCAACCTTCTTCCATGATCAAATAAAGATCATATACATCCAAAATGATGAAGATCACCCCTTGGTTGGGTCATTGGGGGCCTCAGATGCCCTGATTTTGCACTGACTTGTCTGAAAAGTCAACTCTTGATCAGATGACTTCCCCATGGAATTTCTTCATGAAAATTGATATGCATACTCCTTATACCATATAGAGACCAATGGAAACAAGAATGACCAAAAAATTTGGAGTTATGGCCTCTGAAACCAAAACCCTAATTTTAAGTCAACTGTGCAGTCAAACTTGGCTCTGCATCCACACCAATCCCAGTTCTTGTGATTATTTGGCATTTTTGACTTTGAGAGGATGTAATAAGATACAAGAACACACATGGATCCCTTTGAAGTGATTGGTAGCCTTTGGAGTGGCTCAGGAGGCTCCTGGATTGCTCAGGTCACAAACCCTAGGTGCAGATGACTTAGAATCTATGCAGTGAACCAAAAATGAGATGTGAGATGATATGATTGTGTTTATGCATATGAAATGATCACAAGCCATGGTGAAATGAGTGAGGGAAAATTTGGGGTGTTTACATTGGTATAGGTTCAATAACAGGAACTTTGCCCCGAGCATCAGCAGTGGAGGTAGTAGCTGGAGTAACTATATTCTTGGAGGTAACTGGAGGAGAGAAAACTCTTCCACTTCGTGTGATCTTACTAGATCCAGCAATATTATCAACATCAAGGTTCGCATCAACAACAGGCGTATCAGCTAAGGGTTCCTGCTTAACACCATGGATATAAACATCGGACCCATAATGCCAAGGCACAGCTTTATCAGAAGTATACGGAATAGGACCAGAAGTGGTAATGATCATAGGAGCCACTCTAGCTTCAGCAACAATCTTCACAGGGCCTTCAGCAGTAATCTTAATTGGACCCTTATGAGTGATTTTGACAGGTCCCTTGGAAGTAATCCTTACTGGTACTTTATCAACCATATCCACCTCTTCAACCTTCGCACTTTTAGTTATATGATCCACCATACTCTCCACAGAAGGTGGTGTCCTCTCAAATACTATGGTGTAATTATTCATGAGGCGTTGAATTCTGTCCTTCAACCTCCAGCAACTATCCGGCTTATAGGCACAATAGACACAATCTTCACGGCAACCTGGAAAGAACCCAACTTGTACCAACTTCTTCTTAATAACAGACAATGGAGTAGTCAAATCTGTAACTGAGGAAATATGTGAATCTTCATCAATGGCATTGACAGACTTCTCATGATTTGGCATGGGAGCAGTAATCACATTTGGAGTACCCGGAGGGTCAAACTCAATTTCCCCAGCATCAATCATATCCTGAATCTTATTCTTCAATACCCAGCAACTATTGGTATCATGTCCCTGACAATTTGAATGGTATGCACATCATGCGTTAGGATTGTACCTGAGAGAGGTAACATTGGGATTCTGAGGAGGATCCTTCAAAGTGATGAGTTCAGCCTTCAACAAGTGTTGCAAGGCTTGGGTCATTGACATGTTGATCTTAGTGAACTGCCTTCTAGTCCTCTGTTGATTTCCCTGTGGTGTCTCTGGTATTGCAGGAGTAGGATTGGAGATATGAACTGCACTCACAGACTGATGCCTCCTATTACGATCAGGTTGACCATAAACAGCATTTGCCTCTTTCTTCCCACTGGGAGGCTTCTTTGCAGCACCTGATGAAGAAGCACCCACTTGAATCTTGCCACTCCTTATACCACTTTCTACGCGCTCTCCTGTCATTATCAACTCAGTGAAGCCAGATGATGAACTTCCAATGAGATGACTGTAAAAAGGACCACTCAATGTACACATGAACATATCAACTAACTCCCTGTCAGTTAGAGGGGGTTGCACTCTTCCAGCTAAGTCTCTCCACTTCTGGGCATACTCCTTGAAATTTTCTTTAGCACCCATAGACATGCTTTGCAGCTGCATGCGAGTAGGGGCTAAATCAGCATTGTATTGATATTGCTTATAGAAGGCTTCAGCAAGATCATTCCAATCACGGATGTTGACACTTTCCAACTGATAATACCATTCCAATTCAGCTCCAGATAAGCTCTCTTGGAAGAAATGGATCCACAACTTCTTATCAGCAGTATGGGGTTGGATCCTCCGGACATAAGACCTTAAGTGCAGCTTGGGACAAGAGACACCATCATAAACAATGAAAGTAGGAACCTTGAAACCAATGGGTATAACTACCCCAGATATCAAACTCAAGTCTTCAAAATCCAGCCCAGAAGACTTTTGCAATTCCATAGCATCCATTCTATCCACCAACATCTTGAATTTATCTTCATTAGGCTCATGATAGTAGTTAGCTTCAGAATCAGAGTCCCCCATTGTATTGTGGAGACTGCCTCCCTCTTTCTCAGACTCTTCAGACTCATAATCTTCAACCTGTTCTTTGGTCTTGACAGGACCTCTGAACCTTCTTCCTATGTTGATCAGGCCTCCTGACCTTCTAGTCTTCTTAGTCTTCTTGGCCAGCAGTGTATTCAATTCATCCTGCCCCTTGGACAAGTTCAGGATCAGCTCTTGGAATTGTGCATTTTGTGCCTAGAGATCCTTAACTGTTTGCTCAAGAGCCATTGCTGAAATAAACAGCGAGAAGATAAGAAACCTGTGCATAATAAACCTGTGATGCAGTGATATGGTATGTAAATGCATATGCAATGTTTTCAAGGACCGCAGGATTTAGATTTGCGTAAACAAACAAGAAGGTAAATTTTTATTAGTAATAAATTTGTTTTGCCTCTTGGGCTTACAGAAAATGAAATGGAATAAATACAAGAGATGGGGTTTTAAGTCTCCCATGGACGTTTCCTCTTTGTGTTGAGGTATGAGTTGAGATTCCGCTCCTCATGAAGTTGCTTTGTTAGTTCCAGGATTCTTTCTTGGCTTGCTTTGTAATGAGCCTCAAAAGTATCCCTTTGCTCTTTCAACTGGATCCAGGACCTCTGTAAATCTTCCATGTCAGTTGGCATGTCTGGGTGAAGGATGGTATAAGAAGTATCTCCTTCAGCAACAAGTTCCATGGTAACTGGCAGGATAGCAGGATATGGCATCATGAGAGTCTGAGCACGAGATCGCACCCATCTGAGATAAGCTTCCATAGGAATAGTGTACTTAGGCTCCAGAGTCTTGCTGTCAACCTTGTTCACTTTTCCCCATGCTCGTATGAATCTCTGACGGTAACCTTGAAGATCGTTGTCATAGTCAAACACAATACCCTGAATCAACATGTCATGAGGACCATTACTCCGAGCGTAACCAAACTGTCGTAAAGCTAAGGAAGGGTTATAAGTAATGCCTCCTCTTATGCCTAGAAGTGGCACATTAGGAAACTCCCAACAACGGTCAATGATAGTGAAATTCTCCATAGATCTGGAGCACCAATGGATATCTGAATGAGAGAGTGACATGATCCTTTTAGACCACCTGAACCCTTGTTCATTCTTCATCACTGAGCGAGGAAGGTGAGAAATAAACCACCTAGATAGCAAAGGTATGCAACACATCAAATTTCCTCTTGCCCTTGTAGTACGAGTATGAAGAGAATGTAGAATGTCTCCAAGCAATGGAGGCACTGGGTTGTGACTCAGGAATATGTTGATGGCATGCACGTCTATGAACTGATCAGGATTGGGGAACAACACTAAACCATAAATCAACAAGGCTAAGATCTCCTCAAAAGCATCATAGCTCATAGCCTTCAAGAACACTTGAGCTTTATCCATTAATACCTTAGCAAGAATACCCTTAACTCCGCTTCTCGTTTATAGAACAATGTCTGACTTCTTCAGATGTAGAGCTGCAGCAATAACCTCAGGTTTAGGCACTTTCTCCAAGCCTGTGAAGGGTCTTTGATCAAGAACAGGTATACCCAGAAGTTTAGAGAACTCTTCCATTGTAGGAACCAGCTGATAGTCGGGGAATGTGAAGCAATGGTGCTTAGGATCAAAGAACTGGAACAGAACACTCATCATGTCTTCATTGAATCCTGAGGTGACTAGATCCAATGGGTGACCATGTCTCTTGATGAACTGGGAGTGTTCAGACACTTGAGAAACCAACTCTTTAAGCTTAGCAGGTATCCCTACAAAGTTGATCCTGATAGTGTTTCTACGGGCAGAAGCCATGACCTGCAACAAAGAACAAAGATAAATCCTTTGGTCCTTGAAACGGTTAGTGAAAATGCTATGCTTATGATGCATGATGATGTCATGATGTTATGCTCAATCACAAACATGTGGCACACACAAACAAGTCACACCATAGCCCTAGGTTTAAAGGCTTGCATGAGGTTCAAAGGTAAGTACCCTCCCCTGAAGTTAGTTGGTTCATCCTGTCCTATAAAGTAACCAGGTTTTAAGGGATCTCAATATCATTGATCCTTCACAAGGGTGGTTGTTCAGTAGGCAACTTACTTGCCAACCAAAACCCTCCAAGTTTAGAATCTCAATGAGCGTAGCATCGAGTATCAACCAACTTCAGTCTGCACCAAAGTCGGTTATCTCACTACTTTTCTAAAGGCCAAGATGGGATAACTAGGGTTCTAAAAGTTAGTTAGTGTATTGACAACATATGGCAGCCTCATATTATCCTCAACTTGACTTAAGGAACATAAGCACCAACCAAGAAGTCACACTAGCTATGGCCACCAGATCAACCATATCGGTATACGCCGTACAGTTTCCTTGGTCTATTGCCATTTACCTAAGGTACACTAGATCCGGGTTAGGATCTTTCACACATAAGAGCACCCAACAAGATAAGTATAAAGCAAACAAGGCAAACAATTTTAAAGTGATCTAATTCCTAAGGGTACCCCTCTTTTATCAAATCCCCAGCAGAGTCGCCAGTTCTATAACACGGTGGGAGAACTGACTTTTAATTATGTTGCGGATAGCAAGAGTCGCCACCGACTTTTATTTTATCCAAAGGAAAGGCATAAAAGAACAGGAAAGACCTTTTAAAAGATTTTTGGGTCCGGGGGGTAGGTTATGTAAAGGGAAGGTGTTAGCACCCTTTACATCCATGGTTATCCATGGGCTCTTAGTTACTTAGATCACTTTAAAATGTTTTTTTTTGAAATGTGAAGTGTGTGAATAGAAATTTTCTTAAGTGTTTTATAATGATCCATGTACGGATATATATAAAACCTTTGTTTTGAAAATTGTTTGAAATGTTTTGAAGAGTGAACAAGTATCTAAGAGGAACCTACCCTAAATTAAGTCTTTTCTGTTCTTGAATCCTTTAAATGGTAAGACTATCCCTATTATTAAGGAATAGGTAGTCATTACCTTGGATGTATGAGACCAGTGAAGGGACATCTGTTATTTAGGCAACTGTGGGGTGTATAAGCAATTCGAAGGGACCAATCATCTTTATTCGAAAGGGACAAGATCATTACGAAGGCAACATTCGAAGGGCCTTGATCTTTTTATCTGTTTAAGGGACTAGATGATGTGAGATGAGGGACTTTGCTTTATACACCCTACTTGACCTTTTGTTTAGGCAACTTGAGAGGTAACCCTTAAGAAGTGAGATGGCGATCCAGGATCGACTTACGTGTGTGAGTGTACCAATTTAAATTTTTATCTTTAAATTTAATGAGCTAAATTAATTTTTAAATACAAACATATTTCACTCCCTATTTTACTAACCATAGCATTTAAAATAAATAATAAAAATTAATACTACAAATATTACATAAAGGATACAATTACATAATAATAATAATTAAAATAAATTAAATAAATAAGCAAAATAAATAATAATAAATAATTGGGTTAGTAATAATAATAATAAAAATAATATATAAATAAATGTGGTTAGTAATAATAAAAATTAATGAGAATAAAAATCAAGAAATTAACATAATAATGAATAATAAATTTAAAAGTGCAATTTTTAATGGATAATTATTTTTTAGATTTTTAAGAAGAAAAAATAAACAATTCATATTATATACTAATTATTATAAAGATTTAAATTATATATACATATTATGAAAAATAATGGTTAATTATAATTAAATAAACATATTATAAAAAGTAAATTATATTTACAAGATTAAATTAAGAATTTTTAATTATTTTAAGAAAAATCTAATATTATTTACATGCAAGAATTTAAATAATAAACAAATTATAAAATATGTACATAATTAAGGTTTACAAATAAATAAATTAAAAGTTATAATTAAATTTTATATAAAAGAAAATTAGGGTTTGATTATTTTAGAAAAAACACATTAGGATTAATTAATAATTACACAAAATTATGAAGAATATATATTAAATAATTTCACTAATAAAGTTTAATTTTAAAAAGATGAATTCTAAATTATAGAGAAGAAAATAATAATATAAACATTTTACTTTTATTATTTAAACATATTTAATTATAATATAAACAAGTTAAATAGAAAAACAAGAAAAAGTGAAAAAAGAACTTACCTGGGCTGGGATTCGAACCCAGTCCCTGGACAATGCACCCTCCAAGACCAGCAAGCCAGCCACTGGGTTGCGCGCGCGCCAGTGATATGGAAAGAACTCCATCTGGTTTTGTTTCAAATCCTGGGAAAACCATGACAAAACAAAAAAAAATAGCACAAAAAGGCCTGGGGAGGGTTTCGAACCCAGGACCTTCACACAACAAGCAAGCACACTTACCATCCAGCTAGAAGGGCGCATCTGATGTATAATCCATAACATGTTATAATATATTAAGTCCTATGATTAAATGAAAAAAATAAGAAAAAGATTGATGCGCCCAAGGATCGAACCAAGGCCTTGAGCTATCACACAAGCATCCCTCACCACTAGGCCAGACACGTATCTGTGAAATAAGTTAACAACAATATAATAAAATATTAAGGCAATTATTTGAATTCCAGAACGCGCGCCAAGGTCTTCATCTTCAACCTTGGTACCTGCGAATTTTCCTGCATTTTTACATACACATTTACCTGCGAATTTCTTAACACAGGAAACCTACGAAATTGAAACACCATCAAAACAGTACAATTTCATTAAATTAAGAGTGCAAACAAGGTCCATAGGTTGTTTAGAATTGATCCACGGTTTTAAAATTCATTTATATTCATTTAAACGCAAAACCCTAATTTGAAGGTCAAGAACCCTAAAATGGCATCACACGATTCGGCCATGGTTTCTTCAATTAAACCACCCAGAATCCATCACAAGCTTTCATTGAACACTAACAAACAAACAAAATCCATTAATAACAGTTAAATGATCATGAACGGAAAAATCAAAAAAACATGAAAAGTTGGATTCGGGTTCATCAATTCTTGAGGTTTGAGATGCGTATGACTATTGCTACATGATCAGGGGTGTTCAAGGAAGTGATTGATGTCCTTATTTCACCTGAAAAACCACCCAAAGTCAGAAACCGAATTTCAAATTTTGATGAACTTTTGAACTTATGAAACCTATCCTTGAGGCAGAAAAAATCGTCCCTATGCATTGTGTTCTCTTTGTGTATATGTAGTGGATTGATTTAGGTCAAAAAATAGGCTCTCTCTTTGGGCTTTTTGGATACCTTAGTGATGAAGAAATCCCTTTCCAATTTTGGCCAAAAATCAAATCTCTTCATGCTTCAAAGAGTGAGCACGAATTTGGATAGTGTATATTCATGTTAAATGTCTTTTATGATTTTCTAGAAGAAGAATCACACTTAAATATTGATTTTTTGATTTTATTTTGATTTAATATGTATTTAAATGAATAAAATTCAAATAAATATTAAATAAAAAAAAATCAGAAATTACATGGGTTGGGTCGTGCTTGGTGTCATGTTGAGGTTTGGATCACAAGATTGCAAGCCCATTTGGAAGAAATTGGTTTTAAAGCCCTATTTGCCTCATAAACCTCCCTGAAATTTCCCAACTTTGCAAGGGCACAAATCCTTCAATTTTAATGCTATGAGAGTGTTCTTGGACATTTTGGAAATCTTAAAGAGTCCTCTAACCAACCCCATTGGTTTCATGTCCATATCATTTACCATTCTCAAGTTATGCCCTTTTGAAGTTGTTGACTTTTTGTTGACTTTCAAAAGGACCTGTAATGTCTTAGCTCATACCTTCCAAATGAAGCATTTTTGGGCTTGGCTTGTGAGACACAAAGTTGTAGAGAATTCAATTTCCTTCAAAATGAGCTTTGGATGGGAAAAATTTGATGAAGTATATGAAAGTTATGGCTGGTCAAAGTTCAGTTGACTTTTCCTAAGGAAACCCTAATTTAGAAACCTCTGATTCTTGATGATCTGAAATATCCTTGATGAATCATGATCAACCCTTGATCAAATGATAAATTTTACTTCATATACTTGATTTTGGCAAAAAATCATGAAGTTTGACTTTGGTTTGACCACAGTTGACCTCAGTTTGACTTTTTAACTACTTTGACTGATTTTGACTTATCTGATCATCTGACTGAGCAAAACTTTGAGAAAAGTCTTGAAACTTGTCATGGGGGTTCTTAAACACATATAAGATGTTATGAAGCTCACTTGAAGCCTTGGAAGTTCATTTAGCCTGATTAAAGTCAAAACCCTAGTTTTGGATGTCCTGCTTAGGAGGATGCATTGTCTGAGGGAATTGTCAAATCTTCTAACCAATTGTGAACTTTGTGAACCTTGTGAACCTCATAAGATGTCTTGTGAATCTTGTGAACCTCATAAGATGTCTTGTGAACTTTGTGAACCTCATAAGATGTCTTGTGAATCTTGTGAACCTCTTAGCACACAAAGTCTTGTTTTTGTGAGGGCAAATTTTGGGGTGCAACACATAGCAATGTCGAAATTCAATGGAACTTCATTTATTATCATTATACTTTTCTTGCACAGCAATTACCTCATTAAGGAATTGCATCTGTATGTACATTTATACCCTTTTGCGGGTTTTGGCAATAAAAAGAGAAATTTCTCATCAAAATTGTGCTTAATCGTTTTTATTTTATCTGTTTGTTTGCAAAATGTTTATTATTGATAAACTCTGTTTTAAAATTTTGGTAAAAAATAATAAACAAATGTTTGAAAAGTAGTATAATTATCTTTTTGGATGATAAAAGGGACGTAATAGTTTTCTGGTTAACTAATATCATTGCCATTCATGGTGAATGTTTCCGCACAGACAATATATTCCATTGACGAATGTTAAACTACAATCGAAGCTTTACCAGGGGAACTCATGTCTTTTTCTTTGTTGCTCATGACTTTTATCAAGGTCTCATGTACCAAGTGTTGGAAAATCTAATGTCCTCCAAAACCTTTGAAAGTCCAATATCCATTGGCAAGCACCAAAAGGCTTAAAGTCCACCATGCTGGCATCCTTCATAAAACCTAAAGTCCAATTTTATTGGCAACTACTAAAAGCTAAGGTCCAACTTCATTGGCACTCTCATGATTCCCAAAAATCCACTATGGTGGAAACTACCAGAAAGCCAAAAGTCCAACCTTGCTTGGCACACCTTTCCAAAGTCCAACCTTGTTTGGAACACCTCCCAAAGTCCAATATCCCTGGCAATTATCAAATTTTATCTCCAGCATATGCAACCATTTGCATTGTCACAAGCATGGCATGCATAACATTCTTGTCCGAAAACAAGAATGTCATCAAACACGATCATATTAATCATTAGCATATAACAAAGCATTTGCATTAGAATCATTTGTAATTTCATTTTCATAAGAATCATCGTGCATCATGCAATGTACGAGGGCACAGCTGAATAGCATAGCAGGATCCAGGACATGCATCCAAGATTTTCCTCTCTCAAAGTTGTTGGTATTCCTCTAAAAGGAGATGATATCCCGCATATGCTTGCGGATTTATTTTCCCCATCAAATCATTCTTCAACTTTATAGTTGATGATGATGTTGTCCACCATCTTCGTTGCTCTCCAAGCAGAGAACATCCTGAAATATTTGTTTGAGATACTGCTTTGGAGTCCTCCGAAGAACCTTAATCGAAAGGGTACTTGTAAACACACCAAATTTGCCCTCACCCATTCACACCATGGCTTGTGATCATTTCATATGCATAAACACAATCATACCATCTCATATCCCATTGTGATTCACTGCATTGGTTCAAAGTCATCTGCATCTAGGGTTTGTGATCTGAGCAATCCAAGAGCTTCTTAAGCCACTCCAAAGGCCACCAATCACTTCAAAGGGGTCTATGTGTGTTAAATTATCATATTATATCCTCATAAAGTCAAGAATGTCAAAAAATCACAAGAACTGGGATTGGTATGGAAGCAGAGCCAGGCTTGACTGCACAGATGACCTAGAATTAGGGTTTTGGTTTCAGAGGCCATAACTCCAAATTTTTTGGTCATTCTTATTTCTATTGGTCTCTATATGGTATAGGGAGTATGCATATCAATTTTCATGAAGAAATTCCATGGGGAAGTCATCTGATCAAAGGCTGACTTTCTGGACAAGTCAGTGCAAAATCAGGGCATCTGAGGCCCCCAATGACCCAACTAAAGGACATTCTTCATCATTTTGATTGTATATGATCTTTATTTGATCATGGAAGAAGTGGAAAGTTTACAAAATTCAAGAATCTCAAGTTTTTGCAAAGTTGACTTTTTTGGGCAAGTTTGACTTTTAATGGAAATGTCATTTTATGCAACTTTTTCAACCCTTACTTTTTGATTCAAGAATGCTTCAAATGAAAAAACTTTGGTCATGAAAGTTGTAGAATATATCTTTCCCTTTTCAAAAAGTACAAGAACATGACCTAATTCATTTTGGATCAAAAGTTATGGCTTGTCAAAGTTGGCAAAAATCACTAAATTTCAAGTCATGCACCAAAGAGGCAAAGTTGCAAATTCACCTTTCAAGGACAATTCAGTCACCAAATGGGCTTCTAATCCACACAACATGCTCACACCACATCTAAAAATCAGAATGCACCCAAGGATCACATGTTTTATGGCCCATGGATCAAGTTTCCTTCATGAAAACCAAAGGCAAAGTCAAGTTGCAAAACTCATGATCACATCTCATCCACTTGCTAGCTACTTTGCTGATCAACCCTAGCCTTTTCCCTCACCATGATGCGCAACACACTCTCCATGTACTAGCCTAGAACATGACCCATGCTTCTCTTACACAAAAGTTGACATTTTGCAAAAGTAACCATACCTATCGCAAAAGGACATGTCACATCTTCTGACCAATGAGCATTGTTTATACAAATCAATTGCAAGCCAAACCACATAACAAGCAAGCCTGAAACCAGCCATAGCAACATATTCTCATTTTCACTCCATAGAGCAAAAGCATTCGAAACTCTCTCCTCAAGCCACAAACACTCAAACAAATTCCATAAACCTTCTCACCATGCTTCACTGAACCCAAACCAACCATCAAAGTAGCCTGAAACTCAAAGAACCAGAAATACGATTCTCACCTGAGCTTGAACAGAACTTCTGTAAACTCTTAAACCAGCCCAAATAAATTTATTCCAAGCCTTTCAGAAGCATAAGGGAGGTCATAGGAGTGGATTGCACAAGGAGAAGGGGCCAGAAAGTTGCAGACTGAAAAGCTTCAAACTCAGGTAGCTTCTTGAACTTTTTTTCCAGAAATGGATTTTTAAGTTCTTAATAGCTTCTACATGCTTCCCTGATCATGAATATGTGGTTGTTTTCAAAAATGAGTGAGAAATGAGTATGTATGCAGTCTCTGAAACTTTTTGCCCTAGAACATGTTTGATTCGATTCTCCTTGTTTCTGAATGATAAATGTTGTTTGAATGGGGGGTTTAATTCGTTTTTGAGTGGGTAAGAGTTCTGGGCTGTTGGATTTCATTTTCATTGCGTGTAGAGTGAGTTTGTGATTTTGGGTGATCGGAGAAGATGACCGAAACACTGTTCGGGTCACCTGAGAGTCATTAAGGCTGGGATTAGGGCTAATTAATTAGGGTTAGTGAGTTTGAATGTGAGCCGTCGAAACGCGCGCGTAGTCAGCTCCCGCGTGTGTGAGTTTGAATCTGGACCATCAGATTGGATTACTTTTCTATTTTCAGTTTTATTTCATTTTCATTTTCCATTTAATTACATTATTTTCTCCAATTTATTAAAAATAGCAAAACAACCTTAAAAATTCTGAAATTTTTTATACAAGCTTTTATTTAATTTCAGAAACCAAAAATATTTTTATTTTTATTTTTTGCATTCAAAAAATATTTTTAAATATTTAAAAGTTTATTTTTAATTAATTAATGAGAATTAATTAATTAAAAATGCTTTTAGGTATTTAAAAATCACCAAAAAATTCATGAAACATTTAAAAACATTGTCCAACCCTCAAACCAAATTTCTTTTTTGATCTTGATGCATTTTGAGAATTTTCCATGGAATTAATTCATTCTTCAAGCATTATTTTGATCCAAACTTCCAAAAATCATTTCTGCCTAACCATTGAGTTGGACTTTGATTCTTTTTGCATTGTGTTTAGCATATCATGTAGTTTGTAAGGTTAAATTGCCATGATTTGATCTTGCATTTTCTATTTGATTGGCATTTTTCTTGCTAAGGAACCCTAAAACCCTAGATAACTTAGGAAAATCATAACTTGAATTAGGTTAAGAGTTGGAACTTATCCTCTGGGCAGTGAGTTAGTATAGGTTTAGGGATCCTTTGAGTGTATTTTCAATTTTTTATCTTGGTGTTTGCTTCTGATTTTGGTTTGTGTTTGATGCATTGATCATAAACCCTAATTTGGGCTTCCATATGTATCCATCTTGCATTTGCATTCATATCTTGACTTGCCATAGCATTTTATGCATTCTTTTGATTCATTGAACATCTTAAGACATATTAAAAGCATGTTTGATCATTGCATCTTGCATTTGCCATGTTGTATGCCATTTTCATTTCATAACTTTTCATGAATGTTCATGGTTCTCAACTTGTTTCATTTGCATCCATAAGCTTGTATGATCATCTCCATGCCTTGTTTCATGTTTGTAGCATCTCATAGCATCATTAACATCATGTATGTACTTCTGGTTTTGATATGCATCATGCCATTTCATCTCATTTTGCATTGCATTGCATTTCTTTTCTAACTTTTCAGGTGATAAGTGACTTTGAGAAGTGAATTTGCCTTCACTTCTCATAACTTCTCTTCATCTCTTTTATGCATCCTTGCTGCATTTTTGTATGTGTTTGAGATTGAGCTTGCTCATTCTCCTTCTTCTTACTTTCTTTCCCCCAAGTGACTTGACTTCTTAAATGAAGCAAGTTACTTTGCTTCTCCTGATCCTTTCATCTGCTTCCTGGTGGTTCCATTGAAGACTTCCCTTGTAAACCTCACAAACCTTAGGAACAACCAAGTATGACAATGATTAGGGTTTTGATTAGTCTCACCACTTAGTTTTACCTTTGTGTCTCTTTGAGTCTCCTCTCCTCACCTCATAATCAGGGACTAAACCCTAAAGGCTTTAAGGCTTTGTGATTAAGCTTATGCCTGCATCCTTCTATTAGGATGGAGTGTATAACTTTAATCCTAAGTGTTAAACCCTTAATGTGTTTAAATCTCTTAATCAATCCACTTAATAATCATCAAGGCATCACACTTGTAACTTGGGCCTTGCATTAGGGTTCTAATTCTTCCTTAATTGGTTAAGAAGGACTAACCCTAGTGTTAATGGACAAGTCCCCCTCAAGTTGTCTTACAAATCATAAAATCCACTTCATCATCTTATCATTAACTAAAATCCATCTAATAAAGGATTTGTTTTGTCATGAGGTTAATCCCTAACCATGGATTAAGTTGAGGAGCCTTCCTCAGCTTAAACATTTTCATCTATTATCCTTCTATTAGGATGGTGTAATGAGTCTGTTTAATCCCTGATTATGGCTTAATCTCATTACTCAACACTAAACAAAAACAACAAAAACATCTAAATAATCACAAGTAGGTTAATGATCTTAATCCTGCATCAAAGGTGATTGAGTGTGAGAAGCAGACTTCACACTTAAGGTATTCTCATTACCCCTAATCAGAGGGAAGATGTGATGAGTTTACTAAATCCATTGGTTTAGGCTTAAGCTCATTAACTTATGACAAACTTTCAAAAGCAATAAAAGACTGAAAACTCAAAAAACAAACAATAATCGTCTCCTCCGGGATTCTTTTCTCATCTCATTCACTCATAACCGAGAACTTGCTTCTTCCGTCTAATGCAAGACAGTTTGCACCTGAGCCAGACAGGTCATACACTTGAGCATAGGCAAGTAAGCAGTTCACAAGTCAATTTATCTTTCAGTCTCTTTGGGTCGAACTACGGTGTTCTGACTTCCTCATTGCACGAGAGGATACATAGGCATAACTTAACAGTTATCGAACAAAAGTCTCTGTATATTCCCCCTCTTTCCAGCATCTTTCTTTAAGCCTCATGATCATGAGCATACACTTTCCTCACACTGACACTATACATTTATACACTTCACACTTCTTCTACACTGACACCTGTACATTCTTTTCCAGCTCTTTATACACAGATTGCACTGACACTACCCCTTTAAAACACAGATCTTTTAAGCGTGGATCCCGTCGAGTACGGCGGACAATCTGGGTGCTAATACCTAACCAACCCCCTTTCTCAGTCTCTCTGGTTCGCAACCGTCTTATCCATCTTTTTCTAGGTCTATGCAGCATTACCTTTCCTCCGGGATAAAAATGCCTAGATGGCGACTCTTTTCTTCTCCAGTGAGTTCACTGCTGTGTGTTCTCATTGTCCCTTTCGCCGACCGTTCGCGTCTGTACCTTTATTTGGGCCAGTCCCATCTATCGGGAGCAACAGTACTGCTTCGCAAGATTTGAAGAATCTCATGTTATGGTAGAGATACTGTTCTAGCATTACCGAAGAGCCGTGATTGTAAGGAACTGCTTCGCATAACCTAGAAAGTCTTATGCCATGGGAGAGATACTGCTCTAAATATCACCAAAAAGCCTTCATTGGTAGGGTACTGCTTTGGTGAACTATAGAATTTCAATTGTTCGAGATACTGCTTTGGCCTTCTCTGAAGAACCTTAATCGAAAAGGTACTGCTTCGCAAAACCCGAAGAATCTCATATTGTGATGGAGATACTGTTCTAGTATCATTGAAGATCCTTAAATATAGGGAACAGCTTCGCATAATCTAGAAAATATCATGCCATGGTTTGATATATTCCTCTAAATATCCCCAAAGAGCCTTTATTGTTAAGGTACTGCTTTGCCTGGATTAGAGAATCTCGTTGGATCAAATACTGCTTTGGAATCCTCCGAAGAACCTTAATCGAAAAGGTACTGCTTCGCAAGGCTCGGAAAAGCTCATGTTGTGTTTAAGATACTGTTCTAGTATCATTGAAGATCCTAAAATATAAGGAACTGCTTCGCATGATCTAGAAAATCTTGCATCATTTGGTAAAGGTACTGTTCTATTGTCATTGAAGATCCTTAAATATAAGGAACTGCTTCGCATGATCTGGAAAATCTTATATCATTTTATTCGAGATACTGCTTCGCAAGACCCGAAGAATCTCATGTTGTGTTTAAGATATTGTTCTAGTATCACTGAAGATCCTTAAATATAGGGAACTGCTTCACATGATCTAGAAAATCTTGCACTATTTATTCGAGATATTGTTCTAGCGTCCACAAAAGAGCCTTCATTGGTAAGGTACCGCTTTGATGGACTAAAGAATCTCATGCTTGTTAAGACATTTGTTCTAAAGTCATTGAAGAACCTTGACTGAAAGGAACTGTTTCGCTTGACCTAGAAAATCTTACACCATTTGTTCGAGATACTGCTCTAAGTATCCCTAAAGAGCCTTCATTGGTAAGGTACTGCTTTGCTCGGATTAAAGAATCTCAAGTTTGTTAAGACATTGTTCTAGTATCACCGAAGAGCCTTGACTAAAAGGAACTGCTTCGCATGATCTAGAAAATATCATGCCATTGTTCGAGATGTTGCTTCAAGTATCAATGGAGAGCCTTGAGTGCGAGGAGCTGCTTTGATTGGATTAGAGAACATCATTAATTAAGATATCGATTTGGGCATTCTCCGAAGAGCCTTTATTGTTAAGGAACTGCTTCGTATGACCCGAGGAATCACACGTTTTGTTAAGATCTTGTCCCCGAAGAAATCCTAATTCATAAGGGACTGCCTTGTACGACTTGGAGAAGTTTATTCATCAAATTGGGATACCGCTTTGTTGGTACGAAGAATCTCAGACATTTTGTACAATTTTCCAATCTTATCTTCATATCCCTTTCAGTGGTGTCGCATTTTCTCTCTTGTCGGACAAATTTCGGGGTCTTTTTATATCTAATTGACTTCTACCCTAAAAAGATTGAACTGCATGCAGCAGTTCACTCCTTCGGGCTCAAGGCAATTAGATAGGGGCATCTGTCATACCCCAAATTCGTCCTACCTTCTCAACTTCGCATGATGTTTGGTAAATTGGTGAAAATGTTGCTGTGAATCATCATTTGGCTTCCGACCATGATTTTCAAATCATGAAATTCTTGTTTGTGTTAAGGTAAAATGCGAATGGTGTAAAAAGTTGGTCATTTGGTTTCAAGATAATTCCCAAAATTTTACTCATTTCTCAAGCTTCAAATTGAATGGTACCGTAAGCAGAGGATGTATCAAAACGCTTTTTAATCATGCTATGCGTTCAAATGGTCAAGTTTTTATTCTAGAAGTTGTGAATAGTCTGAATTCGGGAGTCAATTTGCACTATGGATATGCCTAGGAGCTCGAGTTATAATCACTCATTTGTTAAAACTTCATTCATTTGCAAGTAATGTTGTGAGTTGGTTCTAGCTATCATTTCCATTTGGTTTAATCCTTGGGATCAAATTAGCCAAGTCTTGGGTTTCCGTAATCAATAATATTTAATTGCAAGTCATGGGTAGAAATGTCAAAACTGCATTTAGATTGATTCAAGATGTGAAGGTGTGGACTTGGTTCCAATTTATTCATCACTTTACTATTGAAGCCTTGTTCATCTTTATACAAACCCATACAATGTCTAAAGACCAACCAACATGTCAAGAAACACTGCGCTTTGTTTTTCTATCATGGAAATATTGAAGATTAAAGAAATTAATGGATCATTTGATCTCAAAAGCCATTATATTCTTCAAATTAGCAAGACAAGTTTCGGTTGCAGGAAATTGGCCTATGGGATGCCAAGGATATATTGTTCAGTTAAGTCCAACATCTACAAGTTTCAAAATTCAAATGAATTACAAATAATGAAAATTGTGGGATTTTAATTGTTGCAAGAATGTTACAAACATCCTAATTCTACCACTTTAAAGAGAATGAACATCAATTGTCTTTGCTACACTAAGCTTCGGCTGCTTCACTTCTCACAAGCTTCGAAATTTCCAGTTCAGCTTTCCATAGACTATGTGACACTCCATGAATCTCCATTTTTTACAAACAAGCAAAGCATCAACAGGTCGCAAACAAGGATGTCCACAGAATTTCCTTATGCCTAAACTTAAAGCATCACTTCTCCATCATCAAGTCGGAACGGTTTCGTCATGTTTCACTCAAGCTTCAAGATGATGCAAAGTTTCATTATTGTTTCTACCTATAGAAAAAACAAAAACAAAAGTTGCATAATTGCCGAATTATAACGCAGAAACAATGCAGCCAGAACTTCGATCAATAGGGGGAGCATTCAAAGTGGAATTCTCAGTAAGAAAATATGATGATGATGATGATGAAAACAAATCATACCAAGACTTGTGAATTTCCAAAGTTGCCATGTTCGTCAACGGTACAACTCCTGCATGTTGGAACTAATTCTTATCTGCAAGAACAAAATTGTTGTATAGCACAATTAGTAACCATAGGATGACATTGTGATAATTACAAAAGAAACAATGTGCAACTATCTATGAAAGACAACGAGAAAGGACATCCAAAGAAAGATCATATCATATTTCAAAAGCTCTACAATAATCCAGAGGCAGCTGCAGTATGATAGCAATGCATAAAGTTCACAACATGAAAAGCCTAGAATGCAAATTTCAATGGACATGTCAAGAAACCATACAATTCATGGTTGTACAAATGCCACAAGCTTGTCATTTTGGTATTGTTACCTTATTATCAGGCCATCACTTTGGTGCTAAATCTTCTTGCCAAAACTTCTAAGCCTTGAGGCCTTTATGCCGGAGTTTCAAACTCGAGCGGTTTCTCATCATTTCGACATTATCCTAGTTTCCCTCATGCCAAGTCTCCTTCAAACCTTCAGAAATTCGTGCCATACTCCGAGAGTTACATGAAAATGGAGAAGAGTAAGCATTAGAAAGCCACAAGCTCAAGACTCAAAGTTTAAAGTTCACAATGGTGTACTCAATGATTAACATGTCACCATGATGGAGTAGGCAATGCACAAAAGTTCAAGGCAATTTTGAACTGTTGCAACAAGTATTACAAGCAAGTCGCAGGTCACAATACGATCAGAGCCAAAATAATACAAACAGTATTCCTAAGACTTACGATCAAGGCAACACAATCAAGTCTCCATGGCTTGATTCATCTTTTCCATGCCAACTCTTAAGTCCCCACCAATTCACCAAAGTCCCTCATATCAAAGGTTGGATACATGAAAGGAAAGGAAAGAGGTGAACATTAACGAGAGGAAGAAGTTAGCAGGAATCAAATAAAAAACAAGGCAGTGTCAAAAGAGAAGCACACATGAGCAAAATGGATGTGTCGAGTTAACAAGCAAAAGTACAAGTACCTATCATTAAATGTCAGTCAGGAGCAATCATTGATTTTGTCTGCGACAAATCGAATCACCGTACCAAATCCTTCTTCACTTGATACCTTGAGCGCAACTTCAGTGATGGCAGGCAACACTACAAGAAACCTGAGGGTACGTTCTGGGCGTGCTCTTGGGAAAGGATATAACACGGCTGCCAGGCTGAAAGGCTTTGGAGTTCTGCATGGTGAAAAAATAGAGTGTTGCAGTTGATGTGTTGACAAATATACGTGGTCCTGTTTCATCGAAAGCAACAAGCTCCTGCATAATTAGTTCAGTCATTTTTCTTGAAAAACCAAAAAGACTAGGAAGTGTGTAAGGGAAAGGCATCTATGCAAACCGTCACCACCTCCAACGCCAGAAATTGCTGATCATAAAACTTATCCCGACGGGAGTTGCAGCGGAGTTAATCCTATTGATTGGACGGATGCGGAGAAGGCAACCTTTCTTAATGCAGTACTATCCTGTGGGAAGGAGTTCACGATGACCGCAGGGCGTATTAGAACCAGATCACAACATCAGTGCAAAGTTTCTAGCAAGACTCAGACTGGCGTGGATCAGCTTGCAGCTGATAAGAACATGTGTTATGATGAATCCAATCCCATAAAAGCTAGCTACATGTCGGTTGACCTAAATGAATTATAGGAAACAAAGTAAAGAACAATCAATTGAAAGTCGTGAATATCAACCAATGTAAAGTGCATAGGAAGAAATATCAACATTGATTCGTTACCATATTCATATTCACTTAAAGTTTCAGTCAAAACTTTGCAAGACAGAGTGTTCGTAGGTCTGCGTAGCATGCTTCTGAGTTTCCTCTTCCTTAAGCTTCGTGTTAGGGCCTGTTATCGCGGGAGATGTTTGGGATTCTCATCTGCTACCTTCATAAGGAGACTTATCTTCAACCAAAGCCATTTGCAACAAATACGCGAAGGAGGTCTGATCCATTGATGCATCATACCTTGACCCTAGTCCTCCTTATCATCATGACAAGTTTCTCACATACAATTGGATCCCCTGCAAGAACCAAACAGAAAGACTTAGTGCAGAGTCAGCCACCACAAGTTCCAAGCCAATAGATCAAAGCATCCCAGTTATACCTTATCAGCAGGTATCATCAAGCTCTCTCGCAATAGCTCCGAGTCAAGATTACTCTCAAAGAACCGTGTGTACATGGAAAAAGAAGGACAAAATCAATGTGCAAATTAAAACAAGGGCAAAAGAAAGAAATTACATAGCGAAGTCACAGTTACCATCAGTAAACTTTCACAGTAAAAACTCAGTAAAAAATCGAATTTACAAGGGGGACCATTTTCTATTTCACATAACACAGAATGCATCCAGCTCATACCTGTCACTCTCAAGGGGGCCCCACAAAATCTCCTCCCAAAATCCCCTAACGGATTTTTTGATCCTGGCTCACACGAATCTTGTAACAAACCTAATGCCAAATCTTCTTCTTCACACGTATTAGCCTCAAATCTTCTGCCTATAAAGCCAATCATTTGCAATCATTGAGGACACACACCTGAAAAAACCCAAAAAAAAGAATCAGTGACGCATAAAAATTCTTATTAAAATCATTCCTCAAAAAACCCTATTCATTCAAAGCTCAGAATCCAGAAAACTATTCAGAGTTTCTCATTGAGACTCTAAGGTAGTTCGAGCTAAACCTCCATACTCAACGAATAACAAGATAACCAAGCAAGTGAAGAAGAAGGTAGAAAATACGATTCAAGGTAAACAAAAGAAATCGAACGTCATACCTTGAAGCCGCATACACCGTCACGTCTTCGATCGAGGTAGCCTTCTCTACCCTCATTCGCTTTATGCTTGGTGAACCCCTTTCACATCCGATTGTTGCTTGGTTGATCCCCAATATCTTTAAGCTTTAGCTTACGATTTCGTGCTCACGATGATGTGCGATGAGGTCGGATTCTCACCTGAGAAGATGACGACTTAGCACGAGTGATGTTGTTTCTTTGTTTTGAAATAGATTAGAGCGATGATGGTGATGGCTGTGCTCTTTGAGCTTTTGAAAAAATCTTGTTTATCCTGAGAAATGGAGAAAGGAAAGATTTTAGAGACTATGAGCTTTTAGGTTTTGAGAAATGGAGAGTTTGATTGTTGTTTTCTTTGATTTTAATGCGGTATCTTTATTCAAATGCTTTCTCTTCTTTATTTTACTACACTGCTCGAGAACTGGTGGTTTCCAATGACCTTGAGCTGTCACTTGGTGATACTGAAAGCGCATGGGGCCAGGAAAAAAAACGTGTCATGCTGTGGATTTTTTTTAACTTGTTTTAGTCCCTGCGTGTCACCCCATAGTTGCCTACTATGTGTTCCCTTTTAGGCTATTAGATTCTAACCCATGATAAGGCAATTTGTACGCCCAAAATCTTCCTTCGGTAGTCAACCCCTTTTTGACTGAAATTCACCATAAACTCTAATTTTGCTTGGGCCATCTGTTCTTGGGCCTACGTTTTCGGATAAACACACCCTCTGCCTGTTTCCCAAACCAGCCCGATCTTCTTTATTTTATTTTATTTTATTTTTATAAAAAAATCTAAAAAAACAGAAAAACGTTTTTATTAATTAGTTATTTTAAATAATTTTATTTAATCTAGTTAATTAATTTATTAATTAATTTTATTAAATATTTTCATTTAATTTAATTAATTAATTAATTCTCTTTAAACCTTCATAAAATATAAAATAAAAAAAAAACATTTTCTTTAATTAATTTAATTAAATAGTTTTATTTAATTCGATTAATTAATTTGATAATTAATCTATTTAAATATTTCTACTTAATTTGATTAATTATTTTTTCACCTTTGCTCGATTATGTGTGTGATATGAGTTTTGCGTATGCTCGATTTCTATTTGCTTGTGACATGATACAATGCTTATTTGTGTGATTACTTTTCGCATTTTTGACGATAAATTGCTAAGTAAAAAACGAACGCACATTAAGATTAGTCATTTCAAAGATAAACAAAATCTTTGGTCCAACGCCAAATAAACATCCATATGCACTTCACTTCATACACACACGTAAGTCGATCGTTCCTCGATCGCCATCTGCACGAACTTTGCACCTTACACTTTTAGCAACATTTTCCAACTTAACGAATCAACGCATTGCGCTTGTTTTCCATAGCTAGTCTTTAGCTTAGTTCCTCAACTTTGCGAGTCGAGCACATTATGCCTCGCTAACAAAACCAACAAATAAAACTTCCATTTGCATTTACCTTAAACTTCAAAAAAACCGAAATGTTACTTCTTAGATCCAAACCCTTGATCCAACATCAAGCGGTCTTAGGAAACAAAACACTTCAATAAATACGAGGAAAATTGCACGCCACGAGCCTTAAGCGATAGAAAGGAGGATAACGAGCTCTCGTTACTCGCTCCGATTATTTCGGTGCAAGACATTCGTCTTGTTGGACGAGATAAATTATCCATAGTCTTTAGTGCAAATGGACTCTTAAATCCTTTCATCGAAGAAAGGTAATAAAAACGAACACCAATACCTGTATCAGGCCGAACTACGAAGCTCTGACTTTCCCATTGCACAAGGGAATACGTAGGCACGAGGATCTCAATCCTTGCCGAGCCCCTAGGATCAATAAACCCCTTAGTTCAACAAGTAATCATAAGTATAGACATCCCTTCGCGCGTGACAATCTAGACGGTTCCCATCGAGTACGATGGATGTAGGAGGTGCTAATACCTTCCTCCTACATAACCGACTTCCGAACCCCGACAATGGTTTGCGATGACTTTGTTTTATCCCTTCTTGGTGGTTTTATCTATATTTGCCATTTCCCTCTTCGGGAATAAATAAAATTAGGTGGCGACTCTCAAGTAAGCCCAGCCGCGACCGCGTTCGCGAGGGATCGTATTTTTCGAGGTACGACAGTATGCTATCGAAGTGTTTTGCCCTGGTATGAGCATGGAAGCGACTTGACTCATTCCGACTGAGCCCTAGAAGAATTTACCCTTGGTGAATAGAAACTCCGGGTGTCTTGCCCCTGTTTAGTAGATTCAGCTCTGATTAACAAACTCTTGAATGATTTTCCCTCAATAAACTGGTCTTTGGGGACTTGCTTTAGATTGACTGATTCCTTGGTCAATGAATGTCACTGGATAACATGCCACTGATTCATAGGTTTACAAGATGCTCTTGATTTTTGCTAGCATTGTCGAATGATCAAATCCCCTCGTGATTGCTCTTTGTAAGAACTTCCATGATGTCACAGACTGACTTGCAATTAAAACTGTTCATTTACAATTGGTAATTTTAATGCGATGCTCATGCAAGTTTTAAAAATTTATTTATTTGAATGTTGTGATAGTGTGTAACGAATGGACCATTAGTCCAAATATGGTGACGAATTAGAAAATCTTTAGGAGTCAGTTTACGTAACCTTGTCATGGTATGCTTTCAGAATTGAACCGGATTCAATTAGGACTTTCAAGGGTTATGACTTGGTCTGGTTCACGGTTTTAGAAAGAAGGATTTATGGCTCAAAATTTATCTGTGCCCACCCATTCTCCTCGATGTTCTCCAGTCCTATGTTCCGCTAATTTGGCCTAAGCGCTCACCTCTTGAAAGAGTTTTGTGATTGTTGAGGAACCAATGACACTTACAGTTTAAGGCACCAATGAGGTTTTTGGAGTAATAGTCACCCCTTTGTCTTTGTGTTTGTAGTCACATGACTTTGTTCTTATGGAAGTTTTTTTTTTACTCCCTAACTTTTGCCTGGACTGATTTTAATTTTTTTTATAATTTTTTTCGATCTTGAAGTCCAGTGGGATGCCCTAACTTTTGCCTAAGTCATCATTATTTTCAATCATTTTTTCAACTTAGCGGGCTTTCTTTCTCTTTTTTTCTATCCTTTTTTTTGTTGAACAAATTATGTGACATCGGTTGTCTAACTTGCTGAAAGGGTTGTGACTGCCTTATTCCTTTGTTGGTGAGGGGTGACCGTTGTGGTGTTACGTCCCTTTACCTCTTGAGGTGTATTGAATAGAAGGAAATGGATCCTCGGATGCTCACTCCTTTGAAAATTTGAAAGCTCGGCCAAATTAACTGATGACTACCCTGCCCCGGGTTGAATGTGAGGGTTTTTTTTTGCTCAGAAAAAAAACTCCTACTTCAAGGCTCAAAGGGGTTGACGAGGATCTATCTCCCTTATATCTCCGGTGTTTGGGAATTGAAGCAATGCATATACATCGTCAGCAGGTTCTAAACCGAAAGCATACCTTTAACAATTATGGGTATTCTGTTTTCATCATCCTTCCTCAAATATCTGCTAAACAAACAGTGAAATAAATGGGAGGTAAATGGATGCATTTTTTTTTGTTTTTTTTTCGATGCAAGGAAATAAAAACTAGCGAATGCGACATAATCGATTCAAAAAGTGCATGATCACTTCATTAAAATTACCATTCAAAACAACAATATTTAAAAACAAGTAGCAACTAACAGGAAAGAAACTACAATGCAAATGATAGAAAGGATACAATAATCTCCAATTCCGATGAAATCTTGTCTGAGCCACTGAAATCAGGAGACACTTCTGCGAAGTCCTTGAACTCAATCAGGCGAGAGGTTTACTTGCACAACCAAACTTCCTTCTGGAAAGGATATGTACCCCTTGTCGATCAACTGTTGGACTTTGGCTTGAAAAGCTTTGCAATCTTCAGTTGAATGCCCGATCGATCCACCATGATATCCACATTGCCCATGAGGATTGTACTATGGAGGGTACGGCTCTGGCAACGGCTTGAGAAGCTTTGGAACCACCAATGAGCTTTGAATTAGATGCGGCAAAAGTTCACTGTATGCCATGGGGACTGGATGAAGAGGAGCATTCCTTCTTTCCAGATTGTTGCGAGGCATATGCTGGCTCTGAAGTTGATTCTGAGGTCTTCGACCATGAGCTTGCAGATTTGGACGAGGAGGAGTCCAAGGTTTCTGATATGGTGCTCTGAGCATTGTCGAATGCCCAGACACAAGAAAAGATGATCTCTGAGAAGATGATGGTCCAGAATGTTCGACATTGGTCATGACTGCACTGATGTCGTACTCCTCTTCCCCTTGGGAGCTACCAACAAATTCACTCTCACTAGTCGGGATGTTCGAAGAGTCTTGGATCCTTCCACTTTTGAGTAAGCTCTCAATGCGCCCTCCAACTATCATCAAATCATAGAATTTTGATGTCCCAATGCTACTCATTCTTTCCAGGTTCCGGCCTTGCAAGGTGCCCAAAAACAGGTCCACTAATTCTCTGTCTGAAAGTGGTGGTTGCACTTGGGCTTCACATTCTCTCCACCACTGTGCATATTCTCTGAAAGATTCACTACTCCTCTGAGATAGGCTTTGCAAATGCATGCGACTGGGCGCCATGTCTAATTTGTATTGGTATTGCTTCAGGAAAGCTCTGGATAAATCATTCCATGAGCGGATATAGCTACTTTCCAAATCCATATACCAACTTAAGGATGCACCGTTTAAACTGTCCTGAAAACAGTGAATCATTAACTTATCGTTGCGGACATAAGAATTCATTTTTCTGCAGAACATCACCAAATGACGCTTCGGGCAACTGACACCAGTGTACTTCTCGAACTTAGGAGTTTTGAAATATGGAAGAATGACAAGACCAGACACCAAACACGGGTTTAGAGCATCAAAACCAAAGGCATCAGGATCCGCTAAGGCTTTGAGTTGCTCATCCAACACACAAAACCTTTCAACAGTCTCAATAGTTCGTGGAGCATTGGTTTTCACCACAGGGGTTGCCCCTTGGAAGTTCGGCATAGCGAATGCAAAACTCTGGTAATCTGTAGTATCAGAAGAAGATGAAGGTACACCTCGGATAACATATGGCTCAGGTACACTTTGATTCACGATCGGGCTCTTCACAGGCCAAGCTTGAGTAAGATTGTTCACTTGCGAAAGATCCTCATCAGGAGAAAAACCATACAAAGGATTGGTCATCGAAGTGAAACCAGGTGGATGATTAACATTATGAAGGTTGTTGACATAGCTACCGACGTCTTCCAATCTGATCTTTTACCTCTTGACACTGCTCAGTCTTGCTTAAACAACTTTGTTGTCTTCCAACAGTTACCACTTGTTCAAACTGAGTGCCGGGAAATCAGCTGGCTGGTCAAAGACAAAGGAAGGATAATGAGCTCTTTGGAAAATGATTTGCAATGCAGATGTAATATGATGATGCTAAAGATGCAAAGACATGGGATCATAGTCTGGAAACTTCCTGGAATCTGGAATACTGAGCCAAGAATCGAGTGTCTGTAACCACAAGATCTCTATATAATAACCCAGATAATAACCGAGAACCAAAGGATCAAGAGCTTCATAATCATAGTGACCGGATCAAACATAGAACACACTGATATCCAGGGTATGTTGAGTTCAAGGGTTCCTGCAAACCCCTCCCAATCTCATGGGTGTGCTCCGGATCAAACATCACGGACTCTCAAAGCCGAATAACAATAATACGTTCACCATTTCCGAGAAATGGCTCATGACCAGATCAGGGAATCAGTTAAGCATTATGTACTACTCAGGGAGGACTCAGCGTGAGTCCGGGAAAAACTAGCATCCCTCATAAGTCCTCAACTTCAAGCGCTGAAATTGAGAAACAATAGTACATTCAGCCTGTAGGATACAGTACTATCATCATACGACCAAATGCTTTAACTGAGTTCCTATAAGAGAACCATGCCATCCTATGCGAGTTCCAAGCGGACCCTCGAGTGCGAATGGGTTTGCCATAGAATGTGGTCTGCCACTGTCACCACTTGAGAGGGATGTTTCCATAAGGTTCTCAACAATTGGTCCCCAGCCGCACATAACTATCAAGGTTATGTAATGAAGTAGAGAAGATACCTATATCAAGACACTTCCAAGACGGTCGCGAATCTGGGTGTCAACGCACTAATACCCCCATGACAAGATATCATGGGGCCAAAGTGATTGTCCACGCTAAGTCCTATGGTGCACTCAAGTCGGGTATTTGGCTAGCCCCATCTCACAAATCACAAGTAACCCCCAACCCACCAAACATAAAACCAGTCCAGAGAGTCCAGTATAATATATGATGCATGAAAATAAATACTAAAAACTGTAAATAAAGCTGTAAATAAAACTGTAAATAAAACAACAGTAAAATATACACGCAACATCAAACAATCAAACACTCAAAGAAACAGAAACATGCAAGCGCTAAGAAAGACTCTCAATGGGAAACCAGAGATTCTGGGTTCGGTCCCAGCATAGTCGCCAGCTGTTGCTCCCTGGATTTCTATCCTGGTACAAACGCGAGAGTGGCACGGAAAAGGTAGAGTCGCCAGCCAGACATTTTTATCCCGAAAGAACGGGAATGGTAATCCTGCACAAACCGAAGAAAAGAAAAGGAAGGACACAGGTCCTGCGAACCAAAGAATCTTGGTTCAGGAGTCGGTTACGACCTGGGAAGGTATTAGCACCCCATATCGTCCTCAGTACCCAACGGGATCCATGCTTGCAAAGAAACGGTTTCAAGGGGTGAAAAAAATGAAGCTGCTGCAAAAAAAGGACTAAAACTTGACCAGAAAAGAAAATAAAGGGGGAAAATGTATGAAAATAAAAGAGTGCTTGAACGGGCCCTACCCCACTGCCTACTTACCTCATCTGGACATGACAATGAGTGTGTAACCGTCTTGCAAAGTGACAAGTAGTAGCAAGTTCGTACGAAAGGAGTGAGGGTGATGAGAAAAGAAGTCCCGAAGGAGAGACGTTTATTCTTTGTCCAGTGTTTTTTATGAGTTTTTTATTAGTGTGGCACAAGGAAGTGAAAGCAAATCCTTTTCTAAGGAATATGTCCTCATTACCACATCCCAAAATAGAATGAGTAACAAGTCCATCAAGAATGAAGAAGATCCTCAAACTTGTTTCCTTTAATCAGGGTTTGAATTCACTAACGTGTATGATATTATTAAGTATTTTTGTGAATTAAATGAAGAAATGTTTTTTAAGGTTTTCTTTGAGAGTATGACAAAAGGGAAGGTCAACACAACTATTATTAGATGTTTTTTAGGTTTTTGTATGAATATGAGAAGACAAGAGAACTAAAGAGCAGAAAGGTAGTCAACTAAGGGAATCTAACCATCCTAGAAGTTATCATGCAAAGGGGTTGGTCCTAGGTTAGTGTGGTTTGATTTCTATCCTAATGAAGAAGAAGGAGAGAAGCAGAAAGAAGAAGAAATAATTAGATTAACTTACTTCTCTTAAAGAAGTTAAGTTGTTCTCTAAGGGGGAGAAGAGAAGTTAGACATTGACGGCCTAAGCACATCACCAACAACAAGTATGAAAACTTAAAATAAAAGAGAAGAAACTGAGATGTGGAAGAAATAAGTGTGCAAGTGAAGAAAGAGCAACATTAGGTAATCAGACAATCACAAAAAGAGCCTACACCAGTAGGACTTCATATACAAGCAGTATGCAAAAAGTAAAATCGGGTCTCGGTGGTACCTAACGGAGAAGGTTCGTTACCTCTTCAATATATGCAAGAAAAATCAAGAATATCTCAAGCCAGTAAGTGGAATTAACAGTCAAGCATAATTGTCAATTATCAAGGTATCAGACAAAAGTCAAAGATAAGTGTCTCGCATCTAGAATTAAAACCAAGAATCAGTCTGCACGAAATCAGGTGTTAAGCATCATCTGCATCAAGGAGCTCATAAGTCCAATCAAATTTATGAAAAATATTAAATCACAAAGCCATCATCAAGAAGCATTCGCCATCATCGAGATCAAGAAAATAAGCCTACAAAACATCAAACAAAAACTAAACCAAGATCAAATAAAAATCCTATTTAATTAAACCAAAGTAATCAAAATTAGAACCAAGTCATACTACAATTAAACAAAATTCTAATTAAGTATTAAAGAAATCTAGAATAAACACTTAAGAAATGCTAATCTAGGATTATAACTAAACCAAAATAATTACAAGATAATACTAAAAGATTAACCCCAAAAAAAAAAAAAATAAACGGGAGGGCGTATGTCACTGAATACAGAGGTAGTAGAAGCAACCCGGATGGGCTTCACAAAGCCCAAACAAACAAAAATAATGAAAGGAAAAAAAATGGGGTGTGCATATGGGATTTGAGTTGTGAAGAGAAAAAAAATCCGGTGGGCTTAGCCCACCCTTGTCAATCAGCAACCAATTATTTCTAATAAAAAAGAAAGAAAAACAATAATCATATTTATAAAATAACAAATGAAATCAACAAAAATATTCATCCCCAAACACGAAACGCGAAAGGGAAGACGACCATCGCTCACAACTCACAAACTGTCGTCAATCATGTTCGAACTCGTGATTCAAATCTCTCCTCCGTCACACTTGCACGAACCTCCTTCAAGACCCTTCATCGTCGAAGACTCCCTCTGTTCACGCCTTGGTTTCAGAGTTCTTGGTCTCGACCTCTCTCTGCGTTCTCTTCGATCTCGTTGGTTTCCTCTTCCGATTCAAATCTCTTGGTCTCGTTTCATCTCAACCTCTTCTTCTTTTTTCTGTTTATGGTATGTGTTCGATTATGTAGTTGTAAGTGATTGATGGAAGGTTGAAGGTTATGGTTGTTTATGAACGAAGGCTATGATGTGGAGAAGAAGGGTTACTTGCGACGACTTCAGTTTTGAGTTTTTTTCTCGCTTCTGAGCATTAACGAAATTTGGTTTGTTTTGGTTGTTATTGATTTTTCGGATTTGTAACTTTGGTGGTGGTGGGATTTACGCTGAGATTGTGAAGGATTTAGGTTGAAAATGAAGAACAAAAGGTTGGTGTTGAAGAATGGTTGTTGGTTTTTCGAAGAAGATTGATTGGTTGATTTAAAGGAAACTTGTGAGTTAATTTGAAGGTTGGTTTAGGTGTGATGATGGGTGAAGGTGCGATGATGGAGTATTTGTGTTATGGTGATGAAGGTTTCGTTTCACTATCATTGTTTGTTGTTTTGGAAGTGAAGGTTAATGGTGAGAGCTAGTATCATAGTTTTGCGGTTATAGGTGGTGGTGGATGAAGGTCGTTGAAGAGGAATCGGTGGTGCGTTTTGAGGGAGTGCAGAGGTTTAGTTAATGATTTTTGGTTTTGCAGATTGAGTACAGAAGAAAAGGATTTCACCTTTTTTCTGTGTTTATGTTTTTTTTATTCAAAAGAAATGGAGGTGGTGTGTTTCTTGTATGAAAAGAAGCAGCATATTTTCTGAAGTGTGAAAATGAGAATAAAAAAGAATAGAAGCATCTTGTATTGTTGTTGTGCGAATCATGATATTGGAAAAATGTTGTTGTGCGGGAATGAAGAAACCTGTGATGTGTTGTATGAAGGAAAAAAGTGTGAGTGAATCGTGTGGGGTCCAACGGAATGCAAAGCATGTAGGTGTGTGGCTGAAAAATGTGAGTGGAATTGGTGTGATGCGGATTGAGAAAAGTGGGATTGTGTGAAGATATTGAGAAAAGTGGGACCATGATGAATTGTTGGTATATTGTGAAAATTGTCATTGAGCTCGGAAAAAAATCCTATATGTTGCTTGTGATACATGTAAATTGGTAGAAGTTTAATTGTGTGGAGTGGAAGCATTTTCAATGTGACTCCCCCAAATGGGCTTATGAGCTTTATGGACTTTGTGTTTGAATTGCAAAAATTTATTATTTTCTTTTCAACTTGTAATGGAAATGTTTCATGGATCTTGTAGTAACTTTGAATGAACCTTTTTATTTTCATGTATGAACTCAATTCTGACTTTTTTGCACCATATTGATTATTAACTTGAATTTGAATGAATATCTTCATGGATAATGATTATGAATCGAAAAACCAAATGGAACCAACTTGTATCCGAATAATATCTCAATTCAAATAATCACTGAAATCGACCACGTTGAAATCCTTTAGATCTTGATCAATGATGATAAAATTGAATTCACGCAAAATCGCACTTGGAACCAAATTGAATAAATCTTCAAGAAATAAAACTAATTTATGAATAAATCTCTGAATTAAACTTATCAAAACCAAAACAGAGTCCAACAAATATCTGATTAACATGAAACTCCAGTACCGCTGAACAATTCGCCATTGAGACGACGGTCATCTGAATTAATCACCTTCTAAATTTCTGACCTAATGAATTATGAATTAATTTGAATCTATTAGAAATCCCCGGGAAAATAAATCCAACGAAGAAACGCACTCTGAACTGATGAATCATGACGAATCTGATTTTGAAATTAAACCCCACACAAACCACTACTGGATATCTGGATGAATTCCACATGTGAAGAACCGACTTGGGCATACATCCCGAGAAATAAACCCACTGATGCAAACAACTTGCACTTGAAGAATTCTCCTGAGATACTGAGAAGATGAGAATAGACTTGTGACTTGATGAAGAAGAAAATATCCTAATGATGGTCCTGATACACCAGTGGATAGTCTTCAGATGTGAAGTCTTTGGATATCACCTAATCAGGGAAATAAACCCTATTTGAGTGACAGGAGCATAAGAAAATGATGCTATTGATGGTTGCCTAACCAAAAACTTGAATTCTTCTGATAATCTGCAAATAAGGTGTGAAACCATAATTCTCCAGAAAATACGACCCCATGTCTTCGGAGCTTATGCAAATGAAAGAATGCAAGACATATGACCTAATGGATGATGCGAATGAATGAAAAAGAAAAATCCATAGGGCAAATTTGAAGTGTTACAATGGTCTTGTGGTTGTTCACCCGGCTATAGAGTGAAAAGAAGGCGCATGAGAAGAAAGAGGTTGAGAAGGAGACAACGCTTCGAGGAAGACGAAGAGGAAGAAGAAGACAATTCGATATTTGACTCAGATGACGATGATGAAGCCGATTATACATGGTTAAACTTTATGTCTGCTTGACGTTTTAGATTTTCCGATTAAAAATCCATCTTTTAGTTTTTTCTGGTTTAATCAGTAGTGACAGACAATGTATCATTTAGTTAATGTCTTGAAATATAACTTTTTCTAATCATTTGTTCCAGCTGAATGCTTTGCAAGATATTTTTCTGGTCCATTTTATAAATCCTAAACTCTTATCATACGGAACAAATTTTCTAAAGAGAAACAACAAATTTATTTACTTTTCATATATTCAGATATAGAGTTTTGTTAAAGTGAATAATAATATATATTTTTTATAATAGTGATCAATATAATAAAAATATCAACGATAACTTTTTTTTAAAATAGTAATCATATCTAAATTTTAATAATAAAGTTGATACAACAATAAAAGACAAATGTACAACAAGTTGCTCCACAACTCATTTTATTCAAATTAAACTAATATAATAACTAACATTTATAACTTTTATTTCTATCATGATAAAAGTTTAACAAAATAGACATAAATTTATAAGACTATTGAAAATTTTATTTGATAATAGTTACAAATAAACTTTAAAATTTATGCAAAAACAAAAAACAAATAAACATCTTTTACAACTTAAAATAAAATATTTAAATAAATTATTTGTCCTGTTAAAACAAATCAATTGATAGTTCTATAAAACTAAATACAATACTTATTCTCTATTGGAGGTCATGATTTCAAATTTATTGATTTTTGTTTCTGTTACCGTGAGAAATAATGCAAGTAAAAATGCTCTCCATACAAATAAGAATTCAAGTTGTTTTATTGAGTTATGATAAATAGTGTAAAAAATATATAAAATATTTATATACGGGATACAATGCATTGTCTGGTTATACATATATTGTGTTCTGAAAATTACTATTATTTGTCACATCTTTGTTACATAAGGAATACATTATTTATTTTATGGTTTTGTATTGTATTTCTAAAATAATTATGGACACCTTTTAAAGTATATTTGTCATATTATATTCTCATTATATTGTATTATTTTCTCATATTCATAATTTTTTTCTTATAATTCGACATTATATATTTTCAATTTGAGAAACAATAACACGTCATTTACATAAAGTAATCGAACATATGTGTCCATGCGAATGCACGGGTATCATACTATATATATATATATATATATATATATATATATATATATATATATATATATATATATATATATATATATATATATATATATATATATATATATATATATATATATATATATATATATATATATATATATTCTAAATCACTTTATAAGTATACTTTTGCAAACTAAGTTGATTGGCTGGTGTCACACCTTATCAATCAACTCCCAACACATTAAACTATCATGTTCTCTGCCCTTGTGTATTGAGACATTTCTATCAAACTTTTCTCAACCCCTGATACATTGAGAACTATTTCAAAAATAAAATCAACAAACACACAAACATTTGTTTAGAAAAACTACGTTGTTCTGATCCCTTGTATTGCTTGAGGGTACATAGGCTCAGAGTTGTAACACTCTGGCGAATACAATATCAATTTTTTTCTTTGTCCTCTTTCCTGATTAAATTTTATTTTATTGAATTGATAACTTAATATATAATTGAGATAACATCCCTTAGGCAAGCACATTAATCCTAGAATTTGAGAAGGATCTCGTTTAGTACAATCGAGTTGAGGGATGCCTAACACCTTCCCCTCTCTTAATCGACTCCCGAATTCTAGTGTCTCACACTTAACTTTTAGGTTTTTATCATCATTTCCCTGTTCCTTAGGAACAAATAAAGGATGGTGACGACTCTGTAATTTTCCATTCATGCCACTTATTAATTGTGGTATTTTCGACATTGGCTCTTATGGAAAGAGGTTTTAAGTGAATTTTCATTCTATCATATGGTATTTCAAAGAAAACATTATGCTCTTCAATACAACCATTATTCATCACAACGTAGAATACGGGTTAATGAATTGACATCTCTTCTTCATCACAATCGACCAATTAAGTCACCTCTGTGATATAATCGTATTCCATTGGAAGCACCGAGACCATATTACATATGAAATCGAAGTTATCCTCCAGCCCTGAATCAAAATTATTTGTCACCAACTCATCATATTTGAGTAGCACCTCCTCGTTCGCCTTCACTTTCGTCTTTACCAACATGGGAGAAAATAATTGCCTTCCTACTGGTTTCTTGACTTGATCACTAATTTGGTTTTGATACGGTTTGTTGCTACTCAACTCAGCAACCTCCTTCTCTGCTTTCATCTTCCTTTGGAACCTGTTCAGTGAGTCTACGACATTGGATTTTTTCCCTTATTGTTGTCGGGCCCATAGGAACGTTTCTCCGACACCTAAAACTTCTCCCAATAAGTCAGTGAGAAACCTCTACCCATATCAAAATTTTTCCATTTCTGGTGTCCAAATCCATCCTTGTTTGTACGTCACACTCACTTCCCATGGGGAGCATTAGATGTTGGAACATTGGTGTCAAGTTTGCTCCTCTGATGAGTCGAGAAATGCTGTATCTTTCGAGGGACTCCCCTTTTTTCAAAGTAGAATTGAGGTTTTTCACTCTTCTAATTTCCCTTATGTTGCGTTTATCGAGCATTTTCTACCTCTTTAGTTGCCTTTTAGTTAAAGACTGCACTATATCTCAGGCAGCGTATCACCTCCGACTCCTTATCCTAATAACGATGAAGGAAGTCGACCAAACCTTCCTCAGTTATGGGGTAAATATACTCCATCTAATTCTCACTTCTTTTGCCAGTCTCTTCCTCAACCTCCATGTCGAAATCTCCTGTAATTTTGACCATGTTAATCTACGTTGATTTAACATAGCAGGCTTCTTCAACCTACAATGGATCCCATTCAATCTTCAAAGGCTCCTTACTCCTAGAAAACTTCAGTCTTCTATCATTCAACGCATTTTGGACAAGATCCTTGAAAATGAAACATTGTAAAGTTTTATGCTCCAAAATATTATGATATTTGTGAAAACCTCTTTTCTTTATTTGTTTTAACGGTGGCACTTTTGCACCTCGTGGTACTAAGATTTGGCCATATGCAACCAATATATAAAATATCTCATCACATTTGGTCACACGAAAGTATAGGTTTTCTTGGGGAACTTGTCACTATTATCAAACTCAACACAGTTCTTCCCAATCAACGGTGTAAGAAGTTTACACACATGGAAGTCTCTACCTCGACTCGGCCACATCGACCTCATTTTCTTCGACATGATTATATTTAACATCTAACCTTTGAGTATTATCATCCATGTCGACGTAAGCCACTAGTTCCTTCTTATTTATACTCATTTTGGCTTTCTCAACCTTTAATCATTCGACTTGTCGAACTCTATCTGCCAGTTGGACCATATCCCTTAGATATTATGTATCTAATTTCTTTCTAATAGAATAATCTAAACCTCTAGCCTCCATATCGACTAGTTTGTGCTCATGAACTTGGGTAAAGCACGTTACTTTTAAAAGTCGAAACCTATTTAGGTAGTCGTTGATCGATTCAGTGAATTTTTGCTTCACGCTCGACAACTTTTTCAAACTGATTTTAGACGGTTCCATATAAATTTGCTCATGGAACAACCTTTCCAAACAAGTCTAATTATTAATGGAATGTGCAGGGAGCGTCGTAAACCACATAAAATCATTTTTTATAAGAGATCTAGGGAAATATCTCATACTTAAATTCTCTTTTTTCACTATATCCCCCGCTTAATTACAATATCGAGCAATATGTTTGACTATAGACTCATTAGTATCACCAGTAAATTTGGTGAACTTAAGGACTTTCCAACCCCTATGGAGTTCTTCCTGTAATACATATTTCGACAATAAATATGTATAATTTGGAATTTGCAGGTCTAAGTTCATACCATTTTATGCCATTATTCTTTCAACTATGGCTGCAAGATTATTCTCTCCAAACATATTTTCTTGTCGGACTTGTTGGACCACTTGGTCGGCATCCTGGTTTTAATTAACCACTAAAATTAGCGAACGTTCAAATTCTCTAGGTCTCTCTTGTTCGACGACTTTAATCACTTTGGCTTTCTCAACCTTTAATCATTCGACTTGTCGAACTCTATCAGCCAGTTGGACCATATCCCTTAGATATTATGTATCCAATTTCTTTCTAATAGAATAATCTAAACCTCTAGCCTCTATATCGACTAGTTTGTGCTCATAAACTTGGGTAAAACACGTTACTTTTAAAAGTCGAAACCTATTTAGGTAGTCGTTGATCGATTCAGTGAATTTTTGCTTCACACTCGACAACTTTTTCAAATTGATTTTAGACGGTTCCATATAAAATTGCTCATGGAACAACCTTTCCAAACAAGTCCAATTATTAATGGAATGTGCAGGGAGCATCGTAAACCACATAAAATCATTTTTTATAAGAGAGCTAGGGAAATATCTCGTACTTAAATTCTCTTTTTTCACTATATCCCCCGCTTAAGTACAATATCGAGCAATATGTTTGACTATAGACTCATTAGTATCACCAGTAAATTTGGTGAACTTAAGGACTTTCCAACCCCTATGGAGTTCTGCCTGTAATACATATTCTGACAATAAAGATGTATAATTTGGAATTTGCAGGTCTAAGTTCATACCATTTTGTGTCATTATTCTTTCAACTATGGTTGCAAGATTATTCTCTTCAAACATATTTTCTTGTCGGACTTGTTGGACCACTTGGTCGGCATCCTGGTTTTAATTAACCACTAAAATTAGCGAGCGTTCAATTTCTCTAGGTCTCTCTTGTTCTACGACATAGGGCAAAAAAATTGCCTTTGATTAACTGTATTTTCTTCAAGGATGATACTCTCATTTTGAATCAACCTAACCACCTAGGGTTGTATAATTTGTCAAACTTGCGCTTGATGGGTGTGATAAGTGCAAATTTTTACTATTTTTGTACATAAAAACGTGGCAATTTTGAGCTCTGTTCTGAACTGGACCAACGACTAGGCGTGACCCAATCCTTTCTGGTCCACGAAACGGCCCAATAACTTGTTATCCAAGGGACCCATTGCCATGGTGGTCGTCCCCGCTCTCGTCCATGGCCTCTGCTCGACAACAACAGGGACCTCCCAGAATCGACCATGACAACTCTTGCTCGGGGGCCTCGTGCCCGACACAACATCTCCCGACCATAATGATCATCCTCGTTCCGTTCCTGGCAGTTACCTATTTTTGGGGGGTCCGCGATCCAGGCCCAAAAATAGGGATCGTTGTCCACGCATTGGGGGCTCCCTATATAAATCCTCTCATTTGAGAGGGTCATGTATTGAATATTCTCTCCTCAAACACTTTACTCGTACTTGCTAGCTCTTATGCCCGTTCTGACTTTGGCATCTAGTACCTTGCAGGTACACCCCCTCCCGTTCTCTTCATCGCACTAGCAGACTCGAAGATCCATGTCAGCAGCCATTGAAGGTCTGATCACTAGGTAAGATCAAGCTCTAATGTGATTTATTTCCCTGATTCTCTTATAGAATGTTATACATATTACATTTAGCTATGGTATCATTGATGTGTGTGCTAAGTGTGTTGGAAAGTAAAAAACAAGGGCACAAAACCAATAAATTGGAGCAAAGCCAAAGAGGATGGAAATAAGCATGGTCGTCAGGCGACATTTAGCTACCAGAAAGCGAGCTCGTTGGGCGAGCTGTGGCGACCAAGAAGTGAAACATTCCACTGTTTAGGCAGAAGCAAAATTGTGCCATGGTCGTAGGGTGAAAGTTAGCGAAGTTAAGTTTGTCGAGCAAGATTTTCCTCGCCGAGCAAGATTAGATATTTTCTCAAGGGCAGTTTGATCAAATAATTTCCAGATACAATACAATAAAGTAAAGTTCGTCGGGCGACCTGTAGCTCGTCGGGTGAGATAGGAAATTTTTAGTTTTTATATATTCATTTCTTCATAGAATTTCTAAGGATCTCTTGGGGAATTTTATACCCATTTGATCAAATATGATACTGTAGAGTTATAAGCTTAGGAAATAACAAAGGGAATTACATCTTGAAGATTTAGATTTGGATTCTTCGAAATTGTTGGGACACTGCGATGGAAGCTTGTTTTTCTTCCTTCTTCTCTTTGTAACCTCTCTCTTGTTATGGATTGTATGTAAGTTTACTTGTAAAAAGTATGTATCTTTGTTAATCATGGCATTGTATACGATCTATTTCATAAATCTATATCAATGTCATCTTTGTTTACCTATTAATCGTTGATTTGAACCACTATTGAGAAATATCTTCAGATCTGGATCTAGGATGAACATCTGTTAGATGCTTAATTCTAGAAATTGATTTAGATTCAACATTTGTGTGGGTATCGATTCTTAATGTTATGTATTGTTTGATAGGCTGAGAGATCGTCGATTAAACAATACAATTGAACTCTCATTGGCATTGTAGGTATGGACACTGATGTGAGCGATACATGATGATACTGATGAATGTTTTAGATTACGTACAACTGATTAGTATATCTTCGTATTTGAGTTGTGGATGAAATCTAATCCATACGAGCTCTCTTGTCTCTCAGATGATGCTTTAGTTTATTTATTCCTTCGTTATACTTTACTTTCAAGCAAAGCCAAACAAATTAAGCTTCAAAACATAGAGATCATTGGATGACATTTGATGTTGCACCAATCCATGTGGAGACGACAAAACCGAATATTTACTTTTTCTTGTCGCTTTACCGCTTAAGCAAAATGACATCGTTTATAAGGATTGGTGTGTGATATTAAAATGCCACCTACCACAACTGAAATCACAAAGGATTAGCAAGCACTAAGCCTATAACGAATAACAAGTTTGCAAGAGACAAACCTGTCAGATAAAGTTTTGAAATCCACCAATGGAGAAAATACTTGAATTTTATTATGATCAAAGATAACCTTGATAGCCACATCCAAATGTATTTAAATAGATAAAAAGAAATTCAAATGAATTTTTATTCCAAAACAAAAATAAAACATAAAAAATATTAATATATGAGATAAAATTATGGAACCTAAAGGTTCTTTAAAATTGTACTATTAAAATAAAAATTGGATGAGTTACTTGAAAATGATGTGGCTCAATAGATCTCACAAAATCCTCAAAGTTGCATCATTGGAGATGGTTTTCAATATACAAGTATTATATAAAAAATATTATGTAAAATTTATTTGTAAATAATTGTATTTTAAATAAATATATTGTTACATTTTACTTTAATAGTAAGATGTGTTGAATAGTAGAATTTATTATTTTGTATTCAATTGCATAGTATAAAGAATTTGTAATATTTTTTATGCTAGTTTATAAAGTTTTTAGAGACAAATATGTGAGCCTATGTGATTGTATATATATAATATTAACTTTAATTGTAATCCATCGTCAGTGTAATATATCAAACACTCTCGACACATCTTATTTAATATAATATAAAGTGTGTTGTACAAACAAATTTCTCTGCATGTATTAATAGGATTAATATTATTTATTTTCAGTTTTTTGTTGGTTTGTATAAATACCCAGATTTAACTAGTATAGCCTTTGGAAGTAAATAAAATAGCGTTTTAGAGAAAAGATAATGGGTATAGTTAGTTTAGTTTAATGAAATGAAAGAGTTAATTGGGCCCAAAATGATTCAAAATCCGGTCCAGTATGGTTGTAAAACGAAATGATGAAAGAAAATAATAAAAAAACGCCGTTGCCGGGGATCGAACCCGGGTCACCCGCGTGACAGGCGGGAATACTCACCACTATACTACAACGACAACTTGTTTATATTTTGATAAAATATTATACTAATCAATGAATCGTTATTAATACTGAAACCAATTGCATCCCCTCTCATACAATTATTTTATTTCCTTTGTTCTGTTTTTATTATATCGTTATTTTTTCTGCTCATAATTAAATGAAGAAATTTTTATTTTTTTTATTTGAATGTTGTATTTCTTGATTGAAATGTATATTAGTAAAATATAATTTATTTTATATATAGTATTTAAAATGTCTAATATAAATTTTAAATCTATCTACATCTTCTAAGTTATTTTAAATGAATTACTATTTAATATCTCACCAAATATTATTTAGAAAATATTATCTTATAAAATAAATCATTTATTATTATTATTATTATTATTATTTTTGGAAAAACAGAGAGGGTCGGAGAATAAAGAGAAAAGATTACATAGCAATTAACGTAGGAGTAGAGAGTCAAATACAATGAGCTAACAAAAAAAAGAGGGCAGAAATTCGCTCATTAAACATCGAATCAACACCTAGATTGCACCAAATATTGGCAAGTGCATTTACACATGTATTTGACTCACGATAATCTAAAATATTACCGTGACACTTAGATTGAAATTTATATGAAGTCCAATTGCTCAAAACCCAAACTCATTTGATAATATTAATTCGTCTAACATATTACAACGTTTAGCAATATATGCACTACAAGAACCCAAATTTATTGTGAGGCCTCCAAGTAACTCATAGTACAACCTTTTGAAAGACAACCACATCCAGCTATAAAGTCGTTCTTACTAGCTTCATCCGTGTTCAATCTCACCCAACATAAAGTAGGAGGATGCCACCTTATTTGCTTACCTATCGATCCAACTCCATCTTACAACCATGTAGTTTCCCAACTAAAAAATACTCATGTTCAAATTTAGTAACATGCCACCACTGAATTCTATGTATAAAAATATCATCATGTAGTTCCTTATTCCTCTATATCCAAAGTGCATGGCAAAAGGTTGCCCAAAGCTCTGACCATGACGGATCTCCACTGATATCAAAATCCAAACACAAAGCAGTATCCACCCACTTCTTAATATTACTGATCGTACCTGGAGATCAGGATCCGATGTGGTCAGCGTTGAACGTGGGTGAAACACGGTTGATGGTGGGAGAAAAGAGGTGTACCTGCAAAGGCACTCCGATGCTAAAGTCAGGGAGCGAGCAACGAATGAGCAAGTACGAGATTTAGGGTAAGAATTTGAATACCTGACCCTCTCAAATTAGAGGGTTTATATAATGTCCCTGGCGCATGGTAATTTGTCCTTTTTCATTGGGTTTGGATCGTGGACCCCCCAATAATAGGTGACTGCCAGACTCCGACCGTTGGGGGGAACGCTTGGATCGCTCGGATGATGTTAATACCGAGCGACGCTAATGTCGGACAGACGTTCCTCGGCTGATCCTGGGGGTTCGACCCTTGTTGGGTGTGTATCTTGGTCGGAGGTGCTGATGGCCGGATCGGAAGGGACTTCCGGGCAGATTGAAGATGTGTCAGTTGCCAAAGAGTCGTTGGACCGTTATGGACTAGAAGATGGATTGAACCCAAGTTTGAGAATTGGGCCAGTACAGAATAGGAGCCCCCCTAAGTTGTTGTTTCTGGTCAAAGGAGCGATGACTTAAGGGTGGCTAGCTGCTCAGACTATTTCTTAGTGTCGACCGAATAACGCTTGATCCGATCAAACGGTTCCTTCTGGAGAAGTAGGAGACAACTCGAAAATCGAGCAACCCAATGGATGGTCGGTACCGAGGGATAAGAAACAAAGAGGTGACGTGTTTTGGAATTTGTGCCAATTTAATGCTACTGACGGCTAAACTAGGGGCTAGCGCGTAGGTCATGATTGCCTAGGGATAGGGGTCACGCCTACACACACGTGTTCCTATCTCTATAAATAGGGGAAGTTTTTTCATTTTCAACTTTTTCTGCCTTCGCTTTTCTACTCGATGCCTTCTACAATATTTAGTTGTCGTCCACATCTGTCGACCACCGCGACTACCCTTCCGACCACCGTACAACCCTTCTCCAAAATCATCCTCATCGTGTCTCAACCATCTGGTAAGCGTTTTTATCTGTTTTCGCGTTCCTTTTTCTTTGCTTAGACACGCATGTGGTTAGGTTCTTGTTTTAAAATGTAGAATAAGTAATCTAGAGAGTTTCCTAGGTTGTTGTAGTGACAAGGTGTCATCCTGGTGATGAATCGCTCTTAGAGTGTCTGGGCCGTGGTCGAGATGCTGCTCGTGTCGGAACCCTAACTGCATTAGGCGGCGGTTCTGTTTGAAGATTAACAAGAGCTCTGGGTTTGGTGTCTCAGCGACCAACTGGTTGTTGTGATGTTCCTTCCCCGTTGTATGTTCTCGTGGTCGACATTAGTTAGGTGAGTAGACCCCTTGAGGGCTTTGGTCGGGGACTTTGTTCTCTGTCTGTTGCATTCCCTTTCACTTGATAGGTAATGGAAGGATGGATTTAATGTCTTGATCGAATTCATTGACGTCTTTCCTCTACTTTTCAGGTGAAAGATTTCTCGTTCACCCGTTCGACATCTCATCCGAGGAGGAAACGCGAGAGTACTCTGGTTCCTCTGCTACGGTCCCGAGCAGTTCCGAAAGTTCTTCAGAGGAGACTGATACTGCAACAACTTCTGGTGGAGCGGCGAGCTCCCAGGATGCTACTGATGACAACAATAAAAATCCAACGCCCGAAGAATGGGTTATGGAAGATCTGCTTGATAAGGTTTCGAGCTTTGCTCGGCTACGGACGGAACCATTGCCTCTGGTGGGAGACCCAGCATATTGGATTGTGACATGCCCGGGCAGTGACGACAGGATATACTCTGACTTCGGGGGGAAGAAATTTTCCGTGCATGATTATGTTTTCACGACCATGAGGGTCAGGTTTCCGTTCAACAATCTGACATGTTCGGTGTTGGGCCACTTGGGGGTGGCACCCTCACAGTTGCACCCCAACTCTTATGCCTTCATGAGGGCATTTGAGCTGACGTGCTTGCACCTGGGTGTCGGGGCCACTCTACCACTCTTCTTCCGATTGTTTTCCCTGCAGCGGTAGGTAGAGCGAGGAGGTGCCCGGAAAGGATTTATTTCGTTTAAACAGCGGACCAAAATTTTCAAGGCGCACTCCGAATCCATTCGCTCGTTTAAGGATGACTATTTCTTGGTCGAACCTGCGACCTAAGAGACAACCCGATCAATCAACTTCATGGGGACCGACACCAATGTCGATGGGACACCCAAGCTCTATGCACAAGGAAGGGAGATCCCTCGCCGGCTTTGGAGGTTCCCTTTTTCCTGGGATCACCTTCACTATGCTGCACCGGTGAGCGAGTTTGTCCAAGTCGGGGACAGGCTGAACGAGGACGATGAGGCTAGCTTCGAGGAGTTTCGCAAGCTGGTGGCGTCTTTTACTCTCGTCTTGATACTAGACGGGGAGGGATAAAAGAAGCTCGATAATGATGGGGGCGCGGTTGTGGATCATCCATTGATCGACGTTACGGGGCTCCTTGCTTGTAAAAACAGGTGGGATGTATCTGAGTTTTATGGTATTTTATTTGTCTTGGTCGTATAATTCGCGTTTTCGCACTGCTCGGTACTGATTATATTTCCTTTTGTCTTTTTGCAGCTTCCATGGCCAAGCCCCTGGACAAGATTCAGGAGAAAATAAGGCAGGGGAACAAGAGGAAGATCAAGATGGTTCAGACCCGGCTGGCGGGCAACGCTACAAGTGGCTCGGGCTCGGGGCCGATCACTCAGGGTTCCCTGGGTGTGTCCTCGGCACCCCAACTGAAGAAGCAAAAAGGGGTTCTACTGTGATGGATTTGACCGTCAACGCCTCCCCAAACCCAAGTTCATCATGCCTCCCTATTTTGTGATGCGTAATTACTTCGAAGAAACAACACTAGAGGTTCAACGGGCAGACACCCTGCATGTCGAGGGTATGGATTGTCCTGTTCGACGACTATCCTTTACGCAAGATGCGAGTGCCGTTATGAGGGTGGTGACCATGGCTTTGATGTTGGTCGAAAAAGAGGCTGAACATGAGCGGGAAATCATCCGTTTGAAGGCTCTTCTGGCGACGTCCGAGGAGAATGCCAAGAAGGCTACGGAGGAGGCGATCAAGTCGCTCAAAGACCATGCTGAGGTGATAGCTAAGTTGGAGATGGATAAGAGGAAGGCGTTTGACCAAAACAGAAGGATGAAAGAGGCTTTCATGCCTGCGGAGGACGAGGACACCAGAGGCCTGTTGTCTCGGGCGCACTTCTTGGCAAGGTTAGACAAGGAATTAGAAGACCTGCGGGAGTCGACCAAACTGAGATTTCAAAATGTCGTTGATAAGATTAGGGTACTTAATCCAGAAATGGATTTGGACACTGATCGTATTAACTATTTGTATAAAGTTGAGGATGGTCAGATCTTCGTTCTGGATGACATGATCGTTGGTGATACCCCGTCCGAAGAACCTGCTCAACTTGTCCAGCCCGATGTCCAGCCGATCCAGAGCGAGGGTCATCCTAACGCCCATGCGGAGGAAGGGAACTAGTCTGGCCTGTGTGCCGTAATATTGTAATTTTACTTTCTTTTTGTTGTTCGTGGACCTGGTCCCTGTTTTATGTAATTATGAACAAGTCGGCCCCTCGGGGTCACGATATTTTAATTAAAGTTTCCGACCTTGGTGGGCATTTTTTTATCACCTTGGCATTGTTTTTATTGTTATACGTAATCGCTCGTCCGTCAGAGGACCATTATCTTGAATGCGTAAATTTCACTAAGTGTTTTATGCTCGACACTTGTTTGGTCGTAACACTGATCGTAGAAATGCGAGGACTTGCTCGAGTAGGGGGACAACGTTCGTTGAAAGGTATAGTTTGTTGGTTAGGGGATCCGAACAGATGCGTAGAGGCTTGCTCTAATGTGGCGCCCAAGTCAAGATTATGTCTCGGGTTCCGTGGCTTTAACGTCCCATCGCGAGCTAGGGTTATCCCTGTTCGTGGTACTTAGGCGAAGACAAACTCGTTTGAGTATCCGTTCGTGCGGCAGTTATCTCCCTTGGGTACTAGGGGGTTGATAACGAGAAAATGTATCGATTATATTGCTAAGTTTCATTACCGTTTTATCGTATAATCATCGTTTTAACACCCGATTCCTCGAGTTTTTCTTACCATTTTGCAGGTACATCATATATGGAGCTAAATCATGAGCCAAGAGCAAAAGGAACCAAAACAACCATAAAAAGATGAAGAAATGAAGAAACCTGCAAAACTGCATAATTTGTTGCACTCACGGTCGTCACCTAGGTGTCACGACCGTGACACCCCAAAAGAAGCAATCACGACCGTGATGACCTTGTCACGACCGTGACACTTAAAATGCAAGGGACACGAGCGTGATGCCCTTGTCACGACCGTGACAAGGGAAAAAGGAGGTTATTTGACTGAGACTACGTCAAAACATTACGTGCACATGGTCTGCCTATTTTTTAGCCACGTCCCTATATTTTCTCAGCTGCTTCAACGAGGCCCAATGCAACAAGTCCAAACCACAAGCCCATTAATTGTTCTATAAATAGCTTAAATTTTATGAACAATGGACAGAGCATTTTTTTTTATCAATTTCCTGCGGAAGCTCTGCCGAATTATTTTACGCCTTTTATTTCAGCATTATTTTCAGTATTCTATTTTTTATTGTATCCAAACCCAACCTATAACAATTTCCAACATCAGGAAATTGTTATAAAAATTACTTGTTTCTAAACCTTCAGAATTTTATTTTATTTTCGATTCCGAACCGATTAAGTTTGTTTTAACTACATACCGCCCTAAGGTAATTAGCTACTCATTTTTGTTGAACCAGACAGAGGCAGAGAAACAATAAACAAAATATTCATGGCAGAAAAATAAATAAACAACATAAATATTAAATTGCAAATAATAAAAAACCTGATCAACAATAAAATGGCAGACTCCTTCTTCCACAGACCGGAAAGCTCGGAGTATTAACCATAGGCTTAAAATAATTAATAGCTTAACATTCTGGCTAATACTTTTTATTTAAAATCGACCTTTTCGTTACGAGAGTAAGGAAAGAGTATTAGGTTAGGTCAAGACCACGAGAGTGTGAGATTTTAACCAGATAGCTAAAGTTAGGCATTTAAATTAAACACAGCGAGAGCGTTTTAAAATAAATTAGAATTACTAAGTTTCCAAAAATTATCTCTAAACACTTATGGGCTAGCGAGAGCAGGCATAGGGCTTTAGGGGTAAGATCTGAGATAAGACCACGAGAGTGTGAGTTGAGGGTATTTAAACTGGTAACCTCTACAGAATAGTTTAAGTGAACACCTTAATAAGCCTAAGTTAGATTGACCCGCCTAAGTTAGTATAATTACATACCGACCGCCTTAGTATTATTTTATTAAAAACTAAAATTTAATTCCCGCCTTTAATATTTTAAAAACAACAAAAAATCGTGACAACCCTTCACCTTAGCTAAACTAGAAGTTCATCTAGCACTAAGTAACCATAGAGTCCCTGTGGATCGATAATCTTAAATATTACTTCGATAGGCTGTGCACTTGCAGTTAAGATACCGCTAGACACATAATTAGATACGTCTTTAGCCCATCAAGTTTTTGGCGCCGTTGCCGGGGACCTTAATTTAGTTACTAGTGCACTTTAGGTAGCATTGTCTAGACTAAGGTATTAACTATTTAATTTTCTTAATCTAAATTCCCGAGTGTATGCCAAGTACTCGCTCTAAAGGCGAAGACTTGCAACCTCTAATCCCAGAATCGGAACGCTTCTTACACGTAAGAAGACGGATATTCGATTACGAAAAAAGTTACAATATTCCAGATCTTCAATTAGATCCGCCTAAACCAGTCGTAACATCAAAGGACGCAGAGATGGCTGAAGAATAGAATCACCCACTCAAGTATTACGCAAGTCCTTCGCAAGCTGAACCGCATTCAAGCATTGTCGCACCGGCTATCAACCGAAATGATTTCGAACTAAAACCTTCGTTGATATCAGCCGTGCAACAAAATCAATTCGCCGGAAATCCTACCGAGGATCCGAACCTTCATCTTTCGATCTTTGTGCAATACGCAGATACCGTAAAAGCCAATGGAGTTACCCAAGAAGCTATTAGACTACGTTTGTTTCCTTTTTCACTTCGAGACAGAGCAAGAGCCTGGCTTCAATCTCTGCCTTCGAACTCAGTAACTACGTGGGAGGAACTAAAGAGAGTTTTCTTGACCAGATATTTCCCGCCTAGCAAGACAGCTATGCTGAGAGCTCAGATCAACAAATTTAAGCAAAGGGAAAGCGAATCACTATTCGAAGCTTGGGAACGCTATAAGGATATGCTGAGACTTTGTCCACATCACGGATTAGTAGAATGGATGGTCATCCATACCTTCTATAATGGACTCTTGTACAATACAAGAATGACGATTGACGCTGCCGCAGGCGGTGTGTCGCTCCCGACAAATGAAACTGGATCATATGAAGGTACAGACGCGAACGGTCGGCGAAAGGGACAATGAGAACACACAGCCGTGAACTCACTGGAGATGAATAGAGTCGCCAGCTAGGCATTTTTATCCCGGAGGAAAGGCAATGCTGCATAGACCTAGGAAAAGATGGATAAGACGGTTGCGAACCAGAGAGACTGAGAAAGGGGGTTGGTTACAACCTGGGAAGGTATTAGCACCCAGATTGTCCGTCGTACTCGACGGGATCCACGCTTAAAAGATTTGTGTTTTAAAGGGGTAGTGTCCGTGCAATCTGTGTATAAAGAGCTGGAAAGATGATGTACAGGTGTCAGTGTAAAGTGCATAAGTGATGTGAAGTATGGAAGTGTCAGTGTAAGGAATAAGAATGAACTGCCCAAGATAATGAGGCTAAAGAGTGAAGCTAGAAGGAAGGGGAATATACAGAGACTTTTGTTCGATAACTGTTAAGTTATGCCTACGTATCCTCTCGTGCAATGAGGAAGTCAGAACACCGTAGTTCGACCCAAAGAGACTTAAAGAAATGACTGGTGAACTGCTTGCTTGTCAATGTTCAAGTGTATGACCTGTCTGGCTCAGGTGCAAACTGTCTTGCATTAGACAGAAGGAGCAAGTTCTCGTTTGTGAGTGAATGAGATGAGAAAAGAATCCCGAAGGAGACGATTATTGTTTGTTTTTGTGTTTTCAGTATTTTATTGCTTTTGAAAGTTTGTCATAAGTTAATGAGCTTAATTCTAAACCAATGGATTTAGTAAACTCATCACATCTTCCCTCTGATTAGGGGTAATGAGAGTACCTTAAGTGTGAAGTCAGATTCTCACACTTAATCACCTTTGATGTAGGATTAAGATCATTAACCTACTTGTGATTATTTAGATGTTTTTGGTGTTTTTGTTTAGTGTTGAGTAATGAGATTAAGCCATAATCAGGGATTAAACAGACTCATTACACCATCCTAATAGAAGGATAATAGATGAGAATGTTTAAGCTGAGGAAAGCTCTTCAACTTAATCCATGATTAGGGATTAAACTCATGACAAAACAAGCCTTTGATTAAGTGGATTTTATTCAATGGTATGATGATGAAGTGAATTTTATGGTTTGTAAGACAACTTGGGGGGGACTTGTCCATTAATACTAGGGTTAGTCCTTCTTAACCAATTAAGGAAGAATTAGAACCCTAATACAAGGCCCAAGTTACAAGTGTGATGTCTTGATGATTATTAAATGGATTGATTAAGGAGTTAAACACCTTAAGGGTTTAACACTTAGGATTAAAGTTATACACTCCATCCTAAGAGAAGGATGCAGGCATAAGCTTAATCACAAAGCCTTAAAGCCTTTAGGGTTTAGTCCCTGATTATGAGATGAGGAGAGATGACTCAAAAGAGACACAAAGGTAAAACTAAGAGGGGAGACTGATCAAAACCCTAATCATTGTCATGCTTGGTTGTTCCTAAGGTTTGTGAGGTTTTCAAGAGAAGATCTTCAATGGAACCACCAGGAAGCAGATGAAAGGATCAAGAGAAGCAAAGTGACTTGCTTCATTCAAGAAGTCAAGTCACTTGAAGAAAGAAAGTGGGAGAAACAAGAATGAGCAAGCTCAATCTCAAACACATATAGAAATGCAGCAATGGATGCAAGAGAGATGAAAAGAAAAGTTATGAGAAGTGAAGGAAAATTCACTTCTCAAAGTCACTTACCACCTGAAATGTTAGAAAGAAATGCAATGCAATGCAAAATGAGATGAAATGGTATGATGCTAAGCAAAACCAGAAGCATGTTGATGATGATTATGATGTTATGAGATGCTGCAAACATGAGGCAGCACATGGAGATGTTCATACAAGATCATGGATGCAAATGATGCAAACTAAGGAGCATGAATGAACATGAAAAGTTATGAAGCACACAAGGTAAATGTCATGGCAAATATGTGATGCAATGATCAAACATGCTTCCTACATGTCTTAAGATGTCAAATGGAACACAAGCATGCATAAAATGCAAAGACAAGTCATGTTATGCAAGAGAATGCAAGAAGGATGCAAATGAAAGCCCAAATTAGGGTTTAAAGATCAAACAACAAACAAAACCCAAAAACAGAAGCAAACCCTAAGATAAAAAATGGAAAATGCCTTCCAAAGAAACCCTAAACCTATACTAAATCAATGTCCAAAGGGGAGCTCTCAACTCTTAACCAATCTCAAGATATGAATTTTCTAAGTTATTAGGGTTTTTAGGGTTCCTAAACAAAAGAAATGCCAAACAAATTGAAAATGAGGAATCAAATCAAGGCCATTTAATCCTAGAAACTACATGCTAAACACAATGCAATGCAAAAAGAATCAATGTCCAACTCTTCTCAAATAGGCAGAAATGAATTTTTGAACTTATGATCAAAATAATGCACCAAAAATGATTTAATTCAATGAAAAATTCTTAAAATGCATCAAGATCAAAAAAGAAATTTGTTTTGAAGATTGGACAATGTTTCTAAATGTCTTAGAACATTTCATGAATTTTTTTGTAATTTTTAAATACCTAAAAGTATTTTTAATTAATTAATTCCCATTAATCAATTAAAAATAATCTTTTAAATATTTAAAAATGCTTTTTTAATGATAAAAAAATAAAATAAAAATATTTTTGTGTCATAAAAATTAATAAAACTCAGAGGAAAAAGTTTCATAATTTTTATGCATTTTTAACTATTTTTAATAAATTATGCAAGTTTAATGAAAAGAAATGAAAATAAAATTGATTTAATCTGAATTAAATGAAAAGTAAGCTAATCCTAAGGTGGATATTCAAACTGGGCTGGGGACCGTTGACTGGCGCGCAGATCCAAGGGTCCTGGTTGACTCTGATTAAATTAATTAAATTAAGGATTAATTAAGCTAATTAGGAGGATTAGGGCAAACGAAATGATCTGGGCCGTTCAAAGCAGCGGGAAGTCAACAAGTCAGAGGCAATCTACGCTCAGCATTCAAATGGCCATAATGACCTGAGTTTAGGGTTAATCACCCTCAGGTGACCGGAGAGAAGCTCCGGTCATCTTCTCCGGTTGCACAAAAACCCTAGAACACGATTCAGGTACCTATTCTACAAATCAAGCACACCTAAATGATCCTCTAACTTCCTAGGTCATGAATCCATCTCCAAACAACATTTATGCATCATGAATCAAAGGAATCGAAAGGAAAGAAATTCACGGGCAAAAATTCAGAGGGACCATACAAGCTCAGTTTTCACTCATTTTTAAATCTAAACATATCACCATGATCCTGGAAGCATGCATTTTCACTTTATAACAAAAAATCAGAGCTTTGAGAGAAAAGTTTCATGGTCATACCTGAGGTGACAACTCCTGTTTCTGGGCTTTCAGAGCAGTTTCTTGATGCAAGCTAGCTCCAATGATTCTCCTGGTGCTAATGGCAGGCTTGGAATGAACTTTAACAAGCTATTTCAAGAGGTTCCAAACTGATATAGCAGAAAGTGAGCTTTGTGTACAGGCTGTTTTAGGTCAATGTAAAGGGTGGTTTTGACTCCTTGTGGTATGCTTGACTTGTTGGTGAAGAAAGATGAGGTGTTTGATGGCTGGATGAAGGGATTCGATGAGTTCTGGTTTGGAAGGTGAGGAATGGTGAAACTCAGGTCAGGCTTGTTTCAGGCTTGAGCTTTGGTGGTTTTAGGTCTATGGAGTATGGTGAGTTGAATGGTGAAGATGGTTTTTGTGTTTGCAAGCTGTGGAGGCAGATTCGAAGCAACTTGCAAGATGAGGTGTTTTTGTGAATGTGTGTGTATGAGATGTTTCAGCCTTGCTAGATGTATGGAATGCCTTGCCCTTTGTCCACATAAACCTCTCTCATTGGTCAGATGATTGGACATGTGCTTTATTGATTGGTAAGTCACCTTTTGCAAAAAGTCAAAAATTGTGTAAGGAAGGTATGGCTCATGATCTAGGCTAGTACAAGGCTGGTTCTGGTGCAGCAAGGTGAGGTGAGAGGCTAGCCAAAGTGCAGCATCCAATGTCATAGTTGTAGGAAGTGAAATGAGTGGTTTTGCAAGTTGTTGGCTCTTTGGTTCACATGTGATTTCCTAATTCCACGAGCCATAATTCATGGGCATTCTTGGTTCAATTCTGATTTTTATGACTTATAGAATGTTTGTATGCTGGTTTGAAATGAACTAGAGGTCACAAGAGGCATTGGTTCATGACTTTGCAAAATTTCCTTTTGAAACATGCCTTGAAAATCAATGATTTTAGCCAACTTTGTCATGCCATAACTTTTGATCCAAGAAGAGTTTGATCATGTTCTTGTACTTTTTGAAAAGGGAAAGATGAGATCTACAACTTTCATGACCAAAGTTTTTCCATTTGAAGCATTTTTGGATCAAGAATCAAGGCTTGAAAAATGACCTAAAATGAGGCATTCTTGAAAAGTCAACTATGCCCAAAAAGTCAACATTTGCAAAAACCCTAAATTCTTGATTTTTATGAACTTCAACCTTCTTCCATGATCAAATAAAGATCATATACACTCAAAATGATGAAGATCACCCATTGGTTGGGTCATTGGGGGCCTCAGATGCCCTGATTTTGCACTGACTTGTCCAGAAAGTCAACCTTTGATCAGATGACTTCCCCATGGAATTTCTTCATGAAAATTGATATGCATACTCCCTATACCATATAGAGACCAATGGAAACAATAATGACCAAAAAAATTGGGGTTATGGCCTCTGAAACCAAAACCCTAATTCTAGGTCAACTGTGCAGTCAAACTTGGCTCTGCATCCATTCAAACCCTAGTTCTTGTGATTCTTTTGAATTCTTGACTTTGAGAGGGTGTACTATGATGCTTGAACACATATGGATCCCTTTGAAGTGATTGGTTGCCTTTGGAGTGGCTCAAGAAGCCCTGAGATTGCTCAGATCACAAACCCTAGGTGCAGATGACTTATAAACTATGCAGTGAATCAAAAATGAGATGTGAGATGATATGATTGTGCTTATGCATATGAGAATGATCACAAGCCATGGTGAAATGGGTGAGGGCAAATTTGGGGTGTTTACAGCTGCCCCTATTCAAACATGAGTTAGCTGTGCAGGATGTAAGCGACGGCTTATCAGGCAAACAAGATAACTTGTGGTTGAATACCAAAGACAGTCCAAAATTTGCACTCACAGAATGAAGAAGAAAAGGGATATAGATTGTAAAAGGAAAATAAAGTATCTTGTAAAGTGTGGGCGACGGAGGACGACCGTCGAGCAGAGGACGACTGCTGGGTAAATAGCAATGACGGGGACGGCCGACATGCTGGGGATAAAAGGTAAAGCCAAGACGGGGACGGCCGACTAGCTGGGAAAAATAAAATCGTGATGGGGACGGCCATCAAGATAAAGCTGTAAAATTTTCTGGGGGATTGATGAAACATGACGGGGACGGCCATCAAGTTCACAAAGGTAAAGTAACCAACGATGGGGACGGCCATCGGGCTAAAAGGAAAAGGGACCACGACGGGGACGGCCATCGGGTTAAAGAATAAATGAAATAAACAGATGATGGGGTACGACCATCAAAGGTGAAGGACGATCACCTAGCAGGGGACGGCTGCTCTGTTGGGGATAGAAGAAATATGATGGGGATGGCCATCAAAGGTGGAGGACGACCACCTGGCAGGGTACGACTGCCGAAAATATCAACGATGGGGACGGCCATCGGATAGAAAAGGTCAACGATGGGGACGGACATCGGACGAGCATGATGGAGGACGACCATCAAGAAGTGGAGGACGACCACTCAGCAGGGGACGGCTGCTCTCAGGGTTTATCATAACACAGGACGAGCGTCAGATAACCAAAAATCAACAATGGGGACGGCCATTGGATAAAGTGATGAAGGACGATCATCAAAAGGTGGAGGACGACCACCTAGCAGGGGACGGCTGCTAGAAAGATCAACGATGGGGACGGCCATCGGATGAGCATGATGGAGGACGACCATCAAGAAGTGGAGGACGACCACTCAGCAGGGGACGGCTGCTCTCGGGGTATCATAACACAGGACGAGTGTTAGATAAAGGAAAAAAAGCTTAGTTGGCGATCTACTGGGGGTATAGTAAACACGGACGAGTGCTTACATCCAAGAAACAAAGGTATAAGTGTTTGGTATGGTGTACAGATTAGAGATGCGGACGAGCATCCTTAAGACTATGATACGGACAAGTATCGTGTAGAAACAAGCTGACACATGTTCAGAGATGATGATACGGACGAGTACCATCTGGTTAACAAAGAACACGGACGAGTGTTGCATCTGAAAGGACTCTTCTGGGGAATAGTAGGCACGGACGAGTGTCTATATTCAAGAAGACATAAGTGTTTGACACAGTATATGGATTAAAGATGCGGACGAGCATCCTTAGGACTATGATACGGACGAGTATCATGTAGAAACAAACGCTAGACGCAATGTTCTGAGATGATGATACGGACGAGTACCAACTGGTTAACAAAGAACAAGGACTATTGTCGAATCTGTGGGGATATGAGCGGTGGTGTATACAAGATACGGACGAGTATCTGTATAAGTGTATCATGAGTAGTAAGTATATAGATGAGTGTTTTGTCTGCTGGGGAAGGTGACACGGACGAGTGTCAAAAGGAGAAAAGTATAATATCAACAAGTATACGGGTTGTAAAAGTGTAGGCGACTGCGCTGGGGATATGACACGGACGAACGTCAAGAAAATGTATATATAGGTATATGTGAGTGCAAAGAGGATGTCTTTGGCTTTCTGCTGGGGTATGACACGGACGGGTGTCAGGAAGTATCTGTGATATGGGTGATTTGTTTGCACAGAGTGTTCAGGCAACTTTACTGGGGAGTGATGATACGGACGGGTATCAAAAGGAAATATATACTGGTGTTTGTGATTTGTGATGCAACTGCTTTTGCTGGGATTTTGGTGGGGATCTCTGTACAATGAATGGTTATTATCCACAAGTGTTAATTTAGAACATGGCTTATGATTATGCTATGCGTTTGATTTTTGCCGTAATGCTCCGTATTAGACGGAATGCCACGCTCTGAGGGGATAGCATGATGCGAATGCTATGATTATGCAAAGATATCAAACCGGGATTCGGATCCCGTTGCCGCGAAGATCTCTGGCTGATCTGTTTGAAAAGGACCTCCCAGCTGGGGATGAGATCATTGGTAGATCTAGTGAGATGTATTCATTTGGGGATATAGGTCACTGGTTGACATATCCTAATAAATGTGAGGCCCAGCTGGGGTTTGTAGAAGCTTTCTTCACTCTGTTGTGATCTTCTATGCGCCGCTCTTCTGGATAGAGGCTGGGGATTCTGTGGGGAGATGGTTCCCTGACTTCTGCACTCAGCTGGGGATGAAATGGAAACTCGGCTGGGGGAATTATGAGAGGCAACTCAGCTGGGGATAGCAACAAGAGGCAACTCAGCTGGGGATAGAGCATTTCAGATGCTGAGATTGAGTGTATGTTGATTTGGCAACTTTGCTGGGGAAGTGGGCACCTTCCAGTGCCACGTGGAAGATAGACCGAGTTGATAATGATTCGCCAGCTTGCTGAGACGTAACTTGCATGCCCCAGGTTGCGTTCTGGATACCTGCAATCCTGCAAAGATAAGGAGACGCACAAAAGGTCCCGAGGTATCCTTTACTGGATTCCGTCATAGGAGTCAAGCATTCTCAAGAGTAAGTATATTCCCTGTAAGCATGTGTTTTATTATTATTACTTTTGGGAGAAAAACATCTGTACTTATGCAATTGATTTTTTTGAGACATCAGACATCCTTTGCAAATAAAAATATACAAAACGAAACATGACTGAAAAAAAAATCTGATTTTATTAATTCATGTGCCCTGAATTGGCAAGATACAGTCAAAGAAACATATCTCCTGAAATGAGGAGACTGTCACAAATTGAGAAACAAAAGTGCTGGCAGTGTTGGCGACGCTTTGAGGAGCTTCCTCTCCTGCTATGACTCGTATGACAATGACGTTCTTCTCGTCTTGCTTTCTAGAGAAAGTTGATTCTGATTGAAGCTTGATTCTGTCGAAGCTTTCCAAGTTGTAAGTGATACAGACGAATTCAGAGTGCAGTTGTTCGCTTATTCCCTTATTTTGCATGGATCGCCCTTTCGGGTTTTCAATCCATCGGGATACCCATTTTTGCCTGAGCTGTCCAATGCGGCTTTTCAACTCAGCGGGTGTACATTTTTTTATTTATTTTCCCTTATTTTTGCCCGAGTCTTTTATTCTATTTTTTGGCTCGCCGGGATGCCCTATTTTTGCCTGGACTTACATTCTGTTTTTATGTCCATCGGGTCATTTTATGCGAAGTATTTTTTAACTGCATCTGAATTCACAGGGGACGGGAAATCTTCACCATCCATGGTGCTGAGCATCAGTGCTCCACCAGAGAAAACTTTCCTTACCACAAATGGTCCTTCGTAATTTGGAGTCCATTTGCCCCTGTGGTCTGTATGAGGAGGGAGGATTCTCTTCAGCACAAGATCTCCTACTTGGTACCCTCGGTGCCTGACTTTCTGATCGAAGGCTTTCTTCATTCTTTTCTGATACAACTGCCCATGACAGATTGCAGCCAATCTCTTCTCTTCGATCAGACTCAGTTGTTCGTATCGGGCCCGAACCCATTCTGCTTCACCTAGCTTAACATCCATTAATACCCGTAGGGAGGGTAATTCAACTTCAACAGGTAGGACTGCTTCCATACCATACACAAGTTGATACGGTGTTGCCCCAGTGGATGTTCTGATTGACGTGTGGTACCCATGCAAGGCGAACGGTAGCATTTCATGCCAGTCTTTGTAGGTGACTACCATCTTCTGCACAATCTTCTTGATATTCTTATTTGCCGCCTCAACAACGCCATTCATCTTTGGCCTGTAAGGAGAAGAATTGTGATGTTGAATCTTGAAGTCCCGGCACAGCTCTGCCATCATTTTGTTATTTAAGTTAGAACCATTATCAGTAATGATTCGCTCGGGCACTCCATATCGACAAATGATATCTCTTTTCAGAAATCGGGCTACCACTTGCCTTGTAACATTTGCATATGAGGCTGCTTCAACCCACTTAGTGAAATAGTCAATGGCGACCAGGATGAATCTGTGACCATTTGAAGCAGTTGGCTCAATCTTGCCAATCATGTCGATGCCCCACATGGCAAAGGGCCATGGTGAAGACATGATGTTCAAAGGATTCGGAGGTACATGCACTTTATCTGCGTAGATCTGGCATTTGTGGCATTTCCTGGCATAGGCACAACAGTCTGCATCCATTGTGATCCAATAATAGCCTGATCTTAACAACTTCTTAGCCATTGCATGTCCTCCAGCATGGGTACCAAAAGAGCCTTCATGCACTTCATGCATCAACAAGTCTGCTTCTGTTCTATCAACGCATCTGAGGAGTACCATATCAAAGTTTCTTTTGTACAGGGAACCATCAGTGTTCAGAAAGAAACTTCCAGCAAGCCTTCTCAAGGTCTTCTTATCATTGGAAGATGCCCCAGGTGGGTATGTTTGATCCTCCAAGAAGCACTTAATGTCATGGAACCAAGGCTTATCATCTTTGACTACATCTGTTGCAAATACATATGCTGGCCTGTCGAGTCTGGACACTGAAATCTGAGGTACAAAGTTAGCAGCTTGAACTTTGATCATGGACGAAATGGTAGCAAGAGCATCTGCAAACTGATTCTCGTCCCGAGGGATATACTCAAGCTTGACTGTTGTGAAGAATGTCAATAACCTTCTTGTATAATCCCTGTAAGGTATCAGATGATCCTGGTGTGTATACCATTTCCCATTGGTCTGATTGACTACCAAAGCTGAATCTCCGAATACGGTCAATGTCTTGATCCTGAGGTCAATGGCTTCCTCAAGACCCATAATGCAAGCTTCGTATTCAGCTTCGTTGTTAGTGCAGTTGAAAGTGAGTTTTGCCGAGAAAGGCATGTGAACTCCCTTTGGTGAAATGAGGACTGCACCAACACCACGGCCATTCATGTTAACAGCCCCATCGAACATCATAATCCATTCTTCCTCCGGGTCAGGCCCTTCAGTGTGAATAGGCTCTTCATGATCTTTTGATTTAATGAACATGATGTCTTCATCAGGGAAGTCAAACCTCATAGGCTGGTAGTCATCAATGGGTTGCTCAGCAAGATATTCAGACAATATACTGCCTTTGATGGCTTTCTGAGATGTGTATTGGATGTCATACTCTGTAAGGATCATTTGCCATCTTGCAACCCGTCCGGTAAGCGCTGGCTTCTCAAAAATGTACTTGACTGGGTCCATCTTCGAGATTAATAAAGTAGTGTGGGTCAACATATACTGTCTCAGTCGGCGAGCAGCCCACGCTAAAGCACATCAAGTTTTCTCGAGCAGTGAATAACGTTGTTCACAGTCGGTAAACTTTTTGCTTAGGTAGTATATTGCATACTCTTTTCGACCAGACTCGTCATGTTGGCCCAGCACACACCCCATTGATTCTTCTAATACTGTCAAGTACATTATCAGAGGTCTTCCTTCAACTGGCGGCATGAGGATTGGAGGTCCTTGCAGATATTCCTTGATCTTGTCAAAAGCTTTCTGGCAATCTTCATTCCATCTGACCGTTTGTTCTTTTCTTAACAGCTTGAACAAGGGTTCACAGGTTGCTGTAAGGTGAGATATGAACCTTGAAATGTAGTTCAATCGACCTAAGAACCCTCGAACTTCTTTCTCAGTTTTCGGTGCAGGCATCTCTTGAATAGCTTTGACTTTATCAGGGTCCACTTCAATCCCTTTCTCGCTTACAATAAAGCCCAGCAGCTTACCAGACCGCACCCCGAATGTGCATTTGTTGGGGTTCAACTTCAGCTGGTACTTCCTCAGACGCTTGAACAACTTGAGCAGATTCACCAGATGATCTTCTTCAGTAAGGGACTTGGCAATCATGTCATCCACATAACACTCTATTTCTTTATGGATCATATCATGGAATAATGTTACCATAGCCCGTTGATACGTTGCACCAGCATTCTTGAGCCCAAATGGCATTACCTTGTAGCAGAACGTGCCCCAGGGTGTGATGAAGGTTGTCTTCTCCATGTCTTCAGGTGACATTTTGATCTGGTTGTATCCTGAAAAACCATCCATGAAGGAGAATACCGAGAACTGAGCCGTGTTATCAACCAATACATCAATGTGAGGTAGAGGGAAATCATCTTTCGGGCTGGCTCTGTTCAGATCCCGGTAATCAACACACATTCTTACCTTACCGTCTTTCTTAGGCACAGGTACTATGTTAGCAACCCACGGCGGGTAGCTAGTCACAGCAAGGAACCCGGCGTCCCATTGCTTCTGTACCTCTTCTTTGATTTTCATAGCCATGTCTGGGCGAGTACGGCGCAGCTTCTGTTTGACTGGAGGGCATTCTTCTCTCAGAGGCAGCTTGTGCACCACAATGTCGGTATCCAACCCTGGCATGTCTTGATACGACCAAGCAAACACATCCACATACTCTCGAAGTAGATCAACCAGTTGCTTCTTCACTGAGTCTTGCAGGCAGGCCCCGATTTTAACCTCTTTCACGTCTTCCTCCGTACCAAGATTAATCACTTCAACCTCCTCCTGGTGAGGGGTAATAACCTTTTCCTCTTGTCTTAACAACCTGGCTAGCTCTTCAGGAAGCTCATATTCTTCTTCAACCCCTTCATCAGCTTGATTGATCGGATTGTCAAAGTCATACGATGTCATAGCCGTGCTGTTGTCGGTGCTGTCAGGAAGGCACTCTCTGCAAGGGTTAAGTTGTTCGTTTTAGTGATCTGATTTTAATCTTATTTAGAAAAGTGAAATGAAGTTGTCATTTTGAAAACACTGCCATTTATTTTTGTACAAAAAAGAAAAATGGAAAAACAGTGAACGAAAAGAAAAAAGACGCGTTTGCAAAAAGATGTCTGATATTTCATTAATTGATCTTGTTTGCACAAAAAGTACAGATGGCCCGATTACAAAATGAGTCTTGTCATCTTGGGCAAGATGCAAGACTTTGATGCATGCTTATAAAAATACAGGAAATAATAATTACTCTGATCGAGTAACTCTTATAATTTCCTGGGAAGACCAGTTCGAGACACTGCTCCCCGGGATCTTTGGACGAATCCAATTCTCCAGATTGCGCTCCTCTTCCAGCTCGTCTTCCAAACAGTTGATAGCATCGGGGGTAAGCATCCCTCCACTGACAAAACCAGGCTCTTCAGCAGCCTTTGCTTGATGTTGAGTTGGTCTGTAACCCAACCCAAACTTGTCTTCTTTTTTCTCCACCGATAGCAGTTTGCCCCAGCCCTGGGCAGTTCCTTCCTCAACAACCTTCCGGGCTTGTTGATATGATGACATTGGAGTACCAGATACAGCAGATGCCTCATTCACATTCAAAGCTTCAAACCCCTGGCTCATTGTTTCATGGATCTCCCCATCCATTTCAATGTACTTATAGGTTGCCAGGTGGCTGACAAAAATGTCCTCCTCTCCACAGATTGTGACAACTTGGCCTTCCCACTCAAATTTTAACTTTTGGTGAAGGGTAGACGTTATTGCGCCGGCGGCGTGAATCCAGGGTCTACCCAACAAACAGCTGTAGGCGGGCTGAATGTCCATCACATAAAAGATAGTTTTAAAGGTCTGTGGGCCAATTGTCACAGGTAGCTCAATCTCTCCCAGAACCGATCTCTTAGAACCATCAAAGGCTCTTACCACCAGGTTGCTGGGTCTCAATGCCAAACCATCATATTCTAACTTCACCAGAGCCTTCTTTGGTAAGACATTAAGGGACGACCCTGTGTCTACCAGCACATGAGAAAGGACAGCTCCTTTGCATTCCATGGTTATGTGCAAGGCTTTGTTGTGGTTGCAGCCGTCTGCTGTCAAGTCAGTATTGGTGAACCCTAGCCCATTGCTAGCAGTAACATTTCCAACCACGGTTTCCAACTGGTTGACAGTAATCTCTTCAGGTACGTAAGCTGCGTGCAAGACCTTGAGTAGTGCATTCCGATGGGCTTCGGAGCACATAAGCAGTGAGAGGATAGAGATTTTGGATGGCGTCTGGTGAAGTTGATCCACAATTTTGTAGTCACTCTTTTTGATGATTCTCATAAACTCATCAACTTCTTGATCGAACGGTGTTTTCAGGGTTTCTTTGGCAGCTTGATCTTCCTGCACCGGGCTCTTTCCCTTTGCCTTGGCAGCAGCTTCTGCTTCGGCAGTAGGTCTTTGAATTGGTGGAGCGAAGAGACGTCCGCTTCGGGTGAAGCCTCCGCCTCCCCCCACATTATCTACTTGTGGTGCAGGTGTTGATGTTTCAAGAGTGATTCTTTTTCCTTCGCAATACACGTCAGAGCCATAATGCCAAGGGATGGCCCTGTTGCTCTCATATGGTACTGGTCCAGGCACCGTGACAGTGACTGGACTGATTGCTGCTGTTGAAGGGACTGTAATCGTTTGTGGATCATAAAAGATTGTAACTGGTGCTCTGATGGGAGCAGCACCTTCTGAATGGTAGGCAGAGTTGTTCTCAGGATCATAAAATATGGTGACAGTAGAGACGTCTTCATGATTTGTTGCTGGAGTTGTAGGAGACATTGTCGGAAGAAATGATGTTGTCGTTGTAGGAGTCTCGAAGTGGAGTGAAGCTGAAGTTGTAGCAGGAAGATTTGTTGTAAACTGATCAGTTGAGATGATGGATGACGTACTTGTTGATGAAACTGAAGAATTGTCAGGAACAATAGTTGCTGCAGTTGTAGGAGGTTCTGAAACCGTTGCTGACGATATTGCTGGATTTGTTGGAAATGATGTGGTGATCTGAAGTTGGCCACTCCGAATAAGGCCATCTATGCCATTCCTCAAATTATCGCACCCATTTACCGAGATATTGCAGTAAGCACAGCCTAACTCACACCCCGGGAACATTTGACATTCCAAGAGCTGAGCTTTGATTTCTACCAATGGTGTCCTGATCTGTCCCACACTGGTTATTAAATAAGACGGCTTGTCTTCTTCAATAGCGTTAATCCGGGGACCACCATGGTTTGGCATCGGGTTTTTATTGACATTGGGTGGTGGTGCGAAATTCAGAGCCTTTGAGTCTACCAGGTCTTGTACCTTCATATGCAGAGCCCTGCATTTTTCTGTGCTGTGGCCAGGTGCGTTTGAATGAAAGGCACACCTAGCATTGGAGTTATAATTCCTTGGTAGACTGTTGGGATCCGGAGGTGCCAACGTTCTTAGCTCAACCAAGTTGAGTTTCAGAAGTTGTGGCAGCAAAGTAGCATATGGCATTGGGATCGGATCGATCACTCTGTTAGCTTGAGATGGCCTCTGTTGGAATGGCCTTTGTTGACTGTTGTTGTTGGTGTTGCTGTTGTTGTAATTCCTTGGAGGATACTGATTTTGCTGATGGTACTGAGGTTGTTGTTGATAGCTTTGCTGAGGAGGTTGATAGACAGGTTGAGGATGAGCTGGAGCAGGGATGGTGACTGCTGCTATGGACCTCTGAGCATATTGGGGCCTACCCCTGTTTGAATGGATGGCATTGGTCTCGCCAGTTCTTCTCGGGCCTGCAAAAGGCTTTCTTGTACTACTGGACGAGCTTGCACCGTTGTCTGAGATCTTTCCCATTTTTAACAAGCTTTCAATTCTCTCCCCGGCTATGACAACATCTGCAAAGCTAGTGGAAGAAAAAGCTGCCAACCTGTCAATATATGTTCCCTGAAGGGTGTTCATGAACATATCCGCCATTTCCCGTTCAGACATAGGTGGTTGAACAGCAGCAGCCAGTTGCCTCCATCTCTGGGCGTATTCTCGAAAACTCTCCCTTGAAGACTGGGACATTCCCATTAGAAGGGTCCTGTTGGGTGCCATGTCTAGATTATACTGATACTGTCTGATGAAGGCCTCTGCCAGGTCCTTCCAGCACCTAATAGTTGCCCTTGTCAAGTGAGAGTACCATTCTCTCGACGCTCCAGTCAAGCTATCTTCAAAATAGAACATCCACAATTTCTCATCCATTGTATAGGCCTTCAGCCTTCCCAGAAATGATTGTAGATGAGTCCGGGGGCATGAAGTCCCATTATACTTTTCGAAACAAGGAGGCTTGAACTTATGGGGGATCCTGACCCCGTCTACCAAACCCATGTCCATAACGTCGAAGCCCAAAGAGTTTTGAGATTCTAAGGACCTCAACTTCTCAGCTATTTCATCCAATCTTCTATCATAAGCCTCTTCCCCAGCACCCATTACTGTGAACTGGTCTTCTTGAGGGTCTTCCTGTAGTATCCTCCCTGCTGTGGCAGTCCCTTGTATATTGACAGGGATGTTGGCCTCTGGATGGAGATGGGGTCCAAAAACTGGGGGATTGACATGAGGTTGGACCCTCTCGTTGTTACTTGTGCCAGCAGTTCCTACATGGGGTTCCTCTTGATTCCTCCCTTCTACCAAAGCTCTGAGCCTCTCCTGGCTTTGAGCTAAGTTGTTCATTACTTCCATGAACTGTGTTATCTGAGTTCTCATCTCCAACCTTTCGTTGGCCATCTGGTTTCTGACCTCCGTAAGGTCCTGCTGCATCTGGTCCATCTGGATGCCCGGAAGATTGTTTCTAGTTGGGTACCTGTGTGGCCTGTTGAGGGGAAATACCCGGCGGCGAGCAATAATTCCTGAGATTCACAACAGAGGTTAGTAACAACAAAACAAAAACCTACAAAACAAACAAAAGGGTTAGTATGCAATGCAGTTATGCTTATTTGCTCTCAAGGTATCCGGTTTGGCCTTCAGTTTTGACCCTTCCAGACCCTTGAAGATGCTGCTGTTGAAGTTGCTTTCGAAGTAAACTAACATGAATATATTACATAAGGTGAAATAATACAATTTGTTCGTTTTACAACACAAGCCCACTAAGGGGTCAAAATACAGTACAAAAATAAAAGTACATGGAAAGAAAGCAACAACAAACAAATGGTCAAACACCAAGACCAAACTCATCCTCACGAACTTCCTTGAGAAGTGCTTCGGTCACAGGATCAGCCGGACGCTCCGTGAGATTCCTGATGAGGAGATTCCGGGTCGTAACAGCTGCTGTTAGCTTTTTGTGCTGAGTTTGGTCCTTGGACCTCTTCACCCCTGCTTTGATCTTCAATTCTGATATTTCCCTCTGGGCTGCTGCCAGGGCTTCTTGCTGTTCTTTTGCACTAGCTTCCAGTTGCTCCATCTTGTCTTGAACTCTCTTGTCTTCCAGGGTACGAGCCTCGGTGATCCTGACCCACCGGGCTTGACTCTCCTTCAAGTACAAGTCTGTCCTCGCTCTCTGGAACTGGGCTTCTTTGCAAGCATTCTTCAGAATTTGTTCACCAGCCTTAGACTTTTTGATATAATCCCCAGACTTTTCAATCTTAGTCAAATGCTCCACTCTCAACTTCTCCAATCTCTCAATCTCCCTCATACCTTCACTCCTCTCCCGGAGGGTCTTCTGCAAAGCCTGGGTTAGCTTCTCATTTCTTTCCTTCAAGCTCTCAAACTCCTCCAAACTGATGGTGGCAGGGGGTGGTGCTGAAGATGACTCAGGCATGTCTTCTATGGTAAAGGGCATTCCAGAGAATTGGGCCCTGGCACGGGACCACTCATAATATTGTGCTGATGCCACATTATTACACTTCCCCAGAATGGTGACTCCCTTGGTTTGAACATTATCCCAGGCCCAGGCAGCCTGCCTAACAACAGCCAAACTAATCTTGTTCTCACAATAAAGAGTCTCAACCAAGTCCTGTGCCCTAGGAGTGTGGACCAGTGCATAGCCCAGTTGCCTTCTGAACAACAGAGGATTGTAATTGATGCTACCCTTAACTCCTATTAAAGGCACATTGGGAAAATGTCCACAGCTGGTGGTGATATCCCTGCCCTTGGTGCTTTGAGTGCACCATCTGATATCTGCTGAAGTTAGAACAGTGAGTCTCTTAGCCCAGTTGCTCTGCTGATGAGGGTTTAGGAATGCATCTGTCCTGGGTAGATGCCTGAGAAGCCAAGTGTGAAACAATGGAGCACAAAACCTTACTAACCTCCCCCTCTGCTTTTCATTCCTCTGATGCACTGAATAGTAAAGGTCCCCCAATAAAGTTGGCACTGGGTTCTTCAGGATGAACAGATGGATTGCATTCTTGCTAATGAATCGAGGCTCATCTGCAAACAACACAATTCCATATACACTTAAGGCCAACAAAGCACAAACAGCTTGCCACTCTCCTAGAGAAGCTTTCAGGGTGGCTTGAGAAATTAAGAAGTCCAGATGAAAACCAGGGATTCCAGCTTTAGAGGTCATATGCTGCTCAATCAGGACAGGTTCCAGGTGCAAAGCCTTTGCTACTTCTCCGTTAGCAGGAAAGACCATCTCAGGGTTGAAAGGAATTTCTCTCCTGATAGGCATACCAACTAATGAGGAGTATTCTTCCAATAAGGGGCCCAACTGAAAGTCTTGAAAAGTAAAACATCTCAATGGAGGATCATAAAACTGAATGCAGGTGTGGATGAGGCTCCTCTGTGAAGGGTCCAGATCCATAACCATGTCCAGTATATCTCCATAACTCTCCCTGAACAAGGGTATGTGATCTGGAGTGATCAGGGTCTGAATCCTCCTGATGTCTGATAGCTCTGGCTGGAAGAAATGATAGGTGATGTTGCTTTTCTTTGGAGCCATGATGACAAATATTGATGAAGATACTGAAGAGGAGGGCCACTGATTGGCTGGAATAGATAGCTGGTAGCAAGTGCTGATGAAGGCAGGTCAAAACTAAAGATGGGGTCAAAACCAAAACCAGATGAAGATGGATACCCTGAAACACAAATAAGCAAATGTTAATATGATGCAATGATTATGTATGCAAATGATATGCAAGGGTTTGTGACTGAGCTGGATCTGATCAAAATGCCCTGATATAGGTCCAAGTGTGTTCAAGAATTCCAGTTGGAGGTCTATAAATCCAGTAACCAGGGTGGGGGACTCAAATAAAGAGCCACATGTCCAGGGTTTAGAATCACAAGAACTGTCCAACATGGAGTATTCTTAACAAATCAAAGTAACAGGGTATTCTGAGGTCAAGGTACCTGCAAACCTGTAAACAGCCCAACCCCCTCACAGGTGGTGTTCTAAAACAAGGATCCTCAGACTTGGATCAGTTATGAGAAGTGTAAACACTTCTAACCCGGAGGCACAGTGTTTACAATAACCATAACAATTCCTCCTCTAATTCACCTCAGTTTCTGAAGGTCAAAACTAAAGGTCATCCAGACTTAGCAGGCTTCCCAGATAGCCCTAGCATTGCAGGAAATCTGCAACACAGAGTTCTCAAGAAGAAACCCATATCTGAACCGTGTTTCATATTCCCGCACCAGACCGAAATGGAATGGGAAAGAATATGATTCACTCTAGCCTAGGTGTCACTCAGGTCCCAGGTATAGGACCTTAACTCTCAATAGAACCCCACCCACCAAAGCAAACAACAGATCCAGCCAGCAACATGACAGTATGATATATACAAATGCACTAAAGAAAAGCAGTAAAGCAAACTGTACATAAAGCAAAAATAAATACAAATATACAAACACAAATAAACACATAACACCCCAGTAAACACAAATCAAACAAGCGCTAGGAGGAACCCACAAAAAGAACCAGAAGCCCTGGTTGCAGTATAAGGTATCCCCAGCAGAGTCGCCAAGCTGTCGCTCCCGACAAATGAAACTGGATCATATGAAGGTACAGACGCGAACGGTCGGCGAAAGGGACAATGAGAACACACAGCCGTGAACTCACTGGAGATGAATAGAGTCGCCAGCTAGGCATTTTTATCCCGGAGGAAAGGCAATGCTGCATAGACCTAGGAAAAGATGGATAAGACGGTTGCGAACCAGAGAGACTGAGAAAGGGGGTTGGTTACAACCTGGGAAGGTATTAGCACCCAGATTGTCCGTCGTACTCGACGGGATCCACGCTTAAAAGATTTGTGTTTTAAAGGGGTAGTGTCCGTGCAATCTGTGTATAAAGAGCTGGAAAGATGATGTACAGGTGTCAGTGTAAAGTGCATAAGTGATGTGAAGTATGGAAGTGTCAGTGTAAGGAATAAGAATGAACTGCCCAAGATAATGAGGCTAAAGAGTGAAGCTAGAAGGAAGGGGAATATACAGAGACTTTTGTTCGATAACTGTTAAGTTATGCCTACGTATCCTCTCGTGCAATGAGGAAGTCAGAACACCGTAGTTCGACCCAAAGAGACTTAAAGAAATGACTGGTGAACTGCTTGCTTGTCAATGCTCAAGTGTATGACCTGTCTGGCTCAGGTGCAAACTGTCTTGCATTAGACAGAAGGAGCAAGTTCTCGTTTGTGAGTGAATGAGATGAGAAAAGAATCCCGAAGGAGACGATTATTGTTTGTTTTTGTGTTTTCAGTATTTTATTGCTTTTGAAAGTTTGTCATAAGTTAATGAGCTTAAGTCTAAACCAATGGATTTAGTAAACTCATCACATCTTCCCTCTGATTAGGGGTAATGAGAGTACCTTAAGTGTGAAGTCAGATTCTCACACTTAATCACCTTTGATGTAGGATTAAGATCATTAACCTACTTGTGATTATTTAGATGTTTTTGGTGTTTTTGTTTAGTGTTGAGTAATGAGATTAAGCCATAATCAGGGATTAAACAGACTCATTACACCATCCTAATAGAAGGATAATAGATGAGAATGTTTAAGCTGAGGAAAGCTCTTCAACTTAATCCATGATTAGGGATTAAACTCATGACAAAACAAGCCTTTGATTAAGTGGATTTTATTCAATGGTATGATGATGAAGTGAATTTTATGGTTTGTAAGACAACTTGGGGGGGACTTGTCCATTAATACTAGGGTTAGTCCTTCTTAACCAATTAAGGAAGAATTAGAACCCTAATACAAGGCCCAAGTTACAAGTGTGATGTCTTGATGATTATTAAATGGATTGATTAAGGAGTTAAACACCTTAAGGGTTTAACACTTAGGATTAAAGTTATACACTCCATCCTAAGAGAAGGATGCAGGCATAAGCTTAATCACAAAGCCTTAAAGCCTTTAGGGTTTAGTCCCTGATTATGAGATGAGGAGAGATGACTCAAAAGAGACACAAAGGTAAAACTAAGAGGGGAGACTGATCAAAACCCTAATCATTGTCATGCTTGGTTGTTCCTAAGGTTTGTGAGGTTTTCAAGAGAAGATCTTCAATGGAACCACCAGGAAGCAGATGAAAGGATCAAGAGAAGCAAAGTGACTTGCTTCATTCAAGAAGTCAAGTCACTTGAAGAAAGAAAGTGGGAGAAACAAGAATGAGCAAGCTCAATCTCAAACACATATAGAAATGCAGCAATGGATGCAAGAGAGATGAAAAGAAAAGTTATGAGAAGTGAAGGAAAATTCACTTCTCAAAGTCACTTACCACCTGAAATGTTAGAAAGAAATGCAATGCAATGCAAAATGAGATGAAATGGTATGATGCTAAGCAAAACCAGAAGCATGTTGATGATGATTATGATGTTATGAGATGCTGCAAACATGAGGCAGCACATGGAGATGTTCATACAAGATCATGGATGCAAATGATGCAAACTAAGGAGCATGAATGAACATGAAAAGTTATGAAGCACACAAGGTAAATGTCATGGCAAATATGTGATGCAATGATCAAACATGCTTCCTACATGTCTTAAGATGTCAAATGGAACACAAGCATGCATAAAATGCAAAGACAAGTCATGTTATGCAAGAGAATGCAAGAAGGATGCAAATGAAAGCCCAAATTAGGGTTTAAAGATCAAACAACAAACAAAACCCAAAAACAGAAGCAAACCCTAAGATAAAAAATGGAAAATGCCTTCCAAAGAAACCCTAAACCTATACTAATCAATGTCCAAAGGGGAGCTCTCAACTCTTAACCAATCTCAAGATATGAATTTTCTAAGTTATTAGGGTTTTTAGGGTTCCTAAACAAAAGAAATGCCAAACAAATTGAAAATGAGGAATAAAATCAAGGCCATTTAATCCTAGAAACTACATGCTAAACACAATGCAATGCAAAAAGAATCAATGTCCAACTCTTCTCAAATAGGCAGAAATGAATTTTTGAACTTATGATCAAAATAATGCACCAAAAATGATTTAATTCAATGAAAAATTCTTAAAATGCATCAAGATCAAAAAAGAAATTTGGTTTGAAGATTGGACAATGTTTCTAAATGTCTTAGAACATTTCATGAATTTTTTTGTAATTTTTAAATACCTAAAAGTATTTTTAATTAATTAATTCCCATTAATCAATTAAAAATAATCTTTTAAATATTTAAAAATGCTTTTTTAATGATAAAAAAATAAAATAAAAATATTTTTGTGTCATAAAAATTAATAAAACTCAGAGGAAAAAGTTTCATAATTTTTATGCATTTTTAACTATTTTTAATAAATTATGCAAGTTTAATGAAAAGAAATGAAAATAAAATTGATTTAATCTGAATTAAATGAAAAGTAAGCTAATCCTAAGGTGGATATTCAAACTGGGCTGGGGACCGTTGACTGGCGCGCAGATCCAAGGGTCCTGGTTGACTCTGATTAAATTAATTAAATTAAGGATTAATTAAGCTAATTAGGAGGATTAGGGCAAACGAAATGATCTGGGCCGTTCAAAGCAGCGGGAAGTCAACAAGTCAGAGGCAATCTACGCTCAGCATTCAAATGGCCATAATGACCTGAGTTTAGGGTTAATCACCCTCAGGTGACCGGAGAGAAGCTCCGGTCATCTTCTCCGGTTGCACAAAAACCCTAGAACACGATTCAGGTACCTATTCTACAAATCAAGCACACCTAAATGATCCTCTAACTTCCTAGGTCATGAATCCATCTCCAAACAACATTTATGCATCATGAATCAAAGGAATCGAAAGGAAAGAAATTCACGGGCAAAAATTCAGAGGGACCATACAAGCTCAGTTTTCACTCATTTTTAAATCTAAACATATCACCATGATCCTGGAAGCATGCATTTTCACTTTATAACAAAAAATCAGAGCTTTGAGAGAAAAGTTTCATGGTCATACCTGAGGTGACAACTCCTGTTTCTGGGCTTTCAGAGCAGTTTCTTGATGCAAGCTAGCTCCAATGATTCTCCTGGTGCTAATGGCAGGCTTGGAATGAACTTTAACAAGCTATTTCAAGAGGTTCCAAACTGATATAGCAGAAAGTGAGCTTTGTGTACAGGCTGTTTTAGGTCAATGTAAAGGGTGGTTTTGACTCCTTGTGGTATGCTTGACTTGTTGGTGAAGAAAAATGAGGTGTTTGATGGCTGGATGAAGGGATTCGATGAGTTCTGGTTTGGAAGGTGAGGAATGGTGAAACTCAGGTCAGGCTTGTTTCAGGCTTGAGCTTTGGTGGTTTTAGGTCTATGGAGTATGGTGAGTTGAATGGTGAAGATGGTTTTTGTGTTTGCAAGCTGTGGAGGCAGATTCGAAGCAACTTGCAAGATGAGGTGTTTTTGTGAATGTGTGTGTATGAGATGTTTCAGCCTTGCTAGATGTATGGAATGCCTTGCCCTTTGTCCACATAAACCTCTCTCATTGGTCAGATGATTGGACATGTGCTTTATTGATTGGTAAGTCACCTTTTGCAAAAAGTCAAAAATTGTGTAAGGAAGGTATGGCTCATGATCTAGGCTAGTACAAGGCTGGTTCTGGTGCAGCAAGGTGAGGTGAGAGGCTAGCCAAAGTGCAGCATCCAATGTCATAGTTGTAGGAAGTGAAATGAGTGGTTTTGCAAGTTGTTGGCTCTTTGGTTCACATGTGATTTCCTAATTCCACGAGCCATAATTCATGGGCATTCTTGGTTCAATTCTGATTTTTATGACTTATAGAATGTTTGTATGCTGGTTTGAAATGAACTAGAGGTCACAAGAGGCATTGGTTCATGACTTTGCAAAATTTCCTTTTGAAACATGCCTTGAAAATCAATGATTTTAGCCAACTTTGTCATGCCATAACTTTTGATCCAAGAAGAGTTTGATCATGTTCTTGTACTTTTTGAAAAGGGAAAGATGAGATCTACAACTTTCATGACCAAAGTTTTTCCATTTGAAGCATTTTTGGATCAAGAATCAAGGCTTGAAAAATGACCTAAAATGAGGCATTCTTGAAAAGTCAACTATGCCCAAAAAGTCAACATTTGCAAAAACCCTAAATTCTTGATTTTTATGAACTTCAACCTTCTTCCATGATCAAATAAAGATCATATACACTCAAAATGATGAAGATCACCCATTGGTTGGGTCATTGGGGGCCTCAGATGCCCTGATTTTGCACTGACTTGTCCAGAAAGTCAACCTTTGATCAGATGACTTCCCCATGGAATTTCTTCATGAAAATTGATATGCATACTCCCTATACCATATAGAGACCAATGGAAACAATAATGACCAAAAAAATTGGGGTTATGGCCTCTGAAACCAAAACCCTAATTCTAGGTCAACTGTGCAGTCAAACTTGGCTCTGCATCCATTCAAACCCTAGTTCTTGTGATTCTTTTGAATTCTTGACTTTGAGAGGGTGTACTATGATGCTTGAACACATATGGATCCCTTTGAAGTGATTGGTTGCCTTTGGAGTGGCTCAAGAAGCCCTGAGATTGCTCAGATCACAAACCCTAGGTGCAGATGACTTATAAACTATGCAGTGAATCAAAAATGAGATGTGAGATGATATGATTGTGCTTATGCATATGAGAATGATCACAAGCCATGGTGAAATGGGTGAGGGCAAATTTGGGGTGTTTACACGGTGCACTTATGGACAAAGAATATAATGATGCTTATGCACTTATCGAAAGTATGGCTCAGAACCATTACCAATGGGGAAGCGAAAGAGTCGCAACTGAGAAACCAACAAAAGGAGGTATGTACGAAGTGAGTAGTATGGACCAAGTCAATGCAAAGTTTGACCAACTAAGCCAAAAGATCGACAACTTGGCCATAACACCAACAACCACCGTGGCTGCAGTAACACCTAACTGTGAGTTATGTGGAGTTCCAGGACACGAAGTACCTGATTGTCAACTATTGACAGGAATTCCCACGGATCAAGTGAATTATGCTCAAGGAAACCCATACTCAAACACATACAACCCAGGTTGGAAAAATCATCCGAACTTCTCCTATAAGAATAACAATGCTTTATACGCACCAGGTCAAGCACCAGCTACACCACCAGGATATCAAAAGACTGCTCCTAATGTCCCTAGAAAATCGAACCTTGAGTTGATGATGGAGAACTTTATAGCTAACCAATCTCAAACAAACAAGGACTTCTTAAACCAAAACATTCACACTAGTGAGCAGATTAAGCAATTAGTAAGCAAAGTAGATGCATTAGCTACACATAACAAAATGCTTGAAACTCAGATTTCACAAGTAGCTCAACAACAAGCACCTACTGCTGCACCAGCTGGAGTATTTCCTGGACAACCTCAACCTAATCCGAAAGGACATGCCAATGCCGTAATATTAAGAAGTGGCAAGGAACTTGACGGACCTACCGATCCAAGACTTGACAATCCAGCCATGTACCAAAAACCGGATAAACCGACTGAAGTGGTGAATGATCCAGAAGAAAAGGGAGATGATAATCAAGAGGTAGTGGAGAAAGAAAAGCCTTATGTGCCTCCACCACCCTATAAACCACCAATTCCGTACCCTCAGAGATTAACCAATTCCAAGACGACGAGTCAGTTTAAGAAATTTGTCGAACTTCTGAAACAGTTGAATATTACCATTCCATTTACAGAAGCGATCACTCAAATACCCTCGTATGCTAAGTTTTTAAAAGAAATCTTATCTAATAAGAAAAAGATAGAGGATAACGGAACAGTTACACTTACTGCTGAGTGTAGCGCCATAATTCAGAATAATATGCCTCCTAAGCTAAAAGATCCAGGAAGTTTCTCTATACCCTGTGTAATAGGAAAATTCGTCATTGACAAAGCTCTATGCGATTTAGGAGCCAGTATCAGTGTTATGCCCTTAACGATTTGCAAAAGGCTAGACATGGAAGACCTTAGACCAACTAAAATGTCTGTTCAACTAGCCGATCGCTCAGTTAAATATCCTGTAGGCATACTAGAAAATGTCCCAGTGCGTATAGGACAATTCTACATCCCTACTGATTTTATAATCATGGACATCTCTGAAGACTCCACTACACCTATCATACTAGGAAGACCATTCTTAGCTACCGCCGGAGCTATAATAGACGTAAAAAGAGGAAAGCTAACCTTTGAAGTGGGTGAAGAGAAAGTTGAATTTATTTTAACACAATTCTTACAATCACCAGCTATAGAGGATACATGCTATCTATTGGATGTAATTGACGAATGTGTAAGAGAAATGGAACTGAAAGAAACTACCTATTCTGAAATTATGAAAATTCAAATCCCTCCGATTTTCGAAGATGATAATTGGCGTGCACCGTATCAAGACAATAGTCTAAGCGAAAGTTTAGAACTTACACCGGATCCCATGCCAAGTAAAGATAAACCTACATTGGGATTAAAAACTTTACCTAATAACCTAAGGTACGAATTCTTAGACATTGAATGTAAAAGACCAGTTATAATAAATTCCAGTTTAGGAACTATTGAAACAAAGAAACTTTTAGATGTCTTAAAGAAATATCCAACTGCATTAGGATATAACATATCTGATCTCAAGGGAATATGCCCTTCAGTCTGTATGCATCGTATTCTATTAGAAGAAGATTGCAAAACCTCCAGAGAATCTCAAAGAAGAATTAACCCAATCCTTAGCACTGTAGTGATAGAAGAAGTTAAGAAACTACTAGATGCCGGAATAATATATCCAATCTCTGATAGTAAATGGGTTAGTCCAGTACATGTAGTACCAAAGAAAGGAGGTATCACTGTTGTGAAAAACGCTCAAGGCGAATCGATGTCGCAAAGAGTAGTGACAGGACATAGAGTGTGCATAGATTATCGTAAACTAAACAAAGCCACTCGAAAAGATCATTTCCCACTACCCTTTATAGATCAAATGTTAGAACGATTAGCCAAGCACTCATACTTCTGTTATCTTGACGGTTACTCAGGATTTTTCCAAATCCCTATCCATCCAGATGATCAAGAGAAGACTACATTCACATGCCCATATGGAACGTTCGCTTATAGACGAATGCCCTTTGGATTATGCAACGCTCCTGCAACCTTTCAAAGATGTATGATGTCAATCTTCGCAGATTTTATAGACAACATCATGGAAGTGTTCATGGACGATTTCTCTGTATGCGGGCAATGTTTTGAAGGATGCCTATCAAATTTAGAAATGGTGTTAGAAAGATGTGTAAAAGTAAACCTCGTGCTTAACTGGGAGAAATGTCATTTTATGGTCAGAGAAGGAATCGTATTAGGTCACGTTATATCCGACAAGGGGATTGAAGTGGATAAAGCTAAGATAGAAGTCATAAAAGATCTTCAACCCCCTAAAACCATTCGAGAAATACGAAGTTTTTTAGGACACGCCGGTTTTTACCGACGATTCATCAAAGATTTCTCGAAAATCACTAAACCTCTTACCGGTTTATTAATGAAAGACGCTGAGTTCATATTCAATGAAGATTGTCTTAAAGCATTCGAAACTCTAAAAACAGCCCTCATCACCGCACCAATCATGCAACCCCCTGACTGGAGATTACCTTTCGAAATCATGTGCGATGCGAGTGACTATGTTGTAGGCGCAGTTCTAGGCCAGAGGAAGGAAAAGAAACTTCATGCGATTTACTATGCCAGTAGAACCTTAGACTCTGCTCAGATGAACTACGCCACTACTGAAAAAGGATTGTTAGCAGTTGTCTTTGCGCTTGACAAATTCCGTTCTTACCTAGTAGGAGCGAAAATAATCGTTTACACAGACCATGCTGCTAACCGATATCTATTAACTAAGAAAGATGCTAAACCAAGACTCTTGAGATGGATTTTACTCTTACAAGAGTTTGATCTCAAAATAAAAGATAAGAAAGGTACTGAAAACGTCGTAGCGGACCATTTATCTAGAATAGAAGGTATTAAACCCGAACAAGTGCCGATTAACGATGATTTTCCGTATGAACAGCTGATAGCACAAATAGGAAGCGACCTAGTTCAGTTAGACTTAAATGAACCAGAACCCGTGAAAACAATCCAGACAACTGTAGGACTGCCATGGTACGCTGACATTGTTAACTACCTAGCCGCAGGAGCTCTTCCACCCGATTTAACCTATCAGCAGAAAAAGAAATTCTTTCACAATCTCAAACATTATTATTGGGATGAACCATTATTATTCAAAAGAGGACCCGATGGAATTTTTCGACGATGTATTCCCGAAGAAGAAATAGAAGATGTCATTGCTCAATGCCATTCATCTCCTTATGGTGGACATGCAAGTACTTCCAAGACTTGTGCAAAAATATTGCAAGCCGGCTTATTCTGGCCTAATCTATGGGGCCTAATCTATGGAAGGATGTCCACATCGCTGTTATAAATTGCGATCGGTGTCAACGCACCGGTAATATTTCAAGAAGAGATGAAATGCCTCAAAAAGGAATATTAGAAGTAGAAATCTTTGACGTCTGGGGAATAGATTTCATGGGACCATTCACATCATCTTTCGGTAATAGTTACATACTCGTAGCCGTTGATTATGTTTCGAAATGGATTGAAGCTATAGCTTCTCCTACAAACGATACACGAGTAGTAATAAAGCTTTTCAAAAATATAATCTTTCCCAGATTTGGTGTGCCTAGACTCGTCATAAGTGACGGTGGCTCGCACTTCATTTCAAAAATCTTTGACAAATTATTATCTAAGTATGGAGTAAGACACCGTGTGGCAACACCATATCACCCACAAACAAGTGGACAAGTCGAAGTCTCGAACAGAGAAATCAAACAAATCTTAGAAAAGACTGTCGCCATATCTCGGAAAGATTGGTCATCTAAACTTAATGAAGCTTTATGGACTTATAGGACCGCTTACAAGACACCCATAGGTACTACACCTTTCAAACTAGTTTATGGAAAATCTTGTCACCTCCCGGTAGAACTAGAACACAAAGCTTATTGGGCGATCAAAACTCTCAATATAAACTATAATGTTGCAGGAGAAAAGCGAATCCTAGACATTAACGAATTAGAAGAATTAAGGCTAGATGCTTATGAGAATGCTAAGATATATAAAGAAAGAACTAAGCGATGGCATGATAAACGCCTATCTAGGAAAGAATTTAGTGTGGGAGACGTTGTACTCCTCTTTAATTCAAGACTTAGGCTCTTTCCTGGAAAATTAAAATCTAGATGGTCAGGACCCTTTGAAATAACTAAAGTGTTCCCGAGTGGAGCAATAGAAATTAAGGGTAGGAATAGTGAACCATTCATAGTAAACGGACAACGTTTAAAACATTATCATAAAGTTGAAAATAGAGATTATGCAAATAATCTAAGGCTTTTAGAGTTGTCCACTAATTCCCCTGATTAATCTAAACCTAAGCATTACGTCAGGCTTTTGACGATAAAAACAACGCTTAGTGGGAAGCAACCTATTTACTCATTTAATTATTTAAATCATTCAATTTTATCATTCTATTATTTTGTTATTTATCGTTTTACTATTTATTCATTTGTTTTGCCATATTACTATTATTGCCTTTAATTTATGCATTTCATTTCCTTATTTTTCTTTATTTTAATCTTAAATCACTTTTACAGATTTTCTAAAGTCTTTTCCACTTTCCTTCTCCCCCTGATTTGTTTCCTCCATATTTGCACTAACCATGGCTAACCAACCGATAAACCATATGGAAACCAAATTTAGAGGTAGGAACCAAAGAATGAAGTTTGAAGAGTTATCACAGAGGCAAATGGATTTGACCCTGTATCCGGATGATCTGACTATGGAAACCCTAGGTATACATGATAGCATCCTGTACTTGTTTAACCGACTTGGATGGGAGAATGCACTGATTCAACATAAGTTTGTGACTTACCGCGAGCTCACCCTTGAGTTCCTTAGCTCCTTAGTTTACCTACCTGAGCGCGGTTTTGGATTCAGGAAAGGATTTATCAGTTTCCGCCTATTTGGAATAGAATATGACTTTAACCATAAAGAACTAGCTGACTTATTAGGATTCCCTAGTGGACCCTTTGCTTTTACTACCACACAGGTAGAATTGATGGACATTGAGCTGGATTTCTTTTGGGAAACATTAACCGGAAACTACCACCCTGAACCAAATAGCATGAACAATGATGAGATCCATAACCCAGCTCTCCGTTACTTCCATAAGATCCTTGCCCACACCTTCTTTGGAAAAGAAGACAACATTACCGGAGTATCTAAAGATGAGATATTCATTATGTCATGTTTCACTAATGGACAGCCTGTTAATGGTGTGCCTTTCATGATGCAAACCTTCACCCGAATCCAAGAAGAACCTGAATTACCTATATTAGTAGGAGGTCTTGTAACCATGATTGCTGATGCCTTAGGACTTAGGTACCAATTGCACAGGTGCAACCGTTTAGGTACCATCCGTCCTATGAACCTTAACTTTTGCTTTAATCGCCATATCATAAGGAATTTAGGACATCCACCTTTCGAATACCTAATCCGGAATGAGGTAGTAACCCTGTTCACACTACCAAACCATGCTAGAGTGAGTGTTCACAATAAGGATAACTGGCTTTATGAGTTAACCCCACCTGATTATCCATCTACTCCTGAAACACCTCAGTCTTACAAGATAAAAGATGATATAATGACCGATGTCGAAACTGACCCTGAGACACCTCCTGGTTACCATGACATTGACCACACTGACGAAGTTGTTGAACCCCCTGAAGTGAATCAAGGAGATTATGCTAACAACTTACAGAATATCATGAACACTCTTGAAGCTTACCAAACTGATATAAATTCATTTAAAGATGAAATTAAGAGCATGCGATTGGACATTATAGGTTTGACTGACATAACCTGTGAACAATTCTATCACTTGAACTCCGCAATCGAAGATCTGAAGAAACACTTTTGAAAATGCTATAAGTGATCTAGTTTATTTTACTTATTGTTTTCGTTTCTAGTTAGTTTTACTTTTCGCAAACAATTTCATACCGTATTTTCATTTATGTAATTTCATTTCAATTACCATATGCAATGCACTTTTAGTTTACAAATTTTTCCATTTTAATTAATTTATATGTTTTCATTATATATACTGTTATGCTTGGATTGAATTATTTTCTATAAAAGTCTCTCGTGCCATGCAAATATACAAGTACTATATTGAAATTATTTATTATATGGTGTTTATATTAAATATTGAGTGAGAAGTGACCAAAAAATTATTATATAAATTATATGACGCGTAAGAGATAATGTTTCTGGAAATTATTCAAGGAAATCAACCATCACGATCGTCACACCCCCCTAACGATCGTGACGTGCTAATTTAGCGTGTCACGACCGTCACCTCATTGTCACGACCGTGACAACCCTAAATATAGGATTCGTGAAAAACAGAACTGTTTCTTTTCGAAACCTCTTCTTCTTCTTCCTCCATAACTTCCAAAAACCACCCATTTTCTCCACCAACTTCCGTAACCTCCCATTACCGCATTAAAACTCATTAACCTCTCCATTATCACCACACCTATCACATTCTCACCTTCCAATATTTATCTGAACCATTATTTCTCTCATTTTATCACTTTTTCACAAAAATCCAAAATCCTCATCTCTCACTCTAGTTCTTGCATGCAATGGATGCTATTCAATTTAGAGAGGGTGATGCTGGAGAAACCCAGAGAGAAAGATTTATCCGATTCCAGAACCGCGGTGTGCAACCTACGCGTTATATCGACACTGAATGTTTGAGAGAGTTGGGAATGCTCAACAGTGTCAAGAACCTGCTTAAGAAGGTTAATTTGTGGGTTCTATGCAGTCAGCCTCAGCCCACATTCGAGTTTCTGACACTGGAATTCCTAAGCTCGTTCCATTACATCATCGGTACTGGTTCTCAGAGTCAACTTACCGGCGTTGCTAAATTCAGATTGTTTGGCCGGGAGTTTGAACTTTCGCAAACAAGGATAGCCGAGTTGCTAGGCTTCGCTCACGGGACTGAAGCTCACCTCCACGTGCCGGATAATTTTAGTGAAACCGCTTTCACTTTATGGCACGACATAACCAACACCCGTGCCTCAGCCTTCCAGAGCCTTAATGCTACACACATCCACAACCCGACAATCCGATATTTTCACCGAGTCATTTGCAACACCATCTTTGCACGAGAGAGTAACCATAAGCTCAACTCCAAGGAGCTTCTGTTCTTGCACTACACTCTAAATGACGAGCCGATCAACGCTGCCCCGTTCATGCTTTCTCACATCCAGGACATTGCGCAAAGAGGCTCCACCCCATTTTTCATTGGCGGCATTGTCACTACCCTCGCCTTTCAGTTAGGGCTTAGTGACTTGCTCACCAATTTGCCTCGCATCGCCGCAGAATTCCCCACCAAGAGCTATTGCAGGTCCGCTCACTTGATCGCGCAGAGAGAGGATGGCAGGTATAGCCCTGTTGTCCATGACACTATTTATCACCATATCATTCTGCCGTCCCGTGACCGCATCGACCCGTCCAGCCGAGCCAACTGGCTCTTTGTTTTATCAGATGCTGCCGACCACGCCCCTATTCATGATGATCAGGCCGATCCTCTAGCGGATGAGATGCAGGACGCTATGGATGCAGCTGAGCCTGTCCAGGACATTCCAGAGTCATCTACCCGACAACCTCCTGCATAGGCATTCACTCTTGAGGACGTCCTCCGTGCGATTCATCAGCAGAACCAGATGAACGCCGCACTGGAGCGAAGGCAGAAGGAGCAGTATGATGCTTTACTCCGCACTATTGCAAGCAACCAGGAAGCTACTGATGAGAAGCTCAGAGAAATTTTCAGCGAGCTAGAGGCCTTACGCATTGACATCACTGCTGTTACCGGTACCGGTTCTGATCCTGAAGCGACTCCTACTAGACGCTCCCGCACCAGAAGTTGAGCCCGCGGCCCTCAGCAGCCTTAGTTTTAGTTTTTGCTTATGTTTGTTTTTCATTTTCATAGTTTGTACTGTACTTTTACCGCTATTATATCACAACATTGAGGACAATGTCTGATATAGTGTGGGAGAGGTACCTTTCATTTCCGCATTTTTCCTTTTCGCATTTTCCCATTCTGTTGTATTTCTTTTCGCAAGTTAATGAAACGAGCAATTTTTGTGCTATTTTCTTTAGTTTCGAACTTTCCCCGTTTATTTAGCCATACCGAAAAAAATCTTCAATTATTCGCATTACCCGACTTGCCTACGAAATCTTAATTAGGAAGCTGAGAACGATTCAACAAGACCAATACAATCTTGACACCTTTGACTTCCCACTTAAGCGATCCCATTCCGATTATCGTTACGAGTACACTTTAAGTTTCAGTTCAAAAGTAACCCCTAGTAGTTTATACTAGCAGTCAGCACCGTCTGAACACAAACCACGTGGGGAGCCGATGAATATAAGCGTTTGATGCCTAATCAATAATGATCCTTCATATCTCGATGCACATGAAAAGAAATTGCACCAAAGTACACGGTCGCATATAAGAAACGAGAAATATGAGAAGGAGTCCATTGCGGGTTGGTTCAGAGGTACTGGTTCTGAACTTGGTAGGGCGTGCTACGGCTCGATCCCCCACAACCTCCAAATCGGATTATGTATGTAGGGTTACCACACTCGTGTACCAGACCCCGTGCTTAAAAAGGATCAAATTCGCTAACCGGCTACTCCACTACGTGCGTGCTAAGGCAAAAGGCTTAATGTGATTGCGCTAGAATGAAACCGGGCGAAAAGATCGAAAACTCTAGGTGAAATCGTGAAGAAATTACCGATTGTTTCGTTTAACAGGAAGTCGACGACTTAGCTTGTTGCTTGTGTCATTAATGTATCGTTAGTGTTTTATCATTACCGGTTTGTCCGACAAAACAATCCCTCGTACAGTTTGTTTCGTGTGTGCGTCGATAAAAACTTGTCCGCCGATTTTCAACCGACTATTTGCTTGAGGACAAGCAAAGGTTTAAGTTTGGAGAAGTTTGATAACGAGAAAATGTATCGATTATATTGCTAAGTTTCATTACCGTTTTATCGCATAATCATCGTTTTAACACCCGATTCCTCGAGTTTTTCTTACCATTTTGCAGGTACATCATATATGGAGCTAAATCATGAGCCAAGAGCAAAAGGAACCAAAACAACCATAAAAAGATGAAGAAATGAAGAAACCTGCAAAACTGCATAATTTGTTGCACTCACGGTCGTCACCTAGGTGTCACGACCGTGACACCCCAAAAGAAGCAATCACGACCGTGATGACCTTGTCACGACCGTGACACTTAAAATGCAAGGGACACGAGCGTGATGCCCTTGTCACGACCGTGACAAGGGAAAAAGGAGGTTATTTGACTGAGACTACGTCAAAACATTACGTGCACATGGTCTGCCTATTTTTTAGCCACGTCCCTATATTTTCTCAGCTGCTTCAACGAGGCCCAATGCAACAAGTCCAAACCACAAGCCCATTAATTGTTCTATAAATAGCTTAAATTTTATGAACAATGGACAGAGCATTTTTTTTTTATCAATTTCCTGCGGAAGCTCTGCCGAATTATTTTACGCCTTTTATTTCAGGATTATTTTCAGTATTCTATTTTTTATTGTATCCAAACCCAACCTATAACAATTTCCAACATCAGGAAATTGTTATAAAAATTACTTGTTTCTAAACCTTCAGAATTTTATTTTATTTTCGATTCCGCCAAATACTCCGAGCTTTCCGGTCTGTGGAAGAAGGAGTCTGCCATTTTATTGTTGATCAGGTTTTTTATTATTTGCAATTTAATATTTATGTTGTTTATTTATTTTTCTGCCATGAATATTTTGTTTATTGTTTCTCTGCCTCTGTCTGATTCAACAAAAATGAGTAGCTAATTACCTTAGGGCGGTATGTAGTTAAAATAAACTTAATCGGTAAAATTAACCATAGGCTTAAAATAATTAATAGCTTAACATTCTGGCTAATACTTTTTATTTAAAATCGACATTTTCGTTACGAGAGTAAGGAAAGAGTATTAGGTTAGGTCAAGACCACGAGAGTGTGAGATTTTAACCAGATAGCTAAAGTTAGGCATTTAAATTAAACACAGCGAGAGCGCTTTAAAATAAATTAGAATTACTAAGTTTCCAAAAATTATCTCAAAACACTTATGGGCTAGCGAGAGCAGGCATAGGGCTTTAGGGGTAAGATCTGAGATAAGACCACGAGAGTGTGAGTTGAGGGTATTTAAACTGGTAACCTCTACAGAATAGTTTAAGTGAACACCTTAATAAGCCTAAGTTAGATTGACCTGCCTAAGTTAGTATAATTACATACCGACCGCCTTAGTATTATTTTATTAAAAACTAAAATTTAATTCCCGCCTTTAATATTTTAAAAACAACAAAAAATTGTGACAACCCTTCACCTTAGCTAAACTAGAAGTTCATCTAGCACTAAGTAACCATAGAGTCCCTGTGGATCGATAATCTTAAATATTACTTTGATAGGTTGTGCACTTGCAGTTAAGATACCGCTAGACACATAATTAGATACATCTTTAGCCCATCAGGGGTTCTGATGGTTAAAAGATATTGGGATGCAATGCTTGTACATGGGCACGCAGGTTGGTCGAACCGTCTGCACCTTGTCTTGAAGTCGAGCAGGGGTGGCGTTTGTACTAGCTGTAGTATTGTTTGAGTTTCTCGGCGTTCCACGGCCGAGCGAGCTCTTCCCCTTGTAGATTTTCAAAATAATAGGCTCCATTTTCAGTCTTCGCTTGGACATGATATGGACCTTCCCAATTGGGGGCCAGCTTCCCCTCTCGGGAGTCCTTGTGGTTTTTACTCAGAACGAGACTGCCCACCTCGAATGCTCGTCTGATAACCTTGGCGTTGTGTCGAGCTGCTATTTTTTGATTGAGGGCATTTTCTCGAAAAGAGTAGCCCCCTATCGGATTTCTTCGACCAGACCGAGCTATTCGCGAAGCATCTCAGAATTGGTGTCTTGATCCATGGGCGATTCTGTTCACCTGGACGAAATGTGCATTTCTATAGGTATGACCGCTTCGGTCCCATAAGCTAATCGGAATGAGGATTCTCCGTTCGTTAAATGGGGAGTAGTTCTGTATGCCCAAAGTACGTTATGCAGCTCTTCGACCCAACGTTTTTTATGCTCGTCCAGCCTTCATTTGAATCCCCTTAAGATCACCATGTTCGCAACTTCTGCCTGTTCGTTAGTCTGAGGATGTTCGACTGAAGCGAAGTGTTGTTTGGTCCCTATTGAGGTTACAAATTCCTGGAAATGCCTATCAGTGAATTGGGTTCCATTGTCTGTCACGATGGCGAGCGATACTCCTAACCGAGTAAGGATTTTTCATTTAAATAAACGTAGAATGTTGAGTGCAGTGATTTTGGCCAAAGCCTCTGCCTCTATCCATTTGGTGAAGTAGTCGACGCCTACGATGAGGTATTTGTTTTGACCTGAGCCGACAACAAAAGGGCCTAGGATGTCCAGCCCCCACCAGGCGAACGACCATGGGGAGGATAACGATTTTAGCTCGGTAGGTGGTGCTACGTGTATGTCACCGTGCCATTGGCATTTATCGCATTTCTTAACATGCTCTTTTGCATCGTTCTGCATTGTCGGCCAGTAATAACCTGCTTGCAAAACTTTACGTGCTAGTGATTGTCGCTCCCCGGACTTACGTCTCGGTGCAGACGCGGACGGTCGGCGAAAAGAGAAAGGGTTGAATTGAATATAGTCGCCAACTAGGCATTTTTATTCCGAAGGAAAGGTAATGCTGCATAAACCTGGAAAAAAGTGGATAAGAAAGTTGAGAACCAGAGAGACTGAGTAAGGGGGTTGGTTACAACCTGAGAAGGTATTAGCACCCAGATTGTCCGTCGTACTCGACGGGATCCACGCTTACAAGATTGTGTTTAAAAGGGCTAGTGTATGTGATGATTGTGTTGCATTAGACGGAAGAAGCGAGTTCTCGTTTGTGAATGAGTGTGATGAGAAAAGAATCCTGGAGGAGACGTTTATTGTTTGTTTTTGTGTTTTCAATTTTTTATTGTTTTTGGTGTTTTGCATAGGGTAATGAGCTTAAGCCTTAATCAAGGGTTGTAAACTCATTATATCCTCCCTGATTAGGGATAATGAGCCTACTTAAGTGTGAGATAAGCATCTCAACTTAATTACCATGATGGTATATGATTAAGATCATTAACCTACTTGTGATTATTAAGTGTTTTTGATTTTTGTTTAGTGTTAAGTAATGAGTTTAATCTCTAATCAGGGATTAGTGAACTCATTACACCATCCTAAGAGAAGGATTATAGATGAGGACACTTAAGCTGAGGAAGACTCCTCAACTTAATCCATGGTTAGAGACTAAATTCATTATATAACAAGCCTTTACTAAATGGATTTTAATTAAAGGGTGAGATTAAGAAATGAGTTTTATGTTTGAAGACTTATCTTGGGGGGGACTTGTCCATTAAACACTAGGGTTAGTCCCTCTTAACCATAAGGAAGAGATGGAACCCTAATGTAAGGCCCAAGTTACAAGCTTAAGTCTTGATCATTATTAAGTGTTTTGATTAAGAGGTGTAAACAAATTAAAGGTTTAACACTAAGGATTAGAGTTATACACTCCATCCTAAGATAAGGATGCAGGCATAACCCTAATTCAAAGTCCTAAAGCTTTAAGTGTTTAGCCTCTGATTATGAGATGAGAAAAGAGACTCAAGGAGACTCAAAGGTAAAAAGCTAGGGGAGACTATATACAACCCTAAAAATTATCATGCTTGAATATCCTATGGTTTGTGAGGCTTAAAAGAAAGATCTTCAGATGGCCACCAAAGGAAGAGAAGTATATGAAAAGAGAAGGAGAAAGAGAATAGGTTACTTACTTCCTGAAGAAGATAAGTAACCTAAGAGAAAGAGATAGGAGCAAGAGAGAACAAATGAAGCAATTTAACTTCAAAGACAAGTAAATAATGCATATGAAGAGATGAGAAGAGGTGGGATGTGGAGGCAAATCCACATCCCAAACAACTTACCATAAGCCCCTGAGATGAAGCTTTCTGACTCTGAGCTTTTTGTCCCTTCCTTTGATGCAAAACCACTCCAATGTCCCCCCTTGTGCTTCTGAAAGGCTTGAAACGAGTTTGTATGGCTTTGTTTTGAAGATTCAGTTCTGCTAAGGCAGAAATCGTGTCTTTGGTTTATGAGGTTTCAGGTCATTTTGATGGTTGGGATTTGCTCTATGGATGATTTTGAGATGATTGGTGGAAGAATTTTTTAGTTTTAGTGGTTGTGTTGAGAGATTCGAAGACTTGAAAGTTTTGGGGATTTTTGTGATTCTGATCTTAGCAATGGATTCAGGCTTGTGTGTTATGTTTTGTGTTGCTTGAGGTTTGTATAAACCAATGGGATTTATCAGAAAGTGGGTGGTGGCACAACTTGATTGGTATGGGCAAAGTTGCAAAAAAGTCAATGAATGTGTACTTGAGGCATGGCACAGGTTAGAGCTTGTTTGAAGGGGTGTCTGGCCTCAGCTTGATTCATGGAGGACCTTAGGATCGGATTACATGAGCTGGAGCACTTGGATTAAGAGATATCATAGGTTTTGCAAATTACCCCCTTTGAAATTTCTTGAAGTGCAAGGCATGAAACCTTGTGAATCTTGGAATAATTTTGATGAAGGCATGTTGCATTATCATGTTATGATGCTTAGAGGACAATTAGAAGTCATGAAAGTGCTTAGGACTTGAATTTGCAAAAATCCCTCTTTGGTACATACTTGAAAATTACAAGATTTTTCCCAACTTTGAAAGATCATATCTTGAGTTCTAGGATGAATCAAGATGAGTTCTTGTACTTTTTGAAAATGGGAAGATCCAACCTACAAATTTCATGTTTAAGGATTTTTCATTTGAAGCATTTTTGATCAAGAAAGAGGAGGTTGAAAATCTTTCCCAAAATGGAAAGTTTCCATTACAAGTCATGTCAAAAAATGGAAAGTTTGCAAATGGCTTGAAATTCTTCAATCTTGTGAACTTCTAACCAATTCTAAGATCAAATAAAGATCATAGAACCTCAAAATGATGAATGTGTGTTGCACCCCAAAATTTGCCCTCCACAAGACAATGCATTGTGTCTCAAGAGGATCACAGGGTTCACAATGTTCATAATACATCTCATGAGGTTCACAAGGTTCACAAGGTTCACAATTAGTCAGAAAGTTTGACAATTCCCTCAGACAATGCATCCTCCTAAGCAATGTATCCTAAACTAGGATTTTGACTTTCATCAGGCTAAATGGACTTCCAAGACTTCAAGTGAGCTTCATAGCATCCTATATGTGTTCAAGAATCCCCATGGCAAGTTTCAAGACGTTCCCAAAAGATTTGCTCAGTCAGATGACCAGATAGGTTAAAATCAGTCAAAGCAGTTAAAAAGTCAAACTGAGGTCAACTGTGGTCAAACCAAAGTCAAACTTCATGATTTTTTTTGCCAAAATTAAGTATATGAATTAAAATTCATCATTTGATCAAGGGTTGATCATGATTCATCAAGGAAATTTCAGATCATCAAGAATCAGGAGTTTCTAAATTAGGGTTTTCATAGGAAAAGTCAACTGAACTTTGACCAGCCATAACTTTCACATGCTTCATCAAAAAATTTCCATCCAAAGCTCATTTTTAATGAAATTGAATTCTCTACAACTTTGTCTCTCACAAGCCAATCCTAAAAATGCTTCATTTGGAAGGTATGAGCTAAGACATTATAGGTCCTTTTAAAAGTCAACAAAAAGTCAACAACTTCCAAAGAGCATAACTTGAGAATGGTAAAAGATATGGACATGAGACCAAATAGGTTAGTTAGAGGACTCTTTAAGCTTTCCAAAATGTCCAAGAACACCTTCATAGCATTAAAATTGAGAGATTTGTGCCCTTGCAATGTTGGGAATTTTTTGAGAGGTTTATGAAGCAAATGGGGTCTTAAAACCATAATTCACCAAATGGGCTTGCTTTTTTGTGATCCAATTAGTTCCATGACATCATGCACGAAATTAAATTGATTTATTCATTATTTTATTTATTTTATTTTTATTTATTATGATTTTTTATGTTAAAAATCATTTTAAATTCAAATAAAATATAAAATAATGGATATTTAAATTGATTTGGTTTCTAGAAGGTCATAAATTATATTTGGACTTGATTGATACAAGAATAATGAGGATCATCTTAAAATAGCAAGGCGTGATCAAGATATTTCAAAATTTAAGAACCAATCTTTTTCAATCTCCCAAAGATCAAATATCCACCAAATTGTTAAAGATTTTGACCTAATTCATTCACTCATATATATACAACATTAAGCAGCCACCAATTCACGAATTCCCAGCCTCTTTCACATTGTTCAAACTTCACAAAATCCTTCAAAAAACTCCAATTCGGATTCCAAGGTAGAGGGGATTTCAAAGAGTTTTAAGCATTGCAATGTGTTCTATGATGTCTATTGAACATATTTGGATCATAAACAACACCTAAAACACCTCCATTCGCATAATCCGAATCCATCTTTTCATCATTTTTTGATTTTTTCGTTTATGATCATTTACATGTTATTAATGAATTTTGTTTAGTGATTTATGTTCAATAAAGGTTTGTGATGAATTCTGGGAAGTTCAATTGAGGAAATCGTGGCCGAATCAAGTGATGCCATTTTAGGGTTCTTGACCTTCAATTTAGGGTTTCGTGATTAAATGAGTATAAACAAATTCTAAGACCATAGATCAATCTTAAATGACCTCTGGATTGTGTTTGAGTGTTCAATTTGACAAAATTTTACATGAATGATGATGTTTGAGTTTCGTATGATTACCTGCCATTTGAAATTTCGCAGGAAAGTTTGTGGAAAAATTCGCAGGTAAATGCGCAGAGCCAGAGGTTGAAGATGAAGTTGACTGGCGCGAAAATATAATTCAAAAATTAAACTTATTTTATTATGATTTTGTTCTGATTATATTTCACAAGCGAGCGCGTAGCTCAGTTGGTTTTGGTGTGTGTATGATGGACTGAAGGGTTTGGGTTCGAAACCAGCCAAATGCATTTTTTTGCTTGATTTGTTTTATTTTCCAGGATAACAACAAAACCAATTGGAAGTGGATTGCTATCAACCTGCGTGCGCAGCCCAGTGGTTATGCTTCTGGTCATTCAGGTAAAGGACCTGGGTTCAAATCCCAGGTCCTGTTTTTTTAGGTTTTTTTGTTTTATTTATTTTTATTAATTCTTTATTTTATTCTTTAAACAATTAAAATAATTTCTAAAAAAATATCTAAATCATTCTTTTTAATAAAACTTTATTTTCTTTTCAAATTTATATTATTTTCTCAAAAAACTTAAATTAATATATTTACTTATTTATAAGTTTTTAATAATATTTATTTATATGTATACATTTATTTAACTATTAAGTTAATGTTGTAAATTAAATTAGAAACCCTAATTATCCTTAACCCTAATTTATTTTCTAACTTCTAAAAAACCTAATTTCTTTTAAAATCTTAATTTCTCACTTTAATTATTTTTGTTTAATTATTTTGTACTTAATAAATATTTCTAATATATATAATTAAAACATTAATCATGTTTATTTTGTAAATAAATTAATATATGATTTATTATTATTATCTTTATTATTCTATTTTCATATCAAAAAATTCTAAAAAATATTTATTTAATTTTAATTAGCTTGTATATATTTTATATTTTGTGCTAACCTCTTTTTGTTATTATTTTATTACTAACCCTTTTATTTATTGCTTATGTTTATTATTTTATTTTATTATTATTATTTAAATTGTTCTTATTATAATGTAACTGTACAAGCCGTGTAATAGTCGTAGTATTTTGTTGTTTATTTATTTATAAATATATTGTTATGGTTAGTAAAATAGGGAGTGATAACATGTTTGCTTTAAAATTAACTTAGATCACTAATTATAAGATAAATGTATGAACTTGTACACGCACACACGTAAGTCGATCTTTGATCGCCATCTCACTTCTTAAGGATATCCCTCATGTTGCCTAAATAAAATGGTCAAGTAAGGTGTCTAAAAGCAAAGTCCCTTCTCCTAAAAAATCATCTAGTCCCTTTACGATTATAAGATCAAGTCCCTTCGAATGTTGCCTTCGTAAATGATCTTGTCCCTTTCGAATAAAAGATGATAAGTCCCTTCGAATTGCTAAGACACCTTACAGTTGCCTAAACACAGATGACCCTTCACATGTCCCTTACAACATCCAAGGTAATGACTACCTATTCCTTAATAATAGGGATAGTCTTACCATTGAAAGAACATTTAAGAACAGAAAAGATTCAATTTAGGGTAGGTTCCTCTTAAGTACTTGCTCACTCCTTCAAAAACATTTCATAACACTTCACATTTTAAAACAATTTTCAAAACAAAGTCTTTATATATATCCGTACAAGGATCATTATAAAGTACTTAAGAAAATTTTTAATCACACACTACACTTCTTAAAACAGTTTAAAGTGAGCTAAGTAACTAAGAGCCCATGGATAAACATGGATGTAAAGGGTGCTAACACCTTCCCTTTACATAACCTACCCCCTGAACCCAAAAATCTTTTAAGGTCTTTCCTGTTCTTTTATGCCCTTTCCTTTGGATAAAATAAAAGTCGGTGGCGACTCTTGCTATCTGCAACATTTAACTAAATTCAGTTCTCCCACCGTGTTACAGAACTGGCAACTCTGCTGGGGACTTAATAAAAGAGGGGTACCCTTAGGAATTAGATCACTTTAAAATTGTTTGCCTTGTTTGCTTTATACTTATCTGTTGGATGCTCTTATGTGTGAAAGATCTTAACCCGGATCTAGTGTACCTTAGGTAAATGGCAATAGACCAAGGAAACTGTACGGCGTATACCGATATGGTTGATCTGGTGGCCATAGTTAGTGTGACTTCTTTGTTGGTGCTTATGTTCCTTAAGCAAGTTGAGGATAATATAAGGCTGCCATATGTTGTCAATGCACTAACTAACTTTTAGAACCCTAGTTATCCCATCTTGGCCTTTAGAAAAGTAGTGAGATAGCCGGCTTTGGTGAAGACTGAAGTTGGTTGATACTCGATGCTACACTCATTGAGATTCTAAACTTGGAGGGTTTTGGTTGGCAAGTAAGTTGCCTACTGAACAACCACCCTTGTGAAGGATCAATGATATTGAGATCCCTTAGAACCTGGTTACTCTGTAGGACAGGATGAACCCACTAAACTTCAGGGGAGGGTACTTACCTTTAAACCTCATGCAAGCCTTCAAACCTAGGGCTATTGTGTGACTTGTTTGTGTGTGCCACATGTTTGTGATTGAGCATAGCATCATAACATCATCATGCATCATAAGCATAGAATTTTCACTAACCATTTCAAGGACCAAAGGATTTATCTTTGTTCTTTGTTGCAGGTCATGGCTTCTGCTCGTAGGAATACTATCCGGATCAACTTTGTAGGAATACCTCCTAAGCTTAAGGAGTTGGTTTCTCAAGTTTCTGAAAACTCCTAATTCATCAAGAGGCATGGTCACCTACTGGATCTAGTCACTTCAGGGTTCAATGAAGACATGATGAGTGTTCTGTTTCAGTTCTTTGATCCTAAACACCATTGCTTCACATTTCCCGATTATCAGCTGGTTCCTACCATGGAGGAGTTTTCTAAACTACTGGGTACACCTATCCTTGATCAGAAACCATTCACAGGCTTGGAAAAAGAGCCTAAAACTGAAGTCATTGCTGCAGCCTTACATTTAAAGAAATCAGACATTGTCCTAGAGACAAGGATTGGAGTTAAGGGTATTCTTGCTAAGGTGTTGATAGAGAAGGCTCAAGTGTTCTTGAAGGATATGAGCTATGATGCTTTTGAGGAGATTTTAGCCTTGTTGATTTATGGCTTAGTATTGTTCCCCAATCCAGATCAGTTCATAGACGTTCACGCCATCAATATATTTCTGAGTCATAATCTAGTGCCTACATTACTTGGAGACATTCTACATTCTCTTCATACTCGTACTACGAAGGCACGAGGAACTCTGATGTGCTGCATACCTTTGCTATCTAGGTGGTTTATTTCTCACCTTCCTCTATCAGTGATGAAGAATGAACAAGGGTTCAGGTGGTCCAAGAGGATTATGTCACTCTCTCATTTAGATATTCATTGGTGTTATAGATCTATGGAGAATGTTACTATCATTGACCGTTGTGGGGAGTTTCCTAATGTGCCACTTCTAGGCATAAGAGGAGGCATTACTTACAACCCTTCCTTAGCTTTACGACAGTTTGGTTACGATCGGACTGATGGTCCTCATGACATGTTGATTCAGGGTATTGTGTTTGACTACGACAACGATCTTCAAGGTTACCGTCAAAGGTTCATACGAGCATGGGGAAAGGTGAACAAGGTTGACAGCAAGACTCTGGAGCCTAAGTACACTATTCATATGGAAGCTTATCTCAGATGGGTGCGATCTCGTGCTCAGACTCTTATGATGCCATATCCTGCCATCCTGCCAGTTACTATGGAGCTTGTTGCTGAAGGAGATACTTCTTATACCATCCTTCACCCAGACATGCCCACTGACATGGAAGACTTACAGAGTTCCTGGATCCAGTTGAAGGAGGAAAGGGATACTTTTGAGACTCATTACAAAGCAAGTCAAGAAAGAATCCTGGGGCTAACAAAGCAACTTCACGAGGAGCGGAATCTATACTCATACCTCAACACAAAGAGGAAACGTTCATGGGAGACTTAAAACCCCATTTTTTGTACTTATTTCATGTTTATTGTAAGCCCAAGGGGCAAACAAATTTATTACTAATAAAAGTTTACTTTTTGGTTGTTTAAACAAATTTAAATCCTGCGGTCCTTGAAAACATTGCATACGCATTTATACACCATATCATTGCATCACAGGTTTCTTATGTACAGGCATCTTATCTTCTCGCTGTTTATTTCAGCAGAAATGGCTCTTGAACAAACAGTCAAAGATCTCCAGGCACAGAATGCACAATTTCAAGAGCTGATCCTGAACTTGTCCAAGGGACAGGATGAATTGAAGACACTATTGGCCAAGAAGACTAAGAAGACTAGAAGGTCCGGAGGCCTTATCAACATGGGAAGAAGGTTCAGAGGTTCTGTCAAGACCAAAGAACAGGTTGAAGATTATGAGTCTGAGAAAGAGGGAGGCAGTCTCAATAATACTATGGGGGATTCTGATTCTGAAGCAAATTACTATCTTGATCCTAATGAGGATAAGTTCAAGATGCTGGTGGATAGAATGAATGCTATGGAGTTACAAAAGTCTTATGGGCTGGATTTTGAAGATCCGAGTTTGATATCTGGAGTGGTTATACCCATTGGTTTCAATGTCCCTACTTTTGTAGTGTATGATGGTGTTTCATGCCCCAAGCTGCATCTAAGGTCCTATGTCCGGAGGATCCAACCCCATACTGCTGATAAGAAGTTGTGGATTCATTTTTTCCAAGAAAGCTTGTTTGGAGCTCAATTGGAATGGTACTATCAATTGGAGAGTGTCAACATCCGTGACTGGAATGATCTTGCTGAGGCTTTCTATAGGCAATACCAATACAATGTTGATTTAGCCTCAACCCTCATGAAACTACAAAGCATGTCAATGGGTGCTAAAGAGAATTTCAAGGAGTATGCCCAGAAGTGGAGAGACTTGGCTGGCAGAGTTCAACCTCCTTTGACTGACAGGGAGCTAGTGGATATGTTCATGAGTACGTTGAATGGTCCTTTCTATAGTCATCTTATTGGAAGCTCATCATCTGGTTTTACTGAGCTGATAATGACGGGAGAGCGTGTGGAAAGTGGTATAAGGAGTGGCAAGATACAAGTGGGTGCTTCTTCATCAAGTACTCCAAAGAAGCCCCCTAGTGGGAAGAAAGAGTCAAATGCTGTTTATGGCCAACCTGGTCGTAATAGGAGTCACCAATCTATGAGTGCAATTCACATCTCCAATCCTACTCCTGCAGCACCAGAGCCACCACAGGGCAATCAGCAGAGGCCTAGAAGACAGTTCACCAAGATCAACATGTCACTGGCCCAAGCCTTGCAACACTTGTTGAAAGGGGAACTCATTACTTTGAAGGACCCTCCTCAGAATCCTAATGTTACCACTCCTAGGTACAATCCTAATGCACGGTGTGCATATCATTCTAATTGTCAGGGACATGACACCAACAATTGCTGGATATTGAAGAACAAGATTCAGGATATGATTGATGCTGGAGAGATTGAGTTTGACCCTCCGGGTACTCCAAATGTGATTACTGCTCCCATGCCAAATCATGAGAAGACTGTTAATGCCAATGATGAAGTTTCACATATATCCTCAGTTGCAGATGTGACTACACCATTATCTGTTATCAAGAAGAAGTTGGTACAAGTTGGGTTCTTTCTAGGTTGTAATGAAGATTGTTTCTATTGTGCTTATAAACCGGATAATTGCTGGAAGTTGAAAGACAGTATTCAACGCCTCATGGACAATTACACCATATTGTTTGAGAGGACACCTTTTGTGGAGAGTATGATTGAACATATAACTCAGGGTGCGAAGGTTGAAGAGGTGGATATGGTTGATAAAGTGCCAGTGAGGATTACTTCCAAGGTCCCTGTCAAGATCACCCATAAGGGTCCAATCAAAATTACTGCCGAAGGCCCTGTGAGAACTGTTGCTGAAGCTAGAGTGGCTCCTATGATTATTACCACTCCTGGTCCTATTCCGTATACTTCTAATAAGGCTATACCTTGGCATTATGGTTCCGATGTTTATATCCATGGTGTTAAACAGGAACCCTTAGCTGATACACCTGTTGCTGATGAAAACCTTGATGTTGATAATATTGTTGGATCTAGTAAGATCACAAGAAGTGGAAGAATTTTCTCTCCTCCGGCTACCTCCAAGAATACAGTTACTCCAGCTACTACCTCCACTACTGATGCTCAGGGCAAAGGTCCTGTTATTGAACCTGTGCAAGCTGAGACACCAACTGCTGAGGATCTTTCTAAGCAGATGGAAGAAGTACTAAAGATCATTCGCAAGAGTGATTATGATATTGTTGATCAATTGGGGCATACTCCCTCCAAGATTTCCATGTTGTCCTTGTTGCTGTCTTCTGAGGCTCATGCTAAGGCCTTGATTAAATTCTTGAAGACTGCTCATTTACCAAATGAGATTTCTGTAGATCAGTTTGAAAACTGTGTTGCACACCTGACTTATGATAATGGGTTAGGTTTTTCTGATGCCGATTTGACTCCTGCCAAAAGAAATCATAACAGAGCCTTACATGTCTCTATTGAATGTAGGGGAACTACCCTATCTCATGTGTTGATAGACAATGGTTCTTCACTGAATGTACTGCCCAAAGAGGTTCTGAACAAGCTTAGTCCTGAAGATGTTGTGTTGAGACCAAGTAACAAGTGGTGAAGGCCTTTGATGGTTCGAGAAGAGTGGTGCACGGAGAAATAGATCTCCCAATCAAAGTAGGTTCTCAGGTCTTAAATTCAACCTTCTATGTAATGGATATTCGTCCTTCGTACTCTTGTTTGCTTGGGCGCCCCTGGATCCACGGGGCAGGTGTTGTGACCTCCACTTTACATCAGAAGTTGAGATATCCAGTAAAGGGAAAGGTTGTTACTGTTTACGGAGAGGAAGAATATATAGTCAGTCATGTGAATACTTTCAAGTATCTTGAAGTGGAAGGTGAATATGTTGAAACTCCTTGCCAAACATTTGAAGTAGTCCTTTGGGTTGTTCCTAATGTTGAAGCTCCTCCTGTTGTCAAAAGAGTTCCTGTGGTCACCAGAGTACCTCCTACAGTGGCCTCCCTCAAAGATGCTAGAGCTGTGGTTGAAGAAGGTGGTTGTACTATTTGGGGTCAACTTCCTGACATTCCTTACAAGTCTGACAAGTTTGGTTTGGGTTTCACTGCAGAGTCCCAGAAGGCTGTTCGTCGTGCTCGTGCTGTTCGTATCACCAATCAAGGGATTATGAAAGATCAGATCAATGTTGTGGGTGACTATGATGAAGGCTATAACCTGGATGCTTGGGTTTTTCCTACTGTGGGTGATGGGCTCAATAATTGGAAGGCTGAAGATGTTATTCCTATCTCCTTTAGTCAGGAGTAAATACTATTACTGTGTTGTTATTTCTTAAGTTTGTAATTTTTGAACAATTAAACTCTTAAGCCTTGTGCCTTACCCGGGGCACAATGGTATGCTTGTTTAGGGATGTCATTTCATTTGCATACTTCATTCAATAAAAATCAGTGGACATTTTGTTTTCGTAAATATTGTGTTCCTTGTCTTTCTTTTATTTTACTTTTGTTTTATCAGCTATGTGTTCTTACACACACCCACATCACTAAAATGCAGATCCTCATCCACTCTGGATCCTGTTGATAACAGTTCTACTATTGCCAATTATAATTTCGAGAATCCGATCTATCAAGCTGAAGATGGAAAGGAGGACGATTGTGAAGTACCTGTAGAGCTTGCTAGGTTATTACAACAAGAAGAGAAAGCTATACAGCCACATGAAGAGCCAATCGAAGTTGTGAATCTGGGAACTGAAGAAAACAGGAAAGAGGTCAAGATAGGGGCTGAATTAGAGGATGGTTTCAAGAGCAGATTGATTCAGATGTTACATGATTATGTGGAGATCTTTGCTTGGTCCTATGAAGATATACCAGGGTTGGATACAGACATTGTGGTTCACCGTTTACCAGCAAAAGAAGATTGTCGTCCAAAGAAGCAGAAGGTTCGTCGCATGCGTCCTAAGATGTCAGAAAAGATTAAAGCAGAGGTAATGAAACAGTTTGATGTAGGGTTCTTAGTTGTGACTTATTATCCTCAATGGGTTGCAAATGTGGTACTGGTACCTAAGAAAGATGGTAAGGTACATATGTGTGTAGATTACAGGGATTTGAACAAGGCCAGCCCCAAAGATGACTTTCCACTTCCTCATATTGATGTTCTGGTAGACAACACTGCTCAGCACAAGGTATTCTCTTTCATGGATGGTTTCTCTGGTTACAATCAAATCAAGATGGCACCTGAAGATATGGAGAAGGCTACGTTTGTTACATAATGGGGCACTTTTTGTTATAAAGTGATGCCATTTGGTTTGAAGAATGCAGGGGCAACATATCAGCGTGCTATGGTGGCTTTGTTTCATGATATGATTCATCATGAGATAGAGGTATATGTGGATGATATGATAGCTAGGTCCCAGAATGAAGAGCAACATCTTGATCATCTGCATAAGCTGTTTGAGAGGTTGAAGAAATACAAGTTGAGATTGAACCCAAACAAATGTGCTTTTGGAGTAAGGTCTGGTAAACTCCTGGGTTTCATCGTCAGTGGAAAAGGTATTGAAGTGGACCCTGAAAAAGTGAAAGCTATACAAGAAATGCCAGCTCCCCGTACTGAGAAGGAAGTTAGAGGTTTCTTGGGATGACTGAATTACATCACAAGATTTATTTCCCAATTAACTGCTACCTGTGATCCAATCTTCAAGTTGTTGAAGAAAGATCAGGTAATGGAGTGGAATGATGAGTGCCAGACTGCCTTTGATGAAATCAAGAGATATCTCTTAGAACCTCCCATTTTGATGCCACCAGTTGATGGAAGACCCTTGATTATGTACTTAACAGTATTAGACAACTCAATGGGGTGTGTGTTGGGGCAACATGACGAGTCCAGTCGAAAAGAGCAGGCAATATACTACCTTAGCAAAAAGTTTACCGACTGTGAAAACTCACTGCTCGAGAAAACTTGCTGTGCTTTGGCATGGGCTTCTCGCCGACTAAGACAGTATATGTTGACTCATACTACCTTATTGATTTCAAATATGGATCCAATCAAGTGCATATTCGAGAAACCTGCTCTCTCCGGACGAATAGCAAGATGGAAAATGATCTTGACAGAATATGATATACAGTATACTACTCAGAAGGCCATTAAAGGAAGTGTTGTAGCTGATCATTTGGCCCATCAAGCAGTGGATGATTATCAGTCAATGAGTTTTGTGTTCCCTGATGAAGACATTATGATTATTACCAAAGAACCTGGACAATATGACGGACATGAACAAGGATCCCGATGGACTATGGTTTTTGATGGAGCTTCTAATGCACTTGGTAATGGTATTGGTGTTGTGATCATTTCCCCTGCAGGTTGTCATACCCCGATTACTGCAAGACTTTGTTTCTATTGTACAAATAACATGGCTGAGTATGAGGCATGTATCCTGGGCATCAAAGCTGCCATTGATATGAAGATTCGGTTCCTGGACGTATATGGAGATTCAGCCCTGGTAGTAAGTCAGATCAAAGGAGATTGGGATACCAAGCATGATAATCTCATTCCTTACAGAGAGCATGTGTTGTCTTTGGTCCCATATTTTGAAGAGATTACCTTTGGACATATTGCACGAAGAGAGAATCAGTTGGCAGATGCATTAGCCACCATGGCATCAATGTTTGAAATTAACTGGGATGATGAAGCTCCCAAGATTACTATTGATAGATTTGAGAAGCCTGCATACTGCAATGAGATTGACACTGAAGAAGCAGAGGGGAAGCCTTAGTTCTATGAAGTGAAAAGATATCTTGAAGCTCAGGAGTTCCCTGAAGGGGCATCTGTCAAAGATAAAAAGTTTTTGAGGAGGTTTTCTGCTAAGTTCTTCTTGAGTAATGGAATTTTGTACAAGCGCAATCATGATTCAAATTTGCTTCGTTGTGTTGATAAGAAGGAAGCAACATAGATTATGGAAGATATGCATGATGGGATCTTTGGCACTCATTCTAGTGGTCATACCATGGCAAAGAAGATATTGAGAGCAGGTTACTATTGGTCTACCATGGAAGCTGACTGCTATCAACATTCCAGAACATGTCACAAGTGTCAAATCTATGCTGATAAAGTGCATATACCTCCATCACCATTGAATGTGTTGACTGCTCCTTGGCCTTTTGCCATGTGGGGCATTGATATGATTGGTGAGATCAAGCCTACTGCTTCTAATGGGCATCGTTTCATCCTGGTTGCTATTGATTACTTTACAAAGTGGGTGGAGGCAGCTTCATTTGCATCTGTTACTAAGAATGTGGTGGCTCGATTCATTAAGAATAATCTCATATGTAGGTATGGCATCCCAGAAAGAATTATTACTGACAATGGGTCTAATCTGAACAATACTATGATTACTGATCTCTATATGCAATTCAAGATTAAGCATCACAACTCTTCTCCGTATCGTCCGAAGATGAATGGGGTAGTAGAAGCTGCTAATAAGAACATTAAGAAGATTTTACAAAAGATGACTGTTACTTATAAGGATTGGCATGAAATGTTACCATTTGCTCTTCATGGTTATCATACTACAATACATACTTCAACAGGGGCAACCCCATTCTCCTTAGTCTATGGTATGGAAGCAGTTCTACCCATTGAAGTTCAGATACCCTCCCTAAGAATCATGAAGGATGCGGGCTTGGATGAAGATGAGTGGATTCAGACCCGACTTGACCAGATAAATTTGATTGATGAGAAGAGGTTGGCAGCTGTGTGTCATGGCCAGATGTACCAGAAATGGATGATCAAAGCTTTTAATAAGAAGGTTAAGCCAAAGGTATATCAGGCTGGTGACTTGGTAATCAAGCGTATCATATTACCACAGGGTGATCCTAGGGGCAAGTGGACTCCTACATATGAAGGACCATTTGTAGTCAAAACAGTATTCTCAGGAGGTGCCATGATGCTTACTACTATGGATGGTGAAGACTTCCCACAGCCTGTAAACGCAGACATAGTTAAAAAATACTACGCATAAAAAGAAACCCGCTAGGTTGACTGGCCTAGGCAAAAATAAGGGCATCCCGGCGAACCAAAAGGGTTCGGGAAAAAATTAGGGATATATATATATAAAATGAACACCTGGCAAGTCGAAAACCTGAAAAGGCGGCTTGGGCAAAAAAGGGTATCCCGATGGATTGAAAACCTGAAAAGGCAATCCAGGCAAAAGTTAGGGATTAAAGCGTATGACTATGTCTCGTTTGGATCATCCATGTAAACTCCAACCAGTTGTGCTACCTAACTCAAGCTCGAACAGATAAAGTTCAATCCAATCGTTTCCGTCTTGACAGCAGAAGATGAGATACTTGAAGATAATGGCAATAGTAGAATTGAAACTCAATAGGATTATTTCCCACATAGCTGATTTTCTTTGTTTTGTAAATTTTTTACGATGAATTCCTCTTACTAAGATTTCTGTCTCCGTGTACAAACTTACCTATGTATAGGTCACTTTGTGATATAAATAAAATTTCATCTATGAATCCAGATTTACTTTTACCCTATTTACATAAGCGAAACGTCCATTGGTTGTGTTTGAATGTATGTATGCTTTTGAATATGATTGATGTTTACCATAAATGCATAAAATGCTTAATATGATTGATGTTTACCAGAAATGCATAAAAATGCAGTAATAGTATTTACTAAGGACGAACGAGGGAAGGAATTCAACGAAGCTTCGCCGGTTCATCCCCACAAGACAACTACAAATCCCCAGTAGGGAAAATCTACCATCATAGATACTTCAAGATACATCTCCCCTGGAATTTATGTCCATCTCTTTTATCCTCAGTCGGGATACTCAGGAACTTATTCCTTTAATAGAAGTATGACGAACGAAGACGAGAGGTTATACTATACTATCAAACGAGACGGGAACGAGTTCCTCATATTCTTCAGCAACGAATCGGGACTTATTTTCCCTAGCCAGCAGTTGTTATACAAAGATATCCGGACGCTTCAGGCTGCATGATTCATACATACATCATTTACATCATACCATAACATATCCATAAATGCATAATACATTTACTTAGGTGCATCATACTATGCATGCATATATATTGCATAAACTAACATTCTCCTGGAAGGAAAGTTTTATGCAGATAAATCAATGTCAACAGTTCACAACAGGTCATAAATGATCCATACATTACTCAAGATGTCCTCGGAGAATAGGCAAACGGTCTGTAAAAAGATCCATTCCCTAATCCAGGATATTTCCAGAAGATTTCATCTATCTGGCCTTGAATAGCAAGCAAACGATCTATACAAAGATCCATTCCCTGGTTCAAGATATTTTTCAGAAGAACAAATCCTGACATTCTTTTGGCCCTTGAATAGCAGGCAAACGGTCTGTAAAAAGATCCATTCCCTGGTTCAAGATATTTTTCAGAAGAACAAATCCTGACGTTCTTTTGGCCCTTGAATAGCAAGCAAACAGTCTGTAAAAAGATCCATTCCCTGGTTCAAGATATTTTTCAGAAGAACAAATCCTGACGTTCTTTTGGCCCTTGAATAGCAGGCAAACGATCTGTAAAAAGATCCATTCCCTGGTTCAAAACATTTTTCAGAAGAACTAATCCTGACGTTCTTTTGACCTTGGAGAGTAGGCAAACGGTCTGTACAAAGATCCATTCCCTAATCCAAGATATTTCCAGAAAAGATAATCGCCACGAAGATTTATTTCTACTGGTCCATTCAACAATTCAAATCATGTTGCATAAATGATTCAGAGACAGCCTATACGAAGACCTAGTATTGATATCCAGTATCAACATAAAGACATCATCACATCCTGATACTTTAGATGGCATCTCTAAGCCCATCTCCAGTTCTTTAGATGGCATCTCTAAGCCCATCTCCAATTCTTCCAAGTGGCATATTCAAGCCCACTCAAGCATATACAATTAATCATCAGTGTTACTCTACGCACCGGTCAGTTCAAATTTTTGGGCTTTTGTGTTCAATCCCCTTCAACCTTCCAGGTCACGATTGGCACATATACCAATATAACCCCTCAGGTTTCAGAAAATTGAACAGGGGCAGCTGTTGCACCCGAAAATTTGCCCTCCACAAGACAAGTCATTGTGTACTAAGAGGCTCACAAGGTTCACAAGGTTCACAAGACATCTCATGAGGTTCATAAGGTTCACAAAGTTCACAATTAGTCAGAAAGTTTGACAATTCCCTTAGACAATGCATCCTCCTAAGCAATGCATCCTAAACTAGGGTTTTGACTTTCATCAGGCTAAATGGACTTCCAAGACTTCAAGTGAGCTTCATAACATCTTATATGTGTTCAAGAATCCCCATGTCAAGTTTCAATAATTTCCCAAAAGATTTGCTCAGTCAGATGATCAGATAGGTTAAAATCAATCAAGGTAGTTAAAAAGTCAAACTGAGGTCAACTGTGGTCAAACTTCATGATTTTTTTGCCAACATCAAGTATATGAAGTAAAATTCATCATTTGATCAAGGGTTGATCATGATTCATCAAGGAGATTTCAGATCATCCAGAATCAGGAGTTTCTAAATTAGGGTTTTCACAGGAAAAGTTAACTGAACTTTGACCAGCCATAACTTTCACATGCTTCATCAAATTTTTTCCATCCAAAGCTCATTTTGAAGGAAATTGAATTCTCTACAACTTTGTGTCTCACAAGCCAAGCCCAAAAATGCTTCATTTGGAAGGTATGAGCTAAGACATTATAGGTCCTTTTAAAAGTCAACAAAAAGTCAACAACTTCCAAAGAGCATAACTTAAGAATGGTAAAAGATATGGACATGAGACCAAATAGGTTGGTTAGAGGACTCCTTAAGCTTTCCAAAATGTCCAAGAACACCTTCATAGCATTAAAATTGAAGGATTTGTGACCTTGCAAATTTGGGAAATTTTTGAGAGGTTTATGAAGTAAATGGGGTCTTAAAACCATAATTCTTCAAATGGGCTGACTTTTTTGTGATCCAATTGGTTCCATGACATCATGCACGAAATTAACTTAATATTTTCATAATTTTATTCATTTTATTTTTATTTATTATGATTTTTTATATTAAAAATCATTTTAAATTCAAATAAAATATAAAATGGTGAAAATTTAAAATGATTTGTCTTCTAGAATGTCATAAAGTTTATTTGGATCTAATTGATACAAGAGTTATGAAGATTATCCTAAAATAGCAAGCTTATATCAAGAATATTCAAAATTTAAAGGCTAATCTTTTTCAATCTCAAACTATCAAAATATCCAAAGTGTGATGCAAATTTCTGACCTAATTCAATTGTATCATATATATACAACCTTTAGCAAGCAAGAGAACACGAATTTGCAGCCTCCAAAGTCACTTTCAAACTTCAAAAAATTCATCCAAATATCAAATTCGGATTCTTGGCTAGAGGCATTCTCAAGACAATTTGAAGGTTGATACATGTTCTTTGGACATTCTTGAGTCGAAACCAACTCTCAAACACATCCAATTCATGCTCATATGATCAACCCGAATGCATCTTGTTCATGTTTTAATTTTTTTCGATTTGAATGATTTATACATTGATAATGAAAACTAACTATGGATTTGTGTTTGTTATAAAGTTTAGAAGCTTTCTGGATTGTTTAATTTGATTCTTATGGACTGTATCAAAATCCACCATTATTAGGGTTTGAAGTTCAAATTCGGGAACTTAGCATTTAGGGCATCTAAATGAATTCTAAGAACATGGCTATGACCTATAAGCTTCATATAATTGATCTGGGCTTCGAATTTGTATTAATGTTATGGTTTGCTTGATGATTGAAAAACATAGGTTTCGGGTTTAAGAATATGCAGGAAAATTCGCAGGAATTTTTGAAGAAGAATTCGCAGGAAATTTGAATGAAGAAGATGAAGTCTGGCGCCAAAATCCAATTTCGAATTCTAACATATATTTAATTTTATTATTGTTGTATGTATTTCAGAAACGAAAGCTGGTTCAGTTGGTAGTACGCATGTGTGAAAGATGGATGGTCTTGGGTTAAAAACCTTCCCCAGGCCATTTTTTTTTTTTTTTGTTATTTTAATTGATTTTCGTAGGTCAAAAATAAAAAGAATGATGCCCATTCAATATCACCAGCACGCAGCTGGTCCAGTGGTTGGCTTGTTGGTCCAAGGAGAATGAGGCCTAGGGCGTGGGTTCGATCCCTGCCCCAGGTAATTTTGAATCTTTTTTTGTTTTGTTTATTTGTTTTGTTATTTTATTATTTATTAAATATAATAATGTTTATATATATATATATATATATATATATATATATATATATATATATATATATATATATATATATATATATATATATATATATATATATATTAGATAATTCTAGGAAAATTACATGTAAATATCTTATATTTTCTAAATTCTAAAATTATTTTCTAAATTCTAAAATTAGTTTTTTTTATGAACTTAAATTATAATATGTATATATTTATTTAATAATTAAATTAATATTGTATATTAAATTAAAAACCCTAATATTTTTATATATAAAACCCTAATTATTTTTTAGAACCCTAATTTATTTTCTAACTATTCCAAACCCTAATTTTCTTTTACAATTTTAATTTTCTCATTTTTATTATGCTTGTTTAATTATACTTAATAAATATTTCTAATATATATATAATTGAATTATTAATCATATAAATTAGTATATAATTATTATTATTCTTAAAAGAAGATTGTTTATTTAAATTTAAAATTTTAATTTGGTTTCTACATTGTATATTATTGTGCTAACCTCTTTTCTCTTATATTTATTTTTATTACTAATCTTTTGTTTATTTATTTATATGCTTATTATTTAAATTATTTCATTATAATGTAACTGTACAAGCTATGTAATAATTGTAGTATTCTTATCGTTTATTTATTTAAATTGCTATGGCTAGTAAATTAGGGAGTGAAAACATGTTTGTATTGTAAAAATCAATTTAGATCACTAATTTCAAGATAAATATATGAACTTGTACACGCACACACGTAAGTCGATCTTTGATCGCCATCTCACTTTCTTAAGGATATCCCTCATGTTGCCTAAACAAAAGGTCAAGTAAGGTGTATAAAGCAAAGTCCCTTCTCTTATTAATATCATCTTGTCCCTTTAAAGATTATAAGATCAAATCCCTTTGAATGTTGCCTTCGTAAATGATCTTGTCCCTTTCGAACAAAAGATGATAAGTCCCTTCGAAATTTCTAAGACACCTTACAATTGCCTAATCACAGATGACCCTTCACATGTCCCATACAACATCCAAGGTAATGACTACCTATTCCTTAATAATAGGGATAGTCTTACCATTGAAAGAACATTTAAGAACAATAAATATTTAACATAGGGTAGGTTCCTCTTAAGTACTTGCTCACTTTTCTTCAAAATACATCATTACACTTCACATTTTCAAACAAATTTGCAAAACAAAGTCTTTATATATATCCATACAAGGATCATTATAAAGTGCTTAAGAAAATTTCTAATCACACACTACACTTCTCAAAATAGTTTAAAGTGAGCTAAGTAACTAAGAGCCCATGGATAACCATGGATGTAAAGGGTGCTAACACCTTCCCTTTACATAACCTGCCCCCCGAACTCAAAAATCTTTTAAGGTCTTTCCTGTTCTTTTATGCCCTTTCCTTTGGATAAAATAAAAGTCGGTGGCGACTCTTGCTATCCGCAACATAACTAAAGTCAGTTCTCCCACCATGTTACAGTTGGCTTCTCAAATATGTACTTGACTGGATCCATCTGTGAGATCAATAAGGTAGTATGAGTCAATATATACTGTCTTAGTCGGCGAGCAGCCCACGCTAAAGCACAACAAGTTTTCTCTAGCAGTGAATAATGTTGTTCACAGTCGGTAAACATTTTGCTTAGGTAGTATATTGCATACTCTTTTTGACTAGACTCGTCATGCTGGCCCAACACACACCCCATTGACTCTTCTAATATTGTCAGATACATGATTAAAGGTCTTCCTTCGACTGGAGGCATGAGAATTGGGGGTTCTTGCAGATATTCTTTGATCTTGTCAAAAGCTCTCTGACAGTCATCATTCCACCTGACTGTTTGCTCTTTTCTTAATAGCTTGAACAAAGGTTCGCAGGTTGCAGTGAGATGAGATATGAACCGTGAGATGTAGTTCAATCTACCCAAGAACCCTAGAACTTCTTTCTCAGTCTTAGGTGCATGCATTTCCTAAATAGCTTTGACTTTGTCGGGATCAACCTCAATTCCTTTTCCGCTTACAATAAAACCCAACAGCTTATCCGAACGTACCCCGTATGTGCATTTGTTAGGGTTCAACCTTAACTGATACTTTCTCAGACACTCGAATAGTTTCAATAGATTCACCAAATGCTTTTCCTCTGTTTGGGACTTGGAAATCATGTCATTCACGTAGCACTCGATTTCTTTATGGATCATATCGTGGAATAATGTTACCATAGCCCGTTGATATGTTGCACCGGTGTTCTTCAGACCGAACGACATTACCTTGTAGCAGAACGTGCCCCAGGGTGTGATGAAGGTTGTCTTCTCCATGTCTTCAGGTGACATCTTAATCTGATTGTATCCAGAAAATCCGTCCATGAAGGAAAATACCGAGAACTGAGTTGTGTTGTCCACCAATGCATCAATGTGAGGTAATGGGATGTCATCTTTCGGGTTTACTCTGTTCAGATCTCGGTAATCAACACACATACGCACCTTGCCATCCTTCTTAGGTATGGGTCCAATGTTAGCGACCCACGGTGGGTAACTAGTCACAGCGAGAAAACCGGCATCCCACTGCTTTTGTACTTCCTCCTTGATTTTCACGGGCATATCTGGGCGAGTACGACGCAACTTCTGTTTAACTGGCGGACAATCTTCTTTTAATGGCAATTTGTGCATGACAATATCTGTGTCCAAATCTGGCATATCTTGATAGGACCAAGAGAACACATCGACATATTCCCGAAGCATACTAATGAGTTGTTCTTTCACTGGAGCTTGCAGACTGGCCCCGATCTTCACCTCTTTCACATCTTCTTCAGTACCAAGATTGATGGTCTCAACCTCATCCTGATGAGGAGCAATCACTTTTTCCTCTTGTCTCAACAACCTGGCCAACTCTTCAGGCAAATCATAGTCTTCATCAACCCCTTCTTCTGCTTGATTAATCAGATTTTTGAAGTCATACGAGGTCATAGCAGTGTCGTTGTCGGTGCAATCTGGAAGGCTATCTCTGAAAGGGTTGAGATTTGTTCATTTTAGTGGTTGATTTTATCTTATTTAGAAAAAGTGAATGAAGTTTATTAAGAAAAACATTGCCATTTATTTGTTTTGTGCGAAAAATAACAAAAATGAAAAGACAGTGAGCGAAAAGAATGTTTGCAAAAGATGTCCATTGTTCATTAATATTCCATTTGCACAAAATTCATATGGCCCTATTACAAAATGAGTCCCGACACCTTGGGCAAGATGCAGATCTTGATGCATGCTTAAACAAGAAATAATAATTACTCTGCAGCAGTAACCCTTATAATTTCCTGGGAAGACCAGTTGAGGACTTGTTGGCCTGGGACTTTTGGACGAATCCAATTTCCAGGTTTAAGTCGCTTTCAGCCTCGTCTTCCACATTGTTGACAGCATCTGGGGTAATCATTCCCCCACTTATGAACTTGGGAGCTTCAGCAGCCTCCTCTTGGACCTGTCGGGATGGTCGGTAACCCAAACCGAACTTGTATTCCTTTATCTAAACTTGCAGCAGCTTGCCCCAGCCTCGGGCATTCCCGTCTTCAACAACCTTCTGAGCTTGTTTGTAAGAAGAGATTGAAGTACCAGTGTAACACGGTGGGAGAACTGACTTTAGTTATGTTGCGGATAGCAAGAGTCGCCACCGACTTTTATTTTATCCAAAAGGAAAGGGTATAAAAGAACAGGAAAGACCTTAAGAGATATTTTTGGGTCCGGGGGGTAGGTTATGTAAAGGGAAGGTGTTAGCACCCTTTACATCCATGGTTATCCATGGGCTCTTAGTTACTTAGCTCACTTTGAATTATTTTTGAAAAGTGTAGTGTGTGAATAGAAAAATTTTCATAATAGTTGATAATGATCCATGTACGGATGCGTAAAAACTTGTGTTTGAAAATTTGTTTGAAATTGTGAAAAGTTTGAAAAGTTTGAATGAAGTGAGCAAGCAACTATGAGGTACCTACCCTAAAGTTTAAGTCTTTTCTGTTCTTTATCCTTTGAGGGGTAAGACTATCCCTATTATTAAGGAATAGGTAGTCATTACCTTGGATGTAAGGGACAAGTGAGGGTCATCTGTTTATGTAAGCAACTGTGGGGTGTATTAAGCATTTAGGAGGGACTATCATCATTATTCGAAAAGGGACTTGATCTTTAAAGGCAACCATTAGGGACTTGATGATTTTTTCTTTTAAGGGACTTGCCTTATACACCCCACTTGACCTTATGATTAGGCAACATTGAGGGATAACCTTAGAAAGTGAGACAGCGATTAAAAATCGACTTACATGTGTGAGTGTTCAATATTATTTATCTTTAATTAAAATGATCTAAATTTGATTTTAAATAGAATACATGTTTACACTCCCTAAATTACTAACCATAGCATAAAAATTAAATAAATTAAATATTACAAAATTTACACCAAGGAGCAATTACATAATTATAATAAACAATTAAAATAAATAGCAAATAAATAAATATAGAAGCAAAATATAAATAAATAAGCAAAAATAATAAATAAACAATAAATAAATAAATAGGGGTTAGTAATAATAATAATTAAAAATAGGGTTAGTAAAAATATTAAAAATAAATAATGTTAGTGAAATAATAATAATAATAAAATATATAAGATTAGTGAAGCAAAAATAATAAATAATAATATGGTTAGTAACAATAACAATAATTAAAATAAATAGAATTAATAAAAATATTATAATAACATGATGAGAATAATAAACACAAAATTAAATTTTAATATATAAACATTTATAAGAATAATTAAATAATTATTGTAACATTTTAATTTATATAAAACTTTTTAAACATAATATAATTATAAATTTTAATCATTACAAATTTAATTATTTCTAAAATATATTAACAATTATTTATTAAAAGATATCTACACATTATATGAAGAAAATAAGTTTTAAATATCATATTCACAAAAATTAATCATATTTACAAAATTTAATTTTATTAATTATTACATCTACAAAAATTATATTAAATAAATATATACAAAATAATTATATTAAGAATTAGAAAATAAAAATTATTTAGAAAATAAAATTAGGTTTTACAAAATTAAAGTTCATTTAGAAAATATTTTTAGGGTTTGTTTAGAAAAATATTTTTAAGGTTTAAAATATAATATACAAAATTTATTTTAACTAATAGATATATTATAATTTATTTACATAAAAGAAATAATTTTTTTATGATTTTTGAATATTTGAACCTATTTGAATATACACTTATAAAATAATTTAATTACATATATATTTATTAATAAAATATAAATCAATTAATAAAAGTAAGAAAAAACAAATAAATAAAGAAAATAGCAAAACATATCTGGCTGGGGTTTGAACCCAGGTCACCAGGTTTACCAGCAATCAAGGCATACCACTAGGCCAGCCCACACGCAGGCAGCAAGGTAGTGAGTCCCATAGGTTTTGTTCTTTGTCATGAAAAACCCAGAAAATAAGAGAAAACAAAAAGGCCTGGGGTGGTGTTGAACCCAGGACCTCTTGTATACAAGCAGCGCGCATGACCACCTGGCTGGAAGAGCCCATCTGTTAACCAAACAACTACAAATAATAATATATTAAGAATGCAGTTTAAATGAAAAAAATGTCAAAAATTGGCTGGAGGCAGGATTCGATCCCCTCCCCCTTTTGTCAAACGCATGCATATTTTTCCACTGGGCCAAGCACTGGCTTGTGCTAACGAACCAACAACATAAGATAAAATATTTTAAACAGAAATTCAAATTTCCTGAGCGCGCCAAGCTTCTTCTTCAACCTCATACCTGCAATTTTACCTGCGAAATCAGTCACGAGTTTTCCTGCGAATTTTGCTACATGTTCTTCATTGTTCAAACCTACGAAAATGAAACTCATACAAAACATCAACGATTCATGGAATTGATTAATGTTTCATGATCCTCACAGTCCATACAACAATTCTACGTTTCCAGAATTCATTTATATTCATTCAATCGAGAAACCCTAATTTTGAGGTTATGAACCCTAACATGGCATCCTTCGATTTGGCTATGATTTCTTCAATCCAACCACCCAGAATTCATCACAAACCTTTACTAAGAACAAATCATTAAACAAAACTCATTAATAATGCATAAATGTTCAAGAACGAAAAATCAAAAAATGTGAAGAAAACTTGAATCGGATTTGTCAATGTGCGATGTTATGGAGCAATATGATGATCTGTTTACATTCAATGATGATCAAGGAACTTGGCTATGTCCTTATTTTACCTTAAAACCTCTTGTATGAAGGAATCCGAATGTGAGGTTTTGAAGGAATTTTTGATCAATGGAACTTACCCTTTGGCTGCTGGAATCCGTCCCCTTGTGATTGAATTAGGTTTAGTACTTATAGATGAGTGAACTTAGGTCATAAAATTGAATTGTTGTGTGGAAATTTTGATTCAAAAAGATTGAAATTGATCATGTCTTAAAAGTTCAATATTCTTGCATAAAGGCTTACTATTTTAAGACAAATCTCATGATTTCTTTCCTCTTCAACTTAAATCAATAATTAAGACTTTCTAGAAGCTTAATCTCCATTAAATATCATATTTTCATATTTTATATTTATTTAAAATGATTTTTTATGAATTAAATCAAAATAAATAAAAATAAAATAATAAAAATTCTGATTTTTAATCATTTGGGTCGTGCATGATGATAGTGTATGGATTGGATCATAATTTGGCAAGCCCATTTGGCAAGAAATGGTTTTAAACCTCCATTTTCATCATAAACCATCACAAAATTTCCCAACTTTGCAAGGGCACATCTCCCTCAATTTTAATGATATGAGGGTGTTCTTGGACATTTGGAAAGCTTGAAGAGTCCTATAAACAACCCCATTGGTTTCATGTCCATATCATTTACCAATCTCAAGTTATGCCCTTTTGAAGTTGTTGACTTTTTGTTGACTTTTGAAATGACCTATAATGTCTTAGCTCATACCTTCCAAATGAAGCATTTTTGGGCTTGGCTTGTGAGACACAAAGTTGTAGAGAATTCAATTTCCTTCAAAATGAGCTTTGGATGGAGACTTGGTGATGAAGTATGTGAAAGTTATGGCTGGTCAAAGTTCAGTTGACTTTTACTGAGAAAACCCTAATTTAGAAACTCCTGATTCTTGATGATCTGGAATCTCCTTGATGAATCATGATCAACCCTTGATCAAATGATGAATTTTACTTCATATACTTGATGTTGGCAAAAAATCATGAAGTTTGACTTTGGTTTGACCACAGTTGACCTCAGTTTGACTTTTTAACTGCATTGACTGATTTTGACTTATCTGATCATCTGACTGATCAAACTTCTGAGAAAAGTCTTGAAACTTGTCATGGGGGTTCTTACACACATATAAGATGTTATGAAGCTCACTTGAAGTCTTGGAAGTCCCTTTAGCCTGATTAAAGTCAAAACCCTAGTTTTGGATGCACTGCTTAGGAGGTGCATTGTCTGAGGGGATTGTCAACTTTTCTAACCAATTGTGAACTTTGTGAACCTTGTGAACCAACATAAAATGTCTTGTGAACCTCCTGGGAGGTATTGTGAAGCTTGTGAACCTTGTGAACCTCATAAAGTGACTTTGTAGACCTCATGAACCTCAGGAAAGCTTTGTAATCATTGTGAATCTTGTGAGCCTTGTGAACCTTGTGAACCTTCATGAAATGACTTGTAGACTTCATGAACCTCATGAAAGGTTTTTGAAAGTATTGTGGGACTTGTGAACCTTGTGAACCTTCATAAAGTAGCTTGTAAACTTCATGAACCTTATGAAAGGTTATGTAAATATTGTGAATCTTGTGAACCTTGTGAACCTTCAAGAAGTAGCTTGTAGACTTCATGAACCTCAGGGAAGGCCTTGAAAGTGTTGGGAAACTTGTGAACCTTGTGAACCTTCTTAGAACACAAAGTCTTGTATTGTGAGGGCAAATTTTGGGGTGCAACAGCTTCCCCTGTTCAATTTTCTGAAACCTGAGGGGTTAGATTGGTACATTTGCCAGTCGTGACCTGGAAGGTTGAAGGGGATTGAATCACAAAAGCCCAAAAATTTGCACTCACCAGTGCATAGAGTGATATTGATGGTTGGTTGTATATGCTTGAGTGGGCTCAAAGATGCCACTTGGAAGAACGGGAGATGGGCTTAGAGATGCCATCTAAAGAACTGGATGTGATGATAGCTTTGTGTTGATACTGGATATCAGTACTAGGTCTTTGTATAAGCCGTCTCTGAATCATTTATGCAACATGATTTGAGTTGTTGGATGGACCAGTAGAAATAAATCTTGTGATGATTATCTCTTCTGGAAATATCTTGGATTAGGGAATAGATCTTTGTACAGACCGTTTGCCTACTCTCCAAGGGCCAAAAGAACGTCAGGATTTGTTCTTAAGGATCAAAAGAACGTCAGGATTTGTTCTTCTGAAAAAGTATCTTGAACAATGGGCCAAAAGAGCGTCAGGATTTGCTCTTAAGGGTCTGTCGCTCCCGATAAGTGGGACAGGCCCAAATAAAGGTACAGACGCGAACGGTCGGCGAGAGGGACAATGAGAACACACAGCCGTGAACTCACTGGAGAATGAATAGAGTCGCCAGCTAGGCATTTTTATCCCGGAGGAAAGGTAATGTTGCATAGACCTAGAAAGAGATGGATAAGACGGTTTGCGAACCAGAGAGACTGAGAAAGGGGGTTGGTTACAACCTGGGAAGGTATTAGCACCCAGATTGTCCGCCGTACTCGACGGGATCCATGCTTAGGAGATTTGTGTTTTAAAGGGGTAGTGTCAGTGCAATCTGTGTGTAAAAGAAGCTGGAAAAGGATGTACAGGTGTCAGTGTAAAAGAAGTGTGAAGTGTATAAATGATCTGTCAGTGTAAGAACAAGAATGAAATGCTCAAGATCATGAGGCTAAAGAATGAAGCTGGAAGGAGGGGGAATATACAGAGACTTTTGTTCGATAACCGTTAAGTTATGCCTACGTATCCTCTCGTGCAATGAGGAAGTCAGAACACCGTAGTCCGACCCAAAGAGACTGAAAGATGAATTGACTTGTGAACTGCTTGCTTGTCAATGCTCAAGTGTATGATCTGTCTGGCACAGATGCAAACTGTCTTGCATTAGACGGAAGAAACAAGTTCTCGTTTATGAGTGAATGAGATGAGAAAAGAATCCCGAAGGAGACGATTATTGTTTGTTTTTTATGTTTTCAGTCTTTTATTGCTTTTGAAAATTTGTCATAAGTTAATGAGCTTATGCCTAAACCAATGGGTTAGTAAACTCATCACATCTTCCCTCTGATTAGGGGTAATGAGAATACCTTAAGTGTGAAGTCAGATTCTCACACCTAAACACCTTTGGTGTAGGATTAAGATCATTAACCTACTTGTGATTATTTAGATGTTTTTGTTGTTTTTGTTTAGTGTTGAGTAATGAGATTAAGCCATAATCAGGGATTAAACAGACTCATTACACCATCCTAATAGAAGGATAATAGATGAGAATGTTTAAGCTGAGGAAAGCTCCTCAACTTAATCCATGATTAGGGATTAAACTCATGACAAAACAAGCCTTTATTAAATGGATTTTACTTAATGATATGATGATGAAGTGGATTTTATGATTTGTAAGACAACTTGAGGGGGACTTGTCCATTAACACTAGGGTTAATCCTTCTTAACCAATTAAGGAAGAATTAGAACCCTAATGCAAGGCCCAAGTTACAAGTGTGATGTCTTGATGATTATTAAGTGAATTGATTAAGAGATCTAAACACATTAAGGGTTTAAAACTTAGGATTAAAGTTATACACTCCATCTTAAGAGAAGGATGCAGGCATAAGCTTAATCACAAAGCCTTAAAGCCTTTAGGGTTTAGTCCCTGATTATGAGGTGAGAAGAGGAGACTCAAAAGAGACACAAAGGTGAAAACTAAGAGGGGAGACTAATCAAAACCCTAATCATTGTCATGCTTGGTTGTTCCTAAGGTTTGTGAGGTTTACAGGAGCAATCTTCAATGGAACCACCAGGAAGCAGATGAAAGGATCAAGAGAAGCAAAGTAACTTGCTTCATTTAAGAAGTCAAGTCACTTGAAGAAAGAAAATAAGAAGAAGAAGAATGAGCAAGCTCAAACTCAAACACATATAAAAATGCAGCATGGATGCAAGGGAGAGATGAAGAGAAGTTATGAGAAGTGAAGGCAAATTCACTTCTCAAAGTTACTTACCACCTGAAAAGTTAGAAAAGAAAATGCAATGCAATGCAAAATGAGATGAAATGGTATGATGAAAAACCAAACCAGAAGCACATGCATGATGTTAATGATGCTATGAGATGTTACAAACCAGAAACAAAACATGTGGATGAACATATAAGCTTATGAATGTAAATGAAGCAAGTTAAGAACCAAGAACATTCATGAAAAGTTATGAGATGCATATGGCATACAACATGACAAATGCAAGATGCAATGATCAAACATGCTTTCAATATGCCTTATGATGTTAAATGAATCAAATGGAGGCATGGAATGTCATGGCAAGTCATGTTATACAAGAGAATGCAAGATGGATGCATATGGAAGCCCAAATTAGGGTTTATGATCAATGCAACAAACAAAAACCAAAAACAGAAGCAAACAACATTATAAAAAATTGAAAATGCACTCAAATGACCCCTAAACCTATACTAACTCACTGCCCAAAGGAGAGGTTTCAACTCCTAACCAAATTCAAGTTATGGTTTTTCTAAGTTTTCTAGGGTTTTAGGGTTCCTAAACAAGAAAATTATCAAACAAATTGAAAATGAAAGATCAAATCATGGCCATTTAATCTCACAAACTACATGCTAAACACAATGCAATGCAAAAAGAATCAAAGTCCAACTCTTTAGGGTTAGGCAGAAATGATTTTTTGAAGTTTGGATCAAAATAATGCATAAAAATGATTTTAATTCAATGAAAAATTCTCAAAATGCATCAAGATCAAAAAAGAAATTTGGTTTGAAGGTTGGACAATGTTTCTAAATGTCTTAGAACATTTCATGAATTTTTTGGTGATTTTTAAATACATAAAAGTATTTTTAATAAATTAATTTTCATTAATCAATTAAAAATAAACTTTTAAATATTTAAAAATACTTTTTTAATACTAAAAATGAAAATAAAAAAAATTTTGTGTTTTAAAAATTAATGAAACTCTTGACAAAAAGTTTCATAATTTTTAAACAATTTTTACTATTTTAAATAAATTATGGAAATTAAATGAAAGAAAATGAAAATAAAAATAAATAAATGAAAAGGTAAGCAGATCTGATGGTTGAGATTTAAACTGGATTGGAAATGGTTGACTGGCGCGTCATCCAAGGACTGAGGCTTGTCCTGATTAAATTAATTTAATTATGATTAATTAAACTAATGAAAGGGGATTAGGGCAAAATGAGTGAATCTGGGCCATTCATCCACGCGCGAAGTCAAGGCAGTCAACTAATCCAACGCTCTAGATTCAAATGCCATTTAATTACAGGATTAGGGCTAAGCATTTTCAGGTGACCGGAGGGAAGCTCCGGTCATCTTCTCCGGCAACATCAAAACCCTAGATCATGATTCAGGCCACTATTCTTCAAATTAAAGGCAGGGAAATGTTCCTCTACTTAAACCTCACTCAAATCACCTCTCAAACTAAATTTCTCATGCTCAAATGAAGAGAATCGAAGCCATGAAGATTCACGGGCAAAGTTTCAGAGCCCTGGTAAATCCTCATTTCTCACTCATTTTTAAATCTAAGCCCATCCCCATGATCAGCAAGACATACACAATCAGTTTATAACTTAAAATGCAAGCTCTGAGAGAAAAATTTCATGGCCATACCTGAGATGGAAGATCCTGTTTCTGGGCTTTCTGGGCTTCTCCTTGATGCAGACTCACTCCAATGGTTCTCCTGATGCTAATGGTAGGCTTGGAATGAGCTTAAACAAGCTATTTTGAGAGGTCCAGTTCTGGTGTATCAGAAAATGGAGTTTGTGTGTGAGTGGTTTTAAGCTCTGTTAATGGCTGATTCTGGTTCCTTTTTATGTGTTTGATTTGTTGGTGAAGAGAGTTTGGATGTTTGGTGGCTGGAAAATGAGATTCGAAGAGAGGAAGCTCTTTGACAGTTTTGTGGTATGCTGTGTTCTGGCTTGCTTCAGTCCTATAACATCTCCAAGTAGTGTGGATAGCTTGTGGGGCAGGTCAGTAGGGTGGCTGCTCACTGTGCCATGAGTATGGGAACTTTTGCCAAAAAGTCAAGTGGGCTTGTACTAGAAGCATGGGTCATGGCAGCAGCAGCTTGAAGTCATGTCTTGCTTCAGCTTGAGTTGAGGAGAGCCCTTGGATTGTTTGTAGCTGACTGCAACATATGGATGACAAGCTATGCTAGCTTTTGCAACTTGCCCACTTGATGTTTCCTCATGATTTTATGCTATGTACATGAAAAAACTCTTGCTGAATTTTGTTGCACAATGTTACATTTAGTCATGGCAATGTGTAGGAGTCATTTAGTGATCACATAACTCATGGGAAGATGATTTTGCCAAGAATCCCTCTTTGCACTCTTATGGAAAATGCCTTAGAAATCTTTGAAAATCAAAGCACACAATGTAAAATCCCTTGGGCCAATTCTGTTTTTGGGGTCATGTATGATCATATGATGAAGCTTTCAAGTAATTTTGAAGTCACTAGAGTGCTTGGTACATGAACTTGCAAGTTTTCCATTTGGTGCATAACTTGAATTTTAATGATTTTTGCCAACTTTGACACACCATAACTTTTGATCCAAAATGAATTAGGTCATGTTCTTGTACTTTTTGAAAAGGGAAAGATCTAATCTACAACTTTCATGACCAAAGTTTTTCCATTTGAAGCATTTTTGGATCAAAAAGTAAGGGTTGAAAAAGTTGCATAAAATGCCATTTCATTAAAAGTCAATCATGCCCTAAAAAGTCAACTTTGCAAAAACTTGTAATTCTTGAATTTTGTGAACTTCAACCTTATTCCATGATCAAATAAAGATCATATACACTCAAAATGATGAAGATCACCCCTTGGTTGGATCATTGGGGGCCTCAGATGCCCTGATTTTACACTGACTCGTCTGAAAAGTCAACTCTTGATCAGATGACTTCCCCATGGAATTTCTTCATGAAAATTCATATGCATACTCCCTATACCATATAGAGACCAATAGAAACAAGAATGACCAAAAAATTTGGAGTTATGGCCTCTGAAACCAAAACCCTAATTTTAGGTCATCTGTGCAGTCAGACCTGGCTCTGCATCCATACCAATCCCAGTTCTTGTGATTCTTTGGCATTCTTGACTTTGAGAGGGTATAATATGATACTTGAACATACATGGACCCCTTTGAAGTGATTGTTGATCTTTGGAGTGGCTCAAGAAGCTTTTGGATTGCTCAGATCACAAACCCTAGATGCAGATGACTTAGAATCAATGTAGTGAATCAAAAATGTGATATGAGATGGTATGATTGTGTTTATGCATATGAGATGATCACAATCCATGGTGTGAATGGGTGAGGGCAAATTTGGGGTGTTTACAGCTGCCCCTATTCAAACATGGGTTAGCTGTGCAGGTTGTAAGCAGCGGCTTAACAGGCAAACAAGATAACTTGTGGTTGAATACCAAAGACAGTCCAAAATTTGCACTCACAAAATGAAGAAGAAAAGGGATATAGATTGTAAAGGAAAATAAAGTATATTGTAAAGTGTGGGCGACGGAGGACGACCGTCGAGCAGAGGACGACTGTTGGGTAAAGAGCAATGACGGGGACGGCCGACATGCTGGGAAAAGTGCGGAAAATAAAGCAATGACGGGGACGGCCGACATGCTGGGGATAAAAGAATTATGATGGGGACGGCCATCAAGATAAAGCTGTAAAATTCTCTGGGGATTAATGAAACATGACGGGGACGGCCGTCAAGTTCATAAAGTAAAGTAACCAACGATGGGGACGGCCATCGGGCTAAAACTGAAAGGAAAAGGGACCACGACGGGGACGGCCATCGGGTTAAAGAATAAATGAAATAAACAGATGATGAGGTACGGTCATCAAAGGTGAAGGACGATCACCTAGCAGGGGACGGCTACTCTGTTGGGGATAAGATGAGGGACGGTCATCTAAGGTGGAGGACGACCACCTGGCAGGGTACGGCTGCCGAAAATATCGCGACATAGGACGAATGCCGGATAAAAGGTCAACGATGGGGACGGCCACCGGATGAGCATGATGGAGGACGACCATCAAGAGGTGGAGGACGACCACCTAGCAGGGGACGGCTGCTCTCAAGGTTTATCATGACATAGGACGAATGCCAGATAACCAAAATCAACAATGGGGACGGCCATTGGATGAAATGATGAAGGACGATCATCAAAAGGTGGAGGACGACCACCTAGCAGGGGACGGCTGCTAAAATATCAACGATGGGGACGGCCATCGGATGAGCATGATGGAGGACGACCATCAAGAGGTGGAGGACGACCACCTAGCAGGGTACGGCTGCTCTCAGGGTGTATCATGACACAGGACGAGTGTCAGAAAATTTGCTTTGTTGGCGATCTACTGGGGAATAATAAACACGGACGAGCGTTTATATTCAAGAAACAAAAGGTATACGTGTCTAGATGTTTGTGTATAGATTAAAGATGCGGACGAGCATCCCTACGACTACGATACGGACGAGTATCGGATAGAAACAAATACTGACGCGTGTTCAAAGATGATGATACGGACGAGTATCAACGGGTTAACAAAGAACACGGACGAGTGCTGAATCTGAGAGAATTCTTCTGGGGGAATAGTAGACACAGGCGAGTATCTATATTCAAGAAGACAAAAGTGTTTGACACAGTGTATGGATTAAAGATGCGGACGAGCATCCTTAAGACTATGATACGGACGAGTATCATGTAGAAACAAACTCTTGACGCATGTTCTGAGATGATGGTACGGACGAGTACCAACTGGTTAACAAAGAACACGGACGAGTGTTGACTCTGAGGGGATGTGAGTGGTGTATACAAGATACGGACGAGTATTTGTATAAGTATGAGTGGTGTATAGATGAGTGTTTAACTGTTGGGGAGAGTGACACGGACGAGTGCCAAAAGGGGAAGAGTGTAATATAAACAAGTATCTGATATACAAAATGTAGGCGACTGCGCTGGGGATACGACACGGACGGGTGTCACAAGGTTGTATAAGTATATGTGAGTGCAAAGAGGACGTCTTTGGCTTTCTGTTGGGGTTATGACACAGACGGGTGTCAAGAAGTATCTATAGTGCGGGTGTTATTGTTTGCACAGAGTGTTCGGGTGACTTTACTGGGGAGTGATGACACAGACGGGTGCCTAAAAAGAGTATATATACTGGTGTTTGTGAATGAGAGGCAACTGCTTTTGCTGGGAAACTTCCGCTGGGGATATGGGGGAAGTATTCTGTATATTGTGGAGATGTCATTATTCACAAGTGTTGATTTAAGACATGGCTTATGATTATGCTGTATGCTTGATTTTTTCCGTAATGCTCCGTATTAAACGGAATGCTACGCTTTGTGGGTGAATATGATGCGAATGCTATGATTATGCAAAGAGATCAAACCGGGACTCGGGTCCCGTTGCCACGAAGATCTTCGATCGATCTGCTTGAAAAGGACATCCCAGTTGGGGGTAAGATCGTTGGTAGATCTGATGGGATGATATCTGCTTGGGGAAATGGGTCAATGATAGACCTATTCCAGTAAATGAGGGACCCAGCTGGGGTTTGTAGAAGCTTTCGTCACTCTGTTGTGATTCTTCATGCGTTGCTCTTCTGGATAGAGGCTGAAACTCTGTGGGGAGATGGTTCCCTGGCTTTTGTACTCGGCTGAGGATGAAATGGCAACTTGGCTGGGAGCAGTAGTAAGTGGCGGCTCAGCTGGGGGAGTCATGAGAGGCAACTCAACTGGGGAGAGAGCACTTCGGGCGCTAAAATTGAGTGTTGATTTGCCAGCTTGCTGGGATGAAGCTTACATGCCCCAAGTTGCGCTCTGGATTCCTGCAAACCTGAAAAGATAGAGAAACGCACAAGTAATCCTGAGGTATCCTTTACTGGATTTCGTCACAGGAGTTTAGACACTTCTGAGAGTAAGTATGTTTCCTGCAAGCACGTTTTTATTTGAAGATAAACATCTGTATTCTGTGCAATCAGTTTTTTCTTTTAGACATCAGACATTTTTTGCAAATAAAATGTACAAGACGAGACATGACTGAAAATCTGATTTTATTAATTCATATGCCCTGAATTGGCGAGATACAGTCAAAGAAACAAATCCCCTGAAATGAGGAGATTGTTACAAATTGAGAAACAAAATGCTGGCAATGTTGATGACGCTTTAAGGAGCTTCCTCTTTGCTATGACTCGTATGACTTTTGACGTTCTTCTCATCTTGCTTTCTGAGGAATGTTGATTCTGATTGAAGCTTGATCCTTTCGAAGCTTACCAAGTTGTAAACGATACAGACGAATTCAGAATGCAGTTGTTCGCTTATTCCCTTATTTTGCATGGATCGCCCTTTTGGGTTTTCAATCCATCGGGATACCCATTTTTGCCTGAGCTGTCCAATGCGGCTTTTCAACTCAGCGGGTGTACATTTTTTTGTTTATTTTCCATTATTTTTGCCCGAGTCTTTTATTCTGTTTTTGACTCGCCGGGATGCCCTATTTTTGCCTGGACTTACATTCTGTTTTTGTGTCCAGCGGGTCATTTTTTAGGCGAATTATTTTTTAACTGCATCTGAATTCACAGGGGACGGGAAGTCTTCACCATCCATGGTGGTGAGCATCAGTGCTCCACCGGAGAAAACTTTCTTTACTACAAATGGTCCTTCGTAATTTGGAGTCCACTTGCCCCTGTGGTCTGTATGAGGAGGGAGGATTCTCTTCAGCACAAGATCTCCTACTTGGTACTCTCGATGCCTGACTTTCTGATCGAAGGCTTTCTTCATTCTCTTCTGATACAACTGTCCATGACAGATTGCAGCCAATCTTTTCTCTTCGATCAGACTCAGTTGTTCGTATCGGGCCCGAACCCATTCTGCTTCACTCAGTTTAACATCCATTAGTACCCGTAGGGAGGGTAATTCAACTTCAACAGGTAGGACCGCTTCCATACCATACACAAGCTGATACGGCGTTGCCCCAGTGGATGTCCTGATTGACGTGTGGTACCCATGTAAGGCAAACGGTAGCATCTCATGCCAGTCCTTGTAGGTGACTACCATCTTCTGCACAATCTTCTTGATATTCTTATTTGCTGCCTCAACAGCGCCATTCATCTTTGGCCTGTAAGGAGAAGAATTGTGATGTTGAATTTTGAAGTCCCGACACAGCTCTGCCATCATTTTGTTGTTTAAGTTGGAACCATTATCAGTAATGATTCGCTCGGGAACTCCGTATCGACAGATGATATCTCTTTTCAGAAATCTGGCTACCACTTGTCTTGTAACATTTTCATACGATGCTGCTTCAACCCACTTGGTAAAATAGTCAATGGCAACCAGGATGAATCTGTGGCCATTCGAAGCAGTTGGCTCAATCTTGCCAATCATGTCAATGCCCCACATAGCAAAGGGCCAGGGGTGAAGACATTACATTCAAAGGATTGGGAGGCACATGCACCTTATCTGCATAAATCTGGCATTTATGGCATTTTCTGGCATAGGTACAACAATCGGCATCCATTGTGATCCAATAATAACCAGATCGTAGCAATTTCTTAGCCATGGCATGTCCTCCAGCATGGGTACCAAATGATCCTTCGTGCACCTCGTGCATTAACAAATCTGCTTCCGTCCTGTCAACGCATCTGAGGAGTACCATATCAAAGTTTCTCTTGTATAGGGAACCATCAGTGTTCAGAAAGAAACTTCCAGCAAGCCTTCGCAAAGTCTTCTTATCATTGGAAGATGCCCCAGGTGGGTATGTTTGATCCTCCAAGAAGCATTTAATATCATGGAACCAGGGCTTATCATCTTTAACAACATCTGCCGCGAACACATATGCTGGTCTGTCTAGTCTGGACACTGAGATCTGAGGTACAAAGTTGGCAGTCTGAACTTTGATCATGGACGAAATGGTAGCCAGAGCATCTGCGAACTGATTCTCGTCCCGAGGGATATACTCAAGCTTGACTGTTGTAAAGAAAGTCAATAACCTCCTTGTATAATCCCTGTAAGGTATCAGATGATCCTGGTGGGTGTACCATTTGCCGTTGGTCTGATTGATTACCAGAGCTGAATCCCCGAACACGGTCAATGTCTTGATCCTAAGGTCAATGGCTTCCTCAAGACCCATAATGCAAGCTTCGTATTCAGCTTCGTTGTTAGTGCAGTTGAAGGTGAGTTTTGCCGAGAAAGGCATGTGAACTCCTTTAGGTGTAATGAGTACTGCACCAACACCACGACCATTCATGTTAACAGCCCCATCAAACATCATAGTCCATTCTTCTTTCGGGTCAGGCCCTTCGGTGTGAACAGGCTCTTCATGATCTTTTGCTTTTATGAACATGATGTCTTCATCAGGGAAGTCAGATCTCATAGGCTGGTAATCATCAATGGGTTGCTCAGCAAGATATTCAGACAATACACTGCCCTTGATGGCTTTCTGAGAAGTGTAATGGATGTCATATTCTGTGAGGATCATTTGCCATCTTGCAACCCGTCCGGTAAGAGCTGGCTTCTCAAATATGTACTTAACTGGGTCCATTTTTGAAATCAATAAAGTAGTGTGGGTCAACATATACTGCCTCAGTCGGCGAGCAGCCCACGCTAAAGCACAGCAAGTTTTCTCGAGCAGTGAATAACGTTGTTCACAGTCGGTAAACTTTTTGCTTAGGTAGTATATTGCATACTCTTTTCGACCAGACTCGTCATGCTGGCCCAACACACACCCCATTGACTCTTCTAATACTGTCAAGTACATTATTAGAGGTCTTCCTTCAACTGGAGGCATAAGGATTGGAGGTTCTTGTAAGTACTCCTTGATCTTGTCAAATGCCTTCTGGCAGTCTTCATTCCACCTGACCGTTTGTTCTTTTCTCAACAGCTTGAACAAGGGTTCACAGGTTGCTGTAAGGTGAGATATGAACCTTGAAATGTAGTTCAATCGACCTAAGAACCCTCGAACTTCCTTCTCTGTCTTCGGTGCAGGCATCTCTTGAATAGCTTTGACTTTATCAGGGTCGACTTCAATCCCTTTCTCGCTTACAATAAAACCCAGCAGCTTACCGGATCGTACCCCGAATGTGCATTTGTTGGGGTTCAACTTCAATTGGTACTTCCTCAGACGCTTGAATAGTTTCAGCAGATTTACCAGATGATCTTCTTCAGTGAGGGACTTGGCAATCATGTCATCCACATAACACTCGATTTCTTTATGGATCATATCGTGGAATAATGTTACCATAGCCCGTTGATACGTTGCACCGACATTCTTGAGCCCAAATGGCATTACCTTGTAGCAAAACGTGCCCCAGGGTGTGATGAAGGTTGTATTCTCCATGTCTTCAGGTGACATTTTAATCTGATTATATCCTGAAAATCCATCCATGAAGGAGAATACCGAGAACTGAGTCGTATTATCCACCAATACATCAATGTGAGGTAAAGGGAAGTCATCTTTCGGGCTGGCTCTGTTCAGATCCCGGTAGTCAACACACATTCTTACTTTGCCGTCTTTCTTAGGCACAGGTAGTATGTTAGCAACCCACGGCGGATAGCTAGTCACGGCAAGGAAACCGGCGTCCCATTGCTTTTGTACCTCTTCCTTGATTTTCATTGCCATGTCCGGGCGAGTACGGCGCAGTTTCTGTTTAACCGGCGGGCATTCTTCTCTCAAAGGCAGCTTGTGCACGACAATATCGGTATCCAACCCTGGCATATCTTGATAAGACCAAGCGAACACGTCCACATACTCTTGCAGCAGGTCAATCAGTTGTCTCTTCACTGAGTCCTGCAAGCAGGCCCCGATTTTAACTTCTTTCACGTCTTCATCTGTACCAAGATTGATCGTTTCAACCTCCTCCTGGTGAGGAGTAATAACCTTTTCCTCTTGCCTTAACAACCTGGCTAGCTCTTCAGGAAGCTCATATTCTTCTTCAACCCCTTCATCAGCTTGATTGATTGGATTGTCAAAGTCATACGATGTCATAGCCGTGCTGTTGTCGGTGCTGTCTGGAAGGCACACTCTGCAAGGGTTCAGTTTGTTCATTTTAGTGATTTGATTTTAATCTTGTTTAGAAAAGTGAAATAAAGTTGTCATTTTGAAAACACTGCCATTTATTTTTTGTACAAAAAGAAAAATGGAAAAACAGTGAGCGGAAAAGAAAAAGACTCGTTTGCAAAAAGATGTCTGATATTTCATTGATTAATCTTGTTGCACAAAAAGTACAGATGGCCCGATTACAAAATGAGTCTTGTCATCTTGGGCAAGATGCAAGACTTTGATGCATGCTATAAAAATACAGGAAATAATAATTACTCTGCATGAGTAACTCTTATAATTTCCTGGGAAGACCAGTTCGAGATACTGCTCCCCGGGATCTTTGGACGGATCCAACTCTCCAGGTTGCGGTCGCCTTCATCCTCGTCTTCCAAATTGTTAACAGCATCAGGGGTGAGCATCCCCCCGCTAACAAAGTTGGGCTCTTTTGCAGCCTCTGCTTGATCTTGTTGAGTTGGTTTGTAACCCAACCCAAATCTATCCTCTTTCTTCTCCACTGATAACAGTTTGCCCCAGCCTTGGGCGTTCCCTCCTTCAACAACCTTCCGGGCTTGTTGATATGATGTCATTGAGGTCCCAGGTACAGCAGATGTTTCATTCACATTCAAGGCCTCAAACCCCTGACTCATTGTTTCATGGATCTCCCCATCCATCTCAATGTATTTATAGGTAGCCAGGTGGCTGACAAAAATATCCTCCTCTCCACAGATAGTAACGACTTGGCCCTCCCACTCGAATTTTAACTTCTAGTGAAGGGTTGAGGTCACGGCGCCAGCGGCGTGAATCCATGGCCTACCCAATAGACAGCTGTAGGCAGGCTGTATATCCATCACGTAGAAGGTCGTTTTGAAAGTTTGCGGGCCAATCGTTATGGGCAACTCAATCTCTCCCAGAACCGATCTCTTAGAACCATCAAAGGCTCTCACCACCAGGTTGCTGGGTCGCAATGCCAATCCGTCATACTCTAGCTTCACAAGGGCCTTTTTAGGTAAGACATTGAGGGATGACCCCGTGTCCACCAGCACATGGGAAAGGACTGCTCCTTTACATTCCATGGTTATGTGCAAAGCCTTGTTATGGTTGCGGCCTTCCGTAGTCAAATCAGTGTTGGTGAACCCTAGTCCATGACTAGCATTAACATTTCCAACCACCGCTTCCAACTGATTGACGGTGATCTCTTCAGGCACATAAGCTGCGTGCAAGACTTTTAGTAGTGCATTCCGATGGGCTTCGGAGCACATGAGCAATGATAGGATTGAGATCTTGGAAGGCGTCTGATGAAGCTGATCCACTATTTTGTAATCACTCTTCTTGATGATCCTCATGAACTCATCAACTTCTTGATCAAAGGGCGTTTTCAAAGCTTCTTTAACAACCTGCTCTTCCTGCACCAAGCTCTTCCCTTTTGCCTTGGCAGCAGCTTCTGCTTCGGCAGTGGGTCTTTGAATTTGTGGAGCAAAGAGACGTCCGCTTCGAGTGAAGCCTCCGCCTCCTCCCACATTGTCTATTTGTGGTGCAGGGGTTGATGATTCAAAAGTGATTTTTTGTCCTTCGCAGTACAGATCAGAGCCGTAATGCCAGGGGATGGCATTACTGCTTTCATAAGGTACTGGTCCAGGCACCGTGATAGTGACTGGACTGATTGCAGCTGCGGAAGGAATTGTGATAGTCTGTGGATCGTAGTATATCGTGACTGGTGCTCTGATGGGAGCAGCACCTTGTGAGTTGTAGGCAGAATTATTCTCTGGATCGTAATAAATCGTAACGGTTGAGACATCTTCATTGTTTGTTGCTGATGTTGTAGGAGACATTGTTGGAAGGATGGGTGTTGTTGTTGTAGGAGTTTCAAAATGAAGTGGTGCTGGAGTTGTAGAAGGAACATTTGTTGATATCTGGTCAGTTGAAATGACAGACGAAACATTTGTTGATGAAGCCGAAGAATTGTCGGGAACAATGGTTGTTGCAGTTGTAGGAGATACTGGAATTGTTGCTGATGAGATTGCTGGATTTGTAGGAAATGATGTGGTGATTTGAAGCTGGCCACTCTGTATGAGACCATCTATGCCATTCCTCAAGTTATCGCACCCATTTACTGAAATATTGCAGTAAGCACACCCTAATTCACACCCCGGAAACATTTGACATTCGAGGAGCTGAGCCTTAATCTCTACCAACGGTGTCCGGATCTGACCCACACTGGTTATTAAATAAGACGACTTGTCTTCTTCAATAACATTGATTCTGGGACCACCGTGGTTAGGCATAGGGTTCTTGTTGACATTGGGTGGTGGTGCGAAATTCAGGGCCTTAGAGTCTACCAGGTCTTGTACCTTCATGTGCAAGGCTCTGCACTTTTCTGTACTGTGGCCAGGTGCATTCGAGTGAAAAGCACATCTGGCGTTGGAGTCATAATTCCTGGGTAGACTATTAGGATCCGGAGGTGCCAACGTCCTTAGCTCAACTAGGTTGAGTTTCAGGAGTTGTGGCAGTAACGTTGCATATGGCATAGGGATCGGATCGATTACCCTGTTGGCCTGAGAAGGTCTCTGTTGGAATGGCCTTTGCTGATTGTTGTTGTTGGTGTTGTTGTAGTTTCTCGGAGGATACTGAGCTTGTTGATGGTACTGAGGTTGTTGCTGATAGTTTTGCTGCGGAGGTTGATAAGCTGGTTGTGGATGAGCTGGAGCGGGAATGGTGACTGCTGCCACAGACCTATGAACATACTGAGGTCTGCCCCTGTTGGTGTGGATGGCATTGGTCTCGCCAGTTCTTCTTGGGCCTGCAAAAGGCTTCCTTGTATTGCTGGACGAGCTGGCACCATTGTCAGAAATTTTGCCCATTTTCAACAGGATCTCAATTCTCTCTCCAGCTATGACAACATCTGCAAAGCTAGTAGAAGAGAAAGCAGCCAACCTGTCAATGTATGTTCCCTGAAGGGTGTTCATAAACATATTTGCCATTTCTCTCTCAGACATAGGTGGCTGAACAGCAGCAGCCAATTGCCTCCATCTCTGGGCATACTCTCGGAAACTTTTTGATGACTGTGACATTCCCATTAGGAGGGTCCTGTTGGGTGCCATATCCAAGTTGTACTGATACTGTCTGATAAAGGCCTCTGTCAGGTCCTTCCAACACCTGATAGTTGCTCTCGTCAGATGAGAGTACCATTCTCTTGAAGCTCCCGTCAAGCTGTCTTCAAAATAGAACATCCAGAGCTTCTCATCCATGGTATAGGCCTTCAACCTCCCCAGAAATGATTGTAAATGAGTCCGGGGGCATGAAGTCCCGTTATATTTTTCAAAACAAGGAGGCTTAAACTTATGGGGAATCCTGACCCCGTCTACCAAGCCCATGTCCATGACATCGAAACCCAAAGAGTTTTGAGACTCTAAGGATCTTAATTTCTCAGCTATCTCATCCAACCTTCTGTCATAAGCTTCCTCCCCAGCACCCATTACTGTGAATTGATCCTCTTGGGGGTCTTCTTGCAGTACCCTGCTTGCAGTGGCAGTCCCTTGAACATTTGCAGGGATGTTAACCTCAGGATGGAGGTGGGGTCCAAAGACTGGGGGATTGACATGAGGTTGGACCCTCTCATTATTGCTTGTGCCAGCAGTCCCTATATGTGGATCCTCTTGATTTTGCCTTTCCACCATGGCTCTCAATCTTTCCTGGCTCTGAGCCATGTTGTTCATCACTTCCATAAACTGCGTCATCTGTGTTCTCATTTCTAATCTTTCGTTTGCCATTTGATTTCTAACCTCTGCAAGGTCCTGTTGTACCTGATCCATTTGTATGCCCGGAAGGTTGCTACGGGTTGGATATCGGTGCGGACGGTTGAGGGGAAATACCCGGCGCCGAGCAATAGTTCCTGAATATCACAACAGAGTTAGTAGCAATAAAACAAAAACCTACAAAACAAACAAAGGGTTAGCATGCAATGCAGTATGCTTATTTGTTTTCAAGGTATCCGGCTTGGCATTCAGTTTTGACCCTTCCAGACCCTTGAAGATGCTGTTGATGTTGCTTTCGAAGTAAACTTGGGTGGAACAAACTAACACATATATTACAAAAGGCAAATGGTACATAGTTTGTTTACAAATACAAGCCCTCTGAGGGGTCAAAATACATTACAAGAAAATAAAAGTACATAAAATGAAAGCAACAACAAGCAAATGGTCAAACACCAAGACCAAACTCATCCTCCCGAACTTCCTTGAGAAGTGCTTCGGTCACAGGATCAGCTGGACGCTCCGTGAGATTCCTGATGAGGAGATTCCGGGTAGTAACAGCTGCAGTTAGCTTCTTGTGCTGACTTTGGTCCTTTGACCTCTTCACTCCAGCTTTGATCTTTAGCTCTGATATCTCCCTCTGGGCTGCTGCCAGGGCTTCCTGCTGCTCTTTGGCACTAGCTTCCAGCTGCTCTATCTTGTCTTGGACCCTCTTATCCTCTAGAGTACGAGCCTCGGTGATCCTGACCCACCTAGCTTGACTCTCCTTCAAATACAAGTCTGTCCTGGCCTTCTGGAACTGGGCTTCCTTGCAAGCATTCTTCAGAATCTGTTCCCCAGCCCTAGACTTCTTGATATAATCCTCAGACCTCTCAATTTTAGCCAGATGCTCCACTCTCAGCTTTTCTAGCCTCTCAATATCCATCCTACCATCACTCATCTCCCGGAGGGTCTTCTGCAAAGCCTGAGTTAACTTCTCATTTCTCTCCTTCAAACCCTCAAATTCCTCCAAACTGACAGTGGCAGGGGGTGGTGCTGATGATGATCCAGGCATATCCTCTATGGTAAAGGGCATTCCAGAGAATTGAGCCCTGGCATGGGACCACTCCTGGTACTGTGCTGATGCTACATTGTTTCACTTCCCCAGAATGGTTGCCCCCTTGGTTTGGACATTGTCCCAGGCCCAGGCTGCCTGCCTAACAATAGCCAGATTAGGCTTGTTCTCACAATAAAGAGTCTCAACCAAGTCCTGTGCCTTAGGAGTGTGGACCAGTGCATAGCCCAGTTGCCTTCTGAACAGCAGAGGGTTATAATTAATTCTACCCTTAACTCCTATCAGGGGCACATTGGGAAATTGCCCACAGCTGGTAATGATATCCCTGCCCTTTGTGCTTTGAGTGCACCACCTGATATCAGCTGAAGTTAGAGCAGTGAGTCTTCTAGCCCAGTTTCTTTGCTGATGAGGGTTCAAAAATGCATCTGTCTTGGGTAAATGCCTGAGAAGCCAAGTATGGAATAAAGGAGCATAGCACCTCACTAATCTCCCCCTCTGCTTTTCATTCCTTTGGTGCACAGAGTAGTAGAAATCCCCCAATAAAGTGGGCACTGGGTTCCTCAGAATGAAAAGGTGGATTGCATTCTTGCTAATGAATCTAGGCTCATCTGCAAATAATATAATCCCATATATGCTCAGGGCCAATAAAGCACAGACTGCTTTCCATTCTCCCAAAGAAGCCTTCAGGGTAGCTTGAGAGATCAAGAAATCCAGATGCAGGCCAGAGATTCCAGCCTTAGTAGTCATATGCTGCCCAATCAGAACTGGTTCCAGATGCAATGCCTTTGCTACTTCTTCATTACTAGGAAAGACCATCTCAGGGTTGAAGGGGACTCCACCCCTGATAGGTATACCAACCAATGATGAATACTCTTCTAACAAAGGGCCCAACTGAAAATCCTGAAAAGTGAAACACCTCAGAGGGGGATCATAGAACTGCAGGCAAGTATGAATCAAGCTCCTCTATGAAGGGTCCAAATCCATAACCACATCAAGTATGCCTCCATAGTGTTCTCTGAAAAGTGGTATATGGTCTGGAGTAATCAGGGTTTGAATCCTCCTGATGTCAGCTAGCTCAGGCTGAAAGAAGTGGTAGGAGATATTAATCTTCTTAGGTGCCATGTTGTTGAGGATGAGTTGAGACAGGTGTTGATGATGACACTGAAAAATGGGCCACTGACTGGCTGGTGCAGGTGACTGAAGCAGGTAGCTGATAATTGAAGAAGATACTGATGAAGATAGGTCTATACTGATGATGGGGTCAAAACCAAACCAATAAATAAAGTATGGATACCCTGAAACACAAATAAGCAAATGTCAATATGATGCAATGGTTATGTATGCAAATGATATGCAAGGGTTTGTGACTGAGCTGGATCTGATCGAATGCTTTGACATAAGCCCAAGTATGTTCAAGAAATCCAGATGGAGGTCTATAGGTCCAGTAACCAAGGTGGGGGACTCAAATAAAGAGTCACATGTCTAGGGTTTAGAATCACAAGAACTGTTCCAACATGGAGTATTCTTAATCAAATCAAAGTAACAAGGGTATGTTGAGGCCAAGGGTACCTGCAAACCTGTAAACAGCCCAACCCCCTCACAGGTGGTGTTCTAAAACAAGGATCCTCAGACTTGGATCAGTTATGAGAAGTGTAAACACTTCTAACCCGGAGGTACAGTGTTTACAATAACCATAAAAGTTCCTCCTCTAATTCACCTCAGTTTCTGAAGGTCAAAACTAAAGGTCATCCAGACTTAGCAGGCTTCCCAGATAGCCCTAGCATTGCAGGAAATCTGCAACACAGAGTTCTCAAGAAGAAACCCATATCTGAACCGTGTTTCATATTCCCGCACTAGACCGAGATGGAATGGGAAAAAATATGAACCACTCTAGCCTAAGTGTCACTCAGATCCCAGGTATAGGATCTTAACTCTCAGTAGAACACCCACCCACCAAAGCAAAACCAGATCCAGCCAGACAGCATGACAGTATGATATATGTAAAGCAGTAAAGAAAGCAGTAAACAAACTGTACATAAAGCAATAAACAAAATAAAATATACAAACACAGATAGCACATAACACCCCAGTAAACACAAATCAATCAAGCGCTAGGAGGAACCCACAAAAAGAACCAGAAGCCCTGGTTGCAGTATAAGGGTCCCCAGCAGAGTCGCCAAGCTGTCGCTCCCGATAAGTGGGACAGGCCCAGATAAAGGTACAGACGCGAACGGTCGGCGAGAGGGACAATGAGAACACACAGCCGTGAACTCACTGGAGAATGAATAGAGTCGCCAGCTAGGCATTTTTATCCCGGAGGAAAGGTAATGCTGCATAGACCTAGAAAGAGATGGATAAGACGGTTTGCGAACCAGAGAGACTGAGAAAGGGGGTTGGTTACAACCTGGGAAGGTATTAGCACCCAGATTTTCCGCCGTACTCGACGGGATCCACGCTTAGGAGATTTGTGTTTTAAAGGGGTAGTGTCAGTGCAATCTGTGTGTAAAAGAAGCTGGAAAAGGATGTACAGGTGTCAGTGTAAAAGAAGTGTGAAGTGTATAAATGATGTGTCAGTGTAAGAACAAGAATGAAATGCTCAAGATCATGAGGCTAAAGAATGAAGCTGGAAGGAGGGGGAATATACAGAGACTTTTGTTCGATAACCGTTAAGTTATGCCTACGTATCCTCTCGTGCAATGAGGAAGTCAGAACACCGTAGTTCGACCCAAAGAGACTGAAAGATGAATTGACTTGTGAACTGCTTGCTTGTCAATGCTCAAGTGTATGATCTGTCTGGCACAGATGCAAACTGTCTTGCATTAGACGGAAGAAACAAGTTCTCGTTTATGAGTGAATGAGATGAGAAAAGAATCCCGAAGGAGACGATTATTGTTTGTTTTTTATGTTTTCAGTCTTTTATTGCTTTTGAAAATTTGTCATAAGTTAATGAGCTTATGCCTAAACCAATGGGTTAGTAAACTCATCACATCTTCCCTCTGATTAGGAGTAATGAGAATACCTTAAGTGTGAAGTCAGATTCTCACACCTAAACACCTTTGGTGTAGGATTAAGATCATTAACCTACTTGTGATTATTTAGATGTTTTTGTTGTTTTTGTTTAGTGTTGAGTAATGAGATTAAGCCATAATCAGGGATTAAACAAACTTATTACACCATCCTAATAGAAGGATAATAGATGAGAATGTTTAAGCTGAGGAAAGCTCCTCAACTTAATCCATGATTAGGGATTAAACTCATGACAAAACAAGCCTTTATTAAATGGATTTTACTTAATGATATGATGATGAAGTGGATTTTATGATTTGTAAGACAACTTGAGGGGGACTTGTCCATTAACACTAGGGTTAATCCTTCTTAACCAATTAAGGAAGAATTAGAACCCTAATGCAAGGCCCAAGTTACAAGTGTGATGTCTTGATGATTATTAAGTGAATTGATTAAGAGATCTAAACACATTAAGGGTTTAACACTTAGGATTAAAGTTATACACTTCATCCTAAGAGAAGGATGCAGGCATAAGCTTAATCACAAAGCCTTAAAGCCTTTAGGGTTTAGTCCCTGATTATGAGGTGAGAAGAGGAGACTCAAAAGAGACACAAAGGTGAAAACTAAGAGGGGAGACTAATCAAAACCCTAATCATTGTCATGCTTGGTTGTCCCTAAGGTTTGTGAGGTTTACAGGAGCAATCTTCAATGGAACCACCAGGAAGCAGATGAAAGGATCAAGAGAAGCAAAGTAACTTGCTTCATTTAAGAAGTCAAGTCACTTGAAGAAAGAAAATAATAAGAAGAAGAATGAGCAAGCTCAAACTCAAACACATATAAAAATGCAGCATGGATGCAAGGGAGAGATGAAGAGAAGTTATGAGAAGTGAAGGCAAATTCACTTCTCAAAGTTACTTACCACCTGAAAAGTTAGAAAAGAAAATGCAATGCAATGCAAAATGAGATGAAATGGTATGATGAAAAACCAAACCAGAAGCACATGCATGATGTTAATGATGCTATGAGATGTTACAAACCAGAAACAAAACATGTGGATGAACATATAAGCTTATGAATGTAAATGAAGCAAGTTAAGAACCAAGAACATTCATGAAAAGTTATGAGATGCATATGGCATACAACATGACAAATGCAAGATGCAATGATCAAACATGCTTTCAATATGCCTTATGATGTTAAATGAATCAAATGGAGGCATGGAATGTCATGGCAAGTCATGTTATACAAGAGAATGCAAAATGGATGCATATGGAAGCCCAAATTAGGGTTTATGATCAATGCAACAAACAAAAACCAAAACCAGAAGCAAACAACATTATAAAAAATTGAAAATGCACTCAAAGGACCCCTAAACCTATACTAACTCACTGCCCAAAGGAGAGGTTTCAACTCCTAACCAAATTCAAGTTATGGTTTTTCTAAGTTTTCTAGGGTTTTAGGGTTCCTAAACAAGAAAATTATCAAACAAATTGAAAATGAAAGATCAAATCATGGCCATTTAATCTCACAAACTACATGCTAAACACAATGCAATGCAAAAAGAATCAAAGTCCAACTCTTTAGGGTTAGGCACAAATGATTTTTTGAAGTTTGGATCAAAATAATGCATAAAAATGATTTTAATTCAATGAAAAATTCTCAAAATGCATCAAGATCAAAAAAGAAATTTGGTTTGAAGGTTGGACAATGTTTCTAAATGTCTTAGAACATTTCATGAATTTTTTGGTGATTTTTAAATACATAAAAGTATTTTTAATAAATTAATTTTCATTAATCAATTAAAAATAAACTTTTAAATATTTAAAAATACTTTTTTAATACTAAAAATGAAAATAAAAAAAATTTTGTGTTTTAAAAATTAATGAAACTCTTGACAAAAAGTTTCATAATTTTTAAACAATTTTTACTATTTTAAATAAATTATGGAAGTTAAATGAAAGAAAATGAAAATAAAAATAAATAAATGAAAAGGTAAGCAGATCTGATGGTTGAGATTTAAACTGGATTGGAAATGGTTGACTGGCGCGTCATCCAAGGACTGAGGCTTGTCCTGATTAAATTAATTTAATTATGATTAATTAAACTAATGAAAGGGGATTAGGGCAAAATGAGTGAATCTGGGCCATTCATCCACGCGCGAAGTCAAGGCAGTCAACTAATCCAAAGCTCTAGATTCAAATGCCATTTAATTACAGGATTAGGGCTAAGCATTTTCAGGTGACCGGAGGGAAGCTCCGGTCATCTTCTCCGGCAACATCAAAACCCTAGATCATGATTCAGGCCACTATTCTTCAAATTAAAGGCAGGGAAATGTTCCTCTACTTAAACCTCACTCAAATCACCTCTCAAACTAAATTTCTCATGCTCAAATGAAGAGAATCGAAGCCATGAAGATTCACGGGCAAAGTTTCAGAGCCCTGGTAAATCCTCATTTCTCACTCATTTTTAAATCTAAGCCCATCCCCATGATCAGCAAGACATACACAATCAGTTTATAACTTAAAATGCAAGCTCTGAGAGAAAAATTTCATGGCCATACCTGAGATGGAAGATCCTGTTTCTGGGCTTTCTGGGCTTCTCCTTGATGCAGACTCACTCCAATGGTTCTCCTGATGCTAATGGTAGGCTTGGAATGAGCTTAAACAAGCTATTTTGAGAGGTCCAGTTCTGGTGTATCAGAAAATGGAGTTTGTGTGTGAGTGGTTTTAAGCTCTGTTAATGGCTGATTCTGGTTCCTTTTTATGTGTTTGATTTGTTGGTGAAGAGAGTTTGGATGTTTGGTGGCTGGAAAATGAGATTCGAAGAGAGGAAGCTCTTTGACAGTTTTGTGGTATGCTGTGTTCTGGCTTGCTTCAGTCCTCAATGCCTTGCTATAACATCTCCAAGTAGTGTGGATAGCTTGTGAGGCAGGTCAGTAGGGTGGCTGCTCACTGTGCCATGAGTATGGGAACTTTTGCCAAAAAGTCAAGTGGGCTTGTACTAGAAGCATGGGTCATGGCAGCAGCAGCTTGAAGTCATGTCTTGCTTCAGCTTGAGTTGAGGAGAGCCCTTGGATTGTTTGTAGCTGACTGCAACATATGGATGACAAGCTATGCTAGCTTTTGCAACTTGCCCACTTGATGTTTCCTCATGATTTTATGTACATGAAAAAACTCTTGCTGAATTTTGTTGCACAATGTTACATTTAGTCATGGCAATGTGTAGGAGTCATTTAGTGATCACATAACTCATGGGAAGATGATTTTGCCAAGAATCCCTCTTTGCACTCTTATGGAAAATGCCTTAGAAATCTTTGAAAATCAAAGCACACAATGTAAAATCCCTTGGGCCAATTCTGTTTTTGGGGTCATGTATGATCATATGATGAAGCTTTGAAGTCATTTTGAAGTCACTAGAGTGCTTGGTACATGAACTTGCAAGTTTTCCATTTGGTGCATAACTTGAATTTTAATGATTTTTGCCAACTTTGACACACCATAACTTTTGATCCAAAATGAATTAGGTCATGTTCTTGTACTTTTTAAAAAGGGAAAGATCTAATCTACAACTTTCATGACCAAAGTTTTTCCATTTGAAGCATTTTTGGATCAAAAAGTAAGGGTTGAAAAAGTTGCATAAAATGCCATTTCATTAAAAGTCAACCATGCCCTAAAAAGTCAACTTTGCAAAAACTTGTAATTCTTGAATTTTGTGAACTTCAACCTTCTTCCATGATCAAATAAAGATCATATACACTCAAAATGATGAAGATCACCCCTTGGTTGGGTCATTGGGGGCCTCAGATGCCCTGATTTTACACTGACTCGTCTGAAAAGTCAACTCTTGATCAGATGACTTCCCCATGGAATTTCTACATGAAAATTGATATGCATACTCCCTATACCATATATAGACCAATAGAAACAAGAATGACCAAAAAATTTGGAGTTATGGCCTCTGAAACCAAAACCCTAATTTTAGGTCATCTGTGCAGTCAGACCTGGCTCTGCATCCATACCAATCCCAGTTCTTGTGATTCTTTGGCATTCTTGACTTTGAGAGGGTATAATATGATACTTGAACATACATGGACCCCTTTGAAGTGATTGTTGATCTTTGGAGTGGCTCAAGAAGCTTTTGGATTGCTCAGATCACAAACCCTAGATGCAGATGACTTAGAATCAATGCAGTGAATCAAAAATGTGATATGAGATGGTATGATTGTGTTTATGCATATGAGATGATCACAAGCCATGGTGTGAATGGGTGAGGGCAAATTTGGGGTGTTTACAGGGTCAAAAGAACGTCAGGATTTGTTCCTCTGAAAAATGTCTTGAACAAGGGGTTAAAAGAGCGTCAGGATTTGCTCTTAAGGATCAAAAGAACGTCAGGATTTGTCCTTCTGAAAAAGTATCTTGAACAAGAGGTTAAAAGAGCGTCAGGATTTGCTCTTAAGGATCAAAAGAACGTCAGGATTTGTCCTTCTGAAAAAGTATCTTGAACAAGAGGCCAAAAGAGCGTCAGGATTTGCTCTTAATGATCAAAAGAACGTCAGGATTTGTCCTTCTGAAAAAGTATCTTGAACAAGAGGCCAAAAGAGAGTCAGGATTTGCTCTTAAGGATCAAAAGAATGTCAGGATTTGTCCTTCTGAAAAATGTCTTGAACCAGGGAATGGATCTTTTTACAGACCGTTTGCCTGCTATTCGAGGACATCTTGAGTAGTGTATGGATCATCTCTGACCTATTGTAAATTGTTGATGCTGTTTTATCTGCATGTAATTATCCTGCAAGGAGAATGTTAGTTTATGTTATATGTGTGCATGCATAGTATGATGCACCTAAGTAAATGTCTTATGTATTTATGGATATGTATGTTATGGTATGATGTAAATGATGTATGTATGATATGATACTGCCGGAAGCGTCTGGATGTCTTTATATAATGACTGCTGGCCAGGGAAAATAAATCCCGATTTGTTGAAGAATATGAGGCACTCGTTCCCGTCTTGTTTGATAATATACATAACCTTCTGTATGCTGGGGATAACAAGGTGTATATAACCTCCCGTCTGCTGGGGATAACAAGGTATATATCACCTCCCGTATGCTGGGGATAACAAGGTGTATATAACCTCCCGTCTGCTGGGGATAACAAGGTATATATCACCTCCCGTATGTTTGATGGTAGGGTAGATATAGCATCCCGTCTTCGTTCGTCGTACTCTCATTGGAAAGTAATTTCCCGTATATCCGTATGAGGATAAAAGAGATGGATATAAATTCCAGGGGAGATGAGACTTTATGAAGATGGATTCGTCCTACCGAGGGTTTGTAACTGTCTTGTAAAGGCGAACCGTCGAAGCTTCGTTGAAATCCTTCCCTCGTTCGTCCTTAGTAAATACTATTACTGCATTTTCATGCATTTCTGGTAAACATCAATCATATTAAGCAATACATGCATTTTTTGTAAACATCAATCATATTCAAAAGCATACATACATTCAAACACAACCGATGGACGTTTCGCTTATGTAAATAGGGTAAAAGTAAATCTGGATTCAAAAGATGGAATTTATTTATATCAAAAAGTGACCCATACACGGGTAAGTTTGTACAAGGAGACATAAACCCTAGTAAGAGGATTTTGTTATAAAGTTTTTTACAAAACAAAGAGAATCAGCTATGTGGGAAGCAATCCTATTGAGATTCAATTCTACTATTGCCATTATCTTCAAGCATCTCATCTTCTGCTGTTGAGACGGAAACAATTGGATTGAGCTTTATCTGTTCGAACTTGAATAGGTAACACATCTGGTTGCAGTTTCATGGGTGATCCAAACGAGACATATTCATACGCTTTAATCCCTAACTTTTGCCTGGATTGCCCTTTCAGGTTTTCAATCCACCGGGATACCCTTTTTTGCCCAAGCCGCCTTTTCAGGTTTTCGACTTGCCGGGTGTACATCTTTTTATATATATCCCTAATTTTTGCCCAAACCCTTTTGGTTTGCCGGGATGCCCTTATTTTTGCCTAGGCCTGTCAACCTAGCGGGTCTCTTTTTATGCGTAGTATTTTTTAACTATGTCTGCGTTTACAGGCTGTGGGAAGTCTTCACCATCCATAGTAGTAAGTATCATGGCACCTCCTGAGAACACTGTCTTGACTACAAATGGTCCTTCATATGTTGGAGTCCACTTGCCCCTAGGATCACCCTGTGGTAATATGATACGCTTGATTACCAAGTCACCAGCCTGATATACCTTTGGCTTAACCTTCTTGTTAAAAGCTTTGATCATTCGTTTCTGGTACATCTGGCCATGACAAACTGCTGCTAACCTCTTCTCATCAATCAAATTTATCTGGTCCAATCGAGTCTGAATCCACTCATCTTCATCCAAGCCTGCATCCTTCATAATTCTTAAGGAAGGAATCTGAACTTCAATGGGCAGAACTGCTTCCATACCATAGACCAAGGAGAATGGGGTTGCCCCTATTGAAGTACGCACTGTGGTACGATAACCATGAAGAGCAAATGGTAACATCTCATGCCAATCCTTATAAGTAACAGTCATCTTCTGTACAATCTTTTTGATGTTCTTATTGGCAGCTTCAACTGCCCCATTCATCTTTGGACGATACGGAGAAGAGTTGTGATGCTTAATCTTGAACTGTGTGCAGAGATCAGTAATCATAGTGTTGTTCAGATTAGAGCCATTGTCAGTGATAATCCTTTCAGGGATGCCATACCTACATATGAGATTATTCTTAATGAACCGAGCCACAGCATTCTTAGTAACAGATGCAAATGAAGCTGCCTCCACCCACTTCGTGAAGTAATCAATATCAACCAGGATGAAACGATGCCCATTAGAAGCAGTAGGCTTGATCTCACCAATCATATCAATGCCCCACCTAGCGAAGGGCCAAGGAGCAGTCAATACATTCAATGGTGATGGAGGTACATGGACTTTATCAGCATATATTTGACATTTGTGACAAGTTCTGGAGTGTTGATAGCAATCAGCTTCCATGGTAGACCAATAGTAACCTGCTCTCAATATCTTCTTTGCCATAGTATGACCACTAGAATGAGTGCCAAAGATTCCATCATGCATATCCTCCATAATCTCAGTTGCTTCTTTCTTATCCACACAACGAAGCAAAGTTGAATCATGATTGCGCTTGTACAAAATGCCATTACTCAAAAAGAACTTAGCAGAGAACCTTCTCAGAAACTTCCTATCTTTGACAGATACCCCTTCAGGGAATTCCTGAGTTTCAAGATATCTTTTTACTTCATAGAACCAAGGCTTCTCCTCTGCCCCTTCAGTGTCAATCTCGTTGCAGTATGCAGGCTTTTCAAATCTATCAATGGTAATCTTGGGAGCTTCATCATCCCAGCTGATCTCAAACATAGATGCCATGGTAGCTAATGCATCTGCCAACTGATTCTCTCTTCGTGGAATGTGTCCAAAGGTAATCTCTTTGAAATGTGGGATCAAAGACAACACATGCTCTCTGTAAGGAATGAGGTTATCATGCTTGGTATCCCAATCTCCTTTAATCTGACTTACTATCAGGGCTGAATCTCCATACACATCAAGGAACTGAATCTTCATATCAATAGCAGCTTTAATACCCAGGATACATGCCTCATACTCAGCCATATTATTGGTACAATAGAAACAAAGTCTGGCAGTAATCAGGGTATGACAACCTTCAGGGGAACTAATCACAACACCAACACCATTACCAAGTGCATTAGAGGCACCATCAAAAACCATAGTCCATCGGGATCTTTGTTCAGGTCCATCATATTGTCCAGGTTCTTTGGTAATAATCATAATGTCTTCATCAGGGAACTCAAAATTCATTGACTGGTAATCATCCATTGCTTGATGAGCCATATGATCAGCAACAACACTTCCCTTGATGGCCTTCTGAGTAGTATACTGTATGTCATATTCTGTCAAGATCATTTGCCATCTTGCAATTCTTCCGGAGAGAGCAGGTTTCTCAAATATGTACTTGATTGGATCCATCTTTGAAATCAATAAGGTAGTATGAGTCAACATATATTGTCTTAGTCGGCGAGCAGCCCATGCCAAAGCGCAGCAAGTTTTCTCGAGCAGTGAGTATCTTGTTTCACAGTCGGTAAACTTTTTGCTAAGGTAGTATATTGCCTGCTCTTTTCGACCAGACTCGTCATGTTTCCCCAATACACACCCCATTGAGTTGTCTAACACTGTTAAGTACATAATCAAGGGTCTTCCATCAACTGGTGGCATCAAAATTGGAGGTTCTAGCAGGTATCTCTTGATTTCATCAAAGGCAGTCTGGCACTCATCATTCCATTCCATCACCTGATCTTTCTTCAACAACTTGAAGATTGGCTCACAGATGGTAGTTAATTGGGAGATAAATCTTGCAATGTAGTTCAGTCGTCCCAAGAAACCTCTAACCTCCTTCTCAGTACGGGGAGCTGGCATCTCTCGTATAGCTTTCACTTTTGCAGGATCCACTTCAATACCTTTTCCACTGGCAATGAAACCCAGGAGTTTTCCAGATCTAACTCCAAAAGTACACTTGTTTGGGTTCAACCTCAACTTGTATTTCTTCAACCTCTCAAACAACTTGTGCAGATGATCAAGATGTTGCTCTTCATTCTGAGACCTGGCTATCATATCATCTACATATACCTCTATCTCATGATGAATCATATCATGAAACAAAGCCACCATAGCACGCTGATATGTTTCCCCTTCATTCTTCAAACCAAATGGAATTACCTTATAGCAAAAGGTGCCCCACTGTGTCACAAATGTTGTCTTCTCCATATCTTCAGGTGCCATCTTGATCTGATTGTAACCAGAGAAACCATCCATAAAAGAGAATACCTTATGTTGAGCAGTGTTGTCTACCAGAATATCAATATGAGGGAGTGGAAAGTCATCTTTAGGGCTGGCCTTGTTCAAATCTCTGTAGTCCACACACATACGTACCTTACCATCTTTCTTAGGAACTGGTACCACATTTGCAACCCACTGATGATAAGAAGTCAATGCTAAGAACCCTGCATTGAACTGTTTCATTACCTCTGCCTTGATCTTTTCTGACATTTCAGGACGCATTCGACGAACCTTCTGCTTCTTTGGACGACAATCTTCTTTCACTGGCAAACGGTGAACCACAATGTCTGTATCCAACCCTGGCATATCTTCATAAGACCAAGCAAAGATCTCCACGTAGTCACGTAACATCTGAATCAATCTGCTCTTGACACTGTCCTCTAAATCAGCCCCTATCTTGACCTCTTTTCTGTTTTCTTCAGTTCCCAGATTCACAACTTCGACTGGCTCTTCATGTGGCTGTATAGCTTTCTCTTCTTGTTGTAACAACCTAGCAAGCTCTACAGGTATTTCACAATCGTCCTCATTTCCGTCTTCAGTTTGATAGATCGGATTCTCGAAATTATAATTGGCAATAGTAGAACTGTTATCAACAGGATCCAGAGTGGATGAGGATCTGCATTTTAGTGATGTGGATGTGTGTAAGAACACATAGCTGATAAAACAAAAATAAAAGAAAAGAAAGACAAGGAACACAATATTTACGAAAACGAAACGTCCACTGATTTTATTGAATGAAGTATGCAAATGAAATGACAGCCCGTAACAAGCACACCATTGTGCCCCGGGTAAGGCACAAGGCTTAAGAGTTCAATTGTTCAAAAAGATTACAAACTTAAAAAAGAAATAACACAGTAATAGTATTTACTCCTGACTAAAGGAGATAGGGATAACATCTTCAGCTTTCCAATTATCGAGTCCAGCACCCACGGTAGGAAAAATCCAAGCATCCAAGTTGTAGTCTTCATCATAGTCTCCCACAGCATTGATCTGATCTTTCATAACCCCTTGATTGGTGATACGAACAGCACGAGCACGACGAACAGCCTTCTGGGACTCTGCAGTGAAACCCAAACCAAACTTGTCAGACTTGTACGGAATATCAGGAAGCTGACCCCAAATAGTACAACCACCTTCATCCACCACAGCTCTAGCATCATTGAGGGAGGCCATTGCCATTGTTGGAGGTTTTCTGGTGACTACAGGAACTTTCTTCACAACAGGAGGAGCTACATAATCATTAACAACCCAGGGAACCACTTCAAATGTCTGACACGGAGTTTCAATGTATTCACCTTCCATTTCTAGGTACTTGAAAGTGTTTACATGGCTGACAAAGTATTCTTCTTCTCCATAGACAGTAACAACCTTTCCATCCACCGGATATCTCAACTTTTGGTGCAACGTAGAGGTTACAGCACCTGCCCCATGGATCCAGGGACGACCAAGCAGACAAGAGTACGAAGGACGAATATCCATCACAAAAAATGTAGCAGTAAATACCTGGGAGCCAACTTTGATTGGAAGATCAATTTCCCCATGTACTACTCTTCTAGAACCATCAAAAGCCTTTACCACAATATTACTGGGCTTCAGCACAGCATCTTCAGGACTTAACTTGTTCAGGACTTCCTTAGGCAGCACATTCAAAGAGGAACCATTGTCTATCAGTACATGTGACAGGGTAGTGCCCCTGCATTCAATTGAGATATGCAAGGCCCTGTTATGATCCCTCTTGGCAGGGGTCAAATCAGCATCAGAAAACCCTAACCCATTGTCATAGGTCAGGTGGGCAACACAGTTCTCAAATTGATCAACAGAAATTGCACTGGGTACATGAGCAGTCTTCAGAAACTTGATCAAGGACTTGGCATGAGCCTCGGAACATAACAACAGAGACAACATAGAAATCTTTGAGGGAGTATGCCCCAGTTGATCAACAATGTCATAATCACTCTTGCGAATGATTTTCAATATTTCCTCCATCTGCTTAGAGAGGTCATCAGCAGCTGGCACATCATTAGATACAGGCTCAATAACAGGACCCTTGCCCCGAGCATCAGTGGTGGAAGTAGCAGTAGGAGTAACTGCATTCTTGGAAGTAACTGGAGGAGAGAAGACTCTTCCACTACGAGTGATCTTACTAGATCCAGCAATATTATCAATGTCAACAGGCACATCAGCTAAAGGCTCCTGCTTAACACCATGGATGTAAACATCAGACCCATAATGCCAAGGTACAGCTTTGTCAGACGTATATGGGATAGGACCAGGAGTAGTAATGACCACAGGAGCTACTCTGGCTTCAGCAACAACTTTCACGGGACCTTCAGCAGTAATTTTGATTGGACCCTGATGAGTGATTTTAATGGGACCCTTTGAAGTGATTCTTATTGGTACTTTGTCAACCATGTCAACCTCTTCAATCTTCTTACCTCTGGTAATATGCTCCACCATACTCTCCACAGAAGACGGTCTTCTTTCAAACACTATAGTATACTTATCCATGAGACGCTGAATTCCATCTTTCAATCTGAAGCACTTCTCTGGATTATACTCACAATAAACACAATCTTCACGACAACCCGGAAAGAACCCAGCTTGTACCAACTTCTTTCTGATGACAGACAATGGTGTGGTTAATTCATCAACTGAATGGATATGCAGATCTTCCTCAATGGCATTGACAGTCTTCTCGTGGTTTGGCATTGGAGCAGTAATCACATTGGGAGTACCCGGAGGATCAAACTCAATTTCTCCAGCATCAATCATATCTTGAATTTTATTCTTCAAGATCCAGCAGTTATTAGTATCATGTCCCTGACAGTTTGAATGATATGCACATCGTGCATTGGGATTGTACCTGGGAGAGGTAACATTAGGATTCTGAGGAGCCTCTTTCAAAGTAATAAGTTCAGCTTTCAACAAGTGTTGCAATGCCTGAGCCATTGACATGTTGATCTTCGTGAACTGCCTTCTAGCCCTCTGTTGGTTGCCCTGTGGCTGCTCTGTTGTTGCAAGAGTTGGATTTGAAATATGAACTGCACTAACAGACTGATGCCTTCTGTTACGATCAAGTTGACCATAAACAGCATTGGATTCTTTCTTCCCAGTGGGAGGCTTCTTTGCAGCACCTGATGAGGAAGTACCCACTTGGATCTTACCATTCTTTATACCATTCTCTACTCGCTCTCCTGTCATGATCAACTCAGTGAAGCCAGATGATGAGCTTCCAATGAGATGACTGTAGAACGGACCATTCAGCGTGCACATGAACATATCAACCAGCTCCCTGTCAGTCAAAGGGGGTTGGACTCTTCCAGCTAAATCTCTCCACTTCTGAGCATACTCTTTAAAACTTTCCTTGGCACCCATAGACATGCTCTGAAGCTGCATGCGAGTGGGGGCTAAGTCAGCATTGTATTGATACTGCTTATAGAAGGCTTCAGCAAGATCATTCCAGTCTCTGATGTTGACACTCTCCAACTGATAATACCACTCCAACTGAGCTCCAGATAAGCTCTCTTGAAAAAAATGGATCCACAACTTCTTGTCAGCAGTGTGGGGTTGGATTCTTCTGACATAGGACCTCAGATGCAGCTTGGGACAAGATACCCCATCATAAACAACAAAGGTTGGAACCTTGAAACCAATGGGTATGACTACCCCAGATATCAAACTCAAATCCTCAAAATCCAGCCCAGATGATTTCTGCAACTCCATAGCATCCATTCTATCCACCAGCATCTTGAATTTGTCTTCATTAGGCTCATGGTAGTAATTAGCCTCAGAATCAGAGTCCCCCATAGTGTTGTGGAGACTGCCTCCCTCTTTTTCAGATTCCTCAGATTCATAGTCTTCAGCTGGTTCTTTGGTCTTTGCAAGACCTTTGAACCTTCTTCCCATGTTGATCAAACCAGCAGACCTTCTAGCCTTCTTAGTCTTCTTAGCCAGCAGTGCCTTCAATTCATCCTGCCCCTTGGATAGGTTCAGGATCAGCTCTTGGAACTGTGCATTTTGTGCTTGGAGATCCTTAACTGTTTGTTCAAGAGCCATTGCTGAAATAAACAGCGAGAAGATGAGAAACCTGTGCACAATTATAAACCTGTGATGTAATGAAATGATATGGGAATGCATATGCAATGTTTTCAAGGACCGCAGGATTTAAATTTGCTTAAACAAACATGAAAGTAAACTTTTATTAGTAATAACTTTGTTTTGCCTTTTAGGCTTACAAAAATGAAATGAAATAAGTACAAAAAATGGGGGTTTTAAGTCTCCCATGGACGTTTCCTCTTTGTGTTGAGGTATGAGTTGAGGTTTCGTTCCTCATGAAGTTGCTTTGTTAGTTCTAGGACTCTTTCTTGGCTTGCTTTGTAATGAGCCTCGAAAGTATCCCTTTGCTCCTTCAGTTGAATCCATGATCTCTGCAAGTCTTCCATATCAGTAGGCATGTCTGGGTGAAGGATGGTATAAGCTGTGTCTCCTTCAGCAACAGGTTCCATGGTAACTGGTAGGATGGCAGGATATGGCATCATGAGAGTCTGAGCACGAGATCGTACCCATCTGAGATAAGCCTCCATAGGAATAGTGTACTTAGGCTCCAGTGTCTTGCTGTCAATCCTGTTTACCTTTCCCCAAGCTCGTATGAATCTCTGACGGTAACCCTGAAGATCGTTGTCGTAATCAAACACAATGCCCTTAATCAACATGTCATGTGGACCATCACTCCGGGCGTAACCAAACTGTCGTAAATCTAGAGAGGGGTTGTAGGTGATGCCTCCTCTTATGCCTAGAAGTGGCACATTAGGAAACTCCCCACAACGGTCAATGATGGTGACATTCTCCATAGATCTGGAGCACCAATGGATATCTGAGTGAGAAAGTGACATAATCCTCTTGGACCATCTGAACCCTTGCTCATTCTTCATTACTGAGCGAGGAAGGTGAGAAATAAACCACCTAGAAAGCAAAGGTATGCAGCACATCAAAGTTCCTCTTGCCCTTGTAGTACGGGTGTGAAGAGAATGTAGGATGTCTCCAAGCAATGTAGGCACTGGATTGTGACTCAGGAAAATGTTGATGGCATGAACATCTATGAACTGATCTGGATTGGGGAACAATACTAAGCCATATATCAGCAAGGCTAAGACCTCCTCAAAAGCATCATAGCTCATGGCCTTTAAGAACACCTGAGCTTTCTCTATCAACACCTTGGCAAGAATACCCTTGACTCCACTTCTCGTCTCTAGAACAATATCAGACTTCTTCAGATGTAGAGCTGCAGCAATAACTTCTGGTTTAAGCTCCTTTTCTAAGCCTGTGAAGGGTCTTTGATCAAGAACAGGTATACCCAGCAGTTTAGAGAACTCCTCCATGGTTGGAACCAGCTGATAATCAGGGAATGTAAAGCAATGGTGCTTAGGGTCAAAGAACTGAAATAGCACACTCATCATGTCTTCATTGAACCCTGAAGTAACTAGATCCAGTAGCTGACCATGTCTCTTGATGAACTGGGAGTGATCAGACACTTGAGAAACCAACTCTTTAAGCTTGGGAGGTATCCCCACAAAGTTGATCCTGATGGTGTTTCTACGAGCAGAAGCCATGACCTGCAACAAAGAACAAAGATAAATCCTTTGGTCCTTGAAATGGTTAGTGAAGATGCTATGCTTATGATGCATGATGATGTCATGATGTTATGTTCAATCACAAACATGTGGCACACACAAACAAGTCACACAATAGCCCTAGGTTTAAAGGCTTGCATGAGGTTTAAGGTAGGTACCCTCCCCTGAAGTTAGATGGTTCATCCTGTCCTACAAAAGTAACCGGGTTCTAAGGGATCTCAATATCATTGATCCTTCACAAGGGTGGTTGTTCAGAAGGCAACTTACTTGCCAACCAAAACCCTCCAAGTTTAAGATCTCAATGAGCGTAGTATCGAGTGTCAACCAACTTCAGTCTGCACCAAAGCCGGTTACCTCACTACTTTCTAAAGGCCAAGATGAGTTAACTAGGGTTCTAAAAGTTAGTTAGTGCATTGACAACATATGGCAGCCTCATATTATCCTCAACTTGACTTAAGGAACATAAGCACCAACCAAGAAGTCGCACTAACTATGGCCACCAGATCAACCGTATCGATATACATCGTACAGTTTCCTTGGTCTATTGCCATTTACCTAAGGTACACTAGATCCGGGTTAGGATCTTTCACACATAAGAGCACCCCAACAATATAATAATAAAGCAAACAAATCAAACAATATTAAAGTGATCTTAATTCCTAAGGGTACCCCTCTTAAATTAAATCCCCAGCAGAGTCGCCAGTTCTGTAACACGGTGGGAGAACTGACTTTAGTTATGTTGCGGATAGCAAGAGTCGCCACCGACTTTTATTTTATCCAAAAGGAAAGGGTATAAAAGAACAGGAAAGACCTTAAGAGATATTTTTGGGTCCGGGGGGTAGGTTATGTAAAGGGAAGGTGTTAGCACCCTTTACATCCATGGTTATCCATGGGCTCTTAGTTACTTAGCTCACTTTGAATTATTTTTGAAAAGTGTAGTGTGTGAATAGAAAAATTTTCATAATAGTTGATAATGATCCATGTACGGATGCGTAAAAACTTGTGTTTGAAAATTTGTTTGAAATTGTGAAAAGTTTGAAAAGTTTGAATGAAGTGAGCAAGCAACTATGAGGTACCTACCCTAAAGTTTAAGTCTTTTCTGTTCTTTATCCTTTGAGGGGTAAGACTATCCCTATTATTAAGGAATAGGTAGTCATTACCTTGGATGTAAGGGACAAGTGAGGGTCATCTGTTTATGTAAGCAACTGTGGGGTGTATTAAGCATTTAGGAGGGACTATCATCATTATTCGAAAAGGGACTTGATCTTTAAAGGCAACCATTAGGGACTTGATGATTTTTTCTTTTAAGGGACTTGCCTTATACACCCCACTTGACCTTATGATTAGGAAACATTGAGGGATAACCTTAGAAAGTGAGACGACGATTAAAAATCGACTTACATGTGTGAGTGTTCAATATTATTTATCTTTAATTAAAATGATCTAAATTTGATTTTAAATAGAATACATGTTTACACTCCCTAAATTACTAACCATAGCATAAAAATTAAATAAATTAAATATTACAAAATTTACACCAAGGAACAATTACATAATTATAATAAACAATTAAAATAAATAGCAAATAAATAAATATAGAAGCAAAATATAAATAAATAAGCAAAAATAATAAATAAACAATAAATAAATAAATAGGGGTTAGTAATAATAATAATTAAAAATAGGGTTAGTAAAAATATTAAAAATAAATAATGTTACTGAAATAATAATAATAATAAAATATATAAGATTAGTGAAGCAAAAATAATAAATAATAATATGGTTAGTAACAATAACAATAATTAAAATAAATAGAATTAATAAAAATATTATAATAACATGATGAGAATAATAAACACAAAATTAAATTTTAATATATAAACATTTATAAGAATAATTAAATAATTATTGTAACATTTTAATTTATATAAAACTTTTTAAACATAATATAATTATAAATTTTAATCATTACAAATTTAATTATTTCTAAACATATATTAACAATTATTTATTAAAAGATATCTACACATTATATGAAGAAAATAAGTTTTAAATATCATATTCACAAAAATTAATCATATTTACAAAATTTAATTTTATTAATTATTACATCTACAAAAATTATATTAAATAAATATATACATAATAATTATATTAGGAATTAGAAAATAAAAATTATTTAGAAAATAAAATTAGGTTTTACAAAATTAAAGTTCATTTAGAAAATATTTTTAGGGTTTGTTTAGAAAAATATTTTTAAGGTTTAAAATATAATATACAAAATTTATTTTAACTAATAGATATATTATAATTTATTTACATAAAAGAAATAATTTTTTTATGATTTTTGAATATTTGAACCTATTTGAATATACACTTATAAAATAATTTAATTACATATATATTTATTAATAAAATATAAATCAATTAACAAAAGTAAGAAAAAACAAATAAATAAAGAAAATAGCAAAACATACCTGGCTGGGGTTTGAACCCAGGTCACCAGGTTTACCAGCAATCAAGGCATACCACTAGGCCAGCCCACACGCAGGCAGCAAGGTAGTGAGTCCCATAGGTTTTGTTCTTTGTCATGAAAAACCCAGAAAATAAGAGAAAACAAAAAGGCCTGGGGTGGTGTTGAACCCAGGACCTCTTGTATACAAGCAGCGCGCATGACCACCTGGCTGGAAGAGCCCATCTGTTAACCAAACAACTACAAATAATAATATATTAAGAATGCAGTTTAAATGAAAAAAATGTCAAAAATTGGCTGGAGGCAGGATTCGATCCCCTCCCCCTTTTGTCAAACGCATGCATACTTTTCCACTGGGCCAAGCACTGGCTTGTGCTAACGAACCAACAACATAAGATAAAATATTTTAAACAGAAATTCAAATATCCTGAGCGCGCCAAGCTTCTTCTTCAACCTCATACCTGCAATTTTACCTGCGAAATCAGTCACGAGTTTTCCTGCGAATTTTGCTACATGTTCTTCATTGTTCAAACCTACGAAAATGAAACTCATACAAAACATCAACGATTCATGGAATTGATTAATGTTTCATGATCCTCACAGTCCATACATCAATTCTACGTTTCCAGAATTCATTTATATTCATTCAATCGAGAAACCCTAATTTTGAGGTTATGAACCCTAACATGGCATCCTTCGATTTGGCTATGATTTCTTCAATCCAACCACCCAGAATTCATCACAAACCTTTACTAAGCACAAATCATTAAACAAAACTCATTAATAATGCATAAATGTTCAAGAACGAAAAATCAAAAAATGTGAAGAAAACTTGAATCGGATTTGTCAATGTGCGATGTTATGGAGTAATATGATGATCTGTTTACATTCAATGATGATCAAGGAACTTGGCTATGTCCTTATTTTACCTTAAAACCTCTTGTATGAAGGAATCCGAATGTGAGGTTTTGAAGGAATTTTTGATCAATGGAACTTACCCTTTGGCTGCTGGAATCCGTCCCCTTGTGATTGAATTAGGTTTAGTACTTATAAATGAGTGAACTTAGGTCATAAAATTGAATTGTTGTGTGGAAATTTTGATTCAAAAAGATTGAAATTGATCATGTCTTAAAAGTTCAATATTCTTTCATAAAGGCTTACTATTTTAAGACAAATCTCATGATTTCTTTCCTCTTCAACTTAAATCAATAATTAAGACTTTCTAGAAGCTTAATCTCCATTAAATATCATATTTTCATATTTTATATTTATTTAAAATGATTTTTTATGAATTAAATCAAAATAAATAAAAATAAAATAATAAAAATTCTGATTTTTAATCATTTGGGTCGTGCATGATGATAGTGTATGGATTGGATCATAATTTGGCAAGCCCATTTGGCAAGAATTGGTTTTAAACCTCCATTTTCATCATAAACCATCACAAAATTTCCCAACTTTGCAAGGGAATATCTCCCTCAATTTTAATGCTATGAGGGTGTTCTTGGACATTTTGGAAAGCTTGAAGAGTCCTCTAAACAACCCCATTGGTTTCATGTACATATCATTTACCAATCTCAAGTTATGCCCTTTTGAAGTTGTTGACTTTTTGTTGACTTTTGAAATGACCTATAATGTCTTAGCTCATACCTTCCAAATGAAGCATTTTTGGGCTTGTCTTGTGAGACACAAAGTAGTAGAGAATTCAATTTCCTTCAAAATGAGCTTTGGATGGAGACTTGGTGATGAAGTATGTGAAAGTTATGGCTGGTCAAAGTTCAGTTGACTTTTACTAAGAAAACCCTAATTTAGAAACTCCTGATTCTTGATGATCTGGAATCTCCTTGATGAATCATGATCAACCCTTGATCAAATGATGAATTTTACTTCATATACTTGATGTTGGCAAAAAATCATGAAGTTTGACTTTGGTTTGACCACAGTTGACCTCAGTTTGACTTTTTAACTGCATTGACTGATTTTGACTTATCTGATCATCTGACTGAGCAAACTTCTGAGAAAAGTCTTGAAACTTGTCATGGGGGTTCTTACACACATATAAGATGTTATGAAGCTCACTTGAAGTCTTGGAAGTCCCTTTAGCCTGATTAAAGTCAAAACCCTAGTTTTGGATGCACTGCTTAGGAGGTGCATTGTCTGAGGGGATTGTCAACTTTTCTAACCAATTGTGAACTTTGTGAACCTTGTGAACCAACATAAAATGTCTTGTGAACCTCCTGGGAGGTATTGTGAAGCTTGTGAACCTTGTGAACCTCATAAAGTGACTTTGTAGACCTCATGAACCTCAGGAAAGCTTTGTAATCATTGTGAATCTTGTGAGCCTTGTGAACCTTGTGAACCTTCATGAAATGACTTGTAGACTTCATGAACCTCATGAAAGGTTTTTGAAAGTATTGTGGGACTTGTGAACCTTGTGAACCTTCATAAAGTAGCTTGTAAACTTCATGAACCTTATGAAAGGTTATGTAAATATTGTGAATCTTGTGAACCTTGTGAACCTTCAAGAAGTAGCTTGTAGACTTCATGAACCTCAGGGAAGGCCTTGAAAGTGTTGGGAAACTTGTGAACCTTGTGAACCTTCTTAGAACACAAAGTCTTGTATTGTGAGGGCAAATTTTGGGGTGCAACAACCAGACACTTCAGTTGTTGCTTCATTGACATTGAGAGCTTCAAAACCTTGACTCATAGTTTCATGGATCTCCCCATCCATCTCAATGTACTTGTACGTAGCTAGATGACTGACAAAGATGTCCTCTTATCCATAAATGGTGATAATTTGGCCCTCCCACTCGTATTTTAACTTCTGATGAAGGGTCGATGTTACGGCGCCAGCGGCATGAATCCAAGGTCGACCCAACAAACAATTGTAGGCAGACTGAATGTCCATCACATAGAAGATAGTTTTGAAAATCTGTGGGCCAATCACCACAGGCAACTCTATTTCTCCAAGAACCGATCTCTTAGAACCGTCAAAGGCTCTCACAACTAGGTTACTTGGGCGGAGTGCAAGACCATCATACTCCAGTTTGACCAAGGCTTTCTTTGGAAGGACATTGAGAGATGACCCTGTGTCAACCAAAACATGAGAAAGTACAACACCTTTACACTCTAAGGTGATATGTAAAGCCTTATTGTGGTTATGGCCCTTCGTAATCAGATCAACATCAGTGAAACCTAGTCTATGACTAGTATTGACATTTGAAACCACCGTTTCTAGCTGATTAACTGTAATCTCTCCAGGCACGTAAGTTGCGTGCAGGACCTTGAGTAGTGCATTCTGTAACACCCCAAATTTGCCCTCTTCATTTTAAGCATCATATCATATCATATTCATCATACTCATATCATTTCCTCAGCATCATACCATGGAAATATGAAGCATAACATCCCTCATGTCCCAACATAAGCATATGGTCATTGGTGGGGTTCCCAGAAGCACTTCAGGCCATGACAAGGATCCCAATGAGTTGGTACAAGTCCTATGGTGAGCCTACACTCCATTTACAAGATCATTTTCATTTGCAGAAGCTCTGAAGGTTGCTTAATCATCACAAGTTTTAAGACAATGCAAGGCTCCTAAGCAGTGCAACCAAATTAGGGTTTTGACTTCAAGGGCTTTAACTTCATAATTTTGGCCAACTCTTTTGGGCAATGTTTTCTATATGATAAGAGGTCCCTACATGTCAATTTTCATGAGAAAATTCCAAATGGAAGTCAGTCATTGCCTTAATTGCTTGCAGATGAAGTAATTGGTCAACTGTGCCTGTAAAAAGTCAACTGTCTGATTTCAAGGGGTCCAAGTCACTTTTTCTTGCCAAGGGAGGTCTTTACAATGTTATAAGATGTTTGGAATGGTTGGAGATCAAGAATCATGGCTATTTGGAGGTTTTTGCAAAAATGGTATAAAGTTGGTTTTTGAGATTTTCCAAATTTAGCAACTTTTGCCCTAATTTTCAAGTGAGCTTAGCATGGTCAAAAATTCTTCAAATGAACCCAACCCAAACATGAAAGTTGAAGACTAAGGCCTGCCATTTTCAAAAAGTACAAGTACATTTTCATGGGATTTATGGTTTGAGAGATAAAGCCCTCGAAAGTTTCATGTATTTTAGGGCAAAATCACATTTCCATGCACACACCAAATGCAAGAGTGCTCAAAACTCATTTTTAAGTGCTGGAATGGATCAAGTGAGCTTACTAAGTTACAATGCAATGTATTTAGGTGATTTTGCTCAAGAGAAACTTGCATTTTGATGCCAAGCATGGAAATGGCCTTAAAAGTGCAAATTTAGCCAAATCATGAGAAGTATGTATTGGCTAGTTCTAAGGGCCAAAGTTGTTGTTGTTCTGACCAAGGATTGGAAAAGGCTTATACATGTACCAAAAGGCCAAGCAAAGAGTGAGGTATGTGATCTTATCTCACACTTTTGCAAATGATGCAAAATCTCAAAAAGGGCTCATTTATTCCCATTCCAAGTGCAAGGTGAGGCCACCATCTTTTTATTCATGCCATATTAAGTTGTTAGCTCAAGAGAAATTGGAGGGTCCAAGCAAGGAGTTTGACATATTTCACAAAGTGCAAATGCATGGATATATGAGATTTTGGTGGCACATGAGATGTCAATTTTTCACCAAAGAGCAAGTTGTCATGGAATGAGGTTGCAAGCCCATTTGTGTACAATTTTAAATCATCACATCATTATGCATGGTATGAGAGAATTTTGGCTCAAAGAGGATCACAAAAATCGTGCATGGGGTGCATGGTTTCATCCTAGTTGCAAAAGGTGCATGAGCATGAGAATTTGTAACACACTTTGATCCAAGGGCTGAGAGTGTTCCACTATTAATCAGCAAAGGAAATAGGATTAGCATGTGCAAGGTACAAGGACAAGGCACGAGCTAATGCCTCCATCACACTCTTTATGCATTTTTTGCAATAACAATTGGATCACACTCCTCTCACGTGCATTTTCTTTTCTCATTCCTTGGACTGATTTAGGGCATCATAAAAGGACCAGCTAGGGTTTTTAGCTTGGCAGAAAATCGCCACCATTCTCCCATTCCTCAGTTTTTGCTCCTGTTGCATTTTCCTCCATAGCTCATCATCCACTGCCCCATTCACAAAGCAGACCTCATATTCTTGTTCATGAAGCTCCATAGGACATAAATCAAGCTCCATTTCAAGCTAGAGAAAGTTTCTTACACCAGTTCAGCTCAAACCAGATTCCACCAAAGGGCAAGGTTGAAGTGGTTTTGAAGCTTCTTTCACATTTATTTTGTGAAAGGAGGTTGCTAGAAGATCATCCCAGGCTGGAATTTGTTTTTCTTGAAGAAATTTGAAGTGGTGTGATCTCAGGTATGCCTCTAATCCATGAGTTTGTAAATGATTTTGGTGATGTGCATTGTAATCTACTTGTTGCACTGAGCATGTGGAGCTTTTTGTTTTTGAAAATGATGGTGAAATGAGGTCGGGTTAGGGTTTTGAAGTTTCTAGATCCAAACTGTTTTGATGATGTTCATGCTGTGTGTTTTGTTTTACGTGTTTGTGATGTTTGATTCATGTTATGCTTAGCAAGAGGATCATTTTTGATGTTGGGTTTGTGTGTTTTCATGGAGAAATGGAGGAGTTATGCTTCTCTGGTTTTGTATTTGTGCTGGCTGTTTGTTCTTGTTCCATTCGTGTTTGGCAGCTTTGTTTTCATGTTGTGAGGTTGAAGATGATGAGGTGGAACGCAGGGATTGGATGGATCCATGTTTTGTCTTTTCTGTTTTTTAAAACCCTAGCATGACCGGTTGATACAATGTTACATGTTTTTGTGTATTTGGCTTGCCTTGTGAAGTATGCCCTAAGTTCATGCGTGCCTGAGTATTTTTGTCTTGCATTGCTGCATGGGCCTGAGGCCAACATGCTAGGCGCGCCCCCCATGCTGGGCCCAGGCGTTTGGCATGTGCTGGCCAGCTTTGTTTTGCACCCTTCCACCATGTTTCATAGTCCTTTTATTCCCTTCTTTTTCTTCTTGCATTTTGTTCATTTTAAAATATTTCCAAACTTATAAAAAATCCATAAAAATTCATGTGCACTCTTCAGTTCATCTAGTATTTTATCATATTTTTTTCACATTTTTATTGTTATTTCCACGTGGCTAAATTAATTCAACACTAGGTTTTGCTTTATGGTAGGCTCTCTTGGACCAACCTGCCTTGTCCAATTTCCATCTTCTTCATCCTTTAAGCTATGAACCTCATTCTTTTTGCATTCAAATCTTAAGACATCCTTCTATCTTCATGATTTATCTTAGATTTTTCACAAATTTCCTTGCTGGATTTTGATTATGTTATTTGTGCATCAATTTTCTAAACCCTAGATGATGATACCTTGCATTTTTGGGTTTCATTGACCTAGTTTGGGGCTGATTCTTTGCAAACCCTTTTAGATTCTCATTTCCTAGTATGTGAAGAGTACTTTGCTGGTTGGATAGATTTTTCATGTGCTTGGATTTATTTCTTAGGTATCTTCTTCCTCACTTTGCCTTGTTTTGCACCCTTTGAATCTTTTGGTTTCTTTTAAGTTTGGAAGGAGACTTATGCCAACTTTTCCTCATCTTTTGGGATCCTTTAAAGGTCTAGAGTTGTTCCTGGTCTTAGGATAGGGTTTGATTTTGCTTGAGCTTTGGTTTTGATTCCTTTCTTTGTGTATTACATCCTTAAGTGTTATGCATGCTTTCTTTGCATTTGTTTCACTCCCAATCATCTTGATATGATCTTGTATTGCTTTGTATATCATTTTGTGAACTCTTTGCCATGCCTATATGCTTGTGTAGCTTCTGACTTGTTGGTTCATGCCTTGATTGTATGTTGTTACACTAACTTTGCAGGAGCTATGGTAAGTGTGAGATGTGGGAATTGAGTTCCACATCTCCATCTCTCATCTTTTCTCATTTTTGTTTATATGGACTAACATCTTTTTGTTGGGCTTAGGCCTTTCTCATCCCCTCTTCTATCTTCTCCTTTTCTTTTTCTTCTTCAGTAGGATAGACACCCCACAAACCCTAGGAACCCCATGCATGCTAACTTAGGATAGAAACTTCCCTCTAGTTTTTTTCCTTTGCTCCTTTTGGTTCTTATTCTCTTCTCATCTTCAAACTTAATTCTAATTCATTTAATAAAGGTTGAGTACTTTCATGCGACATGAGACTTTGCTATGAGATGCTCACACGCGTTCCATTTCGGGGCGAGGTGTGAGTCATCACTCGTGATGGATAGGTCTTAGCATGAGTACCTCACAAAGAAAAGCTAAAAAACACTTCTTAACCAAAAAACCACAAAATACTTAATAATGGTAATAGGCCAGTGTGCTTGAGCCTTCACTTGTGGGACTAGCTTTGGGGATTTCCTCCATAGATAGGTGTGCCTCTTGCGCATTCCATTTCGGGATGATGTGAGACGTACACATCCCGTTGAGTAAGACTTAGGTACACTTGCCTATGCAAACCTTCACAAATAAAAGCCTCATAAAAAACACAAACAAACAATAAGCGTCTTTCCTTCGGGAATTCTTTTCTCATCTCCTTCGCTTCGTCCGCGAACTTGCTCCTACTTGTCACTTTGCAAGACGGTTACGCACTCGTCGTCCGAGCCTGCAACACCTGAGCAATGGCATAGGCAGTTCAAGCCTTTAATTCACAAGCAATTTCTGTTCCACCCCTAGTTAGGGGAACTACGGCGTCTCTGATCCTCATTGTCCTGATGAGGTACGTAGGCAGCGGGGTAGGGCCCGTTCGAGCACAATCTTTATTTTCCCTACATTTTTCCTTTGTTCCTTTTGCTTTCTTTTCTCAGTTTATTTTCCAGTCCATTTCTTTTCTTTTGCTGCATCTTTCATACCCTCACCTTTTGAAACAGTTTCTTTTGCAAGCGTGGATCCCGTCGGGTACGGCGGATGATCTGGGGTGCTAATACCTTCCCAGGTCATAACCGACTCCCGAACTCAGTCTCTTTGGTTCGCAGGACCTGTGTCCTTCCTTTTCTTTCTTCTGGTTTGTGCAGCATTACCATTCCCTTTCTTCGGGATAAAAATGCCTGGCTGGCGACTCTATTCTTTTTCCGCGCCACTTTCGCGTTTGTACCAGGATGGAAATCCCGGGAGCGACAGCTTGGCGACTCTGCTGGGGACCGAACCCAGAATCTCTGGTTCCCCTGTGAGTCTCTCCTAGCGCTTGTGTGTTACTGTTTCATTGGGGTGATGTTTGTTTGATGTGGCTTGTTGTATTGTATTGTTGTTTGTTTGCAGCTTTATTTACAGCTTTATTTACAGTTTTCAGTATTTATTTTATGCATCATGTATATCATACTGGACTGTCTGGACTGGTTTTCTGTTTGGTGGGCTCGGGTGATACTATTTTTGAGAGATAAGCCAAGTACCCGGCTTGAGTGCACCCTAGGATTAGAGTGGACATATTGTACTCGCATGTGACATGATGAGTGGCGATGTGTTTCACGCCCAGATTGCGACTGTCTTGGAAATATCTTGTGTGGGGATTTCCTCCACTTCGGGATAGGACCTTGATAGTTATGTGCATCTGGGGACCGATCATTGAGAACCTTTGTGGAAATAACCCTCTCCAGTGGTGACAGTGGCAGACCACATTTTGTGGCAAACCCATTCGCACCCGAGGGTCCACTGGGAACTCGCATAGGATGGCCTGGTTCTCTTATAGGAACTCAGTCAAAGCATCTGGTCGTATGACATTAGTACTGTATCCTACGGGCTGAATGTACTATTGTTTCTCGATTTCAGCGCTTGAAGCTGGGAACCTATAAGGGATGCTTGTTCTTCCCGGACTCAGCTGAGGCCTCCCTGCGTAGTACATAATGCCTAACCGATTCCCTGACTTGGTCATGAGCCATTTCTCGGAAATGGTGAAAGTATTATTGCTATTCGGCTTTGAGAGTCCATGATGTTTGACCCGGAGCACACCCGTGAGATTGGGGATGGGCTTACAGGTTTGCAGGAACCCTTGACCCCATCATACCCTTGTTATCAGTGCAGTTCATGATACAGTTACTTTGGTTCCGAAGTTCTGGTATTCTGATTCTGGTATTCTTGGTACTGTAGTCCAGAGATTCTTTTCAGAGGGTTGTGATCTTCAGAGAGTGTGACTCATTGGACTTTTGGTTTGTCAGTTATTCAGAGGGGCCTTGTCAGTGGCCAGATTCCGGACAGTCTCAGATGGCCATTTGTCTTTGCATTTGCATCTGCATTGCATCATTACATCATTAATCATTGTTTTTGTTTTCATTCACAGGTTCATATATCTGCTCCCGGTTCCGGTATTCTTTTCAAAGATGGAAGATCCTCGCAAGCAGAATATTCACTTCAAGTTCTTTGATGTCAAGATTGGTTTGCTGAAGAAGATGGTAAAATTGATTACACCCAACCAGGTAGAGAGATTCAGAAAAGCTTATGGGAGTATTCTTGATGTGGTGATAGAGCTAAATCCTTCAGAGAGGAGTGCCATTCATACATTGCTTCAGTATTATGATCCTCAGCTCCGTTGCTTCACCTTTCCTGATTTCCAATTGGGCCCTATGCTGGAGGAGTATGCTTTGATCCTGGGTGTGCCAGTTCAAGATCAGATTCCTTTCAACTCTGAGATGAGTAGACCAGCACCGGAGGCTATTGCAAAGGCTCTTTATTTGAGTCCTTCTACTGTGAAGTCTTTGACCATTATCAAAGGAGGATTGTCTGGGTTTTCTTTGGAGGCTTTGGTGAAGAAAGCGGGGGAATTGGCTGTTGAAGAAGAATGGGATGCTGTGTGTGCTATTTTGGCTCTGTCTATCTATGGCATCATTTTGTTTGCTGATATGGAGAAGTTCATCGATATAAATGCCATACACCTCTTTTTGCTGAAGAACCCGGTGCCTACCTTACTCGGGGATTTGTATTACTCAGTTCATTACAAAACTGAAAAGAAGAGGGGAGGTTTGGTTCGTTGTTGTGCTCCGTTGTTTCACATGTGGTTCATGAGGCATTTGCCTAGTACGGGAGTGTTTAGTGACCATAGCTTGATATGGGCTCAGAAGCTGGAAAAGTTGCTCGCCAAGGATGTTAGATGGTTCACTCAGAGGCTGCAAGGTGCACGTTTCATCACTAGCTGCGGAAGTTATCATAGTGTGCCTTTGTTGGGAATAGCTGGAGGGATTAATTATAATCCAACTTTGTTAAGAAGACAATTAGGATACGCTTTGAGAGATGTGCCTGAAGATTTGAAGCTGACCCCTATTTTCTACTTCCCAGTGGAAAATAATATGCCCTTAGTGAGGAAGGTTGCGGGAGCTTGGAAGTGCATTAAAGGAGAAGGAATAGCTAGTTTCGGGAAATGCAACAATCAGACATTCCCAGAGTACGAAGCTTGGTTGAAAGACAGAGCCAGAAGAGTTTTGTTACCATTTTCAGCACCAGTTCCTCCAGTTGCTGAGCCCATTGATACTGTGCCTCTAGAGGAATTCAAGAAGTTAGAAGCCCAGCTACATGCAGTTAGAGTTGAAAATACCGAGATGGTAAGCTTGTATCACCAAGCTAACAGGGCCAAGAAGGAAGCTGAGGAGAAGTTGCTGAAGATACAGACGACTTTGGAGGCCAAGGAGAAAGACTTTGCAGGAAAAGAAGCGCATTTCCGCAGGTTGGGGATGATGGAAGCCCAAAGAGAAGTTGAGCGCAAGAAGAAGTCAAAGACCCTCAGAGATGCTCGGCAGTCTATTGTCTGGTTGAAGGGACAAAGAGAGCAAGAGTTGAAGCAATATAAAGAAAAAGAAGAGTTCTTTGAATTTCAGATGGCTTACAAGAAAGAAGAGGTGGAGCAGGTCCACAGGATTCGCAGAGAGAAGACCCAACAGCTCGCAGACAGTCAACAAGCCCTCGAAGCAGCGCTTAAGGAGATTGAAGATCTAAAGTTGATGGCGGAAGTCAAGAAGGTCAGATCTGATGGGGTTTTTAGTGACGAAGTTTCAGGGCCTTTAGGTTTTGGTTCTGCTTCTTAGTTTATTTTTCTTGTATCTGGACTACCTACAGGCATGTTGTAGGAGTCCTAGTTGTTTGTTTCTCCTTTGTAAAGACTTGTACCCTACGGGGAATTCTGTGTTATTTGTCTGATAGGTTGATCTATGTTTTGGTTTTTCTTCCATTATTTCCTGGTTCGTTTACTGTGTGGTTTGAGTGTGGTCTCTCGAGAAGGTTCCTGGAAGTCGAGGATCAATGCCCATCTGGTTCTCCTTGCTGAAATACCGGGACCGGAGCATAAGTGACTTGTGATTGGAAACATAAACAACTGCATTGCATCCATATAACCTGTTTGTTGTTTTGCAGGTAGTGTCTCGGTTTACTAACGTATTTTGTGTCTCAGGCACTATAGCTCCTCGAAAAGCTCGGGGGCAGCCAACAGTACACAGGTACCCAACCAAGATTAACAGGGAGAGAGTCATGGATCAAATGCAGGCAGATTTGGCAGACCTAAGGCAGAGAATGGATAATTTCATGACGTTAATGGCCGGTATGGGGCAGAATCAAGAACGGCTGCGAGAGTTGGTTGAGAATCAGAACCGGAATGCTGCTGCTGCTGCAAATGCTGATAATCATGCTGGTGCGGGCGCACATCAAGGTGGAATTCCTGCTACACGACCAGGGGCGACAACAGTCAACGACGAGATGCATAACATTCATGTGGACCACCAGGAGGACCAGTTCACTTTGCTTGATGAGACCGAGGGTCAAGGGGTCGAAATGAACAAGAGATTCGAAGAGATGGCCGAGAAAATCAAGGCTATTCAGTCCCAGAGTTCTTTAGGATTCGACGTAACGGACTTGGGTTTGGTTCCGGGAGTCAGGATTCCATATAAATTCAAAGTTCCTACTTTCGAGAAGTATAACGGCACTGCTTGCCCAAGGACCCATCTGCAATCGTATGTTGGGAGAATTGCTGCGCATACGGACGATGAAAAGCTATGGATGTATTACTTTCAGGACAGCTTAGTGGGAGCTTCCCTTGAGTGGTACATGAAGCTCAGCAGGGTCAATGTTAAGAGCTGGAAAGATCTCGCTGAGGCCTTCGTGAAGCAATACCAATATAACATGGATATGGCTCCAAATCGCACCCAGTTGCAACATATGGCTCAGACGGCGAAAGAAGGCTTTAAAGAGTATGCCCAGAGGTGGCGTCAGCTAGCTGCCAGGGTGCAGCCACCCTTGTTAGAGAATGAAATGGCCGATATGTTTATGGGTACCCTCCAGGGAGTATTTCTTGAAAGATTGGCGTCGAGTTCTGCTACAAAGTTCAACGATATTGTCATTGCAGGAGAAAGGGTTGAAACACTGTTGAAGATGGGGAAGATACAAGACCCTGGTGCTAGTAGTTCGAATGGGGCGAGGAAAGCTTTTAGCGGACCTCCAAGAAGACGAGAAGGCGAGACCAATGCTGTATTCGGCCGAAGCCAGGGCCGTAGTTACAGAAGACCTTATGAGCATATGGCTGCTGTCACCATTCCTGCAGCTCCCATACAACAGATGCTACCTCCACCACAACAACAACAACAACAACAACAACCTAGAGCCAACTACCAGCAAAGGCCTTATCAGCCGAGGCAGGCTCGTCCTGCTAACAGGGTGATTGAAGCTATTCCGATGACATATACTGCTTTGTTGCCAAGACTACTAGACTTGAACCTTATTCAATTAAGGACTTTGGCACCACCACCTCCTGGAGAGCTTCCAGCTGGTTATGACGTCAACGCGCGATGCGCTTTTCATTCAGGGGCACCCGGGCACTCAACCGAGAAGTGCAGGGCGCTACATCACAAAGTTCAAGATCTCGTGGATTCAAAGGCAATCAACTTTGCGCCACCACCGAATATCAACTCGAACCCTATACCTGATCATGGAGGGGCAAGGGTTAATGCCGTTGAGCGTGATGACAAGTTGAGCTTGGTACTGAGTATTGATGAGGTCAAGACGCCGTTGAAGGTGGTGAAAGAAAGACTGTTGAAAGGTCAAGTATTTCCTGGTTGTTCTCTCGACTGTGAAGACTGTGCAAGTGCTGTGAATGGCTGCGAGAAATTGAAGATGGGTCTGCAAGGGCTGATTGATGATGGATCTCTGCAATTTAGCAAGATTAGTAATGAAAAGGCTGATGATGTGTCAACCATTACTATCTTCTACGATGAAGCTGATATGCCCGTCAGACAAAGGCCGGTCACCGTTTACGCACCTCAGATTAGTCCTGTGACTATAACTGTACCTGGGCCAATGCCGTATAATGATGATAGAGCCATTCCGTGGCATTATGGTTCCGACGTCTATGTGGCGGGACAGAAGATGGAAAGTAGACCTGTTGCTGACTTGACTATTGAGAATGTGGGAGGTGTTGGAGGTTTTACTCGAAGTGGCCGTTTGTTTGCTCCCCCTGAACTGAGAAAGGATCCTGAGGTCGAAGCTTCATCAAAAGACAAAGGAAAGCAGATTGTGAATGATGAGTCGAATACTCCTGTAGCTGGACAGGGGACTTTTGAAAAGGAGGTAGAGGAATTTATGAAGATCATCAAAAGGAGTGACTATAAGGTGGTTGACCAGCTGAATCAGACGCCTTCAAAGATTTCTATTTTGTCGCTGTTGATGTGTTCTCCTGCACACCGAGAAGCCTTGCTGAAAGTACTTCAAATGGCTTACGTTCCTCAAGAGATTACGGTCAATCAACTTGAAGCTGTTGTCGGAAGTGTCAATGCTAGCCATGGCTTGGGCTTCACTGATAGAGATCTCACGTTGGAGGGAAGAAATCACAATAAAGCGCTGCATATCACGATGGAATGCAGGGGCGCTGTGTTATCCCATGTTCTGGTGGACACAGGCTCTTCTTTGAACGTGCTCCCGAAAAAGGCATTGATGAAGCTTGACATTGATGGGGTTATCCTGACGCCGAGTGATTTGGTGGTTAAAGCTTTCGATGGGTCAAGAAGATCAGTTTTCGGAGAGGTTGAGTTGCCTGTCAAGATAGGCTCTCAAGTCTTCAAGAGTGTCTTCTATGTCATGGATATCCAGCCTGCGTACAGTTGCTTGTTGGGCAGACCGTGGATACACGCAGCTGGAGCTGTCACCTCAACTCTACACCAAAAGCTTAAGTATGTGGTGGACGGTCAAGTCATCACAGTTTGCGGGGAAGAAGATATATTCGTCAGCCACCTGTCGACATTCAAATATGTGGAAATGGACGGAGAAATTCATGAGACTTTGTGCCAAGCGTTTGAGGCAGATGTCAGTATCTTGACTCCGGTGAAGAAAAACAACGAAGGCACGTCAATTCACTCCTACCAGGAAGCAAAAGAGGCTGTCTTATCAGGCAATGCCCAGGGCTGGGGCAAGTTGCTGGAGGTGGAAAAGAAGGGTGATAAATTCGGCTTAGGGTATCAGCCTGGGGGGTCTACTCGGAGTGGTAAGGCTATCTCATTCACAAGTGCTGGGTCTCTCGACCGCGATCAAATCTGCACGGCAAACCAAGACGGGGATAGTGACAGAGACTGGGACAACAATTGGATCCGCCCGTGTACACTCGGCGAGGAGCTAGGAAACTGGTCTGCTGAAGACATCGTCCAAGTTACCTGGCTCTCAAAGTAATTGTTTTGTTTCCTTTTATTTAGCATACTGCATTGTCAAATCCAGCATTCTGCCCAAGATGCTTGGATCCATTGTATTGGGCCACCACGTTTTGTATCGCATTGTTATTTTTGCTATGAAATAAAAGGACATTTTCAGACAAACTGTGTTCCCTGTCTTTGTTTTTAAACTTTTTCAAAAAAAAATATATAAAAAAATGGCAATGTGTTTTCATTTTTTTGTTTTGTGATAGCGTCTCTTTTCAAAAAGTAAGCAGATTCTGAATAAGCACATCATTTGTGCAGTGTTGATCATCCGGATTCCACGGATAACGCTCCTGCTATGACTATGCATGACTTTGATAATCCAGTCTACCAAGCTGATGAAGGGGTTGAAGAAGATTGTGACCTCCCTGAAGAATTGGTTAGATTGTTGAAACAAGAAGAACGAGTTATTCAGCCTCATCAAGAAGAGATTGAGATCGTCAACCTTGGTAGCGAAGACGCAAAGAAAGAAATCAAGATAGGGGCCAATCTGCAGGCCGATGTCAAGCAAGAGCTGATCAGTATGTTGAGAGAGTATGTGGATATCTTCGCTTGGTCATATCAAGATATGCCAGGTCTAGATACCGATATTGTGATGCATAAGCTACCCCTGAGAGAAGACTGTCCTCCTGTAAAGCAAAAGTTGAGAAGAACTCGCCCGGATATGGCGATGAAGATTAAAGAGGAGGTGCAGAGGCAGTGGGATGCCGGGTTCCTTGCCGTGACTAGTTATCCACCTTGGGTAGCTAACATCGTACCAGTACCTAAGAAGGACGGCAAGGTCCGGATGTGCGTTGACTATAGAGATTTGAACAGAGCAAGCCCGAAGGATGATTTTCCGTTGCCACACATCGATGTGTTGGTCGACAATACTGCTCAATTCTCAGTGTTCTCCTTCATGGATGGATTCTCCGGTTATAATCAGATAAAAATGGCGCCGGAAGACATGGAGAAGACAACGTTCATTACCCCGTGGGGAACGTTCTGCTATAAGGTCATGCCCTTCGGTCTGAAGAACGCAGGGGCAACTTATCAACGGGCGATGGTCACGTTGTTCCATGACATGATCCACAAAGAGATCGAATGTTATGTGGATGATATGATTGCAAAGTCCAAAGACGAAGAGGAGCATTTGGTTAACCTGAAGAAGTTATTTGATAGATTGGTCAAGTATAAACTGAGGTTGAATCCGAACAAGTGCACTTTCGGAGTGCGTTCTGGAAAGTTGTTGGGTTTCATTGTAAGTCAAAGAGGAATTGAGGTAGATCCTGCTAAAGTGAAAGCTATTCAAGATATGCCTGCACCAAAAACAGAAAAAGAAGTGCGCGGGTTCTTAGGTAGATTGAACTACATTTCTCGGTTCATATCTCACCTAACTGCCACGTGCGAACCGATATTCAAACTGCTAAGAAAAGAGCAAACAGTCAGGTGGAATGATGATTGCCAAAAAGCTTTCGACAAAATAAAGGAATATTTGCAGGAACCTCCAATTCTGATGCCTCCAGTGGAGGGGAGACCGTTAATCATGTACTTGACCGTGCTAGAAGGGTCGATGGGGTGTGTGCTCGGCCAACATGACGAGTCTGGTCGAAAAGAGTACGCCATTTATTACCTTAGCAAAAAGTTTACCGACTGTGAATCCCGATACTCACTGCTCGAGAAAACTTGCTGCGCTTTGGTATGGGCTGCTCGCCGACTGAGGCAGTATATGTTGACCCATACTACACTTCTCATTTCCAAGATGGATCCTGTCAAGTACATCTTTGAGAAACCAGCATTGACCGGAAGGGTTGCTAGATGGCAGATGATTTTAACTGAATATGATATCCAGTACACTTCTCAGAAAGCCATCAAAGGAAGTGTATTGTCGGAATACCTTGCTCAGCAACCTCTTGAGGATGACTATCAGCCGATGAGATTTGACTTCCCTGATGAGGACATCATGTACCTCAAAACAAACGATTATGAGGAACCACTTCCGGAGGAGGGACCTGGTCCTGAATCCAAATGGAAGTTGATGTTTGATGGGGCTGTCAATATCAATGGTCGTGGAGTTGGTGCCGTACTTATTACTCCTGAAGGTGTCCATTTACCCTTCGCTGCCAAAATTACTTTTGGCTGCACCAACAATGAAGCGGAATACGAGGCGTGTATAATGGGAATAGAGGAGGCAATTGATCTTCGGATTAAGAACCTCGATATATTCGGAGATTCAGCCCTCGTCATTAATCAGATTACCGGCAAGTGGTATACACATCAAGAGCATTTAGTCCCGTACAGGGATTATGCTAGAAGACTGTTGACATTCTTCACAACGGTTGAACTCAAATACATACCACGTGATGAAAACCAATTTGCCGATGCTCTGGCCACTCTTTCTTCGTCGATTAAAGTTCTGTGTTGGAATTTTGTGCCCAGAATTGACATCTCCAGGCTCGACTCTCCAGCTTATGCTTTCTCTGTAGACGCCGTGTCTGACGAGAAACCTTGGTATTTTGATATCAAGTTATTCCTGGAGAAGCAAGAATACCCAACAGGGGCATCTTCTAAAGACAAAAAGACCTTGAGACGACTTGCTGCTAGTTTCTTCTTGAACACAGACGGGGTTTTGTACAAGAGGAACTTCGACATGGTCTTGCTCAGATGCGTGGATAGACACGAAGCGAGCCTGTTGATGCAGGAAGTCCATGAAGGATCTTTTGGTACCCATGCAGGAGGGCATGCTATGGCAAAGAAACTACTGAGATCAGGGTATTACTGGATGACAATGGATGCAGACTGTTGTTCATTCGCTCGTAAATGCCACAAGTGCCAAATATACGCCGATAAAGTGCATGTTCCTCCTAATCCGCTCAGTGTCATGTCATCTCCTTGGCCTTTCTCTATGTGGGGCATTGACATGATCGGGAAGATCGAGCCAACTGCTTCGAACGGTCATCGCTTCATTCTGGTCGCGATTGATTACTTTACCAAGTGGGTAGAAGCGGCGTCTTATGCCAATGTCACTCGTCAAGTGGTGGCAAGATTTCTGAAAAGAGATATCATATGCAGATATGGAGTGCCCGAAAGGATCATTACTGATAATGGTTCTAATCTCAACAACAAGATGATGGCAGACTTATGTCGGGACTTCAAAATACAGCATCACAATTCTTCTCCTTACCGACCAAAGATGAATGGTGCGGTAGAGGCAGCTAACAAGAATATCAAGAAGATTGTGCAGAAAATGGTTGTCACCTACAAAGATTGGCATGAGATGTTACCGTTTGCTTTGCATGGGTACCGAACGTCGGTCAGGACGTCAACAGGGGCAACTCCCTTCTCCCTAGTGTATGGCATGGAGGCAGTCCTGCCTGTGGAAGTAGAGATTCCTTCACTGCGCGTGATGATGGATGTCAAGTTGGATGAGGCTGAATGGGTGCGTGCTCGTTACAATCAGCTATGCCTAATTGAGGAAAAGAGATTAGCGGCTATCTGTCATGGTCAGCTTTATCAGAGGAGAATGAAGCGGGCATTCGATCAACGAGTACGTACTCGAGAGTACCAAGTGGGAGAGCTCGTGTTGAAGAGAATCGTCCCTCCAGGTTCAGATAACAGGGGCAAATGGACCCCGAATTACGAAGGACCATTCATAGTGAAGAAAGTATTCTCAGGAGGGGCACTGATGCTCACCACTATGGATGGAGAAGACTTCCCATCCCCTGTTAACTCGGACGCAGTTAAAAAATACTTCGCATAAAGAGACCCGCTGGACACAAAAACAGAATGTAAGTCCAGACAAGAAAAGGGCATCCCGGCGAGCTAAAAACAGAATAAAAAGCTCGGGCAAAAATTAGGGAAATAAATATAAAGAAATGTGTACACCCGCTGAGTTGAAAAGCCACATTGGACAGCTCAGGCAAAAAAGGGTATCCCGGTGGATTGAAAACCCGAGAGGGCGATCCACGCAAAATAAGGGAATAAGCGAACAACTGTGATCCGAGTTATCTGAACCACGTCATCGTTTCGTACAGTTTGACAATATCAGAAGGATAGGAAACAGTCCCCTCGTCCTCTCAGAAAGCCAAAACAGAATGGAAAGTCTTGAAGACATGCAGGTCATAGTAGGAATGGAACTCCTTGGAATGCCGTGTACATTGCCATTAGGATAGTTTCTTTTCTCAATTTTATAGTGGCTACCTCTTTCCAGGTGGTTGCTCCCTGATGTAAATCTTTGCCTATTCAGAGGCCATCCAATAAAATAATATTCAGTCAAAAAGCCGTGTGTGTTTATTTTTGTTTAATGTCCTGAATTTTTGGCAAAAATAGCATTGCATCTAAACATGGTGATAATCTTGAAAAGAAAACTGACATGCAGGGAAACTGTAACCCTCTTTGAGTGTCGGGTGACGATGGATGAACTGATCATTCCATGCAAATCCCCGAGACACACGTGTGTTTTCTGTTGTTGTAGGTTGCAGGATGGCGTCACATCAAGCAATTTAATCTTCCCCAGTAGAGTATCTCCCCAAGCAGAGATTTTCCTCCAATCAAGCCTGGCAGTAGCCCAAGCAGGGTCTAATCCCTAGTGAAGTAGCAGTGTGTTCTTCCCCAGCGGAGTATATCCAGCAGGTGCCCGAAAGCCTGACATCATCAGAGGTGGAATTGACAGTATTCTATCCCCAGCAAGAGTCCTCGTTTATCAGATACCTGAAAGCCTGATATCCCCTCAGAGTCTTGAATCATCAGATGCTCTCCCCAGTCAGAGTATTTGCCCAAGAAGCTTCCCCAGCCAAGTCTAAAGATGTTCCGGTCCTCACAGAGTTCATATTGGATTTTCACCTCCGTCCGTGAAATATTTCTCAGCCAAGCTGCCATACTATGGGTGTTTGATGATACAGCCAGGTATTCATCACCTCAGTCAGAGTTGGGTGTCCAGACCTCTTGACTTGGCGTCCCCTGCAGAGTTGTATCTCTTGTTGCTGATCAGGCATTCGTCTGTTGCTCGTCTGCAATCTTCAACACTCGTATGAGTTATTCCTAAGAAAAGTTTCCCCCAGCAAGGACATATTACTGCTTTATCGCTGCTCGTCTGGCGTCTTTCAACACTCGTCTGTGTTAGCTCTGTGGTATTGCTCGTTTGCTTTCCCCAGCGGTGGTTTATGATTACTTTGATTCTGCTCGTTCGCAATTCCAAACACTCGTTTTTGTTTGGTCATATCAGTTGCTGTTTGCTCGTCTGCAATTTCCAGCGTTCGTCTGTGCTTTGAAATGGTTACCTTGTTATTGCTCGTCTGCAATTTCCAGCACTCGTCTGTGTTTGGTTATGATAGTTGTTTATCCGCAACTCCGTGACACTCGTCCGTGTTCCGATGATATTTGTTGTTGCTCGTCTGCAACCTCCCAGCACTCGTCTGTGTTTTGGTATTGGATCCTTTGCTGCACTCGTATGTGCCTTGACATGTATTCTCTATTGTTGCTTGTCTGCAACTGTCCAGCACTCGTCTGTGTTTGGTTATGATAGTTGCTCGTCTGCAACCCTTTAAACGCTCGTATGTGCCTTGATATGTGTACTCTATTGTTGCTCGTCTGCAACGGTGCAGCACTCGTCCGTGTTTGTTTGAAGCTCGCCTGCTTTTATTCCCCAGGAGTCGTCTGTGTTCTGAAGCTCGTTTGCTTTAATACTCGTCTGTATCGTTCTCAGCACTCGTCTGTGCTTGCACCTGAATGTGAAGATTTGCTGTTTACCCTGATATTTCTGTGACTATTTCAAATGCTCGTCCGTGTTTGAATTTCTGGTATTCGTCTGTACCAGTGGCTGATGCTCGTCTGTATCATTGTCTGAAACGCTCGTCTGTGTTTCTCAGATCATCGTCTGATACTCGTCTGTATCATTGACTTATGGCACTCGTCTGTGTTATCTTGATGATCATCCAATACTCGTCTGTATTGAAGAGGTTTAGAATCCTGACAGTGGGAATTGGATGTCGAAATGGTTACCGGTCCTGGCGTAACAGGTAAATCCGAAGGAGGCTCGTCTGTCTCAAACACCAATTATGGTTGCTGCACCTGGCGTAACAGGTTTGCTCAGAAGACTCGTCTGTCTTATACCATATATCCGCGGATAATATATGAAGAAGGTTCGTCTACCTTGATTGCATGTCTATCCCACAGACTTATATGCATTCCCGGAGCCTGCGTAAGGGTTATCCGAAGAAGACTCGTCCGTCTTATTCCACTTATCTGCGTGAGGATTGGTGAAGGAGATTCGTCCATCTCAGGCTACTTTGAAGATCCTTAAGGGCTCGTCCGCTCTCTGCACCTGGCGTCACAGGTCATTCAAAGACTCGCCTGTCAACAAGATAGTATTCCAGATATCAGTTTCAACTTGGAAGAAGCTCGTCTGCTTTTTCTCCCTTTCTTATCCCCAGAGCGTCATCTGGTCGGGTTTATTTCCCGGTGTTGCATTCTTCGTCAGAGTGCAAATTTCTGGTCTTCTTGGTATTCAATCACAGTTTATCTCGAATGTCTGATAGCTCGTGCTCTCATCCTCTTCAGTTTAACAGTTGATTGAATAGGGGCAGCTGTAACACCCCAAATTTGCCCTCTTCATTTTAAGCATCATATCATATCATATTCATCATACTCATATCATTTCCTCAGCATCATACCATGGAAATATGAAGCATAACATCCCTCATGTCCCAACATAAGCATATGGTCATTGGTGGGGTTCCCAGAAGCACTTCAGGCCATGACAAGGATCCCAATGAGTTGGTACAAGTCCTATGGTGAGCCTACACTCCATTTACAAGATCATTTTCATTTGCAGAAGCTCTGAAGGTTGCTTAATCATCACAAGTTTTAAGACAATGCAAGGCTCCTAAGCAGTGCAACCAAATTAGGGTTTTGACTTCAAGGGCTTTAACTTCATAATTTTGGCCAACTCTTTTGGGCAATGTTTTCTATATGATAAGAGGTCCCTACATGTCAATTTTCATGAGAAAATTCCAAATGGAAGTCAGTCATTGCCTTAATTGCTTGCAGATGAAGTAATTGGTCAACTGTGCCTGTAAAAAGTCAACTGTCTGATTTCAAGGGGTCCAAGTCACTTTTTCTTGCCAAGGGAGGTCTTTACAATGTTATAAGATGTTTGGAATGGTTGGAGATCAAGAATCATGGCTATTTGGAGGTTTTTGCAAAAATGGTATAAAGTTGGTTTTTGAGATTTTCCAAATTTAGCAACTTTTGCCCTAATTTTCAAGTGAGCTTAGCATGGTCAAAAATTCTTCAAATGAACCCAACCCAAACATGAAAGTTGAAGACTAAGGCCTGCCATTTTCAAAAAGTACAAGTACATTTTCATGGGATTTATGGTTTGAGAGATAAAGCCCTCGAAAGTTTCATGTATTTTAGGGCAAAATCACATTTCCATGCACACACCAAATGCAAGAGTGCTCAAAACTCATTTTTAAGTGCTGGAATGGATCAAGTGAGCTTACTAAGTTACAATGCAATGTATTTAGGTGATTTTGCTCAAGAGAAACTTGCATTTTGATGCCAAGCATGGAAATGGCCTTAAAAGTGCAAATTTAGCCAAATCATGAGAAGTATGTATTGGCTAGTTCTAAGGGCCAAAGTTGTTGTTGTTCTGACCAAGGATTGGAAAAGGCTTATACATGTACCAAAAGGCCAAGCAAAGAGTGAGGTATGTGATCTTATCTCACACTTTTGCAAATGATGCAAAATCTCAAAAAGGGCTCATTTATTCCCATTCCAAGTGCAAGGTGAGGCCACCATCTTTTTATTCATGCCATATTAAGTTGTTAGCTCAAGAGAAATTGGAGGGTCCAAGCAAGGAGTTTGACATATTTCACAAAGTGCAAATGCATGGATATATGAGATTTTGGTGGCACATGAGATGTCAATTTTTCACCAAAGAGCAAGTTGTCATGGAATGAGGTTGCAAGCCCATTTGTGTACAATTTTAAATCATCACATCATTATGCATGGTATGAGAGAATTTTGGCTCAAAGAGGATCACAAAAATCGTGCATGGGGTGCATGGTTTCATCCTAGTTGCAAAAGGTGCATGAGCATGAGAATTTGTAACACACTTTGATCCAAGGGCTGAGAGTGTTCCACTATTAATCAGCAAAGGAAATAGGATTAGCATGTGCAAGGTACAAGGACAAGGCACGAGCTAATGCCTCCATCACACTCTTTATGCATTTTTTGCAATAACAATTGGATCACACTCCTCTCACGTGCATTTTCTTTTCTCATTCCTTGGACTGATTTAGGGCATCATAAAAGGACCAGCTAGGGTTTTTAGCTTGGCAGAAAATCGCCACCATTCTCCCATTCCTCAGTTTTTGCTCCTGTTGCATTTTCCTCCATAGCTCATCATCCACTGCCCCATTCACAAAGCAGACCTCATATTCTTGTTCATGAAGCTCCATAGGACATAAATCAAGCTCCATTTCAAGCTAGAGAAAGTTTCTTACACCAGTTCAGCTCAAACCAGATTCCACCAAAGGGCAAGGTTGAAGTGGTTTTGAAGCTTCTTTCACATTTATTTTGTGAAAGGAGGTTGCTAGAAGATCATCCCAGGCTGGAATTTGTTTTTCTTGAAGAAATTTGAAGTGGTGTGATCTCAGGTATGCCTCTAATCCATGAGTTTGTAAATGATTTTGGTGATGTGCATTGTAATCTACTTGTTGCACTGAGCATGTGGAGCTTTTTGTTTTTGAAAATGATGGTGAAATGAGGTCGGGTTAGGGTTTTGAAGTTTCTAGATCCAAACTGTTTTGATGATGTTCATGCTGTGTGTTTTGTTTTACGTGTTTGTGATGTTTGATTCATGTTATGCTTAGCAAGAGGATCATTTTTGATGTTGGGTTTGTGTGTTTTCATGGAGAAATGAAGGAGTTATGCTTCTCTGGTTTTGTATTTGTGCTGGCTGTTTGTTCTTGTTCCATTCGTGTTTGGCAGCTTTGTTTTCATGTTGTGAGGTTGAAGATGATGAGGTGGAACGCAGGGATTGGATGGATCCATGTTTTGTCTTTTCTGTTTTTTAAAACCCTAGCATGACCGGTTGATACAATGTTACATGTTTTTGTGTATTTGGCTTGCCTTGTGAAGTATGCCCTAAGTTCATGCGTGCCTGAGTATTTTTGTCTTGCATTGCTGCATGGGCCTGAGGCCAACATGCTAGGCGCGCCCCCCATGCTGGGCCCAGGCGTTTGGCATGTGCTGGCCAGCTTTGTTTTGCACCCTTCCACCATGTTTCATAGTCCTTTTATTCCCTTCTTTTTCTTCTTGCATTTTGTTCATTTTAAAATATTTCCAAACTTATAAAAAATCCATAAAAATTCATGTGCACTCTTCAGTTCATCTAGTATTTTATCATATTTTTTTCACATTTTTATTGTTATTTCCACGTGGCTAAATTAATTCAACACTAGGTTTTGCTTTATGGTAGGCTCTCTTGGACCAACCTGCCTTGTCCAATTTCCATCTTCTTCATCCTTTAAGCTATGAACCTCATTCTTTTTGCATTCAAATCTTAAGACATCCTTCTATCTTCATGATTTATCTTAGATTTTTCACAAATTTCCTTGCTGGATTTTGATTATGTTATTTGTGCATCAATTTTCTAAACCCTAGATGATGATACCTTGCATTTTTGGGTTTCATTGACCTAGTTTGGGGCTGATTCTTTGCAAACCCTTTTAGATTCTCATTTCCTAGTATGTGAAGAGTACTTTGCTGGTTGGATAGATTTTTCATGTGCTTGGATTTATTTCTTAGGTATCTTCTTCCTCACTTTGCCTTGTTTTGCACCCTTTGAATCTTTTGGTTTCTTTTAAGTTTGGAAGGAGACTTATGCCAACTTTTCCTCATCTTTTGGGATCCTTTAAAGGTCTAGAGTTGTTCCTGGTCTTAGGATAGGGTTTGATTTTGCTTGAGCTTTGGTTTTGATTCCTTTCTTTGTGTATTACATCCTTAAGTGTTATGCATGCTTTCTTTGCATTTGTTTCACTCCCAATCATCTTGATATGATCTTGTATTGCTTTGTATATCATTTTGTGAACTCTTTGCCATGCCTATATGCTTGTGTAGCTTCTGACTTGTTGGTTCATGCCTTGATTGTATGTTGTTACACTAACTTTGCAGGAGCTATGGTAAGTGTGAGATGTGGGAATTGAGTTCCACATCTCCATCTCTCATCTTTTCTCATTTTTGTTTATATGGACTAACATCTTTTTGTTGGGCTTAGGCCTTTCTCATCCCCTCTTCTATCTTCTCCTTTTCTTTTTCTTCTTCAGTAGGATAGACACCCCACAAACCCTAGGAACCCCATGCATGCTAACTTAGGATAGAAACTTCCCTCTAGTTTTTTTCCTTTGCTCCTTTTGGTTCTTATTCTCTTCTCATCTTCAAACTTAATTCTAATTCATTTAATAAAGGTTGAGTACTTTCATGCGACATGAGACTTTGCTATGAGATGCTCACACGCGTTCCATTTCGGGGCGAGGTGTGAGTCATCACTCGTGATGGATAGGTCTTAGCATGAGTACCTCACAAAGAAAAGCTAAAAAACACTTCTTAACCAAAAAACCACAAAATACTTAATAATGGTAATAGGCCAGTGTGCTTGAGCCTTCACTTGTGGGACTAGCTTTGGGGATTTCCTCCATAGATAGGTGTGCCTCTTGCGCATTCCATTTCGGGATGATGTGAGACGTACACATCCCGTTGAGTAAGACTTAGGTACACTTGCCTATGCAAACCTTCACAAATAAAAGCCTCATAAAAAACACAAACAAACAATAAGCGTCTTTCCTTCGGGAATTCTTTTCTCATCTCCTTCGCTTCGTCCGCGAACTTGCTCCTACTTGTCACTTTGCAAGACGGTTACGCACTCGTCGTCCGAGCCTGCAACACCTGAGCAATGGCATAGGCAGTTCAAGCCTTTAATTCACAAGCAATTTCTGTTCCACCCCTAGTTAGGGGAACTACGGCGTCTCTGATCCTCATTGTCCTGATGAGGTACGTAGGCAGCGGGGTAGGGCCCGTTCGAGCACAATCTTTATTTTCCCTACATTTTTCCTTTGTTCCTTTTGCTTTCTTTTCTCAGTTTATTTTCCAGTCCATTTCTTTTCTTTTGCTGCATCTTTCATACCCTCACCTTTTGAAACAGTTTCTTTTGCAAGCGTGGATCCCGTCGGGTACGGCGGATGATCTGGGGTGCTAATACCTTCCCAGGTCATAACCGACTCCCGAACTCAGTCTCTTTGGTTCGCAGGACCTGTGTCCTTCCTTTTCTTTCTTCTGGTTTGTGCAGCATTACCATTCCCTTTCTTCGGGATAAAAATGCCTGGCTGGCGACTCTATTCTTTTTCCGCGCCACTTTCGCGTTTGTACCAGGATGGAAATCCCGGGAGCGACACATTCCGGTGAGCTTCAGAACACATGAGCAGTGATATAATGGAGATCTTGGAGGGTGTCTGGTGGAGCTGCTCCACAACCTTGTAGTCACTCTTCTTGATAATTCTCATGAACTCGTCCACATCCTGATCAAAGGATGTCTTCTGAGTTTCTTTAGCAATTGGTTCTTCTGGCACCACATTCTTGCCTTTTGCTTTACCAGCAGCTTCTGCTTCAGCATTAACTCTGGGAAATTGTGACGCAAAGAGACGTCCGCTTCGAGTGAAGCCTCCGCCTCCCCCGACATTATCAATCTGTGGTGTAGAAGTTGAAGAGTCAAGAGTGACTTTCTTTCCGTTGCAATAAATATTCGAGCCATAGTGCCAAGGCACAACACTGCTGCTGTCATATGGAATTGGTCCAGGTACTATGATGGTTACCGGACTGATTGCTGCGGAAGAAGGAGTTGTAACAGTTTGTGGGTCATAATAAATGGTGACAGGAGGTCTGACTGGAGATAGTGTCGGTGATGAAAGTTGTTGATGTTGATGTTGTTGTGAGTTGTTGAAAGAATCTGGAATATGAATTGTTGTCGGATCATAATAAATGGTGACCGTGGAGACATCATTGTTGATAGTTGTTGTTGTTGTAGAAGATACTACTGAACTGATGTCTGTTGAAGTTAAAGAAGGGAAGTTTGTTGATGTTGTAGAAGAATCTGTTTGAATGATTGTTGTTGAAGTTGTAGGAGATACCTCTGAAATGGTGTTTGCTGATGTTGTAGGAGAGATGTTTGTTGCAGTTGTAGAAGTCGGAACCGTTGAAGTGATCTGTAGAATGCCTTCCCTGATAAGACTGTTGATACCCTTTCTTAGATTTTCACAACCGTTGGCAGATATCTGGCAAGCTTCACAATGGGCCTCACAACCCGGAAACACTTGGAACTTCAATAGTTGAGCTTTAACTTCGGCCAGTGGTGTTTGAATACTTGCAATGTCATCAATAAGAATAGATGGTTGGTCCTCCTCAATGGCATTAGTCCTTGGTCCACCGTGATTCGGTATTGGATTCTTTGTGACATTAGGAGGAGGTGCAAAATTCAGAGCTTTGGAATCAACTAAGTCTTGTACTTTCATGTACAAAGCCCTACATTTCTCTGTTGTATGGCCAGGTGCATTGGAATGGAAGGCACATCTAGCATTAACATCATAGTTCCTTGGAAGGTTCTAGGGATCTGGTGGAGCCAGAGTCCTCAATTCGATCAGATTGAGCTTTAGTAACTGTGGAAGTAGAGCTGCATAGGGCATCAGGATGGGATCGATAACCCTGTTGATTTGAGAAGGCCTTTGCTGGAATGGACATTGTTGTTGATTATTGTTGTTGTAAGATCTCTGTTGTTGAGGAAACTGTTGTTGCTGAGGATACTACTGTTGCTGAGGGAAGTGTTGTTGCTGAGGGAAGTGTTGTTGTTGAGGTGCTGGAGTAGGGATAGTGACAGCTGCTACTGATCTTTGCATATATTGGGGTTTACCTCTGCCCATATGAACTGAATTAGTTTCACCTGTCCTACGAGGTCTTGAGAAAGGTTTCCTTGTATTGCTGGAACTAGCACCGTTGTCAGAGATCTTACCCATCTTCAAAAAACTTTCAATTCTCTCACCAGCTATGACCACAATCAGCAAAACTGGTAGCAGAGAAGTGTCATACCCCAAATTTGTCCTACCCGCACCATTCTACTGTCTAATCATTGTTTCAAAAATAAAAAATTTGTATCATTTTATTTTTTTTGTTTAACCATTATCCAAAAATTCAAAAATATGTACCATTTACTTTTGTGCGAAAAACCAGAAATTACTTGAGTGTGTCAGGTCAGTGTTTTGTATGGAGGTCCTTCGTTCGATTATCACTTTTATTTTATCGCAAAAAAAATCAATTTATTTCTCTACTTTTCCTTTTAAAAAAATATATACCCTTTTTTTTATTGCTTTTATTTTCATTATTATATTGTCATTATCCTTTTATTATTATTTCCAAAAAAATTGTTTTTTTACATTTTCATAAATCATCAATTTGTAAGTTCATCTCTTTCTATGCAAAAATAAAAGTTCACTTTTATTTCCATTATTATTTTCTTATTATAAAATATTATTTCTATTCTTATTATTATTATTATTATTTCTTTCACTATTTTTATTATTTCTATTATTATTATTATTATCATTACTATCATTATATTTTTATTTTTATTACTATTCTTATTATTATTATTATTATTATCATTATTGTTATTTTACACTTCTATTACTATTTTCATTATTATTTGATTTATTATTATTATTATAATCTTTTTATTTCTCTTTTATAACCCACTTTTATTGAAAGTTTCATTGCAGCTCATATAATGTTTTACAAAAGGAAAGTCATTTAAAAAAAAAAGAGATAGCAATGTGAATGGAGGACCAATTTTGTTACAGGTTGTCACATGAAAACAACAGCAGCGCCATTTTCCCCACTCACATACCCAATCCGCACAAGCACACGAGATTCCCTCAATAACAATCGACACGCATTTGTACGACTCCCCAACTATTTTCCAGCTTCAAAAACTTCATATTTCATCCCATTTCCTACCTACTGAAAAAAAACGCTGCCTACAAAACTGCAAAACTCAGAGCATAATCAAAAGAAAAAATCTCAAAACTCTCACCACCACACAAACTCAGAACCAAAGTCACTCCAAAATCGTCATCTCCACTATCGCAATAAATCACGCGTCCAGTAGCCAACCAATTTCTCCATTTCTTACAACAGCAAATAGCTGAAACCTTCAAAACTTAAACAGATCTGAGAACAAAATCGAGTTGGGTGAGGGAGAGAGAGCTTCGTGAGAATCGCTCACTTTCCTCTATTACCTTCATCATCAAACAACACCAAATCATTCTCATAACACCTGAAATAAACCTTTTCCTCCTTCACTCACCGCTCAACAAATCTGCCGCTCCAAACACAACCTCATAAACACAACGACGACATCCTTACACCTCCATAGCTGAATCGTGAAAAACATATAGGTTGCGGAGGGATTGAACATATGTTCAGACTCAAAACCGTCGTCGTTAAAACACAGACGCCAAAACCAGCCCTTCGACCCACCGTGAGCCACCCCTCTTGAACCGCCACCAAATCCAATACGCAACCGTCGGCCGCACCGGAAATCGCCGCTCAACCGCCTCCTTCTCTTCAACCAACGAACCGCCGACCACCGCCGTGATTTTGAAACCAGAACTGTGAAATATTCAGGGAAACGTTCGGAAATTTCGAAAGGGCTGAGAGGTCGAGAGTGAAGTGTTGAGGGAGACGTTGCTGTTTTGTGTGTTGTTGAAGCAGGGTGGGTATGCGTTCTCTCCCTAAACTTTTTCTTTTGTTTGTTGGCTTTTATTTATTTTATTTTTTTTAAAAAGGAAAAACATTATTTTGCTTATCATTTTTTCTTAATGTTTTTAAAAAAGATCCATAGATTATGCACAAGACTATCCACCGAACATTACTCTCTTTTTTATTTTTTTGTAATTATATATTTATTTATTTTCATTTTTTATGTTAGTTTTCTAATAACATTCTGGTTTTGGGCTAAGTCCATTGTGGTTTCAAATCTTTACTATGCTCACACTCACTAGATATGTTGTATACACATCATCCCCTTTGTTTTTATTATTTTATTATTTAGTGTTTAATTTTTATTTGTTTTATATCTTAGAAGAAATTTTTTTTTATAAGAAAATGAGGTTATTTGGTATTTCTTCACTTTTGTAATCATTTTCGTCTTATCGTTTTTGTAAGGGCCAATGACATAATAAAAGGCCGATTTTTCGCCCGATTTCGTTAAATCGGTGATATTCGGTCAATATGAGGCCCTCCTTGTAATTAGTTTTTTTATTATTTATTTTTATTATTTTGGTAAATAAACATTTAAATTTAATTTATTTTATTCATTATACCATTATACCATTATAAATATTCTCAATACTATTTAATTTATTTAATCTTAATTTTTCGCAATTCAATTTATTTTATTTATTTATTTCCGCATTTCAAAAAAATTATGTTTCGACTCCTTATAGAATGATTCCAATTTTGAATCGATTCTAAGGTAGTTCACGAACTAAATTTCGACGCGTCCCAAAAAGGTCCAACGCCTTCGAATAGTTGTTTCCGATTAAAAAGGCCGAACGCCTTCGAACAGTTCAAAAACACTGTACACACGCTTCCTCTTGGGCAAACTACAACGAGAACTTTTTATTTCTCGCAATCCCCTGTATTTATTTTGTATCCCTCTCCCATTACTTTGTACGCACTTTATTTTCTGTATTTTATTTAATTCTGAATCCTTGGTCCAACGCCAAGCGATTTCACTCACACACTTGCACTTTATTTTCCAGTTATCATTTCGTTTATTAGGATCCACCTCTCCTTGCGAGCTGAGCGCTTTGTGCCTCGCTAACAAACCACAAAAATAAACTCCACTTGCATTTACCTTCTAACCTCAAAAAACCAAAACGTTTCGATTAGATCCAAACCCTTGATCCAACGTCAAGTGGTCTTAGGAAATAAAACATTCTAATAAAAACGAGAAGATTTGTACGCCACGAGCCTTAAGCGGTAGAAAGGGGGATAACGAGCTCTCGTTACTCGCTCCGATTATTTCGACGCAAGACGCTCGTCTTGTTGGACGAGATAAACTATCCATAGTCTTTAGTGCATTTCAACTCCTAAACCCTTTCATCAAAGAAAGGTAATAAAATCGAACAACCAATACCCTTAGTAGGCCGAACTACGAGGCTCTGACTTTCCCATTGCAGACGGGAGTACGTAGGCACAAGGATCTCAATCCTTGCCGAGCACCTAGGATCAATCTAACTTATAATTTCAACTCTTTTTCCCTCTAGCAAGCAATTCATTTAAGCATATACATCCTTTCGCGCGTGATAACTTAGATGGTTCCCATCGAGTACGATGGATGTAGGGGGTGCTAATACCTTCTCCCTGCATAACTGACTCCCGAACCCAGGCAATGGTTCCGTTGACCTTTGTCCTTATCTCTCTCCTCCCGGGTTGTATCTATATCTTCCCTTTCCCTCCTCGGGAATAAATAGAATTAGGTGGCGACTCTTCAGTCCGTCCAGCGCGCGGCTCCCGTCCTTTACGGATCGCGTGAGGTCGTATTTTTCGGGGTACGACAAGAAGGCGGCAAGTCTATCAATGTAGGTTCCTTGCAAGGTGTTCATAAACATATCAGCCATCTCCCTTTCGGACATAGGTGGCTGGACAGCAGCAGCAAGCTGTCTCCATCTTTGGGCATATTCCCGGAAACTTTCTCTTGAAGATTGTGACATTCCCATCAGGAGGGTCCTATTGGGAGCCATATCCAGGTTGTACTGATACTGGCGGATGAAAGCTTCAGCTAAGTCCTTCCAGTTCCTGACTGTTGCTCTAGATAGGTGAGAATACCACTTACGAGATGCCCCGGTCAAGCTATCTTCAAAGTAAAACATCCACAGCTTCTTATCCATGTTATAAGCTTTCAATCTCCCCATAAAAGATTGAAGATGGGTACGAGGACAGGAGGTACCATTATACTTATCAAAGTATGGAGGCTTAAACTTGTGAGGAATCCTGACTCCTTCCACTAATCTCATATCCATCACATCAAATCCCAAAGAGTTTTATGATTCTAGGGATCTCAACTTCTCAGATATCTCGTCCAGACGACGATCGTAAGCTTCATCAGCCCCAGCTCCCAACACTGTAAACTGTTCATCTTGAGGGTCCTCTTGCAGGATACGATTTCCAGTGCCCCTTTGGCCATCCCTAAGGATATTAACTTCAGGATTGTTATTGGGTCCAAACACTGGTGGATTTGTTCATGGCTGTCCGTGATCGTTGTTATTAGTACCTCTTGTGCCTGCATGATTATCTTCTGGAGTTTGCCGCTCGACTAACACCCTCAATCTTTCTTGGGTATGTGATATCCCATTCACTACAGCCATAAATTGGTTCATCTGAGTCTTCATCTCTGTTCTTACATCAATCATATGAGTCCTCACATCTGTCAATTCTTGCTGAAGTTAATCCATCTGTAAGCTCGGAAGGTTGTTTCTGGTCGGATACCGGTGGATGCGGTTGACGGGAAAGACTCTCCTGCGAGCAATATTTCCTGAAACAACAACAAAGTGAGAAAACAACAACAAAACACCTACAGATCAAAGAATGGGGTTAGCATGCAATGCAATATGTCTATTTGTCTTCAGAGGGTATCCTGGTTTGGTTCTTTGGTTTTGACCTTCCAGACCTCTATGGATGATGAAGATGTTGAAGCAAACGAAGCTCAAAAGGAGATCCAGGTAATACATAAACCATAACATTACAAAATGCCAAAATACATATTTTATGATTACAACAAGTTCCCGTGGTGGGTTAGAATACAATTAAGTTAAGAAATACAACAAAATCACCATGGAGAATTAAAGTACAACCAAAATAAAATACAAGCGAAAGAAATCAAACATCCAACCCAAATTCATCCTCCTTGACCTCTTTCAGGAGAGCATCAGTTACTAGTCCAACTGGATGCTCTGTGATGGTCCTGATAAGAAGGTTCCTGGTTGCAATGGCACTTGCCATTTTCTGGTACTTGTCTTGTTCTTTTGATTTCTTCAATCCTGCCCGAAGCTTCAACTCAGAGATTTCCTTCTGTGCTGCTAACAAGGCTTCCTGACTCTTCTTCTCATTGGCTTCCAGCTGCTTTATCTTAGCCTGTGTCTTCTGATCTTCTTGCAAACGAGCTTCAGTGATCCTGGCCCACCTATCCCAATTCTCTTCTAGGTAATGCTCAGCTCTGGCCTTCTGAATCTTGGCTTCTTTGCAAGCATTCTTCAATACCAACTCCCCTACTCGGGATTTTCTGATGAAGTCCTTTGTCTTCTCGATCTTAGTCACATGCTCGATGCGTAGCTTCTCTAACCTTTCAATGTCTAGGCGACCATCATTCCTTTCCCAAAGGGTTTTCTTCAAAGCTTCAGCCAACTAAGTATTTCTTTCTTTCAACTTTTCAAACTCTTTTATACTGATTGTGGCTATAGGCTCAATTGCTGATGGCCCTGGCACATCCTCTAGGGTGAATGGCATGCGAGTAATATGTCCCCTAATGCGTGACCATTCAGTGTACTGAGCAGAAGCTATATTGTTGCACTTCCCCAAAATAGCAGTTCCTTTAGTCTGTATATTGTCCCAGGCCTAGGATGCTTGCCGGACAATGGCATGATTGTTCTGAACAACATAATAAAGAGACTCTGTTAAGTCCTGCTTCCTAGGTGGATGTATCAAGGCATACCCCAACTGTCTTTTGAAAAGTAAAGGATTGTAGTTGATGCAGCCCTTCACTCCAATGAGAGGCACATTTGGGTATTGCCCACAGCTTGTTATTATGTCCCGACCCTTGGTGCTCTGAGTACACCACCTGATATCTTCTGAAGTAAGGGCAATCATTCTCTTAGCCCAATTCCCTGTCTAATGTGGGTTCAAGAAAGCTTCCGTCTTCGGCATGTGCTTCATCAACCAACTGTAGAAAAGAGGTGCACAACACCTTACCAGACTTCCTCTTTGCTTCTCATTCCTCTGATGAACTGAATAGTAAAAGTGTCCTAACAAGGTGGGAACTGGGTTCTTGAGCAAGAAGATGTGGATGGCATTTTTTCTTACAAACTTAGGCTCGTCTGCAAACAAAATAATACAATAAATACTAAGAGCCATGAGAGCACACTGTCTCTCCCGATAAATGGGACCAGGCCCAGATAAAGGTACAGACGCGAACGGTCGGCGAGAGGGACAATGAGAACACACAGCAGTGAACTCACTGGAGATGAAAAGAGTCGCCAGCTAGGCATTTTTATCCCGGAGGAAAGGCAATGCTGCATAGACCTAGAAAGAGATGGATAAGACGGTTTGCGAACCAGAGAGACTGAGAAAGGGGGTTGGTTACAACCTGGGAAGGTATTAGCACCCAGATTGTCCGCCGTACTCGACGGGATCCACGCTTAAAAGATTTGTGCTTTAAAGGGGTAGTGTCAGTGCAATTTTGTGTATAAGATAGCTGGAAAAGAATGTACAGGTGTCAGTGTAAAAGGAGTGTGAAGTGTATAAATGATGTGTCAGTGTAAGAATGAGAATGAATTGCTCATGATAATGAGGCTAAGAGAAAGATGCTGGAAGAGGGGGAATATACAGAGACTTTTGTTCGATAACTGTTAAGTTATGCCTACGTATCCTCTCGTGCAATGAGGAAGTCAGAACACCGTAGTTCGACCCAAAGAGACTGAAAGATGAATTGACTTGTGAACTGCTTACTTGTCTATGCTCAAGTGTATGACCTGTCTGGCTCAGGTGCAAACTGTCTTGCATTAGACGGAAGAAGCGAGCTCTCGCTTGTGAGTGAATGAGATGAGAAAAGAATCCCGGAGGAGACGATTATTGTTTGTTTTTGAGTTTTCAGTCTTTTATTGCTTTTGAAAGTTTGTCATAAGTTAATGAGCTTAAGCCTAAACCAAGGGGTTAGTAAACTCATCACATCTTCCCTCTGATTAAGGGTAATGAGAATACCTTAAGTGTGAAGTCAGATTCTCACACTTAATCACCTTTGGTATAGGATTAAGATCATTAACCTACTTGTGATTATTTAGATGTTTTTGGTGTTTTTGTTCAGTGTTAAGTAATGAGATTAAGCCATAATCAAGGATTAAACAGACTCATTACACCATCCTAAGAGAAGGATAATAGATGAGAATGTTTAAGCTGAGGAAAGCTCCTCAACTTAATCCATGATTAGGGATTAAACTCATGACAAAACAAGCCTTTGATTAAGTGGATTTTATTAAATGATAAGATGATGAAGTGAGTTTTATGATTTGTAAGACAACTTGAGGGGGACTTGTCCATTAACACTAGGGTTAGTCCTTCTTAACCAATTAAGGAAGAATTAGAACCCTAATGCAAGGCCCAAGTTACAAGCTTGATGTCTTGATGATTATTAAATGAATTGATTAGAGGAGTTAAACACATTAAGGGTTTAACACTTAGGATTAAAGTTATACACTCCATCCTAAGAGAAGGATGCAGGCATAAGCTTAATCACAAAGCCTTAAAACCTTTAGGGTTTAGTCCCTGATTATGAGATGAGAAGAGAAGACTCAAAAGAGACACAAAGGTAAAACTAAGAGGGGAGACTAATCAAAACCCTAATCATTGTCATGCTTGGTTGTCCCTAAGGTTTGTGAGGTTTTCAAGAGAGATCTTCAATGGAACCACCAGGAAGCAGATGAAAGGATCAAGACAAGCAGAGCAACTTGCTTCATTCAAGAAGTCAAGTCACTTGAAGGAAGAAAGTGGGAAGTAGAAGAATGAGCAAGCTCAAACTCAAACACATATCAAAATGCAGCATGGATGCAAGAGAGATGAAAAGAAAAGTTATGAGAAGTGAAGGCAAATTCACTTCTCCAGTTCACTTACCACCTGAAATGTTAGAAAAGGAATGCAATGCAATGCAAAATGGGATGAGATGACATGATGAGAAACAAAACCAGAAGCATTTACATGATGCTAATGATGCTATGAGATGCTACAATCATGAGGCAGCACATGGAAATGATCATACAAGTTCATGAATGCAAATGAAGCAAGTTAGGAACCATGAAAACACATGAAAAGTTATGAAGTGCACATGACATACAACATGACAAATGCAAGATGCAATGATCAAACATGCTTTCTATATGTCTTATGATGTCAAATGAATCACATGGAATCATGGAATGTCATGGCAAGTCATGTTATGCAAGGGAGTGCAAGATGGATGCATATGGAAGCCCAAATTAGGGTTTATGAACCAAACATCAAACAAAAGTCAAAATCAAAAGCAAACCCTAAGATAAAAAAAAATTGAAAATGCCACACAAAGGACCCCTAATCCCATACTAAACCAATTCCCAAAGGAGAGGTCTCAACTCTTAACCAATCTCAAGTTATGATTTTTACAAGATGCTAGGGTTTTAGGGTTCCTAAACAAGAAAATTGCCAAACAAAATGAAAATGCAAGATCAAATCATGCCAATTTAATCTTACAAACTTCATGCTAAACACAATGCAATGCAAAAAGAATCAATGTCCAACTCTTCATGGATAGGCAGAAATGATTTTTTGAACTTTGGATCAAAATATTGCACAAAAATGATTTTAATTCAATGAAAAATTCTCAAAATGCATCAAGATCAAAAAAGAAATTTGGTTTGAAGGTTGGACAATATTTCTAAATGTCTTAGAACATTTCATGAATTTTTTGGTGATTTTTAGATACTTAAAAGTATTTTTAATAAATTAATTCTCATTAATCAATTAAAAATAATCTTTTAAATATTTAAAAATACTTTTTTAATGCTAAAAATAAAAATAAAAATATTTTTGTGTCATAAAAATTAATGAAATTCAGGATAAAAAATTTCATAATTTTTAGACAAGTTTTGCTATTTTAAATAAATTGGGCAAATAAAATGAAAAGAAATGAATTAAAAATGAATTTAAACTGAATTAAATAAAAGTCAACACATCCTAGGGCCTGGATTCAAAGTTACACGCGCGGGAAGAGACCTAGCGCCACATCCTACGGTTCAAATTCAAAATCAGCTAATTAAATGCTTATGCCCTAATTACGCCGTTAAACACTCTCAGATGACCGGAACAGTGTTCCGGTCATCTTCTCCGTTCACCCAAAACCTCAAACTCACTCTACACGTTACGAAAATGAAATCTAAATGAACAGAAATGCTTCCCACTTACTCACGAATCATAACCCTCAAACAAAACAAATTTATTTTTCCATGAAAGGCTGAATCGAAGCAAACAAGAACTAGGGCAAAAAAGTTTCAGGAAGCAATTACATTCTCATTTCATCACCATTTCAAAACTAAAAGCATCAGAACAATCAGTGAAGCATGGAGAACAAGTTTAGAACTTAAAAAATGATTTCTGGAAAAATATTTCTTGAGCTACCTGAGATTCGAAGCTTTCACTCCAGCAACTTTCTGACCCTCCCTCTTGGTGTAATCCACTCCACTTGACCCTCTAGTGATGCTTGAATACTTAGAAAGAGTTTAAGCTGGCTGGTTGAGGAGTTTGAGCAGCTTCTGCTCAAGCTCAGTTGAAAATGGTGATGGTGGTTCAGGATGTTTCTGGCACTGGTGAAGGGTTGTTTGTGGTCCAGATGATGAGTAGAGAAGGTTTGTGGAGTTTATTTGGATGTTGGTGAGCTGTGGAGTGAGTTTCGAAAGAAACTGCAAGTTGGAGTGAAAATGGAGAAGTGGTGTTCTTGCTTGATTCAGGCTTGGTTCTTTGTTGGTTTTTGCTCTATGAAGCAATGTGAGTTGATGTGTGGAAATGGTTTGGATGTTTGTGAGCTGGACAGAGAGATTCGAAGAGAAATGCAAATGGGGTGAGTTTTTTGTTTGTGATGTTGTGATCTGTTTCAGCCTGGCCTCTTGACATGTTTTGCTTGCTAAAGGATAGTATAAAATAATCCTATAGGTCAGATGATTTGACCTGGCCTTTATTGATTGGTAAGTTCACTTTTGCCAAAAGTCCACTCTTTGTGTAAGGAAAGCATGGGCTTGGTTCTAGGCTAGTACAAAGCATGGGGCTGCGCAGCAAGGGTGAGGGGAAAGGCTAGCAAAGTTCAGCATCCAATGTAGCAAGTGGTAGGAAGTGTGATCATGAGTTTTGCAAGTTGGTGCCTTTTGGTTCCCATGTGATTTTCTCATTCCATAAGCCATGAAACATGAGAATTCTTGGTTCAATTCTGACTTTTAGGACTTAGGTTATGTTTGTACATTGGTTTGATGTCAACTAGAAGTTACAAATGGCCTTGGTTCATGATTTTGCAACTTTCTCAATTGAGGCATGTCTTGAAAATAAGTGATTTTTGCCAACTTTGTCACACCATAACTTTTGATCCAAGAAGAATTAGATCATGTTCTTGTACTTTTTGAAAAGGGAAAAATGTATTCTACAACTTTCATGACCAAAGTTTTTCCATTTGAAGCATTTTTGGATCAAAAATCAAGGCTTGAAAAATGACATAAAATGACACATTCTTGAAAAGTCAACTATGCCCAAAAAAGTCAACCTTGCAAAAACTTCAAATTCTTGATTTTTGTGAACTTCAACCTTCTTATATGATCAAATAAAGATCAAAAACACTCAAAATGATGAAGATCACCCCTTGGTTGGGTCATTGGGGGCCCCAAATGCCCTGATTTTGCACTGACTTGTCTGAAAAGTCAACTCTTGATCAGATGACTTCCCCATGGAATTTCTTCATGAAAATTGATATGCATACTCCCTATACCATATAGAGACCAATGGAAACAAGAATGACCAAAAAATTTGGAGTTATGGCCTCTGAAACCAAAACCCTAATTTTAGGTCAACTGTGCAGTCAAACTTGGCTCTGCATCCATACCAATCCCAGTTCTTGTGATTCTTTTGCATTCTTGACCTTGAGAGGATGTAATATGATACTTGAACACATATGGGTCCCTTTGAAGTGATTGATGACCCTTGGAGTGGCTCAAGAAGCTCTTGGATTGCTCAGATCACAAACCCTAGGTGCAGATGACTTAGAATCTATGCAGTGAATCAAAAATGAGATATGAAATGATATGATTGTGTCTATGCATATGAGATGATCACAAGCCATGGTGTGAATGGGTGAGGGCAAATTTGGGGTGTTTACAGCTGCCCCTATTCAAACATGAGTTAGTTGTGCAGGTTGTAAGCGACGGCTTAACAGGCAAACAAGATAACTTGTGGTTGAATACCAAAGACAGTCCAAAATTTGCACTCACAGAATGAAGAAGAAAAGGGATATAGATTGTAAAAGGAAAATAAAGTATATTATAAAGTATAGGCGACGGAGGACGACCGTCGAGCAGAGGACGACTGCTGGTTAAAGAGCAATGACGGGGACGACCGACATGCTGAGAAAAGTGCGGAAAATAAAGCAATGACGGGGACGGCCGACATGCAGGGGATAAAAGGTAAAGCAAAGACGGGGACGGCCGACTAGCTGGGAAAAATAAGATTATGATGGGGACGGCCATCAAGATAAAGCTGTAGAATTCTCTGGGGATCAATGAAACATGACGGGGACGGCCATCAAGTTCATAAAGCAAGGTAACCGACGATGGGGACGGCCATCGGGTTAAAAGCAAAGGAAAAGGGACCACGACGGGGACGGCCATCGGGTTAAAGAATAAATGAAATAAACAGATGATGGGGTACGGCCATCAAAAGTGAAGAACGATCACCTAGCAGGGGACGGCTGCTCTGTTGGGGAATAAAGGAATTATGATGGGGACGGCCATCAAAGGTGGAGGACGACCACCTGGCAGGGTACGGCTGCCGAAAATCAACGATGGGGACGGCCATCGGATGAGCCTGATGGAGGACGACCATCAAGAGGTGGAGGACGACCACCTAGCAGGGGACGGCTGCTCTCAGGGTTTGTCATGACATAGGACGAATGCCAGATAACCAAAATCAACAATGGGGACGGCCATTGGATTAAAATGATGAAGGACGGTCATCAAGAGGTGGAGGACGACCACCTAGCAGGGGACGGCTGCTAAAATCAACGATGGGGACGGCCATCGGATGAGCATGATGGAGGACGACCATCAAGAGGTGGAGGACGACCACCTAGCAGGGTACGGCTGCTCTCAAAATTTATCACAACACAGGACGAGTGTTAGATAAAAAGAAATTTGTTTGGCGATTTACTGGGGAGTAGTAAACACGGACGAGTGTTTATATCCAAGAAACAAAAGGTATAAGTGTTTGGTATTTGTGTATAGATTAAAGATGCGGACGAGCATCCTTAAGACTACGATACGGACGAGTATCGGGTAGAAACAAACTGACACGTGTTCAAAGATGATGATACGGACGAGTATCAACTGGTTAACAGAGAACACAGACGAGTGTTGAATCTGAGAGGATTCTTTCGGGGAATGGTAGACACAGACGAGTGTCTATATTTAAAAAGACATGAGTGTTTGACACGGTGTATGGATTAAAGATGCGGACGAGCATCCTTAAGACTATGATACGGACGAGTATCACGTAGAAACAAAACGCTTGACGCATGTTCCGAGATGATGGTACGGACGAGTACCAACGGGTTAACAAAGAACAAGGACCAAAGTCGAATCTGTGGGGATACGAATGGTATATACACGATACGGACGAGTATCTGTATGAGTGTAACATGAGTAACGAGTATGAGTATTGTATAGATGAGTGTATTGAAGAATGTTTATCTGCTGGGGAGAGTGACACGGACGAGTGTCAAGAGAGAAAAGTATAATGATATCAACAAGTATATGGGTCGTAAAAATGTAGATGACTGTGCTGGGGATATGACACGGACGAGTGTCGAGAAAGTGTATATATATATATATAAGCATATGTGAGTGCAGAGAGGATGTCTTTGGCTTTCTGCTGGGGATATGACACGGACGGGTGTCAAAGGGGGTATATACTGGCGTTTGTGAATATGAGGCAACTGCTTTTGCTGGGGACCCTGGCGGGGACTTTTCTGTACGTTGATGAACTGTCATTATTTACAAGTGTTTGATTCAGGCCATGACTTATGATTATGCTATGCGTTGGATTTTTGCCGTAATGCCCCGTGTTAAAACGGAATGCTACGCTTTGTGGGTGAATATGATGCGAATGCTATGACTGTGCAAAAATACCAAACCGGGATTTCGGATCCCGTTGCTACGAAGATCTTCGATCGATCCGTTTGTAGTAAACATCCCAGCTGGGGATGAGATCATTGGTAGATCTGAGGAGATGTATCTGCTTGGGGATTCGGGTCACTGAGAGACCTATTCCAATAAATGAGGGACCCAGCTGGGGTTTGTAGAAGCTTTCTTCACTCTGTTGTGATTCTTCAAGCGTTGCTCTTCTGGGTAGAGGATGGAACTCTGTGGGGAGATAGCTCTCTGACTTTGTACCTGACTGAGGGCGAGATGGCAACTCGGCTGGGGAGAAAGAGAGATCATTGAGGGACCTCCCTAGGGATTCTGTTGAAGAGGATCCTTGACTCAGCCGGGGATATAGATGCCTTCTGCGATGCCTGGCCACTCTGATGGGGATAGGTAATAAATGGCAACTCAGCTGGGGGAAGTCATGAGAGGCAACTCAGCTGGGAGAGAGCACCTCGGGTGCTAAAATTGAGTGTTGACTTGCCAGCTTGCTGGGATAAAGCCTTCATGCCCCAAGTTGCATTCTGGATACCTGCAAATCCTGAAAAAGATAGAGAAACACACAAAATAATCCCGAGGTATCCCTTACTGGATTCCGTCATAGGAGTTTAAATACTTCTGAGAGTAAGAATATTTCCTGCAAGCATGTTCTTATTTGAAGATAAACATTTGTATCCTTATGCAATCAGTTTTTTTCTTTTAAGACATCAGACATTTTTGCAAATAAAATGTACAAAACGAGACATGACCGCAAATCTGATTTTATTAATTCATATGCTCTGAATTGGCGAGATACAGTCAAAGGAACATATCCCCTGAAATGAGGAGATTGTTACAAATTGGGAAACGAAAATGCTGGCAGTGTTGATGACGCTTTAAGGAGCTTCCTCTTCACTATGACTCGTATGACTTTTGACGTTCTTCTCATCTTGCTTTCTGAATAATGTTGATTCTGATTGAAGCTTGATCCTCTCGAAGCTTACCAAGTTGTAGGTGATACAAACGAATTCAGAATGCAATTGTTCGCTTATTCCCTTATTTTGCATGGATCGCCCTTTCGGGTTTTCAATCCATCGGGATACCCATTTTTGCCTGAGCTGTCCAATGCGGCTTTTCAACTCAGCGGGTGTACATTTTTTATTCATTTTCCCTTATTTTTGCCCGAGTCTTTTATTCTGTTTTTGACTCGCCGGGATGCCCTATTTTTGCCTGGACTTACATTCTGTTTTTGTGTCCAGCGGGTCATTTTTATGCGAAGTATTTTTTAACTGCATCTGAATTCACAGGGGACGGGAAATCTTCCCCATCCATGGTGCCGAGCATCAGTGCTCCACCGGAGAAAACTTTCTTTACTACGAATGGTCCTTCATAATTTGGAGTCCATTTGCCCCTGTGGTCTGTATGTGGAGGGAGGATTCTTTTCAGCATAAGATCTCCTACTTGGTACTCTCGGTGCCTAACTTTCTGATCGAAGGCTTTCTTCATTCTCTTCTGATACAACTGCCCATGACAGATTGCAGCTAATCTCTTCTCTTCAATCAGACTCAGTTGCTCGTATCGGGCCCGAACCCACTCTGCTTCGTTCAGTTTAACATCCATTAGTACCCGGAGAGAAGGCAATTCAACTTCAACAGGTAGGACTGCTTCCATACCATACACAAGCTGATACGGTGTTGCCCCAGTGGATGTTCTGATTGATGTGCGGTACCCATGCAAGGCAAACGGTAACATCTCGTGCCAGTCTTTGTAAGTGACTACCATCTTCTGCACAATCTTCTTGATATTCTTATTTGCTGCCTCAACAGCGCCATTCATCTTTGGCCTGTAAGGAGAAGAATTGTGGTGTTGGATCTTGAAGTCCCGGCACAGCTCTGCCATCATTTTGTTGTTTAGATTAGAACCATTATCAGTAATGATTCGCTCGGGAACTCCATACCGACAGATGATATCTCTTTTCAGAAATCTGGCTACCACTTGTCTTGTGACGTTTGCATATGAGGCTGCTTCAACCCACTTGGTGAAATAGTCAATGGCGACCAGGATGAATCTGTGGCCATTTGAAGCAGTTGGCTCGATCTTGCCAATCATGTCAATGCCCCACATAGCAAAGGGCCAGGGTGAAGACATGATGTTCAAAGGATTGGGAGGCACATGCACCTTATCTGCATAGATCTGGCATTTATGGCATTTTCTGGCGTAGGCACAACAGTCTGCATCCATCGTGATCCAGTAATAGCCTGATCTCAACAATTTCTTGGCCATGGCATGCCCTCCGGCATGGGTACCAAAAGATCCTTCGTGCACTTCATGCATCAACAAATCTGCTTCCGTCTTGTCAACACGTCTGAGGAGTACCATATCAAAGTTCCTTTTGTATAGAGAACCATCAGTGTTCAGAAAGAAACTACCAGCGAGCCTTCTTAAAGTCTTCTTATCATTGGAAGATGCCCCAGGTGGGTATGTTTGATCCTCCAAGAAGCATTTAATGTCATGGAACCAAGGCTTATCATCTTTAACAATATCTGCTGCGAACACATATGCTGGTCTATCAAGTCTGGACACTGAAATCTGAGGTACAAAGTTGGCAGCTTGAACTTTGATCATGGATGAAATGGTAGCCAAAGCATCTGCAAATTGATTTTCGTCCCGAGGGATATACTCAAGCTTGACTGTTGTGAAGAAAGTCAGTAACCTCCTTGTATAATCCCTGTAAGGTATCAGATGATCCTGGTGGGTGTACCATTTTCCGTTGGTTTGATTAACTACCAGAGCTGAATCTCCGAATACAGTCAATGTCTTGATCCTGAGGTCAATGGCTTCCTCAAGACCCATAATGCAAGCTTCGTATTCAGCTTCGTTGTTAGTGCAGTTGAAAGTGAGCTTTGCCGAGAAAGGCATGTGAACTCCTTTGGGTGTAATGAGTACTGCACCAACACCACGACCATTCATGTTAACAGCCCCATCAAACATCATAGTCCATTCTTCCTCCGGGTCAGGCCCTTGAGTGTGAATAGGCTCTTCATGATCTTTTGATTTTATGAACATGATGTCTTCATCAGGGAAGTCAAATCTCATAGGCTGGTAATCATCAATGGGTTGCTCATCAAGATAATCAGACAATACACTGCCCTTGATGGCTTTCTGAGAAGTGTATTGGATGTCATATTCTGTGAGGATCATTTGCCATCTTGCAACCCGTCCGGTAAGAGCTGGCTTCTCGAAAATGTACTTGACTGGGTCCATTTTTGAGATCAACAAAGTAGTGTGGGTCAACATATACTGTCTCAGTCGGCGAGCAGCCCACGCTAAAGCACAGCAAGTTTTCTCGAGCAGTGAATAACGTTGTTCACAGTCGGTAAACTTTTTGCTTAGGTAGTATATTGCATACTCTTTTCGACCAGACTCGTCATGCTGGCCCAACACACACCCCATTGACTCTTCTAATACTGTCAAGTACATTATTAGAGGTCTTCCTTCAACTGGAGGCATAAGGATTGGAGGTTCTTGCAAGTATTCTTTGATCTTGTCGAATGCCTTCTGGCAGTCTTCATTCCACCTGACCGTTTGTTCCTTTCTTAACAATTTGAACAAGGGTTCGCAGGTTGCTGTAAGGTGAGATATGAACCTTGAAATGTAGTTCAATCTACCTAGAAACCCTCGAACTTCTTTCTCAGTTTTCGGTGCAGGCATCTCTTGGATGGCTTTGACTTTATCAGGGTCAACTTCAATCCCTTTCTCACTTACAATAAAGCCCAGCAGCTTACCAGATCGCACCCCGAATGTGCATTTGTTAGGGTTCAGCTTCAATTGGTACCTCCTCAGACGCTTGAATAACTTCAGTAGATTCACCAGGTGATCTTCCTCTGTAAGGGACTTGGCAATCATGTCATCCACATAACACTCGATTTCCTTATGGATCATATCGTGGAATAATGTTACCATAGCCCGTTGATATGTTGCACCGGCATTCTTGAGTCCGAATGGCATTACCTTGTAACAGAACGTGCCCCAGGGTGTGATGAAAGTTGTCTTCTCCATGTCTTCAGGTGACATCTTGATCTGATTATATCCTGAAAATCCGTCCATGAAGGAGAATACCGAGAACTGAGTTGTGTTATCAACCAATACATCAATGTGAGGTAATGGGAAGTCATCTTTCGGGCTAGCTCTGTTCAGATCCCGGTAGTCAACACACATTCTTACTTTGCCGTCCTTCTTAGGCACAGGTACTATGTTAGCAACCCACGGCGGATAACTAGTTACAGCAAGGAACCCGGCGTCCCATTGCTTTTGTACCTCTTCTTTGATTTTCATTGCCATGTCCGGACGAGTACGGCGCAGTTTCTGTTTAACTGGCGGGCATTCTTCTCTCAAAGGCAGCTTGTGCACGACAATATCGGTATCCAACCCTGGCATATCTTGGTAAGACCAAGCAAACACGTCCACATATTCTCGAAGCAGATCAATCAGTTGTCTCTTCACTGAGTCTTGCAGGCAGGCCCCGATTTTAACCTCTTTCACGTCTTCATCTGTACCAAGATTAATCACTTCAACCTCCTCCTGGTGAGGAGTAATAACCTTTTCCTCTTGTCTTAGCAACCTGGCTAGCTCTTCAGGAAGCTCATACTCTTCTTCAACCCCTTCATCGGCTTGATTGATTGGATTGTCAAAGTCATACGAAGTCATAGTCGTGTTGTTGTCGGTGCTGTCAGAAAGGCACTCTCTGCAAGGGTTCAGTTGGTTCATTTTAGTGATTTGATTTTAATCTTATTTTAGAAAAGTGAAATAAAGTTGTCATTTTGAAAACACTGCCATTTATTTTTTGTACAAAAAGAAAAATGGAAAAACAGTGAGCGGAAGAGAAAAAGACTCATTTGCAAAAAGATGTCTGATATTTCATTGATTAATCTTGTTTGCACAAAAAGTACAGATGGCCCGATTACAAAATGAGTCTTGTCATCTTGGGCAAGATGCAAGACTTTGATGCATGCTATAAAAATACAGGAAATAATAATTACTCTGCATGAGTAACTCTTATAATTTCCTGGGAAGACCAGTTTGAGATACTGCTCCTCGGGATCTTTGGACGAATCCAGCTTTCCAGGTTGCGTTCCTCTTCCAGCTCGTCTTCCAGACAGTTGATAGCATCAGGGGTGAGCATCCCCCTACTCACAAAGTTGGGCTCCTTCGCAGCCTCTGCTTGATCTTGTTGAGTTGGTTTGTAACCCAACCCAAATCTGTCCTCTTTCTTCTCCACCGATAGCAATTTGCCCCAGCCTTGGGCGTTTCCTCCCTCAACAACCTTTCGGGCTTGTTGGTATGATGATATTGAAGTACCAGGCACAGCAGATGTTTCATTCACGTTCAAGGCCTCAAAACCTTGGCTCATCGTTTCATGAATCTCCCCATCCATCTCAATATACTTATAGGTAGCCAGGTGGCTGACAAAAATATCCTCTTCTCCACAGATTGTAACGATTTGACCCTCCCACTCATATTTTAACTTCTGGTGAAGGGTAGAGGTCACGGCGCCAGCGGCGTGAATCCATGGCCTACCCAATAGACAGCTGTAGGCAGGCTGTATATCCATCACGTAGAAGGTCGTTTTGAAGGTCTGCGGGCCAATCGTTATGGGCAATTCAATTTCTCCCAGAACCGATCTCTTTGAACCATCAAAGGCTCTTACCACCAGGTTGCTGGGTCTTAACGCCAATCCGTCATACTCTAGCTTCACCAGGGCCTTTTTAGGTAAGACATTGAGGGATGACCCCGTGTCTACCAGAACATGGGAAAGGACAGCACCTTTGCATTCCATGGTTATGTGCAAGGCTTTGTTATGGTTGCGGCCTTCCGTTGTCAAATCAGTATTGGTGAATCCTAGTCCGTGACTAGCATTGACATTTCCAACTACAGCTTCCAGCTGATTGACAGTGATCTCTTTAGGCACGTAAGCTGCGTGCAAGACTTTGAGTAGTGCATTCCGATGGGCTTCGGAGCACATAAGCAATGATAGGATTGAGATCTTGGAAGGCGTCTGATGAAGCTGATCCACTATTTTATAATCACTCTTCTTGATGATTCACATGAACTCATCGACCTCCTGATCGAAGGGTGTTTTCAAAGCTTCTTTGACAGTCTGCTCTTCCTGCACCAAGCTTTTTCCTTTTGCCTTGGCAGCAGCTTCTGCTTCGGCAGTGGGTCTCTGAATTTGTGGAGCAAAGAGACGTCCGCTTCGAGTGAAGCCTCCGCCTCCTCCCACATTGTCTATTTGTGGTGCAGGGGTTGATGATTCAAAAGTGATTCTTTGTCCTTCGCAGTACAAGTCAGAGCCGTAATGCCAGGGGATGGCATTACTACTTTCATAAGGTACTGGTCCAGGCACCGTGATAGTGACTGGACTGGTTGTAGTTGCGGCAGGAATTGTGATAGTCTGTGGATCGTAATAAATCGTGACTGGTGCTCTGATGGGAGAAGCACCTTCTGAGTTGTAGACAGAGTTGTTTTCAGGATCATAAAATATTGTGACAGTTGAGACATCTTCATGATTTGTTGCTGGTGTTGTAGGAGACATTGGTGGAAGGATGGACGTTGTTGTTGTAGGAGTTTCAAAATGGAGTGATGCTGGAGTTGTAAAAGAAAAGTTTGTTGATAACTGATCAGTTGAGATAATAGATGAAGTACTTGTTGATGAAGCCGAAGAATTGTCAGGAACAATGGTTGCTGCAGTTGTAGGAGGTTCTGGAGTTGTTGCTGTTGAGATTGCTGGATTTGTTGGAAATGATGTGGTGATCTGAAGTTGGCCACTCTGAATGAGACCATCTATGCCATTCCTTAAATTATCACACCCATTGACTGAGATATTGCAGTAAGCACACCCCAACTCACACCCCGGGAACATTTGACATTCGAGGAGTTGAGCCTTGATTTCTACCAACGGTGTCCTGATCTGACCCACACTGGTTATTAAATAAGACGGCTTGTCTTCTTCAATAGCGTTAATTCTGGTACCACCGTGATTTGGCATGGGGTTCTTATTGACATTAGGTGGTGGTGCGAAATTCAGAATTTTTGAGTCTACCAGGTCTTGTACCTTCATGTGCAGGGCTCTGCACTTTTCTGTACTGTGGCCAGGTGCGTTGGAATGAAAAGCACACCTAGCGTTGGAGTCATAATTCCTGGGTAGACTGTTGGGATCCGGAGGTGCCAATGTCCTTAGTTCAACTAGGTTGAGTTTCAGGAGTTGTGGCAGCAATGTAGCATATGGCATAGGGATCGGATCGATTACCCTGTTGGCTTGAGAAGGCCTCTGCTGGAATGGCCTTTGCTGGTTGTTGTTGTTGGCGTTGTTGTTGTTGTAATTTCTCGGAGGATACTGATTCTGTTGATGGTACTGAGGTTGTTGCTGATAGTTTTGTTGCGGAGGTTGATAAACTGGCTGAGGGTGAGCTGGAGCGGGAATGGTGACTGCTGCCACCGATCTGTGGACATATTGGGGTCTGCCCCTGTTGGTGTGGATGGCATTGGTCTCGCCAGTTCTTCTCGGGCCTGCAAAAGGCTTTCTTGTACTACTGGACGAGCTTGCACCATTGTCAGATATCTTACCCATCTTTAACAGGCTCTCAATTCTCTCCCCAGCTATGACAACATCTGCAAAGCTAGTGGAAGAGAAAGCAGCCAGCCTGTCAATATAAGTTCCCTGGAGGGTGTTCATAAACATGTCTGCCATTTCCCTCTCAGACATAGGTGGCTGAACAGCAGCAGCCAGTTGCCTCCATCTCTGGGCATATTCTCGAAAACTTTCCCTTTACGACTGTGACATTCCCATTAGGAGGGTCCTATTGGGTGCCATGTCTAAGTTATACTGATACTGTCTGATGAAGGCCTCTGCCAGGTCCTTCCAGCATCTAATAGTTGCCCTTGTCAAGTGAGAGTACCATTCTCTTGACGCTCCAGTCAAGCTATCTTCGAAATAGAACATCCAGAGCTTCTCATCCATAGTATAGGCCTTCAGCCTTCCCAGAAATGATTGCAAATGAGTCCGGGGGCATGAAGTCCCGTTGTATTTTTCAAAGTAAGGAGGCTTGAACTTATGGGGAATCCTGACCCCGTCTACCAAACCCATGTCCATGACGTCAAAGCCCAAAGAGTTTTGAGACTCTAAGGACCTCAACTTCTCAGCTATCTCATCCAACCTTCTATCATAAGCTTCTTCCCCAGCACCCATTACTGTAAACTGATCCTCTTGGGGGTCTTCTTGAAGTACCCTGGCTGCAGTGGCAGTCCCTTGAACATTTGCAGGGATGTTGACCTCAGGATGGAGGTGTGGTCCAAATACAGGGGGGTTAACATGAGGTTGGACCCTTTCATTGTTGCTAGTGCCGGCAGTTCCTATATGTGGATCTTCTTGATTCTGCCTTTCCACCATGGACCTCAATCTTTCCTGGCTCTGAGCCATGTTGTTCATCACTTCCATAAACTGAGTCATTTGATTCCTCATCTCTAGCCTTTCATTTGCCATTTGATTTCTGACCTCAGTAAGGTCCTGCTGCATCTGATCCATTTGAATGCCCGGAAGATTGTTACGGGTCGGATAACGGTGCGGACGGTTGAGGGGAAATACCCGGCGCCGAGAAATAGTTCCTGAACATCACAACAGAGTTAGCAGCAATAAAACAAAAACCTACAAAACAAACAAAAGGGGTTAGCATGCAATGCAGTTATGCTTATTTGTTCCCAAGGTATCCGGTTTGGCATTCAGTTTTGACCCTTCCAGACCCTTGAAGATGCTGTTGATGTTGCTTTCGAAGTGAAACTCGGATACATATATTACAAAAATCAAAAGGTACATAGTTTGTTTTACAAATACAAGCCCTCGGAGGGGTCAAAATACATTACAGGAAAATAAAAGTACATGGAATGAAAGCAACAACAAACAAATGGTCAAACACCAAGACCAAACTCATCCTCACGAACTTCCTTGAGAAGTGCTTCGGTCACAGGATCAGCTGGTCGCTCCGTGAGATTCCTGATGAGGAGGTTCCGGGTTGTAACAGCTGCTGTTAGCCTCTTGTGCTGACTTTGGTCTTTTGACCTCTTCACTCCCGCTTTGATCTTCAGCTCTGATATCTCCCTCTGGGCTGCTGCCAGGGCTTCTTGTTGTACTTTTGCACTAGCTTCCAGTTGCTCCATCTTGTCTTGAACTCTCTTGTCCTCCAGAGCACGAGCCTCGGTGATCCTGACCCACCGAGCCTGACTCTCCTTCAGATACAAGTCTGTCCTTGCTCTCTGGAACTGGGCTTCTTTGCAAGCATTCTTCAGAATTTGTTCTCCAGCTTTGGATTTCTTGATATAATCCCCAGACTTCTCAATCTTAACCAGATGCTCCACTCTCAACTTCTCCAATCTCTCAATCTCCCTCATACCATCACTCCTCTCCCGGAGGGTCTTCTGCAAAGCCTGGGTTAACTTCTCATTTCTTTCCTTCAAGCTTTCAAACTCCTCCAAACTGATAGTAGTAGGGGGTGGTGCTGAAGATGATTCAGGCATATCTTCTATGGTAAAGGGCATCCCAGAGAATTGGGACCTGGCACGGGACCATTCATAATATTGTGCTGATGCCACACTGCTGCACTTCCCCAAAATGATTATTCCCTTGGTTTGAACATTATCCCAGGCCCAAGCAGCCTGCCTAACAATAGCCAGATTAATCTTGTTCTCGCAATAAAGAGTTTCAACCAAGTCCTGTGCCTTAGGAGTGTGGACCAGTGCATAGCCCAGTTGTCTTTTGAACAGCAGAGGATTGTAATTAATATTGCCCTTAACTCCTATTAGGGGCACATTGGGAAAATGCCCACAGCTGGTGATGATATCCCTACCCTTGGTGCTTTGAGTGCACCATCTGATATCGGCCGAAGTTAGAGCAGTGAGTCTCTTAGCCCAGTTTTTCTGCTGATGAGGGTTCAAAAATGCATCTGTCCTGGGTAGATGCCTGAGAAGCCAAGTGTGAAATAATGGAGCACAACACCTCACTAATCTTCCCCTCTGCTTTTCATTCCTCTGATGCACTGAGTAATAGAGGTCCCCCAATAAAGTGGGCACTCGGTTCTTCAGAATGAAAAGATGGATTGCATTCTTGCTAATGAATCGAGGCTCATCTGCAAACAATACAATTCCATATACACTCAAGGCCAATAAAGCACAAACAGCTTTCCACTCTCCTAGAGAAGCTTTCAGGGTAGCTTGAGAGATCAAGAAATCCAGATGAAAACCAGGGATTCCAGCTTTAGAAGTCATATGATGTTCAATCAGGACAGGTTCCAGATGCAAAGCCTTTGCTACTTCTCCATTACCAGGAAAGACCATCTCAGGGTTGAAAGGGATTCCACCCCTGATAGGCAAACCAACCAATGATGAGTATTCTTCTAATAGGGGGCCCAACTGAAAGTCTTGGAAGGTAAAACACCTCAGAGGGGGATCATAAAACTGGATGCAAGTGTGGATCAGGCTTCTCTGTGAAGGGTCCAGATCCATAACCATATCAAGTATATCCCCATAATGTTCCCTGAACAATGGTATGTGATCTGGAGTGATCAGGGTCTGAATCCTCCTGATGTCAGATAGCTCTGGCTGGAAGAAGTGGTAGGTGATGTTGCTCTTTTTAGGAGCCATGATGCTGAGACTGAGTAGTGACAAGTGCTGATGATAACACTGAAGAAATGGGCCACTGATTGGCTGGTGCAGGTGATAGCAGAAACAGATGCTGATGAAGATGGGTCAATGTTGAAGATGGGGTCAAAACCAAAACCAAAGATGAAAGTGGATACCCTGAAACACAAATAAGCAAATGTCAATATGATGCAATGAGTATGTATGCAAATGATATGCAAGGGTCTGTGACTGAGCTGGATCTGATCAAAAACTCTGATATAGGTCCAAGTATGTTCAAGAATTCCAGATGGAGGTCTTACAAATCCAGTAACCAAGGTGGGGGACTCAAATAAAGAGCCACATGTCCAGGGTTTTAGAATCACAAGAACTGTTCCAACATGGAGTACTCTTAAACAAACAAAGTAACAGGGTATTTTGAGGTCAAGGTACCTGCAAACCTGTAAACAGCCCAACCCCCTCACAGGTGGTGTTCTAAAACAAGGATCCTCAGACTTGGATCAGTTATGAGAAGTGTAAACACTTCCAACCCGGAGGTACAATGTTTACAATAACCATAAAAGTTCCTCCTCTAATTCACCTCAGTTTCTGAAGGTCAATACTAAAAGGTCATCCAGACTTAGCAGGCTTCCCAGATAGCCCTAGTATTGCAGGAAATCTGCAACACAGAGTTCTCAAGAAGAAACCCATATCTGAACCGTGTTTCATATTCCCGCACCAGACCGAGATGGAATGGGAAAGAATATGATTCACTCTAGCCTAGGTGTTACTCAGGTCCCAGGTATAGGACCTTAACTCTCAATAGAACACCCACCCACCAAAGCAAAACCAGATCCAGCCAGACAGCATGACAGCATGATATATGTAAAGCAGTAAAGAAAGCAGATAAACAACTGTACATAAAGCAAAAATAAAACATATATAAGCACAAATAAACACATAACACCCCAGTAAACACAGATCAAACAAGCGCTAGGAGGAACCCACAAAAAGAACCAGAAGCCCTGGTTGCAGTATAAGGATCCCCAGCAGAGTCGCCAAGCTGTCGCTCCCGATAAATGGGACCAGGCCAAGATAAAGGTACAGACGCGAACGGTCGGCGAGAGGGACAATGAGAACACACAGCAGTGAACTCACTGGAGATGAAAAGAGTCGCCAGCTAGGCATTTTTATCCCGGAGGAAAGGCAATGCTGCATAGACCTAGAAAGAGATGGATAAGACGGTTTGCGAACCAGAGAGACTGAGAAAGGGGGTTGGTTACAACCTGGGAAGGTATTAGCACCCAGATTGTCCGCCGTACTCGACGGGATCCACGCTTAAAAGATTTGTGCTTTAAAGGGGTAGTGTCAGTGCAATTTTGTGTATAAGATAGCTGGAAAAGAATGTACAGGTGTCAGTGTAAAAGGAGTGTGAAGTGTATAAATGATGTGTCAGTGTAAGAATGAGAATGAATTGCTCATGATAATGAGGCTAAGAGAAAGATGCTGGAAGAGGGGGAATATACAGAGACTTTTGTTCGATAACTGTTAAGTTATGCCTACGTATCCTCTCGTGCAATGAGGAAGTCAGAACACCGTAGTTCGACCCAAAGAGACTGAAAGATGAATTGACTTGTGAACTGCTTACTTGTCTATGCTCAAGTGTATGACCTGTCTGGCTCAGGTGCAAACTGTCTTGCATTAGACGGAAGAAGCGAGCTCTCGCTTGTGAGTGAATGAGATGAGAAAAGAATCCCGGAGGAGACGATTATTGTTTGTTTTTGAGTTTTCAGTCTTTTATTGCTTTTGAAAGTTTGTCATAAGTTAATGAGCTTAAGCCTAAACCAAGGGGTTAGTAAACTCATCACATCTTCCCTCTGATTAAGGGTAATGAGAATACCTTAAGTGTGAAGTCAGATTCTCACACTTAATCACCTTTGGTATAGGATTAAGATCATTAACCTACTTGTGATTATTTAGATGTTTTTGGTGTTTTTGTTCAGTGTTAAGTAATGAGATTAAGCCATAATCAAGGATTAAACAGACTCATTACACCATCCTAAGAGAAGGATAATAGATGAGAATGTTTAAGCTGAGGAAAGCTCCTCAACTTAATCCATGATTAGGGATTAAACTCATGACAAAACAAGCCTTTGATTAAGTGGATTTTATTAAATGATAAGATGATGAAGTGAGTTTTATGATTTGTAAGACAACTTGAGGGGGACTTGTCCATTAACACTAGGGTTAGTCCTTCTTAACCAATTAAGGAAGAATTAGAACCCTAATGCAAGGCCCAAGTTACAAGCTTGATGTCTTGATGATTATTAAATGAATTGATTAGAGGAGTTAAACACATTAAGGGTTTAACACTTAGGATTAAAGTTATACACTCCATCCTAAGAGAAGGATGCAGGCATAAGCTTAATCACAAAGCCTTAAAACCTTTAGGGTTTAGTCCCTGATTATGAGATGAGAAGAGAAGACTCAAAAGAGACACAAAGGTAAAACTAAGAGGGGAGACTAATCAAAACCCTAATCATTGTCATGCTTGGTTGTCCCTAAGGTTTGTGAGGTTTTCAAGAGAGATCTTCAATGGAACCACCAGGAAGCAGATGAAAGGATCAAGAGAAGCAGAGCAACTTGCTTCATTCAAGAAGTCAAGTCACTTGAAGGAAGAAAGTAGGAAGGAGAAGAATGATCAAGCTCAAACTCAAACACATATCAAAATGCAGCATGGATGCAAGAGAGATGAAAAGAAAAGTTATGAGAAGTGAAGGCAAATTCACTTCTCCAGTTCACTTACCACCTGAAATGTTAGAAAAGGAATGCAATGCAATGCAAAATGGGATGAGATGACATGATGAGAAACAAAACCAGAAGCATTTACATGATGCTAATGATGCTATGAGATGCTACAATCATGAGGCAGCACATGGAAATGATCATACAAGTTCATGAATGCAAATGAAGCAAGTTAGGAACCATGAAAACACATGAAAAGTTATGAAGTGCACATGACATACAACATGACAAATGCAAGATGCAATGATCAAACATGCTTTCTATATGTCTTATGATGTCAAATGAATCACATGGAAGCATGGAATGTCATGGCAAGTCATGTTATGCAAGGGAGTGCAAGATGGATGCATATGGAAGCCCAAATTAGGGTTTATGAACCAAACATCAAACAAAAGTCAAAATCAAAAGCAAACCCTAAGATAAAAAAAATTGAAAATGCCACACAAAGGACCCCTAATCCCATACTAAACCAATGCCCAAAGGAGAGGTCTCAACTCTTAACCAATCTCAAGTTATGATTTTTACAAGATGCTAGGGTTTTAGGGTTCCTAAACAAGAAAATTGCCAAACAAAATGAAAATGCAAGATCAAATCATGCCAATTTAATCTTACAAACTTCATGCTAAACACAATGCAATGCAAAAAGAATCAATGTCCAACTCTTCATGGATAGGCAGAAATGATTTTTTGAACTTTGGATCAAAATATTGCACAAAAATGATTTTAATTCAATGAAAAATTCTCAAAATGCATCAAGATCAAAAATGAAATTTGGTTTGAAGGTTGGACAATGTTTCTAAATGTCTTAGAACATTTCATGAATTTTTTGGTGATTTTTAGATACTTAAAAGTATTTTTAATAAATTAATTCTCATTAATCAATTAAAAATAATCTTTTAAATATTTAAAAATACTTTTTTAATGCTAAAAATAAAAACAAAAATATTTTTGTGTCATAAAAATTAATAAAATTCAGGATAAAAAATTTCATAATTTTTAGACAAGTTTTGCTATTTTAAATAAATTGGGCAAATAAAATGAAAAGAAATGAATTAAAAATGAATTTAAACTGAATTAAATAAAAGTCAACACATCCTAGGGCCTGGATTCAAAGTTACACGCGCGGGAAGAGACCTGGCGCCACATCCTACGGTTCAAATTCAAAATCAGCTAATTAAATGCTTATGCCCTAATTACGCCGTTAAACACTCTCAGATGACCGGAACAGTGTTCCGGTCATCTTCTCCGTTCACCCAAAACCTCAAACTCACTCTACACGTTACGAAAATGAAATCTAAATGAACAGAAATGCTTCCCACTTACTCACGAATCATAACCCTCAAACAAAACAAATTTATTTTTCCATGAAAGGCTGAATCGAAGCAAACAAGAACTAGGGCAAAAAAGTTTCAGGAAGCAATTACATTCTCATTTCATCACCATTTCAAAACTAAAAGCATCAGAACAATCAGTGAAGCATGGAGAACAAGTTTAGAACTTAAAAAATGATTTCTGGAAAAATATTTCTTGAGCTACCTGAGATTCGAAGCTTTCACTCCAGCAACTTTCTGACCCTCCCTCTTGGTGTAATCCACTCCACTTGACCCTCTAGTGATGCTTGAATACTTAGAAAGAGTTTAAGCTGGCTGGTTGAGGAGTTTGAGCAGCTTCTGCTCAAGCTCAGTTGAAAATGGTGATGGTGGTTCAGGATGTTTCTGGCACTGGTGAAGGGTTGTTTGTGGTCCAGATGATGAGTAGAGAAGGTTTGTGGAGTTTATTTGGATGTTGGTGAGCTGTGGAGTGAGTTTCGAAAGAAACTGCAAGTTGGAGTGAAAATGGAGAAGTGGTGTTCTTGCTTGATTCAGGCTTGGTTCTTTGTTGGTTTTTGCTCTATGAAGCAATGTGAGTTGATGTGTGGAAATGGTTTGGATGTTTGTGAGCTGGACAGAGAGATTCGAAGAGAAATGCAAATGGGGTGAGTTTTTTGTTTGTGATGTTGTGATCTGTTTCAGCCTGGCCTCTTGACATGTTTTGCTTGCTAAAGGATAGTATAAAATAATCCTATAGGTCAGATGATTTGACCTGGCCTTTATTGATTGGTAAGTTCACTTTTGCCAAAAGTCCACTCTTTGTGTAAGGAAAGCATGGGCTTGGTTCTAGGCTAGTACAAAGCATGGGGCTGCGCAGCAAGGGTGAGGGGAAAGGCTAGCAAAGTTCAGCATCCAATGTAGCAAGTGGTAGGAAGTGTGATCATGAGTTTTGCAAGTTGGTGCCTTTTGGTTCCCATGTGATTTTCTCATTCCATAAGCCATGAAACATGAGAATTCTTGGTTCAATTCTGACTTTTAGGACTTAGGTGATGTTTGTACATTGGTTTGATGTCAACTAGAAGTTACAAATGGCCTTGGTTCATGATTTTGCAACTTTCTCAATTGAGGCATGTCTTGAAAATAAGTGATTTTTGCCAACTTTGTCACACCATAACTTTTGATCCAAGAAGAATTAGATCATGTTCTTGTACTTTTTGAAAAGGGAAAAATGTATTCTACAACTTTCATGACCAAATTTTTTCCATTTGAATCATTTTTGGATCAAAAATCAAGGCTTGAAAAATGACATAAAATGACACATTCTTGAAAAGTCAACTATGCCCAAAAAAGTCAACCTTGCAAAAACTTCAAATTCTTGATTTTTGTGAACTTCAACCTTCTTCTATGATCAAATAAAGATCAAAAACACTCAAAATGATGAAGATCACCCCTTGGTTGGGTCATTGGGGGCCCCAGATGCCCTGATTTTGCACTGACTTGTCTGAAAAGTCAACTCTTGATCAGATGACTTCCCCATGGAATTTCTTCATGAAAATTGATATGCATACTCCCTATACCATATATAGACCAATGGAAACAAGAATGACCAAAAAATTTGGAGTTATGGCCTCTGAAACCAAAACCCTAATTTTAGGTCAACTGTGCAGTCAAACTTGGCTCTGCATCCATACCAATCCCAGTTCTTGTGATTCTTTTGCATTATTGACCTTGAGAGGATGTAATATGATACTTGAACACATGTGGGTCCCTTTGAAGTGATTGATGACCCTTGGAGTGGCTCAAGAAGCTCTTGGATTGCTCAGATCACAAACCCTAGGTGCAGATGACTTAGAATCTATGCAGTGAATCAAAAATGAGATATGATATGATATGATTGTGTCTATGCATATGAGATGATCACAAGCCATGGTGTGAATGGGTGAGGGCAAATTTGGGGTGTTTACACACACACAGTTTCCCAATTCCCTACTGCAGCTTGCTTTGTAGCCTGAGTGACCAAGAAATCCAGATGAAGGCCTGGGATTCCAGCCTTGGTGGTCATATGCTGATCAATGATGGTTGCTTCCAGATGCAGTTCTTTGGCTATGTCTTCATTCTTAGGAGCAGTCATCTCATGGTTGAAAGGAATTCCTCTTTTGATAGGGACACTCAATAACATAGAAAATTCTTCCAACAGAGGGCCTATCTGAAAATCCGGGAAAGTGAAACAACGGAGAGGAGGGTCATAGAACTGAAGGCAAGTGTGAATCATGTTCCTCTGTGATGCATCCAAGTCCATGATCATGTCCATGATACCACCATAATCTTCTCTGAATAAGGGGACATGATCAGGAGTGATGAGTGCCTGAATCTGCCTGATGCCTGCTAGAGGGTACTAAAAGAAATGGTATGTGATGTTGCTTTTTCTGGTTGAATTCATACTGACAATGGGTGCTGATGAAGATAACTGAAGAAGATAGCTGAAGAAGACAACTGAAGAAGATATTTGATGAAGATGGCTGAAGCAGAAGAACGGTCAAAACCAAACAAAAGAAGATGTGGATACCCTGTAAAACAAATAGACAAATGTTAAATGATGCAAATATGATGTATGTTGGATGATATGCAAGGGTTTGTGATCAGGTGTTGGATTGTCAGTTGCCTTGATAGGGTCCATGAGTGTTCAAAAGTCCGGATGAAGGTCTGAGAACCAGTAACCAGGCGGGGGACTCAAATAAAGAGTCACTAATCCAGGGTTATGAAAGAATCAGTCCATAATTAGTATAACCTTAACAAAGTTCAAGTAACAGGGTATGATGAGGCCAAAGGTTCCTACAAACCTGTAAACAACCCCACCCACTCACAGGTATTGTTCTAGAACAAGGATCCTCAGATTCGGATCTATTATGAGAAGTGTAAACACTTCTAACCCGAAGGTACAATGTTTACCCTAATCATAAAGGATCCTCCTATAATTCACCTCAGATGCTGAAGGTCATCTAAAAAGGTCATCCAGACTTAGCCGGCTTTCCAGATAGCCCTAGCACTACAGGAGATTTGTAGCACAAAGTTCTCAAGAAGAAACCCATGTCTGAACCGTGTTTTCATATTCCCGCACCAGACCGAAATGGAATGGGAAAGAATATGAAGCAACTCTAATCCTATGTCTGTCACTTAGGCCTTTGTGTTGGACCTTTCTCATTAGAATACCCCTCCCACCAAGGCAAACCAGAAAATCCACCACATGATATGATAATAGAATGAAATGCATAAAACAGTAAATGAAAGCGATAAAGTAAATGCAATAAATAAGCTATACAGAAAGCAATAAAAAAAACAAAAGCACACATAGCACATAACACCCCCAGTATACACAAACAAACAAGCGCTAGGAGAAACCCACAAGAGAACCAGAAGCCCTGGTTGCAAAGATCCCCGATGAAGTCGCCAAGCTGTCGCTCCCCGAACTTACGTCCCGGTGCAGACACTGACGGTCGGCGAAAAGAGAAAGGGTTGAATTGAATAGAGTCGCCAGCTAGGCATTTTTATCACGAAGGAAAGGTAATGCTGCATAAACCTGGAAAAAAGTGGATAAGACGGTTGCGAACCAGAGAGACTGAGTAAGGGGGTTGGTTACAACCTGGGAAGGCATTAACACCCAAATTGTCCGTCGTACTCGACGGGATCCACGCTTACAAGATTGTGTTTAAAAGGGGTAGTGTATGTGAGGACTGTGTATAAAAGAAAGGAATGAATGTATAGAGTGTCAGTGCAAAAGAAAGGGTGAGTGCTCAAGAATGAGGCTTAGAGAAGAAAGCTGAAAGAGGGGGGAGAAAAAGAGACTTTTGTTCGATAACTGTTAAGTTATGCCTACGTATACTCTCGTGCAATGAGAAATTCAGAACACCATAGTTCGACTCAAAGAGACTGGGTGATTTTGACTGTGAACTGCTTGCTTGTCTATGCTCAAGTGTATGACTCGTCTGGCTCGAGTGCTAATTGTCTTGCGTTAGACGGAAGAAATGAGTTCTCGTTTGTGAATGAGTGTGATGAGAAAAGAATCCCAGAGGAGACGTTTATTGTTTGTTTTTGTGTTTTTAGTGTTTTATTGTTTTTGGTGTTTTGCATAGGGTAATGAGCTTAAGCCTTAATCAAGGGTTGTAAACTCATTATATCCTCCTCGATTAGGGATAATGAGCCTACTTAAGTGTGAGATAAGCATCTCAACTTAATTAGCATGATGATATAGGATTAAGATCATTAACCTACTTGTGATTGTTAAGTGTTTTTTATTTTTGTTTAGTGTTAAGTAATGAGTTTAATCTCTAATCATGGATTAGTGAACTCATTACACCATCCTAAGAGAAGGATGATAGATGAGGACACTTAAGAAGAGGAAGACTCATCAACTTAATCCATGGTTAGAGACTAAATTCATTATATAACAAGACTTTACTAAATGGATTTTAATTAAAGGGTGAGATTAAGAAATGAGTTTTATGTTTGAAGACTTATCTTGGGGGGGATTTGTCCATTAAACACTAGGGTTAGTCCCTCTTAATCATAAGGAAGAGATGGAACCCTAATGTAAGTCCCAAGTTACAAGCTTAAGTCTTGATCATTATTAAGTGTTTTGATTAAGAGGTTTAAACAAATTAAAGGTTTAACACTAAGGATTAGAGTAATACACTCCATCCTAAGATAAGGATGTAGGCATAACCCTAATTCAAAGTCCTAAAGCTTTAAGTGTTTAGCCTCTGATTATGAGATGAGAAAAGAGACTCAAGGAGACTCAAAGGTAAAAAGATAGGGGAGACTATATACAACCCTAAAAATTATCATGCTTGGATATACTATGGTTTGTGAGGCTTAAAAGAAAGATCTTCAGATGGCCACCAAAGGAAGAGAAGCATATGAAAAGAGAAGGAGAAAGAGAATAGGTTACTTACTTCCTGAAGAAGATAAGTAACCTAAGAGAAAAAGATAGGAGCAAGAGAGCACAAATGAAGCAAGTTAACTTCAAAGACAAGTAATAATGCATATGAAGAGATGAGAATAGGTGGGATGTGGAGGCAAATCCACATCCCAAACAACTTACCATAAGCCCCTGAGATGAAGCTTTCTGACTCTGAGCTTTCTGACCCTTCCTTTGATGCAAAACCACTCCAATGGTCCCCCTTGTGCTTCTGAAAGGCTTGAAACGAGTTTGTATGGCTTGGTTTTGAAGATTCAGTTCTGCTAAGGCAGAAATCGTGTCTTTGGTTTATGAGGTTTCAGGTCATTTTGATGGTTGGGATTTGCTCTATGGATGATTTTAAGATGATTGGTGGAAGAATTTTTGAGTTTTAGTGGCTATGTTGAGAGATTCGAAGACTTGAAAGTTTTAGGGATTTTTGTGATTCTGAGCTTAGCAATGGATTCAGGCTTGTGTGTGTTATGTTTTGTGTTGCTTGAGGTTTGTATAAACCAATGGGATTGATCAGAAAGTGGGTGGTGGCACAACTTGATTGGTATGGGCAAAGTTGCAAAAAAGTAAATGAATGTGTACTTGAGGCATGGCACAGGTCAGAGCTTGTTTGAAGGGGTTTCTGGCCTCAACTTGATTCATAGAGGACCATAGGATCAGATTACATGAGCTGGAGCACTTGGATTAAGAGATATCATAGGTTTTGCAAATTTCTCCCTTTGATATTTCTTGAAGTGCAAGGCATTAAATCTTGTGAATCTTAGCATAATTTTGATCAAGGCATGTTGCATTATCATGTTATGATGCTTAGAGGTCAATTAGAAGTCATGAAAGTGCTTAGGACTTGAATTTGCAAAAATCCCTCTTTGGCACATACTTGAAAATTACAAGATTTTTCCCAACTTTGAAAGATCATATCTGGAGTTCTAGGATGAATCAAGATGAGTTCTTGTACTTTTTGAAAATGGGAATATCCAATCTACAACTTTCATGTTTAAGGATTTTTCATTTGAAGCATTTTTGATCAAGAAAGAGGAGGTTGAATATATTTCCCAAAATGGAAAGTTTCCATTACAAGTCATGTCCAAAAATGGAAATTTTGCAAATGGCTTGAAATTCTTCAATCTTGTGAACTTCTAACCACTTATAAGATCAAATAAAGATCATAGAACCTCAAAATGAAGAATGTGACCTTTTGGTTCCATTGTTGGGGGCCTCAGATGCTCTGATTCTGACTTTTCTTGCACAACAAGTTACCAGTTGATCAAATGACTTTCATAATGAATTTCTTCATAAAATTTGGTACATATGCTCCTTATAACATATTGAGACCATTAGAAACACGAATGACCAAAAAATTTGGGATTAAGGCCTCTGAAACCAAAACCCTAATTTTAGGTCATCTGTGCAGGAAATCTTTAGTCTGCCTCTATGCCTTTGCAATGCTTTGTGATTCTTGACTTTTATGAACTTTAGGGAGAATATTATGATCATGGAACACACATGGACCCTCTTGATAAGCTTCAAGGCCTTTGGGATGACGCAGTTCACTTCCTGGATTCATCTGATCACAAACCCTAACTGTGCAGTCTATGCAGATGAAATGAATATGCAATGTGAGATGTAATGATATGCTAATGCAATACAATATGAAAGATCATAGGCCATGATGTGAGAAAAAGTGAGGGCAAATTTGAGGTGTTTACAGTGATCTCCCGTCTGGATGTTAGGCGTTAATTCCTTCGTGGACCTCTCTCAATACGTGTGGTATGTTTTCTTCTTCAACGCATCTGAGGAGTGGCATAGAGAAACCTTTACAATACATTTTTCTCCCGACCATGACGTACGAGCAGGCCCTGCGTCGCACGACGCTTACTGCCTTTGGGTCCATCGGAAGTTCCTCTTTGGTCAAATAGTTGAACACCGTGGTCATCCAGCAATTAACGTCGCCCACGATGTTGACGTCCACTGGGGGAGAAGGTTGTCTGATGCTAGGTCGAGGGAGTACCTCTTGTATGACAGATTTATTGCCTCCCTTCCTTTTAGTACTGGCCAATTTGGACAAGATATCCACTCGGGTATGGTTTTCGCGTGGAACGTGCCTAACTTCTACTGACACAAATCGTTTTAGTTTCTCTTTGACCAAGGACAAGTATTCAGACATGTTGTCATTCTTAGCTTTGAAATATCCCCGTACTTGGTTGGAGACCAGCTGGGAGTCTATGCATATAATGATATCCTCCGCACCAAGGTCGTCCGCTAGGCGTAGGCCGGCCAGGAAGGCCTCATACTCCGCTTGATTGTTGGAAGTGGGGAAGGATATGGTTAAGGAAACCTCGATGATGGTTCCTTCTTCATTCTCAAACATAATCCCTGCTTCACTGCCTGCCAAACTAGAAGCTCCGTCCATGAAAATGGTCCATTTGGGCGTGGGCGTTGGTGTTTGCTCGGGAAAGGTGAGCTCCGCCATGAAATAATGTCTAAGCCTTATTGCGGCAAAGATGAAGGCCATTGCTACCTTTTCGATCAGTTGATATCGCAGCTTTGAGCCGTGCAAAGCCTTGCTCGTGAAGTAAATTGGTTTCTGCCCTTCAGGCGAATCACGAATGAGATTTGCGCTCACGGCCTCGTTTGCGACTGCGAGGTAAAGATATAGAACTTCTCCTTCGTTAGGCCTGGAGAGTACTGGAGGCTCGGATAACGCTTTTTTCAAATAGGATAGAGCTTGCTCGCATTCATCTGTCCATTCGAAAGCTGACTCCTTGCGAATGAGCTTGTAGAATGGAAGTGTGTGTTGGGGAGATTTAGCCACGAATCGAGCAAGTGAAGCGAGCACTCCGTTTAATGATTGTATTGATTTCTTAGAGTTTGGCATAGGAATTTTTGTGAATGCTCGGCATTTGTCGGGGTTGGCTTCGATTCCTCGCTCGGTTAGATAAAACCTGAGGAACTTGCCCGCCCGAACTCCAAACATGCATTTTTCTGGATTGAAATGCATTTTGCATTTTCGAGCTTGGTCGAATACCTTTCGTAGGTGGAAAGCATGATTTGTCTCTTGTTGAGATTTAACGATCATGTCATACATGTATACTTCGAGCATGTCTCCGATTTCTGCTCGGAAAACTTTATTCATCATGTGCTGATACGTAACGCCCACATTTTTTAGGCCGAAGGACATAACGTTATAGTAGTAGTTGCCCGATTCGGTCATGAAGGCCGTGTGCTTTTTGTCAGTCACGGCCATAAGGATTTGATTGTATCCCGAATAGGCGTCCATAAATGATAGTAGTTTGAAACCGGTCGAATTGTCGACCAATTTGTCAATATTTGGAAAGGGATAAGCGTCTTTCGGGTAAGCCCGGTTAAGATCGGTATAGTCAACACCATAGACACGACCTTCATGCTCAGCTATTCCAATAGCTTATACTAATATGTCATGTTGTGCTACTGGAACACATGTGTCCTCACGGGTCACCTCAACCAAATTATCCCACACAACATGAGAAACTTACATAAGCAAACATATTTAAATAGCCTAAGCAAAACAAAACATATTACTTACAATTTTCTTAGCAACTAATCTTGAATCCTCAGAGGTGTACTCTCCATTAGGTCTTAATAGAGCCCTCTTCCCTTTCTCATGTCTTGACATTGTAGATGGGATGTCACTATCTCCTATTTCTTGTTATTTTTTAAGCATGATTATCTTATCAAGTTTCCTGTAACCCCCACGAGACAATCTATGGGGGTACATGTTTTTCGCCTTGTTTTGAATTCCTACTTCGCTTTTAGCCTATTATTAACATAGTGAAAAAATGTATATGATTATTATTTATAACTCATTAGCCTAACATTACCGGTTACATAAGACTAGTACTAACCTTGAATTCCTCAGAACGAAGTTTCTTCGCAAACTTGTGTCACACCTTCTTCGATATAAAACTATACCGAATCCATGGACGTTCAAGAGAGCTCTTAGGCATCGTAACGTAGTCTGTCATGAATTGTGACTTAAATCCCCTCCAATGAATACCAATATAAGATATCCATTTTTTTCAATTTTGAGTTGTCGATAAACTCAAAATTCAACTACATTTAAATCAATATATGTGTGTGTGTGTGTGAATTAGAAACTATGGATAGTGATATCAAATATATGAAAATTATAGGGTGTAATACTGAAACGTCTGTTCATATGCTATTTGACATTATCATCCACTTCTCTCAAATTATCTATCAGTATACTCACTTTGTTACGTGCAAGGAATGCAACATAACTCTTAAAAGTATAGTAATATGGATAAACCACTACTCTGTAGAAAGAATCAAACTCCATCGGAAATTTTACACCTGATGAGTTCCAGACTAGTGTGAATTGGGGCATCATTGCGACATCTCTTTGTGATCTTTTTGATTGAGTATCAATCGTTTGAGTTGTATGCATAGAACACTCAATCGTTTGAGTATCTTCAGTTCTTCTTGATGTAGAACTTGACAAGGTCGTTATCTATATTCAAAAACATCAACAACAATACGAACAACAAGAACATAAACAACAACAAAAACAAGAACATAAACAACAACAAAAACAATAACATAAACAACAACAACATAATTCTTTGAGACCTAAAGTGTGACCTCAAGCTGACACTGTCTCCAACACCAAGAACACGAACTCCATGCTAAGTTTTTCTGATAGCTTCTATTAATATGTCATATTGTCCTTCCGAAACAAATGTGTCTTCACGAGCCGCCTCAACCAAATTATCCTACACAACATGAGAAACTTACATAAGCAAACACATTTAAATAACATAAGCAAAACAAAACATATGCTTACAATTTTCTCAACAACTACTCTTGAAGCCTCAGAGGTGTACTCTCCATTAGATCTTAATAGAGCCCTCTTCCATTTCTCATGCCTTGAAGGTGGAGATGGGATGTCACCATCTCCTATTTCTTGTTGCTTCTCAATCATGATTCTCTTCTCAAGTTTCGTGTAACCCCCACGAGATTATCTATGGGGGTACATGTTTTTCGCCTTGCTTTGAATTCCTAATTCGCTTTTAGCCTATTATTAACATAATTAAAAATGCATATGATTAGTATCTATAACTCATTGGCATAACATTATCGGTTACATAAGACTAGTACTAACCTTAAATTCATCAGAACGGCGTTTCTTCGCAAACTTGTGTCACACCTTCTTCGATATAAAACTATATTCAATCCATGGACGTTTAAGACCGCTCTTAGACATCGTAATATAGTCAGCCATGAGTTGTGACTTAAATCCCTTCCAACAAATATCGGCATAAGATATCCATTGTTTTCAATTTTGAGTTATCAGTAAACTCAAAATTCAACTACATTTAAATCAATATATAAGTATGAATTAGAAACTATAGATAATGATATCAAATATATGAAAATTATAGTATGAAATACCAAAATTTCTGTTTATATGTTGTCTTTGACGTTATCATTCATTTCTCTCCAATCATCTATCTGTATACTCACTTTGCTACGTGCAAGGGATGCAACATAACTCTCAAAAGTAGAGTAATATGAACAATCCACTACTATGTAGAACGAATCAAACTCCATCAGAATTTTTACACCTGATGAGTTTCAGACTAATGTGAATTGGGGCATCATTATGACATCTCTTTGTGATTTTTTTATTGAGTATCAATCGTTTGAGTTGTGTTTGCAGAACACTCAATCGTTTGAGTATTTTCGCTGCTTCCTGGTGTAGAACTCGACAAGGTCGACATCTATGTTCAAAAGCATCAACAACAAGAACATAAACAACAACAATAATAAGAACATAAACAACAACAACAATAACAAGAACATAAACAACAACAACAATAAGAACATAAACAAGAACAACAACAATAACAAGAACTTAAACAATAACAACATGAAACACAAGAATATAAACAACAACAATAACATGAACAACAAGAAAATAAACCACAACCACAACAATGGAAAATGAGTTTACTGTAGATGCATGGGGAAAATATTTTACATACCCTAAACGTGACGACTAAGTAAACGATGTTGGGGTTGATGTTGATGTTGTTGTTGTCTTCCTTCATTTCTACAATGAAAATGTTGTTGTTTTCTTCCTTCTTGACGGTGACAACTTGGTTGGTGTATTATTCATTCTGTAATGACCGTGACAACGATGACGAAAATAATAACAACACGGTGAAGAGTGGATATTGATGATACAAGATTTGGTTGAAATTATGTATTATGTCTATTTTCAATGGAAAAAGGATACCGAAGATACAAGCAAACTAGGAGCTAGTATACAATATTGTAATTCTACTATGATGGTCTATATCATCAACCGTTATGATACATAAAATATTGTAAAGCTACTACGACGGTTTATACCATCAACCGTTATGATATATTACTTTCATAATAAAATTTCATAATGAAACGCTAGAGTTAAATTTAGAATTAAAAATTGAAAAAAAAAACAAAATATATCACAACGGTGGAAAACACAACCAAAGTCATAACTTTTAAGTTTTTTTATTTAAAAGTAAATAAAAAAAGAAAAGGAGCGCCTTAACATAAAAGGAATAATATATGATAGCGCCGAGGTTCGAACCCATGAAAGCTTGTTGGTATCACCATGGTTGGCTTATCAACCGTTGTTATATACAAATAATTTTTAATCAAAAAACAAATATAATATAATAGCACCTTAGTTTAGAGATGTCATAACAGTGTAGGGATAAACCGCCGTGAACATGGCATCATTGTTTATGCGTTTTATAGTAGTGTAACTGAAGTTGCGAAGGAAGCATTGTGGCTTGAAGGTTTTGTAAAATATTTGAAACTTCAAGGTAGAGTTATCACTATTAAATGTGATAGTCAAAGTGATATATATCTGTCGAAGATTTTGACCTATCATGAGCGAATCAAACACATCGATGTAAGGTTGCATTTCGTCAGAGGGATAATCGAGTGAGGAGAAGTTCAACTGCTGGAGGTTTCGACATATCACAATGTTGTTGATATAATCACCAAGACGTTGCTCAATTACAAGTTCTTCCATTGTATGCAGTTGATAAAGCTGCATGAAGAAAGCTAGTTTATTTTTTGATGTTGTAGAGTTTGTTCAAAGGTGAAGATTTGTGAGATATTAGATCAAACTCTAATTTTAGCATGTAATCAAAGTTTCCTCACATGTTGATGTCGAAGTAATGTGTGTTGTATTCGAAGTTTGTTCTAACATGCATTAGTTAATATTGCTAGGTTTGTTAGAATGTTGAATCGGGTCTTGCTTGTAAGCCCAAAATTGTTTAAGTTAGTTTAATTTATACCCTAAGTTAGCTTGTAATGAGTAATTATTAAAAAGTCCATTATGTTAGTGTGTTAGTTTTCATATAAATAACATATCAGTCTCTCATCTTGAATAAGGAAAAATAGAAAGATAAAATCTGAATTCAAAAGTGAAAGAATTATTTGTTATTCTTGTATACTTGTAATTTTGTTTTAAGAGAAATGAAAGAATAACACTTTATAACCAAATACTTATTGTTATACTTGTGTTTTTCATAAACCTTAACCCTTGTGATTTCTTGCTGATCAAATAATCAATTATATTTTGTTTCTAGAAAATCCAATTTCATAATAATATTTATGATATCAAAAGATATTTTAATTGTGTTATCCAACTCAATTATTGAATGAGAAGTAAATAATTTTTAAAACATCTTAAAAATAAAATAAATAGGATCTTAAGAGAGAGTTTATGAAACTGAAACACATCACACTTCTCATAGTAAAAGATAGACTTTATATAACCTGTTTTTTTTTATGTTATCATTCTAAATTGCCATTTTAAATAAGTAACGTGGTGCTGATTAATCATGATACATCTGAACTTTAGTATTCAGATTAAAAAAAAGAAGGTAATTTTAAAATTTTACAAAATTAAAAAATAACATATAAATGTATTATATACACGGTGTAATGAAAATACTCAATAATAAAATATTAGAAAATAGTATTTTTCCAGTGTTTTAATTATACATGGTTTTCCTTAACGTATCAATAATTTCATTGTAGCACATAGTCGTGGAGCGCACGCTGATGGTACTGCCGGTTTGGAAAAAAGACGCCATTGTTTCTAGAAGAAATGATCGAAATAGGACAAATACCAATATTGAAAGAAAAAGCACAGAGAAAGGACAATGATAGTAGTATCTAGCTGTTCATAAAAAAAAGAAGATAATAATGTCTAGCTGTAATAGTCATGTGGATTAGTACTTGCAATGATATTGACATTTTTTAAAGTAATCATGTATTATGCTACAAACATTTTTATATACTCCTATCATGACTTAGTTGTCAAGTGTGTCCATAACATAACCATTATGCTACGTACCGTATGCTTTTATGTTAACTGTGTTGCGGTATACGGTGGCACGTGTGTTGTTATCGTAGATGTTCTAGATTGACAATATTTTATGGTAAAACAAATTCTTTAGTCTAATGTCATATTTGATGTTATGATATGATATTTAAGCAATCTACAAGTGAGAAAGTTTAAGTGTGTTGTTGTTTTATCAATATGTCAAGACTGATTGTAAGACGATGGGAGAACTGACTTTGTCGTTTTTGTTTTCACAAAAACTATGTTGCGGATAGCAAGAGTCGCCACCGACTTTTATTTTATTCAATAAATAAAGGCATAAAAGAACAGGAAAGACCTTTGAAAAAGATTTGAGTTCAGAGGGTAAGTTATACAAAGGAAATGTGTTGGCACCCTTTGTATCCATGGTTATCCATAGGCTCTTAACTGCTTAGCTCACTTTACTTTGTTTGAAAAAAAATAGTGTAGTGTGATTAGAAAATATTTTCATAAAGACTTTAACTTTGTAATGATTCTCGTATGAATGTATACAAAGTGTTTAGTTTGAAAGTATTTGAAAATGTGAGGTGTAAAGAGTATTTTAAAAATTTGTGAGCAAACACTTAAGAACTACTTACCCTAAATTGTAAGGTCTTTCTTATTATTTTGTTTCTTTAGGGATAAAATTGTCCTTACTATTAGTTAGTAAGTAGTCTTATCATTGGATTTGAATGGACGAGCGTAGGGTCATCATATGGTCATAGAAGACAACATGTAAAGGTATCTTAGCAATTCGAAGGGACTATCATCATTTTTCCGTAAGGTCATCGAGGGACGAGATCATTTATTCGTAGGCAACTCGAAGGGACAATGATGGACTATGATCTTTATATCGAAGGGACTTGATGATTTTTATTCGCATGCAACCTTTTTAAGATACCACCCCTATATTCGAGGGACTTGACCATTTTGTAAGGCAACAAGAGGAGAAACCCTAAGGGTGTATGTGTGAGAAGTGTGTTGTATTCAATTATATCAGTCTTAGAAATTAGTGGGCTAAGTCTAATTTTATTCACATACATTTTTTTCACACCCTAACCACACAATTAATAATTAATGGAATTAAAAAAGGAAAGTAAACCCTAGACTATTACATCATGCGGAGGAGGATACATATTGAAATTAGGGGGTGCGGAAAGTTAAAAGTGCAGAAAAGTAAAACCCTAATTACGCTATTACAAATCAGGAACAGTTACATAATTAAAAAACGCGACAAAATAAACCTACGTTATTACATTAATCGTATATCCTATACAATTTTCTAGAGAATAATAATGAAATTAAAGAAAAGATTATGACAATAAAATCTAAATTAATAAAGAAATTAATTAATTAATATTAAGAAAATAAATTTAAGTAAAAAATATTAATTATTTAAGATTATATCAAAATATTAGATAAATTAGGTTTAGAAAACAAAAATTAAAATTAAGATTGATTAAACCCTAATTATTAAGTTAATAATAACTTAATTACAAAATTAATCAATGAAATAACTTAAAAAAACTAATTTTTGTGTAAAAAATAAATTTATTAGTCACAAGAAATAAATAGGTTAATTAGAAAATTTTCTATGAATTTTTTATATATTAGAAAATTGGTTAATTAAAAGTAGAAAAAAAAACAAAATAAATAAATAAAACAAAATAAGTTAATAAAAAAAGAAAAGGGATAAAAATATAAGGGTTTGAGGTCTGGATCGAACCCAGGACCTCCCCCTTCCCATACGCGTGCATTTCCATTGGGTTGTGTGCACCTGTTTGCAAAGAATCATAAAAGAAAAATCATAAAATAAAACAAATATTTGAAATATTAAAAAAACACGTGTTTTCCATCATCTTCCTCCTTCGTCCGTCCACAAAACTTCTACCTACAGTTGCGCCATCGCTACAACTTATTGTGACGGTTTTGTCCATCACTATAGTACCTGCGTTTTCAAAAACATCCAATAGGAAAAATAAATCATGTCCAGAGGTATAAATCAATTGAAAATCATCTGGTGAGTTCAATGGAACCATCAATTTGTCCTGAAATTGCCTCTAAATGGAGTTCCCAAATTTGAAGCTCCAAACCCTAGTAATGGCATATTGTCGAACCTGCACTAAAAATCAAATCAACTACTCCAGAAAGCATCTACACATCAATATAAACAACATTACACAATCAAATCATGTTCATAATGCATATATAATGTAAATCGTAAAATCAAGAAAAGTGAGATAAAATGGATTCGGTTAGGGCATAATGTGATGCTTTTGATGATGGTGATGATGGGTATGCGTTCTAAAGATCCTCAGGAAGATGTTTAGACCTTCAAAACCTCTTGTAAATGGTTGCAAATGGCAAATCTATTTTGACTTTTCTTGGCGTTTTTTGAAACTTGGTAAGGACTTTTTAGCTCAGAATTTCGTCGCCTCTGCATTTGGATTTGTTGTATCTTTATAGGAGAATGAATTAGGTTAAAAAAAATTGGGCTTTGTTGATGGATTTGAGATTGCTTGGAAGTGAAGAAAGGAAGTTTCTATTTTGGTCAAATTTTGATTTTAAGGCATTCTCTTTTGGTTTGCACAAAATTTGGATCCTTATAATGATCATAAACATCCAAATCTCATCCCAAAATAGTCCTAAAATCAAATATTTGATTTTCTAATATTTATTCTAATTAAAATTGATTTTAAATAAATTAAATCCAATATAATATAAAATAAATATAAAAAATCTGATATTATGACTTATGGGTTGTGGATTATCTTATGATCGAGTTTGGGTTAGAAAAATATGGGCTCATTTGGAAGAAACTTGAGTTTTGATCATTATTTGCTTCATACACCTCCTCAAAATTTCCCAATTTCAACAATGCATAACTCTCTCAATTTTTATCCCATGTATGTTTTCTTGGACTTTTTAGAAAGCTTAGAGTGTCCTCTAACTACTCCTTTTGGTATCATGTCCATTTGATCTTCCATGTTCAAGTTACGAGCTTTTGAAAAAAGTTGACTTTTGTTGACTTTTTAAAGGATTTGTAATGTCTTGGCTCATATCTCTCAAATGAAGCATTTTTGGACTTGACTTGTGAGACACAAAGTTGTAGGGAATTGAATTTCCTTCAAAATAAGCTTTGGATGATAAATTTTTGATGAAGCATGTGAAAGTTATGGCTGGTCAAAGTACAATTGACTTTTCCTACAAAAACCCTAATTTAGTAACTTCTGGTTCTTGATGAATTTGAGGTTTCCTTGATGAATCATGATCAAACCTTGATCAAATGATGAATTTCACCTCATAATATTAATGTTGACCTAAAATGTTGAAGTTTGACTGTATGTTGACCACATTTGACTTTTTGACCAAGTTAACTGATTTTTGGATCATCTGAGCATCTCACTGACCAAACTTGTAGGGGAAGTATTGAAACTTGACATAAGGATTATCTGAAGTATATGGGACACCATGAAGTCCACTTGAGGATTTAGAAGTCCAATTTACCTTGGGAAACTCAAAACCCTAATTTAAGATCCATTGCTTAGGAGGATGCTTTGTTTGATGAAATCATGAATCATTTTGAACAATTGAGAATCTTGTGACTATTAGGGGACATCTTGAGGTATATTGTCTTGAATATGTGAGGGAAAATTTTAGGGTACAACACTGATGTCATGACATCTTTGTCTGGTGCTGAAGACCTAATTGGATCCTTTAATTATGCGCGCATATTCTGCTATTTGTTTGCGTGTGTTTGTTGAGAATTATGAGGAACTTTATTTAGAAGGTTGTAACTCAGCATGAAGTGTTACTCTCAGAATATTTTATATGATTTTTATATTTGTTCCTTTATTTTAGGAATTAATTATATTAGATTAAAACTGATGTGCAATAGCAGCGGGCCCATGCCCATGATTCGTCTTCTACTTAAAGGTTGCAAAACCATATTTGAAGAGATAGAGAATAAGGATTGAAGAGTGTTACAAGTATTAGGGTTTTACGTGTTTTAGTTTGTTTGTGAGCCAAACAATTATCATGTTGATGATTTTATTGGACTAGGTTTATTGAGTTGTATGTTGTCCACTCAAAGCTTTTAAGCAAGAGTGTTTTGTACTTGACTGAAGCTATTAAGCAAGGTCAAGGATTGTCTTTGAAGTGTGTCTTGTTTTTCTTAGTTGTTAGTTTGTTATCACAGATGTGATTGAAGGGGAGTGAAAGATGTCTCTTATCTAAGAGTTCTTAGGTAGAAATTGCATTGAATAGTGATTAAGTGAAGTGGGTAAACTAAGTGGTTTAACTCTGATTTGATACTACTAATAATGATTTCCTCCCTGACTTGGTAGCCCTCATAGTAGGTTTATTTGCACCGAACTGGGTTAATAATTTCTTGTCTCTTTTATAATTGTTTTTGTTTATTTGACTTGTTCATTTTAATCTGTCAGATATTAGTGTCGTAACATCTCATTCAGCATCTCATATCTGCTTCCAGAATTTCAATTGGCATCAGAGCAGGCACCCTGCCTGTTTTCTGGGTGAGATCTAGGGGAAGTATTTTCTGGTACAATGGACAAGGATGGAGGATTTGGGAATAGACCACCCATTCTGGATGAATCTAACTATGACTACTGGAAACTTTGTATGATTGCTTTCTTAAAGTCTTTGGACAAAAAGGCATAGAAAGTTGTAGACAAAGGATGAGAACATCCTCTCATATTGGAAAAGATGGATCAAAGACTTTGAAGCCTGAGGAAGAATGGAGCAAAGAGGAGGATGAGTTGACTCTAGGTAATTCTAAATCCTTAAATGTGTTGTTCAATGTAATTGATAGAAACATATTCAGGTTGGTGTACCATTGTGAATTGGCCAAGGAGGTTTGGGATATTCTCAAAACTAATCATGAAGGAACTTCCAAGGTCAAGATATCAAAACTTCAGATGCTCACTACAAAATTTGAAAATCTGAGAATGAAAGAAGATGAGACTATTCATGATTTTCACATGAATATTCTTGAAATTACTAACACTTCAGGAGCTTTAGGAGAAAAAAATGTATGGTAAAAAGCTTGCGAGGAAAATTCTCAGATCTCTTCCCAAAATATTTGCTATGAATGTTACTGCTATAAAGGAAGCACATGACATCTGCAATATGAACGTTGAAGATCTCATTGGATCTCTTCAAACATTTTAAATAAGATTCAGTGATATATCTAAAAAGAAGAATTAAAGCATAACCCTTGTTTCTAATACTGAAGAAGAAGTAGAAGAATGTGAGATGGAAACTGAGGAAAGCCTGATAGAAGCTCTAGCCATGATTGGAAGACAGTTTAACGAAGTTATGAAAAAGATGAATATGAATTCAAGACCTAATGTCAGGAACATCTCATTTGACATCAGTAGATCCCATGATTCTAGCAGAAGGACAAAGCCAGAAGAGAATTCAAATCAAAGAAAAAGAGTTCAATGTCATGGTTGTGAGGGTTTTGGCTACATTAGAGCTAAATGTCCTACTTATCTTAAGAAACAAAAGAAATGTCTATCTGTTTCATGGTCTGATGGAGATTCTGAAAGTGATTTTGAAGAGGAATCAACTAAACATATCACTGTTTTGATAGGGACATGTATTTCTGATGATGAATCTAGTGAGGATGAGCTAACCTTTGAAGAAATTGCAGCATCTTATAGAAAGCTATGTCTTAGAAGTGCACAAGTGATTCAAGAAGGAGCGAAGCAGAAGAAGCTCATAGTAAAACTGGAGGTTGAAAAGGAAGAACGTCTAACAATAATATCCAACCTGAACAAAGAAGTCATCATGCTGAATTCCAAACTTGATCAAATAACCAAATCCATATGAATGCTGAACAGTTGATCTGAAACACTGGATGAGATTCTTCAGATTGGAAAGAATGCATGCGACTTATTTGGCATAGGGTTGATGGTACCAAAAACATCTCTTCAAGTAGCACTCAACCTGAACTCAAGTATGATGTTGCAAATCAGATGTCAAAACCAATATCTCAACATCACGGTAAAGGAATATCAAATCATCAAAGGAGAAGATATCAAAGATGGAGATGTCATTATTGTGGCAGATCTGGTCACATAAAACCCTTATGTTACAGACTTCATGGGTATCCTAATCATAATCCTCAGCCTAGACCTAAACAAAACATGATCAAGAAACAACAATGGGTTCTTAAGGTTGTTGCCTTTATAGCTCATACTTCTCTTAGAGTATCAGCTAAAGAGGATTGGTATTTTGATAATTGATGCTCTAGACATATGACTGGAATAAAAAATTTCCTGGTTGGCATCAAATCTCATTCTACCAGCTTTGTGACTTTTGGTGATGGAGCTAAAGGAGAAATCAAAGGTGTTGGAAACTGGAGTGTTCAGGAGTTCCAAATCTTGATGGTGTTTTTCTTGTGAAAGGATTGACTGCTAATCTTATCAAAATCAGTCAATTATGTGATCAAGGGTTTAATGTCAACTTCACCAAATCCGAGTGTGTGGTTACAAATGAAGGAAATGATCATGAGGGGAGTCAGGTCTAGAAATAATTGTTACCTATGGGTCAATCAGGATCCTAGTTACTCATTTGTATGTTCCTTAGCCAAAGAAGATGAAGTAAAATTGTGGCATCAAAAACTGGGTCATCTTCATCTAAAAGGGATGAAAAGGGTTATATATATGGATGATGTAAGAGGAATTTCAAAGCTTCAAATTGATGAAGGAAGAGTTTGTGGTAAATATCAAGTGGGCAAGCATACCAAGATGCCACATCTGAAGATTCAACATCTTACTACCTCTAAAGTTTTGGAGTTATTATACATGGACTTGATGGGTCCCATGCTGGTGGAAAGCCTTTGTGGGAAGAGGTATGCGTATGTGGTGGTGGATAACCCCTTAGACCCAATCTATGGTCTTCCTCTTTTGTCCTTACTATCTTTACCAATTCACCATTCTACCCTAACTCCTAATTTTCCCATTATTTTATCTATCCAATAATAAAATTATTCAATATAATATAATTTCCTTAAATTAATATTATGCTCAATAATAGAATACTTATCTTCACACCAAAACCCAACAAATCCAATTTAAATAATTAAATAAAAATTGGGACATTACAAAAAGGCGTGCTGAGGAACAGGGACAACGTCCTCGACCAAAGCCCTTATTCAAAGTGACTCATATCGTCGACCTCAAGGATACGCCCGAAACTCCGACGGGGAGAGAAATTCGTAAACGAAAAACTCCCAACCCACGTCGAGAAGGTCATCCTAAATGTTAAAACTCAGAACTCCAGTTGAACTTCAACCAGAGCCACCATAGGAAGACAAGAAAACGCCTTTACAGGCTCAACTCGTTGCGACGACGACAAGCGACAACTAGCATTCTGCAGACGAAGACGAAAACATCGCGTCTAAAGTTGGCAGTTCCATCGGAGAATACTAATAGTTCCACTAAAACAGTCATCTAAACCCTAAGGGCAACTCTAAACCACATGCATTTTCACTAAGGAGAGGTGACAAGTTATCCTAAATAAGAAAAGATGCAGAAACTTACGTGTTTTGGAAGCCGCGAGTGTGTTCAGATGGTTATCTTCGGTAAGTGCAGCGGCAGACGACGGTTTGCGGTGGAAGTCCAAGAACTAGAGAGCTTGATCAGTGTCGAGCAGAGAAGTAATGGGAAAAAAGTATGAAAATGACTTGCTTTGTCCTATTTATAGGTGTTATTAGCACGTGCGCGAGCACGTGCGACCTAGGGTCTGTGAACGACGTTATCATGACCTATAAGCAGACCTAGACTAGCCATCATTACGTATTAAATATGCACATTTCCCAAGACACACGCGTCAGGAAACTCTTCATCATCATCATTCAGTTGTTGATCTCCCCGTCCGTCGAGCACGACACAACACCCAGGACTATCTAAACAAGTCCCCAGTCGGGCAGACGGCGAAACTTTACAGGACACATGATTCATCTCCCGAGAAGTGAGCTGCCCTTAACTCATCCTTTTTGCGACCAGAAGCAACGACTTGGGAGGCTCCTATTCCGGACTGCCCAAGTGACTAGGCATTGCCCAATCCACTCCTGCATCCAACACGACCCAATAACCCAATGTTAAAGGAACCCACTGGCTCTCTCCATAACGAGGTTGCATATGGTCGGTCTCCTCTGCTCCTTTCAGACTTCTGCCCGACATCTGGGGGAAGTCACCCAGATTCAGCCAAGGATAGCTCCTGCTCGGTTCACCGTGCCAATGGCTAGTTTCTGATAGTTACGTATTTGTGGGGGATCCACGATCCAGACTCAAAATAGGGACCAATGGCCAAACGCTGTAAGCACTATATAAATCCTCTCACATGAGAGGACCAGACATCCAATATTAACTATAACAATACACTCTCATGTACTTGTTCATTCTTCTGCTCCTCCTCTTCTCGACGATCGATTATCATCAACAACGTCCGTGACCCACACAAGATTCTGATCACCAGGAACGATCAATTGAATCTTTTATTTTATCAGTTTAATATTTCATTCAACTTATTTGTTTTTATTTAGTTATATTGAAATCAATTGTGTGTAATATAAATAAAATAATTATTGAAAGAATAAAAGGTGATTTAGTGGAATGAATAGTAATAAACAATTAAATAAATAAAAAGAATAAAAGGTAAATTAGTGGAATGTATAGTAATATATAATTAAATAAATAAAAAGAATAAAATATAAATTTGTGGGATGAATAGTAATAAATAATTAAATAAATAAAAAGAATAAAAGGTAAATTAGTGGTATGAATAGTAATTAATAATTAAATAAATAAATATAAAAATATGAAATTATAAAGATGTCAAAATTATTAAATAATTTAACAAAGCTTTTATATATAAAATATTCAAGAAACAATAATTGATATATATATATATTGATATATTAGCGAAAATTTAATAGGTGAGATGTGAGAATAAATAAACAATAGTCAAAATAAATAAATAAAAAGTTAAATAAAAGATAAGTCAAAATTTATTTAAGATCATTTTTTTCGAATTAATAATAGATTTAATGATTCTATTATCAACTAAAAAAATTAAAAAAAAATTATAATAAATTAATATATAATTTAATTTCCAAAGTAAATAAATTTGCTTCGGCTCTCAATATGCTTTGAGTCAATTTTGAAAATATATTATATCTATAAAAAAATATACACCAATTAATATATTTAATTATGCAAAAAAAACGTTGATTCTTTCCCAAAATAGTTAATAATTACTATAAGTATTGCTTATACTGAACATAGTTTTTCAAGATTAAAATTAATAAACTTTTATTTAGATCAATCATATATCCATAAAGATTAAATGTGTTGATTTAATTATTTATTAAAAAATTACTATGAGAATAAAAAATTACAATAATTTAGTATTTTAAAAAATCCAAAAAAAAAAATTATTGGTTGAGAGGGGCTTACTTGCAATTAGAGATCACGCACAATAATATAAATAGAAATAATCAAATTTCAACTTTATGATAAGAATTTAAGAGAGCAAGTGGGAAAACCAATTGACACACGAAAGATTTCATGAAAGCAATCTATGTTCAGACCACTACGCTAATTTGCAAGCTTTACTCGTCTATTCTAATATGTCGTCTATTACAATCCCATATAGATAAATTGAAGTTGAAATATTGGAAGAAGAAAAAAAAGAAAAGGAAAGCTCTTTTTTTTCCGGAAACAAATTGGTGAAACACACAAAAACAAATATAATGCTTACTATTATTAAAATATTTAACTTTACTTTATTTTAGTTAGGAATCCTAGTTGCTTACAAATAATTAGATGGTAATTTCTCAACAATTAATTCTTTAATGTAATAAAAAATGGCATGACAAATAAATCCACCTCCTCCCGACTCCGATCTCTTAATTTTAAAATTAACAGAAAAATACAACTTAATAGGAGATGGATGCAGGGTGCGGGGCGGGTCGGAGATACTAAATAATAATGTTTATCCTTTCGTATCAACTCTGCCCCATGTTATCTGTTAAATTATTTATTTATTTTTAATTTTTAATAATTTTATTATTTATTTGTACTTCTTAATTTTATAATATCATATTTATTAGAAATAATAATTATTTTTATAAAATGCAAATTAAATAAAAATGTCAAGCATAAAATTATCGATTATTCGTATATTTTTATTATTATTGAAAATAATATAATTTAAAAAATACATATATAATTTATTGATTGGATCCGAGACTGACACAGATAAATTTGTTCTAGATTGCAGACGGGGGAGATCAATTATTAATCTCGATCAAATTTAGTGGTGATGACAGATTTGAGTCTAGAAGGTGAAGGCGAATCTAGGATTCAACTTAAACTCGTCTCTGCTCCATTCTGTTATTATGCCTGATAAAAAAATTAATTTCTAATAGAATTTGCAAAAATAATTTTAAAAACAAGCTTAACTAAAATTTCCAACATAATGAAAACTGAGATTTGGATCCTCTTTAGTATCTTTTTGTCATGCTAATCATTCTGCTTTGATATAATGGTTGAGAAAAAAGAAGATAAAAATCTGCAAATAAACAAAATCAAATGTTTAGATTAAACGTCCGTTTGTTTTAGCTTTAAAAGAATAAATTTTTATTTTATTTTCAAAAATGATTTTGTAAAATGATTTTTTAAAATATTATAAAAAAATTATATTTATTTTTTCTAAATTATAAAATTAATTATCAAAATATAAAAATATACGGAATATCTATTTTTTTTGACAAATGTGGCGTGAAATCCATTCATTATTATCTTATCCGAAAAACGTCAGTCACCGATTACCAACGGAAATGGGCCCACGAGAAATTTTCACCATTGCATCACTTTGGGATGCTAATCTTATCTATACATTTTTTTTTCCTTCTATGAAACTAATCTTATCTAGTTTGCTAAATTCCACTTTTACTTTTTTTGACAATAAATTAATTTTGATATGCTCGCATTGATTGATAATTTGATGTAACACTTTGACAATTTCAGTTTAGGATAACCTCATATGTACTTTTCATTTTTAGGAAAAGTAGGATAACAACCTACTGAACCTTATTATCAAAATAACATACTTTTCCAATTTTATTTCCATTTTATCATTATTTATAATTTAATTCCTAAACAAAAAAATAAGGTATATTGGGAAAATTCCCATCTAACAGTATTATTTAGTTTTAGAATATACACAAGACTTACTTTATTTTAATATCAACCAAATCATCAGTGTTATTTGTTAATAGGGGTATAAAATTTCTCTCCTATTTTTATTTAATGTATCAAAACCTTTGAACATTAGTAAACGCGTCAAAAAATTTAAAATTTTATTATTATTATTATTTTTTTTTTTTAATTTGTTATAAGAGTTAGTAATAACAAATTTTTTTAAGTAGATTTACTTGAATAATTTTGATGCAAACTAAAAGTGAAGCTAGACAACCCTTTAAGATTTTTTTTCTTCTTCTTGAAATTCAATTTAAAGCTAGATTGAAATGTTTGAGAAATAGTTATGTGTTAAGTGCCATCAATAAAAAAAAGAAAGGAGTTGTTGAGAGGAAGGAAACACAACGTATTCAAAATGTTGCAAGAATTGTCTTTTCAATTTAAAAATTCCACTGATTTGTGACATTTTAGAGTTTAAGTTCGTCTTATAAATAGAACACCTAGCTATCTTTTAAGAATGTTGATCCCTTTACTTTGTCGTATAATTATCCTATAAGGATATAACTTAATTACATTCGGAATTATTTGATTGTTTAACCAATGCAGTCACCATCCAGAATCATAAAACTAAAATTATTTGTTAAATGATATTATTGAATGTACTTTAGGTTAGACTAAAATTTTGTTTGTCCTAAGTTGTAGTTATTAAAGATTGAGTTTTACGTGTTAGAATCAAAGTTTGACCTAATTTATTCTATAAAATTGGTTGGTAAGGTGGAGATTGTCACTCTATTTAAATTCTTTGTGAGTTATATATTTAGTCAATGTGAGATTTGAGTTTTTTTCAATACACCCCCTTGCACCAAACACATCTTGGACTTGGTGCGCATATTGAGGAAATTGAACCTTGTTGTACCCCTACAACTGTCCCTATACCCCTATACAATTTTTTTGGACGAAATTGTCCTGATATAAATAGTTTTTATTTCAAAAATTTAAATTTTTTCTGATCATTTTCGCAAGAAACAAACTCTTTCCAAAAAAAATTTCATTTTTTTTTCTCTCGGATAACTCAGCCTTGCTACTTCTGGTTCAGAAAATTTACACACCGGATAACTTAAGTAAGCTAAATCCGGTTCACTTTTTTAAAATTTAGAAACCAGATGTAGCCTCTATGCTACTTTCGGTTGATGTTTTTTTTAAATACTCACTGGATGTAGCCTTTATGCTACTTCCGGTTGAGGCATTTTGTGAAAATACACACCGGATGTAGCCTCTATGTTACTTCTGGTGTGTTCAGTAAATTTTTTATTTTTTTATTTTTTTTATTTGTTCATTTTTTTTTCTTTTCTTTACAATGTCTTGAATCAGATGGCGCGACGAATTTGTGAGATGACGAGGTAAGGCAACCTATAACCTTTCAATAGTGAATACCATTTATTTTAATTTTTAGTTGATAATAACATATTATGAATCATTTTCAGGAGAGACGACCGAAGAAGGAGCTTAAGGTTGTTGCACATGGCCGCAAACTTATAGGATGAATTTCATTGATGCTCCCACCTCAGATAGAGGAATGGATATCTCAGTTAGGTCTATCGTCTCTTCAGAGGACCAGTTTGTCCAGGATCGATACGAACCTCCTATCTGCATTTGTCGAGAGATGGCATCACGAGACTTCGTCTTTTCATATGTTGTTTGGCGAGATGACCATCACACTGGACGATGTATCCTGCCTCCTTCACACACCTATTAGAGGAGAGCTATTTATCACTACAGAAGGCATTACTGACTCAGATGCCATCAGTCTTGCTATTCGTCTGATGGGTATTCTGTTGGAGGATGCAGTCGAGGAGGTCTGTGCATCCAGAAGTCCATATTATAGACTTGAGTGGTTGAAGACTCAGTTTGTTCGTCTTCGGTCTGAGGGGAGATTTGATTGTGCGGCCAGAGTGTATATGTTGTTGATACTTGGCTGCACTATTCTTACAGATAAGACTTTTACTCTTGTAGAGGCAAAGTATTTACCCCTGTTTGAGGACCTGGGCAGATGTGGTAGATACTGCTGGGGAGCTACTGCACTTGTCACACTTTACAGATACCTCGGAGATGCTTCATTTTATTCGTGCAAGCAGCTTGGTGAATATGCCACTCTTCTACATGTACAAATATTTTATTTTAAGTTAATTTATAATTTTCATTTTATGTAGGTACAAATATTTTATTATAATACGTTTAACTGATAAATTTCATATTTTGATGACAGTGTTGAATTCACGAGTATTTCCCAACTATTGGGAAGAGAGTCAGCTCGAAGATTTCTGGTGGTGCTGGTTCTCGACTTCCGAGGGAGATGAAGTGGTGCTACAAGCAATCGTCGACGAAGGTTGACGATATCATTATGGTACTATCCATAATCAACACAATCGGGAACATATTCAACAATTTCAGAGTCTGGATGAGCTCAGAAGATGTCTTTCACAACTTCTGATTCAACTTTTTTCCTACTATAATAAACATAATTCGATTCATAAATCAACTTAAGCAAATGTTGTATTTTTGTTCTACTTCCCCTGATTTTTTTCCTCAACCTTACTCTTAGTTTATATATCTGGGTGATTCGAGTCACATTGTTTGGATCTCGCTCTTGCAAAGACAACAATATATGTCTTGGAGGAACACGACGTTTTGACAAATCTAAAATATGTTGTTGGTCATCTTCAGTGAGCCGGCTAACAAATGCATGACCTTCATATCTATCAGGTAAACCATGGTTGTGAACTCCACATTTTACATCGATTTTCCAACCAAAACCATCCTTTGAAGGTGTTGATCTAACTTTGAAAGGACACTCACATCTTTTGGAAGCACTTTGTGTTTCGCTTTCTCGTTCTTTGTCCTTTCGACCTCTATCGCAGCGAAATATAACTTTGTCACTTCTTTCTCTCTTGCCTGTCTTTGTGTCCTAATGAGTGATTATAATAGTAACCCTATTTAGGAGTCCAACCTCCCTTATCCATCGAGTCGCCTCTTCTCTTGTAGGAAATTTTTGTGTTGTAGAGAATATCTCTGTAGTATCTAATTTTGAGTCATCCTTCGCACAGATCATCAAAGGCAGGTTCTTGTCTCCTAAAAAAATTGGAAATATTATTAATATAAAAATAAATAAAAAACGAACCGGAAAACCCAGTCTTGCTACTTCCGGTTAAGAAATTCCACAACCGGATAACACATGCGTGCTACTTCCGATTTGGAAATTTTCTGAACCGGAAAACGTAACAATGCTACTTCCGGTTTGTAATTTTCTAAACCGGATAATTCACCATTGCTACTTCCAGTTTGTAAATTTCTCAACCGGATAACTTACCCATTGTACTTCCGGTTCATCTTGTCCAATGTTAAAAAATATTATTTTTTTACTCTGACTTCGCGGTAAAATTTGTATATTATTAATTAAATATATTTTTTATTTGAAACAAAACCCGCAAACCCAATCCAAACCAACTCATAAATGAACGGGTCGATTCAGGTTGATTTTGATAATAAAATTATGGGTTGGGCGACGAATCCAACCCATTAAAGTGTGAACGGGTTGGATAACGTGTGTAACACCCTTTCTACCCCATCACAAATCAAACAATTTCAAATCAATTATCAGAGTACAATTCATTAAAAGGGCATCACTTTTACTTCAAAAACTCAAATCGTCAAACATGACATAGAGTCCTGTCCCGTAACACGGGTTCATAAAATCATGAAAACAACATGAATCTTTTCTTCATAAATATACAGTGGAAAAACAAATAAGTCATAAAATCATCTTTAATAAAACAAAACTCATAACTCGTCCAAAAATAACATTTTATCAAAATATTTAAACAAAATTCAACATCTTAATCCAACTAAAGCATAAACACGCAAACGAATCTCATCTCGATGTTACTGGACACAGAGCATGACTCCACTTCTAACTAACTTGACGTCTCACTATCTCTGAGTCACGCACGCACCGAGCCAACCTTGATTATCTGCAGGATGACATAAAAGACCATCACCAGAAGGCAAACAGGGTGAGTAAATTCACATTCCATAATATAATATAGAAATAAGAATTTAAAACAAAACAACAACAATTCAATTACAGCTCATTTATACATATCTTCATCATCATCATCATCATCACGTCATAGAAATATTCATCATGCTCATTTACTACACGTCATCAAATACGTCTCATCATTACACAAAACATCAATGCACTCATGCTATGTCATTTAGAATGAAATGCAACCTCTTAATAATGCACGTGGTACCAAAACATCCTCAAGTAATGGACATTGGGCCATCAATCCTCCCCTAAGGGAGCACATCATAAACATCATATCACTTCAATCCACACAATGTGATTAGAGCTACCAATGGACCTAAGTCCCCTCATAAATTCAATGCCATGAATGCAAGATGCAATATACATACATCATCATCAAAACATCATAACATTTCATCCGCATTCATTATTAAACAAATCATTCCTCATACTCATTTATAACATCATGTACATACTCATGGAATATCATAAAACGCACTCATCCTACATCATATCCCTACATCATGAAATTATACATCATAACTCGAAGAACATCAAACAATTCATCATACATCACTTAATTACTAACTCTACTCATATAGCCTCCAAGACACATCATGTGACAACTCTACAACGTCATGGAAACCTAGAACATACTACCTTAAAAACAGTTTTTAAAATTAAAACATTTTTCCAAGTTTTTCAGGGCTCGCTAAGCGAGATATCATGCTCGCTAAGCGCCCAACTCACTGACTCTTCTCACTAAGCGAGCTTCACTATTTCTGCAGAATTCTTCTGCGATTTCAGCCTTCTCCTTCTGCGACAAAACCCCTCCAAAACCCATAATTTCTACAACATCACATCAGAAAACCTCATTAACAACAACATTCATCATAATAACATCATATACATCATGTACATCATTGTATTCTCAAAATCATCATGAATTCATCATTAACAACACAAAATCATCAATCAAAACCCTATTCCCTAAATTACACCACAAAACACCCAATTTCATTCCCACATTATATTATCGAAAGGAAAATACTCCCCATACCTTTATTTCTGTATGCTTTTGATAAACTCTTCGCAATTCCTTCCAAACCTCAAGCCCTAACTTCTCTTCTTCTCCAGAGCTCTCTTCCTTAAAGCGTGATCGTTCCAAATGATCGTACTCTCCAACTTTCCCTTCTTTTGTCACTCTTTACCCTAGGACCTCTATTAGTCTTTCCCCATAAAACCCTCACTTATTCTCCACCAAAAGACCACAATGCCCTTATCCTCTAATTCCTTTTATTTTATTTTATTTAATCTCAAATAATCAAGTAAATCACATATACTTAATTATTCTAATTATTATTAAAATATTAAGTTATCCATAAAACTTCACAAACATCAAATAACCTCATAAACATCAAAATTCACAAGAAAAACACATCAGTATAATTTAAAATCGACTTTGGGGTGTTACAACTCTCCCCCACTTAAGAATTTCCGTCCTCGAAAATGTACCTGAAGCAAATAGCATCAGATACAAATCTTTCATCTGATCCTCACGCTTCCAAGTCCAATTATCACCAGCTGGTCCATCCCACCTTCACAAAGGCAGTCTCTTTACCTCTTAATCATTTCATTTATCTACCATTTAATCGCACTAGCGAAACCTCTACGGTCAAATTATCACTTACTCGAACATCATCCATCTGAATCACATGCGACGAATATGCAATATACTTCCTCAACTGTGACACATGAAACACATCATGCAAATTCGCAAGTGACGGTGGTAGTGTAATCCTATATGCCACTTCTACGACCCTCTGTGAAATCTGATACGGTCCAATGAAATGCGGAGTGAGATTTCTAGACTTCAAAGCTCTCCCAACACCAGTCACTGAAGTAACCCTCAAGAACACATGATCTCCTTCTTGAAATTCAAGTGCTTTCCTGCTCTAATCATGGTAAATCTTTTGACGACTTTGCGAAGTCTTCATTCTCTCTTGAATCATCTTAATCTTTTTCGTCATCTCTTGCACGATCTCAGGTCCGAGCACCGCACTCTCTCCTGATTCATACCAATAAAATGGAGTCATACACCGCCTCCCATACAATGCTTCATACGGAGCCATACCAATACTCGCATGAAAACTATTATTATAAGTAAACTCATTCAACGATAAATGACTATCCCACGCACCTCCATAATCCAACACACGAGCCCTCAACAAATCTTCTAAGGATTGGATAGTCCGTTCTGTCTGACCGTCCGTCCGTGGATGATAAGCATAACTCATCCTCAACTTAGTCCCGAAAGCATCTTGCAAACTCTTCCAAAATCTCGATGTAAACCGGAGATCTCTATCTGACACAATACTCGATGATATTCCATTCAACTTCACAATCTCATTAATATACATCTCTGTTATTTTCGACATAGAATGATTAATTTTCATCGGCAGGAAATGCACCGACTTAGTTAATCGATCAACAATCACCCAAATGGAATCATTTCCATTCACCGTCTTTGGCAACCTTGTCACAAAATCCATAGAAATGCTATCCAATTTCCATTTCGGAATACTCAACGGTTGCATCATACCTAAAGGAATTTGATGTTCAACCTTCGATTTTTGATAAACCAAACAAGCATGCACAAACTCTGCAACATCTTTCTTCATACTCGGTGTCGCTCCCGATAAATGGGAATGGCCCAAATAAAGGTACAGACGCGAACGGTCGGCGAAAGGAGGTATGTGAGAACACACAGGAGTGAACTCACAGGGAATGAAAAGAGTCGCCAGCTAGGCATTTTTATCCCGGAGGAAAGGCAATGCTGCATAGACCTAGAAAGATATGGATAAGACGGTTGCGAACCAGAGAGGCTGAGAAAGGGGGTTGGTTACAACCTGGGAAGGTATTAGCACCCAGATTGTCCGCCGTACTCGACGGGATCCACGCTTAAAAGATTTGTGTTTTAAAGGGGTAGTGTCAGTGCAATCTGTGTATAAGGAGGCTGGAAGAAAATGTACAGGTGTCAGTGTAAAAGAAGTGTGAAGTGTAAGAGAAGTGTCAGTGTAAGAACAAGAATGAAATGCTCATGACTATGAGGCTTTAAAAGAATGAAGCTGGAAGGAGGGGGGATATACAGAGACTTTTGTTCGATAACTGTTAAGTTATGCCTACGTATCCTCTCGTGCAATGAGGAAGTCAGAACACCGTAGTTCGACCCAAAGAGACTGAAAGATAAATTGACTTGTGAACTGCTTACTTGTCTATGCTCAAGTGTATGACCTGTCTGGCTCAGGTGCAAACTGTCTTGCATTAGACGGAAGAAGCAAGTTCTCGTTTATGAGTGAATGAGATGAGAAAAGAATCCCGGAGGAGACGATTATTGTTTGTTTTTTGTGTTTTCAGTCTTTTATTGCTTTTTGAAGTTTGTCATAAATTAATGAGCTTAAGCCTAAACCAATGGATTTAGTAGACTCATCACATCTTCCCTCTGATTAGGGGTAATGAGAATACCTTAAGTGTGAAGTCAGCTTCTCACACTTAATCACCTTTGATGCAGGATTACGATCATTAACCTACTTGTGATTATTTAGATGTTTTTGTTGTTTTTGTTTAGTGTTGAGTAATGAGATTAAGCCATAATCAGGGATTAAACAGACTCATTACACCATCCTAATAGAAGGATAATAGATGAGAATGTTTAAGCTGAGGAAAGCTCCTCAACTTAATCCATGATTAGGGATTAAACTCATGACAAAACAAAGCCTTTATTAGATGGATTTTAATTAGTGATAAGATGATGAAGTGAATTTTATGATTTGTAAGACAACTTGAGGGGGACTTGTCCATTAACACTAGGGTTAGTCCTTCTTAACCATTTAAGGAAGAATTAGAACCCTAATGCAAGGCCCAAGTTACAAGTGTGAAGTCTTGATGATTATTATGTGAATTGATTAAAGGATTTAAACACATTAAGGGTTTAACACTTAGGATTAAAGTTATACACTCCATCCTAATAGAAGGATGCAGGCATAAGCTTAATCACAAAGCCTTAAAGCCTTTAGGGTTTAGTCCCTGATTATGAGATGAGAAGAGAAGACTCAATGAGACACAAAGGTAAAACTAAGTTGAGGACTAATCAAAACCCTAATCATTGTCATGCTTGGTTGTTCCTAAGGTTTGTGAGGTTTACAAGAGAAGTCTTCAATGGAACCACCAGGAAGCAGATGAAAGGATCAGGAGAAGCAAAGTAACTTGCTTCATTTAAGAAGACAAGTCACTTGAAGAAAGAAAGTAAGAAGAAGGAGAATGAGCAAGCTCAATCTCAAACTCATAACAAAATGCAGCAAAGATGCATAAAAGAGATGAAAAGAAATTGTGAGAAGTGAAGGCAAATTCACTTCTCAAAGAACTTACCACCTGAAAAGTTAGTGAAAGGAATGCAATGCAATGCAAAATGGAATGAAATGGCAAGATGCAAATCAGAACCAGAAGCATATATGAGATGATAATGATGCTATGAGATGATGCAAACATGAATCAAGGCATGAGAATGATCATACAAACATGTGGATGCAAATGAAACAAGTTTAGAACCATGAACATACATGAAAAGTTATGATATGCAAATGACATACAACATGGCAAACACATGATGCAATGATCAAACATGCTTTCAATATGTCTTAGGATGTTCAATGAATCAAATGGATGCACAAAATGCTATGGCAAGTTAAGGTATGCAAGCAAATGCAAGATGAATGCAAATGAAAGCCCAAATTAGGGTTTATGATCAATGCAACAAACAAAAACCAAAATCAGAAGCAAGCATCAAGATAAAAAATTGAAAATGCACTCAAAGGGAACCTAATCCTATACTAACTCACTGCCCAAAGGAGAGGTTCCAACTCTTAACCTAATTAGGGTTATGAATTTTCTAAGTTTTCTAGGGTTTTAGGGTACCTTAACAAGAAAAATGCCAAACAAATGGAAAATGAAAGATCAAATCAAACCAATTTAATCTCACAAACTACATGCTAAACACAATGCAATGCAAAAAGAATCAAAGTCCAACTCTCAAAGGTTAGGCATAAATGATTTTTTGAAGTTTGGATCAAAATAATGCCTTGAAATGATTTTAATTCCATGAAAAATTCTCAAAAGACATCAAGATCAAAAAAGAAATTTAGTTTGAGGGTTGGACAATGTTTCTAAATGATTATGAAGGTTTCATGAATTTTTTGGTGATTTTTAAATACCTGAAAGTATTTTTAATTAATTAATTCTCATTAATTAATTAAAAATAAACTTTTAACTGATTTAAAAATATTTTTAAATGCAAAAAAATAAAAATAAAAATGTTTTTGGTTTCTGAAAATTAATAAAAGTGTGTATAAAAAATTTCAGAATTTTTGAAAAGGTTTTACTATTTTTAAATAAATGGACAAATTAAATGAATAAAAATGAAAATAAAACTAATTAAATGAGAAGTATGCAGGATGAAAGGCTCAGATTGAAACTGGGAAAGGGTAGTTTGACTTGGCGCGTGATCCAATGGTTACAATTCAAATCTGGATAAATTAAGTTTATGAATTAATTAAATGGGATTAATTAAGTTAATGGAGATTAGGGTTTCTGAGGATGCATCCTGGCCACTCAAACACGCGCCAGTCAGCCTAAGTCAACGGATCCAACGTACCAAATTCAAACATCAATTAATTACAGGGATTAGGGTTAATGATTCTCAGGTGGCCGGAGAAGACTTCCGGTCGCCTTCTCCGGCGAACCAAAACCCTAGGTTTCACCACAAGCCACCCCACTTCAAATTAAACGCAGGGAAATGATCCTCTAACATCCTAGAACACAAATCAACCCTCAAACAACATTTAAACTCCATGAATCAGGCAAATCGAAGCAAACATTTTTCACGGGAGAAATTTCAGAGCATCAATAAATCCTTATTTTTCACTCATTTTCAATTTCAAGCACATCATTATGATCAGCACAACATACACTTTCATTTTATGACAAGAAAAACAAGTTCTGAGACAAAAGTTCTTGAGCTATACCTGAGATGGAAGCTTCTGGTTCTGGGCTTTCTGGGCTGTTCCTTGGTGCAAACTCACTCCAATGATCCCCCTTGTGCTAATGGCAAGCTTGGATGGAGTTTAAACAGGCTATTTTGAGAGGTTCAGTTCTGGTGCATCAGAAAATGAGGTTCTTATGTGGGCTGTTTCAGATCATTGTGAGGGGTGGGACTTGTTCTATGAATGATTTCTGGTTGATTGGTGAAGATAAAATGAGTGTTTGATGGCTGTGGAAGGAGATTCGAAGAGAGGAAAGTTTTGACAGATTTTTGTGGAGGCTGTGTTGTGTCTTGTTTCAATGGCCAATGCATTGCTATAACACTCCCAAGATGTGTGAGTAGCCTGTGGAGCAGGTCAGTAGGGGTGGCTGATCACTATTCCAAGAGTATGGGGGTTTTGGCCAAAAAGTCAAGGTGATTTGTACTTGCAGCATGGGCTATGGCAGAAGCAGTCTAAGGGCATGTCTTGCTTCAGCTTGAGTCAAGGATGACCCTTGGATTGCTTGTGAATGTCTGCAGCATGTGGATCATGAGTTGTGATAGATTTTGCAACTTGCCCACTTATGTTTTCTCATGATTTTTGGTTATGCACATGAGGTACTTCTTGCTGAATTTTGGTGTGTGATACTTCATTTGATCATGGCAATGCATAGAAACCAATTAGTGATCACACAACTCATGGGAGAATGATTTTGCAAAAAATCCCTCTTTGCATTTCCATGTAAAATAACTTATGAAAATGTGAAAATCAAGGCAAATGAATGAGAAATCTCTTGGGCCAATTCTGATTTTAGGTCATATGTAGCAAGGGTATGATGATTAGAGGTCATTTTGAAGTCACATAAAGGCTTGTCATGAGAAATTGCAAGTTTTCCATTTGGTGCATAACTTGAAATTTAGTGATTTTTTGTCAACTTTGATGAGCTATAACTTTTGATCCAAAATGAATTAGGTCATGTTCTTGTACTTTTTGAAAAGGGAATGATCCATTCTACAACTTTCATGACCAAAGTTTTTCCATTTGAAGCTTCTTTGAATCAAAAAGTAAAGGTTGAAAAAGTTGCTTAAAATGACAATTTCATTAAAAGTCAAACTTGCCCAAAAAGTCAACTTTGCAAAAACTTGAAATTCTTGAATTTTGTAAGCTTCTAACATCTTCCATGATCAAATAAAGATCATATACAATCAAAATGATGAAGAATGTCCTTTGGTTGGGTCATTGGGGGCCTCAGATGCCCTGATTTTGCACTGACTTGCTTGAAAAGTCAACTCTTGATCAGATGACTTCCCCATGGAATTTCTTCATGAAAATTGATATGCATACTCCCTATACCATATAGAGACCAATAGAAACAAGAATGACCAAAAAAATTGGAGTTATGGCCTCTGAAACCAAAACCCTAATTTTAGGTCACCTGTGCAGTCAAGCCTGGCTCTGCTTCCATACCATTCTCAGTTCCTGTGATTCTTTGACATTCTTGACTTTGAGAGGATATAATATGATACTTGAACACACATAGACCCCTTTGAAGTGATTGTTGACCTTTGGAGTGGCTCAAGAGGCTCTTGGATTGCTCAGATCACAAACCCTAGATGCAGATGACTTAGAACCTATGCAGTGAATCAAAAATGTGATATGAGATGGTATGATTGAGTTTATGCATATGAAATGATCACAAGCCATGGTGTGAATGGGTGAGGGCAAATTTGGGGTGTTTACACTCGGCCACCAAAACAGCTTCTGCAAATCATGATACATCTTAGTAGCACCATGATGAATACTCAACCTACTTTGGTGCCCTTCATCTAGAATACTCTTCTTCAATTCTGGAATATCAGGAACACATACACGATCTCGAAACCTCATCATACCATTCTTATCAATTCGAAAATCTCCTCTGTTACCTTGGTTAATCGAGGTACTTGCTTTATTTGAATGTTAAGTTGATTGCTATTATCAATACTAGAGCTACACATTCATTTATCTCCCTTGAGTGTGCTACTAGATTGGGTTTGAAATTGTTTGATATAAATGGTAGTATGATAATAGATACTCATGTTAATGGTTCTGTGACTACTATGCTTGTTTGCTTGAATTTCCCTTTGTATATCTTTGAGAAGAATTTTGTGATGGATTTGGTGTGCTTACCCTTACACAAAATCAATGTTATCCTTGGTATGAACTGGTTGGAATTAACTATGTTTATATTAACTGTTATAATAAGACCGTGGAGTTTCCTGAGTTAGGCGAGAATGGCGAGTTAATGTTCTTATCTGCTAAGCAAGTGGATGAACTTATAATGGATAAAGACTTGATGTTTGTGGTGTTTGAATCATGGCAAGTTGATTGTGAAGCTGTCAATTTTGAATTGTCGGTAGTTTGTGAGTTTCTAGATGTATTCTCAAAAGATATAAGTGATTTACATCCGGAATATGAAATTGAGTTTGTTGTGGATTTAATACCAGGTATGAGTACAATATCGGTGGCTCCTTATTGGATGTCTGCTTCAGAGTTTAGTGAGTTGAAGAAATATTTAGAAGAATTATTAGAGAAGAATTTCATTCGACCTAGTGTTTCTCCGTGGGGTGCTCCGGTGTTGCTTGTTAAGAAGAAAGATGGTAACATGAGATTGTGTTGATTATCACAGTTGAATAAGGTGACTATCACAAATAAGTATCCACTTCCAAGGATCGACAACTTGATGGATCAAATTGTAGGTTCTTATGTGTTTAGTAAGACTGATCTGAGGTCTAGTTATCATCAAATTCAAGTTAAAGTTGATGATATCCCGAAAACAGCTTTCAGGACGACGTATGGTCATTATGAGTAAACTGTGATGCCGTTTGGAGTTTCTAATGCACCTGGTGTGTTCATGGAGTATATGAACATAATGTTTCATGAGTATCTTGATAAATTTGTGGTGGTTTTCATATATGATATCTTGGTATATTCTAAATCAGAAGAATAGCATGCAGAACATTTGAAGATTGTGTTGCAAGTATTGAGGGAAAAGAAATTGTATTTTAAGTTGTCAAAGTGTGAGTTCTGGTTGAAGGAAGTGAGTTTCCTCGGTCATGTGATTTCAAGTGGTGGAATTTCTGTGGATCCTTAAAAGATTGATGTGGTGTTGCAGTGGGAGACTCCAAAGTCTGCTACTGAGATTCGTAGTTTTCTTGGATTTGCTGGTTATTATCGTAAGTTCATTGAGGGTTTTTCTAAGTCGGCGTTGTCGTTGACGCAATTGACTCGAAAGGGTCAAGCGTATTTGTGTGATGTTGCTTGTAAGGAAAGTTTTATGGAACTAAATAAAAAGTTGAGGACTGCTCCGATGTTGGTCTTGCTAGATCCGAATGAGTCTTTTGTGATTTATTGTGACGCTTCAAAGATGGGTCTTGGTGGAGTTTTGATGTAAAATGATAAAGTAGTTGCTTACGCTTCTAGACAGTTAAGAGTCCATGAGAGGAATTACCCTACGCACGACTTAGAGTTGGCTGTTGTGGTATTTGTGTTGAAGATTTGGAGACATTATTTGTTTGGTTCGAAGTTTGAGGTATTCGGTAATCATAAAAGTATGAAATATTTGTTTGATCAGAAAGAGTTAAATATGAGGCAGAGAAGGTGGCTAGAATTGTTAAGGATTTTGAGTTTGATCTCAATTACCATCCTGGTAAAGCAAATATAGTTTTTGATGCTTTGAGTAGAAAGTCATTGCATATTTCGATGCTGATGGTAAGAAAACATGAAATGATTGAGCAGTTCAGAGACATGAGTTTATTGTGCGAGACAACTGCATGTAGTGTAAAATTGGGTATGTTGAAGCTGTCTAGTGGAATTTTGGAAGAAATCCGTATGGGCCAGAAATCTGATCTGAAATTAGTTGACCAGTTGATATTGGTTAATCAAGGTAATGAAGGTGACTTCCGAATTGATGAAGATGGATTTTTGAGGTTTCGAGGTAGAGTATATATTCCGGATATTCCTGGAATTAAAAAGAGTATTTTGGAGGAAGGACATCAATGTCGACTGACTATTCATCCTGGTGCTACTAAGATGTATTAGGATCTGCGTAAATTGTTTTGGTGCCCAAGTATGAAAAGATATATTGATGAATTTGTGTACGCATGTTTGGCTTGCCAGAAGTCAAAGATTGAACATCATAAGCCTTCAGGTAATATGCAGCCGTTGAATGTTCCTTAATGAAAATGGGATATCATTTCCATGGATTTTGTGACTGGGTTACCAAAGACTGCGAAAGGTAACAATTCAGTTTGGGTGATCATGGATAGATTAACTAAGTCATCATATTTCCTGCTGATGAGGATTAATAATTCTATTCAGAGGCTAGCTGAGATGTATATTGAAGAGATTGTGAGGTTGCATGCAATACCTTCAAGTATTGTATCAGATAGAGATCTGCGATTTATGTCGAGGTTTTGGAAGAGTTTACAAGATACTTTGGGTATTAAGTTGAAGATGAGTTCTGCTTATCATCCGTAGACAGATGTTCATACTGAAAGAACAATCCAATCTTTAGAATATTTTTTGAGGGCTTGTGTGTTGGACCAAGGAGGGTTTTAGGATAACCACACTCTATTAATTGAGTTTACATACTACAACAATTTTCATGCTAGTATTAGGATGGCTCCATATGAAGCGTTGTATGGTAGATGATGTCAAACTCTATTGTGTTGGTATGAGTCAGGAGAGAGTTGTGTACTCGGACATGAGATTGTTCAAGAGATAATGGATAAGATTAAGGTGATTCAGGAAAGGATGAAGATGTCGTAGAGTATTCAGAAGAGTTACCATGATAAGAGAAGAAAAGCACTTGAATTCCAGGAGGGAGATCACATGTTCTTAAGAGTTACTCCGATTACTGGTGTGGTCCAAGCTTTGAAGTCTAGAAAGCTCATTCAGAGTTTTGTTGGTTCGTATCAAATTATACGGAGGATAGGAAGGGTTGCCTATCAAGTGGATTTACCACCGTCACTTACGAATTTACATGATGTGTTTCATGTGCCACAGATGAGGAAATACATTTTGGATCCTTCGCATGTGATCCAAATGGATGTTGTTCAAGTAAGGGATAACCTGACAGTTGAAGCTTTAACTGTGAATATTGAAGGTTGAAAATTGAAGCAACTGGGAGGTAAAGATATTGCTTTAGTGAATGTATTACAGGGCGGAGCAGCTGGTGAGATTTGTACTTGGGAGCATGAAGATCAGATGAAGGAGTCGTATCTGACTCTGTTTACTTCAGGTAATTTTGTAGGACGAAAATTCTTTAAGTAGGGGAGAGTTGTAACGCCCCGAAAATCTAAATTAATCATTTATTTATTTTATTTACAAAGAATTAAGAAGTTTAATGATTTTTGGAGAGTATTAGATCAAGAGAGTATTTTTAAAATAATTTTAATAGAATGAATAATCATGTATTATTTAGACTACTATTATTATTAATAAAAAAATGCAAGGTGGTCTTATTGGAAAATGAGTAAGGATACAATTGGAATTTCATAAACTAGGATATTTTGACTAAAGAAGAGAAGACCGATCAATTTCAAACTTATCATGTTTTGGATAATGAATAAGATAAGGTTTTGTGGTTTGGATAATTAGAGTGGTTTGGTAGTTTATATTGTGTGAGATAAGTCAGTTTTGATAAAATAAAATGAAATAGGATGATATGGGTTGATGCATGTGTAATTGGTGATCTAATTGATGCATTTTTGTACATGAAAAATTGGAAAAATTGGAGTTTTGGGGTTTGGGTCGTAGCAGGAAATTCTGCAGAAAAATCTAGGCCTGCGTTTCTTGACACAGGTTGTGTCACACGACACGAGAACCTGTGTCAACCTTCTGTATTGGACGAAAGGAAATTTTGGGGTTCAGGCTCCTGACACGGTCCATGTCACGTGACATGAGTGACTGTGTCAACCCACTGTATTTGTTGTTTTTCTTTAGTTTTAGTTTTGAGGCCAGGTCATCTGATACGGGTCGTGTTAGGGGACACGGGCGACCGTGTCAGGCGACTCTTTTTGTTGTTTTTAATGTTTCTTGATGTTTTCTCTTGTTGATTTTGTTGTCTTGTTGCTTTGCTGATGTATTGATGTTAAAACATGATTATATGATGATTATTTGTTGAACATTAAATGAATGATGCACATGTTGATTTTGGTGAATTGAGGAGAATTAGAATCATTGCATTTCATAGCTTATTATGTTGGGACTTTGGTCCGTTGGTAGCTTTTTTCCCATTGTATGGATTGAAGTGATATGTTGATTATGTTGTACTTCTTTTGGAGGGTTGATGGCCAGTGTCCATACATGGAGATCGGTACTGCGAGCATTCTTTTTGCATTTATTCTAGTTGAAATTACATATGAATGATGTAAATGTAGCCATGTTGTATGGATTGATGATGATGTGTTGTTGTTGTTGTTGTTCATATTCTGTTTATTTTCATTCAATATATTTTTATAATGAATTGTGATTTTCTCACCCTGCCTACTTGGAAACGTTGCCTCTTATGTGGGTAACTTGCAGATAACCAATAGTAGATTTGCGGTGCTGGAGGATGCAGCTTGTGGAGCGTTTTTCATTTATCGTTTTTAGTAGTGTTTTAGAGGTGTCCTGCTCGGTGTCATGTAACATTGGGTTGTGAATCGTGTGTGAACCTCATGTTCTTTTGGTTTATGTTGGAGTTTTCACATTGTTGATGTTATTTTGATTTGGACGTATTTCTTTATGTAGCCTTTTTAGTGACTTGAATTGAAAGTATGACTCTGTTGCATAGTTATATTTTATTATGATGGACGTGTAACCCGTGTAACGGGACAAAACATTGATTACTAATGATGTTTTGATTATATGTAGCACCTTTCTCATTGATTTTACTCTAATATTATGAAATATTTTCCATAATTGTTTGTGGGGTAGAAGGGTGTTACACGTCGAGCTCGGGAATAACCACCACACTCTCCCCTTTGAAGATCTTATCCTAAAGGAAGCGAAAGGGTAATACGAAGGTCTCCCCAACACTTCCACTTGCCTCGCCTGTTGGGAAAGAGCCTCGCTCGGTCCGCTTCCTCTTTTTCTGGACATCTGTTGGGGAGTCAGGCGACGATGTATTGGTAGGAGTAGGGGTATTCTCCAATGCCGCTTGTTGTCGGATAACGTGAACGTTGTTCGGAGGTCCATTCTTAAGGCTCTTGGAAGCAGTCGACTTGACCAACCTTTCGCGGATGGACAACATTTATCCTTGAAAAAAACAAACATAATTCAAAACACTTAATGAGATTCGAGGAAGACGACGGGAAAAACTAATTTATACCTAAAAGCGTCATCGTATCATCCTCGGTTTCACACTCAAGGATAACCTTAATATTTATTATAGTAAGCCGTCAGAGCAGGCTGCCAATCCTTGCCAAAGAGCACCTTGTCGTCCTTATCCACGAAAAAAGCAGGGACAAAGCTTTCCACGAAAGATGTCATCCGCTTATACGTCTTCTTGTCCTCGACACCCAGTTGGTTGAATTTAACTAAATATTGGTCGATTATATGCCTAAAATGGACGTACACCCACTCCAACGGGAACTTAGAAACCTCTTTGGTAACTTATTTTCCTTCCTCCTCCCCTTTTTCCTTGGTTACCAAGGAGTCTTTGGCCGCCTGAGAGAGGGGCTTCACCGAGAAGAACCAAAATTTGAAATTTTAGACAAACTCCGAATAAGGCCAGCATAGTCGGTTCTGTTACTTGAAGGATACCCAGCTTAGCTTCCAGCTAGATATGTTTCTCTGAAGATGGAATACACAAAAGAAGAGCTCCATCGTAGCTTTTATCTCCAGATAATGACATACCAATTCGGATGCCCGAATAAAAACCAAGACATTAGGGTGAAGTTGAGATGGACACAATGCAAGATAACTGAAAAATTCCCTCCTAGAAGTAATTAAAGGGCAAACAGTATCCAACTTCCCAGAATGAAAATTCATACATCGGGAACCTCCTGCCCGGATGGACCAAACATATCATGTCATCTTCTGTGGGGCAGATGACCCTGAAATTTGCGGGCACGCCTTCCACCTGGGTTTCCAACATATCGAAATATCTGGCCCCCTCTTCGGTAAAGGTCGACCTTGTCGTCAGAGGCTCCAGGGCGATCCAACTAAGGTCCCCCTCAGCGACCCTCACATTTCCATGTTCTAGGGGCAGGGTGGTCTCAGCAGTATCCTCCCCGACACGCCCAGAGTTAGCAGTAACCTCAGCGTTCATATTCAGGACGGTTTCAACTTCAAGGATGACCTCATCGCGTCTCTTAGCCATTTTACCTAAAAAGTATAAGAAAAAGTGAATTCAACGACAATTGATCAAATCCACCCTTCCACCGCAAATCAAGTGAAAGGGCGGGAATAAAACACGAGGATATATCCTCGACTTAAGCCCTTGTCGACGAAACAAAGACATGAAGAATTCCTCCTCAAACAGAGGAATGATCCCGACCAAGATATAAAATGGGTCGTGGACAATCCTCCCCGACATAAGGCCTAATGCTCGACTACAAACACCAATTATCCCTAACTATGATTCTAAATAGATCTATGCCAGTTTTCTACCATAAACCCTAAGCATTCATCATCGCGTTCCTACATTCTTCAGGATCTTCATGAATTTCCCAGAAAATTCATGTGTTCATCAAAGAACACATGAAATTCAACCAGAAAATTCACGCCTCACCGAAATTTTCACGACACATTCATCTTGAAACCATAAATTTACTAAAATCTAGAGGTTGAAGATGAATATTACATGGATATAGGAAAAGCTGTTGAAAATTGAAGGTTGAAGATGACGACTTTGAAGAACTCCGGGGAGAAGACAAGTTGCAAAGCAAAAACGTTGGGGAGAAGAATTTGTGTGAAGTATGAAAATGAATCGTTACTCTCCTTTTTTATAAGCCTTTGCTTGCATAGAGAAGCACAAAGGTCAGGAGCCATCATTACCTGTCTAGCCTAAATTTCATTGGTATTCACAAAATTTATTGTGTTGTCACACGTGTCAGAAAGGAATCAAACATTTTGTCTTTTTAAGACTAAACCCTGTGTATTCCCATAAACTTTTTTAACTTTCCAACGAACACCTGCTCGACAAAAAACGTCTCTTACCACGAGCATGCCTCCTCGGTCAATTGACAGCCAGATTGTTGATCATGCACAGGCATCCCCGCGACGCAACAACTAGCAGCAAGTCTGTCATGTATAACTTATTCCTCCTCGAAAATCTTCACACTAGCCTAAGTCATTACCCTTACGAACGAGGACAACGACTTGGGGGGCTCATGTTCTGGAATGGACTAGCAGGTGGCCCACGGTTGGGCACAAGACCAATCCAGTCCAACCATAGGCAAGACCTATTAAGGAATTTGGGACAGGATAAATGTTGGGGTGGATATAACCATTACAATATAGTCATTGGGGACAAGATAAATGTTGGGGTGGATATAACCATTACAATATAGTCATTGGGGACCCCCTCACGCGTTTCACATTTTACGCGACAAACCGCCCCTCCAAAACTCGCGGGTACAATTGGACCAGGTCAAAGATTACAGGCTAAACCTTCATATCAGGCAATAGTATTTCGTCCACATAAGATTCTTATAAATACTCTTCTCCTTTGGAGGATCAGGTATTCAATTTAATTCTCTCACTAATCAAAACGTTTCTATATTATTCTCCTGTCTCTCTGAAACTTACTTGAGCGTCGGAGTACCTTGCAGGTACACCACCCTCTCTCCATCAACTGTTGTTGTTGTCCTACGCTGAAGGCCAGTAAAATCTGTTCGGATTATCCAAAATAATATATATATATATATATATATATATATATATATATATATATATATATATATATATATATATATATATATATATATATATATATATATATATATATATATATATATATATATATATATATATATATGAGTGAGGATATTCTTACTCCAAGAGTAAGTTTATAAAACTTACTCCACATCCTCACCATTAAATTATTTTTAATCAATGACTTAAAATAAGTCGTAATTTTTTCTCTCCATATTTAATTATTGATTATTTGCAGTCATTGATTAAAAATAATTTAAGGATGAGGATGTGGAGTAAATTTTATAAACTTACTACTAAAAAAAAGATAAAAATCACACTTATTAAGTAAAATAAAATTTTGTTGAATTAAATTGTTTTAAAAAATGTAAAAATAATTTTAATTAGTTATTTAGTATAGAAAATACGAGAGAGGAAATAAATTAGATGTAATGTGCATTTAATCTTATCTTAAAAAAAATGAAAGTTACTTTTTTGGGAAAATATTTACTTTTTGGGACAGAAGGAGTATAAATTAAAGGGTAAAATTGATAAAGTTGAGATTTAAACCGTTTGAAGACTGTTACATGTTGATAATAAGTCTTGTTAATTTAACAAAACTAGAATATTCTTAGATATTAGTACTACAATACAGATAGTGTGGTAATGAGTGATTGAGAAAGTAAATAATTCAGCAGCACCGCATTCCAGCTCAGTAAGATGCCAAGAGCCAATAGTTTTATCATCTAAAAACTTTGTGTATTTGTTTATTCGACGCAAAAAGATAAAAGCTGAGTATGAAAGAGTGGCATCCAAGTTGATTTACGCAGAAAATGATGGGATGGACGGTGACAGAATATAGAATATAGTTCTACATGAAATAGAATTGATTCACACTTGTATGACTCATTATTACTAATCCATGGTCCCATACCAAAGTCAACCTCCAATCACGTACAGCTAAGGAGGAAACATCAATTATTGCAAATTTGCAATAACCAAATATAATACTTTTCCTTTTTTTCTTTATAAAAAATAAATAGAATAGAAATAAAATAATTTTAGTAATATAAAAATATGACGGTTAGATTCTCCCAACCTAATCAATTCTCAATAATAATCTAATGCAACAAAAAAATGACAAGTTTGCTTTTAATGTTCACTTGTCTTTTATGTTGCCGATTCTCGAAACCTTCTAGAATATCCACGCATTTCTTTATCATTTTCTATGCATAATTATCGCTAGAAACTTTATTCTTATCTCAATCTCCATGTGCATACCGCTTATAAAACCGTATACTAGTATTACGATACACATATCACCTTCTACTTTTTATATTCTTATCCAATTTAGTTATTCATTCACTCTCTTGTTTATATATTCTTCACTATCATCTTTCTCATTCAATTCTTAAAAACTCTTGTTATGGAGTTGATTTCTGGTTTACCGGAAGACATAGCACGAGACTGTTTGATTCGAATTTCGTATCACCAGTTTCCGGCTGTAGCCTCTGTGAGCAAAGGATGGAATACGGAGATTCAGATGCCGGAGTTTCGCCGGTTAAGGAAGAGTACTGGACATGCACAGAAAATCCTTGTCACGGTTCAGTCTAAGTTCGATTCGGAAAAGAGTAAAACCGGTTCACTTGGAAAGGGTGTTGTGGCCATGGCGAACCCGGTTTATAAGCTGAGTGTCTTGGAAACTGAAACTGGTGTATGGAGTGAGTTACCGTTGGGACCCGAGTTATGTGACGGGTTGCCGTTATTCTGTCAAATAGCTGCTGTCGGGTATGATTTAGTTGTTATGGGCGGGTGGGCACCCGATTCATGGAAAGCCTCCAATTCGGTTTTTATTTTTAATTTTTTATCTGGTACGTGGCGCCGTGGGGCCGATATGCCTGGTGGGCCACGTACCTTTTTTTCTTGTGCGTCGGATCATGGTGGTATGATCTATGTGGCAGGAGGACACGATGAAGAGAAAAATGCATTAAAATCTGTATTTGCTTATGATGTGGCAAGTGACATGTGGATCTCACTTCCTGACATGGCGAAAGAACGAGATGAATGTAAGGTTGTGTTTTCTTCCGGAGCATCTGGCTTCGGGAGGATTAGGGTTGTCGGTGGATATCATACGGAGATGCAAGGGCGGTTTGAGCGTAGTGCGGAGGAATTTGATGTTGCCACATGGAAATGGGGCCCTGTGGTGGAGGATTTTTTAGCTGATGCTACGTGTCCGAGAACTTGTGTGGACGGTTGTGACGTGGAGGGGAGAATGTATATGTGTAAAGGTAGTGATGTGGTGGTATTGGAAGGTGACACGTGGAAGAACGTGGCGAAGGTGCCTAGTGAAATAAAAAACGTTGCGTGTTTAGGAGTTTGTAATGGAGAGTTGTTGTTGATTGGGTCAAGTGGGCTTGGGAAACCTTGTATGGGCTTTGTGTTGGGCCTGAAGAGTGGTGTTTGGACTAAATTTGAGAGCCCAGAAAAGTATTCTGGGCATGTTCAGTCTGGTTGCCTTTTGGAGATTTAGTTTTGTTTTATGAGATATATTAATGTAAATACGATCAAGAGTTTTGTTTTCGTTGGTTAGGATACTTAGCTCTAAAATTTTGAGAAATTTTACCTCTTCTATATTCTATGAGCAAGTTGTGTGTACGTGTGTACAGAGTTTTTCGTATAGTAAAGTTTACATTATTTTTTGTATCACCACTGGACAAGTAACGTCTTAGTAAAAAAAGTTAAATTCCACAACTCAAGATATACATATAGTGCAAATATACATAGTGCAAAGATGATACAGTAGTAATATTTAAAACTGACTAATTGTTTCTCATAAACTAATGGTAATGAAATTTGATACAGTAGTAATATTTAAAACTGACTAATTGCTCCAATACATAAGTTTAAGTTAATTACTTGGAGATTATTAAGTTAATGTAAATTATATTGTAAATTAATTAACGAAATTGTCATCATCATGTAAATCTTAGATTTTGATTATCGTATTTATAAAGGTGTTAAATTGTGTACCTGATTCATATTAATCGAGATTCAGTTTTGATGGCTATTATAGAGCAACAATTATAGAATCAACAAAACGCTTTATGGAATAATGTGTGTGGCTTTAATCAAGTTATCAAAAAATTTAGATGCCCAATAGCATATTATTACATTATTTGCATAACACAAGTGTGAAGTTTCCTAATTTATTTAGAATTAAATATGTTTTTAGTTCTTATAAATATCTTTATTTTGGTATTTAGTTTTTATAAAACTCATTTTGGTATTTAGTTTTTATAAACGTCGAGTTTTAGTCTCTATAAAATTATTTGAAACTAATCTGTTTGTAAAAGTAATTTTATAGAGACTAAAATTGAATCTTTTTCTATAAGGACTAAAAATTAAAATTCTATAAGGACTAAAAATTAAAATTGAAATATTTATAGGGACCAAAAACATATTTAATCCTTTATTGTAATTTTATAGGGACTAAAATTGAATCTTTTTCTATAAGGACTCAAAATTAAAATTGAGATATTTATAGGGACCAAAAACATATTTAATTCTTTATTGTAATTTTATAGAGACTAAAATTGAATCTTTTTCTATAAGGACTCAAAATTAAAATTGAGATATTTATAGGGACCAAAAACATATTTAATCCTTTATTTTATTATTAATTATTTTTATATTCTTTTATTTGGTTTATATGTGACTTAAAAATATTTTAATTATAATATGCATTAACGAATTTTAAAAGTGTCAGTTTTATCATTCTATATATATATATATATATATATATATATATATATATATATATATATATATATATATATATATATATATATATATATATATATATATATATATATATGTGAAGGCATAGCTTCTTGGTAATTTTGATGAAGACAACATCTCTCAACAACTCACATGAGCAAAGATCAAAAAAGGATTGAGTTGAAGACTTGGAGTGAATATTTAAGTGAAGACTAAAATAATTTCAAATGGAGCATTTTCTTTCAAATGATCAAGCAACATAAATGGTATATCTTAAACTTTCTCTAATATAATATACAAGTGTTCAAAATATTCATCTAATAGTGTCTTGGTTCATCCATCATAATTTTGTGTCAATGCATTAAACTTTTTGCCAAGAACTTTTAATTTTTTCTTTTTTCAGCTTCAGTAACCGGTTACCCCAGGGTAAGTAACCGGTTACCACTGTTGTTTTTTTTTAAAAAATATTTACGTTGGGTATAAGTAACCGGTTACCCCAGGGTAAGTAACCGGTTACCACTGATAATTTTTGGCAAAAAGTCACTTTTATTCATCCAGAATTTTTTGATGCATTGTCTTGATCCATGGCATTCTTTCACTCATTATACCCCTTTAGAAAGGTGTGTGTAGCAATATAAATTCAACTTTTTTCAGATTTTATTTTTTCACCTCCTTTTTGAAAACACTTTTTAAGAAACAATTTCTCACATATATTCTCATACTTTCTCAAGTGTTCACAATTGTCTCTAAAATATTCTTTGCACAAAAATTTCATACATTGCTAAGAATACATATCATTTGCATTGAACACTTGTATACTATATTGAGATTGTCTACAAGGAGAAGATCAATCAATTGATTGATATACAACATAGAAATCATTTTTTCATACACTTCAAAAATTCTAAATTATTTCTAAAGTCACACTTTGTTTTAGGATTGTTAAGACAAAGGTGTGGAGTTGTATTACTTGTGTTTCAAGAGTTAGTTGGAAACAAGTGTGTTCATTTAGAGAGGATTGTTCTCTACTTGAACTTAAGAAAAATCCAAGAGGATTGTTCTTGGTGGTTTAGTGGCTTAAGACTAGGAGTGTCTTGTACAAGTCCAAAACATAGTAAAATTCTCTTTCGAGTCGAAGGAGGAGTGGAGTACTCTCGGATTGTGAGGGGAACCACTATACATCGCCGTGTCCTTTCTACTTTCAGCACTTTATTTTTCGCATCTAACCTTAAGCAGAAAAATAAACTAAAACCGGTAAAAAATTGAAGAATTTGTTAACAACCTAATTCACCCCCCCCTCTTAGGTGCTCTCTTAAAACTACAATTGGTATCAGAGCAAGTTATAGGTAACTTGTTCCTAGTGATCCAGCATGGCTTCCGCAAACACACATCCGGTTTTCAAAGACGGTGGAAGTAGCAACAAGCCCCCACTCTTCTCCGGAGAATATTTTGACTTTTGGAAGATTAGAATGAAGGCACATCTTGAAGCCCAAGGAGAAGGTATATGGGAAGCAATTGAAAACGGTCCACATAATCCGATGAATGTTATCAATGGCATTGGAACCGCGAAATTGAAAAATACTTATGACGAAGATGATAAGAAAAGGATTCTAGATGAGAAGAAGGCAATCAACATACTCCAAAGCGCTCTTAGTATGGATGAGTTCTTTCGCATATCTCAATGTAGATCGGCAAAGGAAATTTGGGACACCTTGGTAGAAACACATGAAGGAACCACCGAAGTGAAGAGATCAAGGCTAAACACCTTAAGCCAAGAGTATGAAATGTTTCGAATGCAGCCCGGAGAATCCATTGTAGAAATGCAAAAGAGATTTGTTCATCTTACAAATCATTTGATTGCTCTTGGAAAAACATTTACAAATGATGATCTCAATCTTAAAGTCCTAAGATCATTAACAAGAGAATGGCAACCAAAAGTGACGGCTATTTCCGAGAAAAAGAGTCTCTCAACGATGACATCCGCATCCTTATTCGGAAAACTCCAAGAACATGAAATGGAACTTGGAAGATTAGAAAAACATGAGAATCAAGAAAAGAAGTCTAAAGGAATTGCCTTGAAAGTCGAATCTAAACAAGATAAAGATGAGGACACATCGGAAGATGAAGACTTCATGCTACTTGTGAAAAAGCTCGGTAAGTTTTTTAATAAAAATGATAAATCTCTTTTCACTAAAAAGAATAGACATTTCAGGAAAAGAGAGGGATCCACATCAAATCAAGATGTTACATGCTATGAATGTGGGAAGCAAGGACATATCAAACCGGATTGTCCAAAGCTTCAAAAGAAAGGTGGATTCAAAGGCAAGAAGGACTATAAAAACAAGAAGGCATATGTTGCGTGGGAAGACAATGAGATAAGTTCATCATCGGAATCGGAAAATGAAGAACGTGCAAATATGGCTTTGATGGCTTCTCACCACTCCGATGACGAACATGATGAGGTTAGTAGCAATTACTCTATTTATGATAATGAGGCACAAGAAGTTATAGATGTACTTCTAAAAGAATGCAAGACTTTGTATAAAAGCATCTCATCTCAAAAGAAAAGAATTTCATTTTTAGAAGAACAAAATTCAGTTTTTATGAAAAATATTGAAAATGAAAAACAAAAATTGATGGATGAAAAACAAAGTCTTGTATGCAAGAATTGTGAATCCTTATCTTTTCAAATTGTTCAACTCAAAAGAGTGTTAGAAAGATACGAAAAAGGTCAAATTGGCTTGGAAGAAATTCTTAAACATCAAAGATATCCTAATGATAAAAGTGGATTAGGATATTCCAAGTTTTCCAAACCAAGCACCAATGAGACCGTTTTCGTAAGAGCAAGTGAACAAGTTGTTAAAGAAAAGGCAATCACTTCTAAAATTCAGCATCAAAATCATAAAAAGAAAAGAGTTGTGAAGAAAAAGAATTATGTTCCTAGATATAGAAGTCATTTTCAACCTACTTGTTTTTATTGTGGAATTAAAGGCCACACACCTAATGCTTGCTATGTGCGTAATATTGGTGTTGCTAAAGGGCATTATGTGTGGGTTGAAAAGGGTACTAACTATCAAGGACCCAAAGCAATTTGGGTACCTAACACTACTTGATTTTGTGTTGTAGGTATGCTTGAAGTCAACCACTAATCAATGGTTTCTCGATAGCGGTTGTTCAAAGCATATGACGGGAGACATAAACAAATTTTCAAATCTAAAGCTTAAGGCCAAGGGTTATGTTACTTATGGTGACAACAACAAAGGAAAGATTCTTGGCATTGGCACCATTGGTTCACCACCTTTTACAACTATAGAAGATGTACTCTATGTCGAAGGACTCAAGCACAATCTTCTTAGCATTAGCCAACTTTGTGACAAAGGATTCAAGATCAACTTCAATAAAGATGAATGTTTGATTATAGATGAAGTCACTCATGAGGTTATGTTAAAAGGTAATAGAATCAATAATATTTTTATGATTTCTCTTGACAATGTTTCTTTGAAGGTAAAATGCCTTGTGGCAAATAACAATGAGTCATGGCTATGGCATAAAAGGATGGCTCACATTCACATGGAGCACTTAAACAAATTGGTTAAGCATGATCTTGTTATTGGATTACCGAAGATGAAATTTGTCAAAGATAGACTTTGTGATGCATGCCAAAAGGGCAAACAAACCAAATCAACTTTCATATCCAAAAACGTGGTGTCCACATCGAGGCCGCTACAATTACTTCACATGGATCTTTTTGGTCCATCAAGAACTAAGAGCTTCGGAGGTAATGTTTATGTACTAGTTATTGTAGACGATTTTTCTAGATATACTTGGACTTTGTTTCTAGTGCAGAAAAGTGACGCTTTTAAAGCATTCAAGAAGTATGCCAAGCAAGTCCAAAATGAGAAGTCTCTTCCAATTGTCTCCATAAGAAGCGACCACGGTGGTGAGTTTCAAAATACATCATTTGATGAATTTTGTGAAGAGAATGGGATATCACATAATTTCTCCGCACCAAGAACTCCACAACAAAACGGTGTCGTAGAAAGAAAGAATCGGACATTGATAGAGCTTGCAAGGACCATGCTTAGTGACTCAAATCTACCTAAATACTTTTGGGCGGACGCGGTAAGCACGGCGTGCTTTGTAAGTAATCGTGTCAACATTAGACCAATTCTCAAAAAGACTCCATACGAATTGTTTAGAGGAAGAAAACCAACCATTGCATTTCTTCATGTCTTTGGTTGTAAGTGCTTTGTCCTTAACAACGACAAGGACAATCTCGGTAAGTTTGATGAGAAATCGGATGAAGGTATATTTCTCGGTTATTCTCTTCATAGTAAAGCATATAGAATTTATAACAAAAGAACTTTAACTATTGAAGAATCTATTCATGTTAAATTTGATGAAACTAACCCCTCCAAGGAGGATATTATTTTGTGTGATGATGATGATGAATATTTAGAAGTTCCTAAAGAAGATACCTCGAAAAACCATGTTGAAAATCAAGTTGAAAGTGAAGATTCGATTCAACAAGATCAAGATATCAACAATCTACCTATAGAATGGAAAATTCATAGAGATCACCCTATTGACAAGGTTATCGGAGATATAAGCCAAGGGGTAGCAACAAGGTTAAATCTCAAAGATGCTTGCATGAACATGGCGTTTGTCTCACAAATAGAACCCTCCAAAATCAATGAAGCATTAAAAGACGATCAATGGATACTCGCTATGCAAGAAGAATTGAATCAATTCGAACGGAATCAAGTTTGGGAACTTGTCCCTAGACCAAGTGATAAACATATTATAGGTACAAGATGGGTATTCAAAAATAAACTTGATGAAAATGGTATTATCATTCGGAATAAGGCAAGATTAGTGGCGCAAGGTTACAATCAAGAGGAAGGAATTGACTTTGAAGAAACCTTTGCTCCGGTTGCAAGATTGGAAGCTATTCGACTTTTGCTTGCCTATGCATGTTCCATGAACTTTCAACTCTACCAAATGGACGTCAAAAGTGCTTTCTTGAACGGATACATCAATGAAGAAGTATATGTCAAACAACCCCCGGGTTTTGAAGACTTCAAGAATCCATCTCATGTTTTCAAACTAAGAAAAGCTCTCTATGGTCTAAAGCAAGCACCAAGAGCATGGTATGATCGCCTTAGCAACTTTCTTTGCGAAAAGGGCTTCATAAAAGGAAAAGTCGATAAAACTTTGTTCATCAAGAAAACAAGAGGTAATACGTTATTAGTTCAAGTTTACGTTGATGATATCATTTTTGGTTCAACTAACAAAGATCTTTGTGAGGAATTCTCATTAATAATGCAAGGAGAATTTGAAATGTCCATGATGGGAAAGATGAACTATTTCCTTGGTCTTCAAATCAAGCAGCTAGAAGAAGGAATCTTCATCAACCAATCTAAATATTGCAAGGAATTATTGAAGAGATTCGAAATGGATACGTGCAAACCTATGGCTACTCCAATGGGGTCCGGTACCTACGTTGATCAAGATGAATTCGGAATTCCAATTGATATCACAAAATATCGAGGTATGATTGGTTCTTTACTCTATTTGACGGCAAGTCGTCCTGACATTATGTTTAGTGTTTGTTTGTGTGCTCGGTTTCAAGCTAATCCAAAGGAGTCACACCTTACGGCGGTCAAGAGGATCATGAAGTACCTTAAAGGAACAACGGACGTTGGATTATGGTATCCGAAAGGTAGTATGTGTAATTTAGTTGGTTATTCTGACGCTGATTATGCAGGATGCAAAACAGATCGAAAAAGTACAAGTGGTACATGTCACATCCTAGGAAATGCATTGGTTTCATGGGCATGCAAGAAACAAGCTTGTGTTGCTCTAAGTACGGCTGAAGCGGAGTACATAGCGGCGGGAAGTTGCTGTGCACAAATCCTATGGCTTAAACAACAACTTGATGATTATGGATTAAACCTTGGATGCATTCCCCTTCGATGCGACAATACGAGTGCTATCAACATCACAAAAAATCCTGTCATGCATTCAAGAACTAAGCACATTGACATCCGACATCATTTCTTACGAGATCATGTGCTTAATGGAGATGTCGAAGTCACATTTGTGGATACACATAACCAACTTGCGGACATATTCACCAAACCCCTTGCAAAAGAGCCATTTTACAAAATTCGCCGAGAACTTGGAATTTTGACCGAAACGGATCTCTAATTTCTTCATCAAATATTCATCATACATCATTAAGGATCAAAGGTATGTATTTTTCATAATTTTTCGACTTCGGTAAGTCACATGTTTTTGATGATTTATGTTTAAAAGATGAGTTTTCTCGATTTTTTGTAGAGTTAAATTATTTTTCAAGTTTTTGTACTATGATCAAAAGTTGCCTTAATATGTGTTTAATCATGTCCATGTGCAAAAATATGAATTTCTCTCACCTTTTTGTATCTAGAAGCTTGCTGTTTTTGCATGTTTGGCATGAGTAACCGGTTACCCCAGGGTAAGTAACCGGTTACCACTGTTTGATTTCTTTTTTTTTAATTTTCGCGCTTGAGTAACCGGTTACCCCAGGGTAAGTAACCGGTTACTACTGAACAATTCTGGAAAAAAAAATAATTTTTAAAATGTTGTACTTTAAGACCAAACATTATCACTTGTCTTGGAACTCATCTCATCTTCTTCAACTTTCCTTCTTCAATGTCTCATAAACCCTCACTTGGAAAAATAACCCACTCACACAAATTCCAAAATTAACTCCATACAAAGCAAACCCACACTCTCCACATACATCCTATCATTCCCATATCTCTCTATCAAAGCTTACATTTTCGGATTCCTCTCAAAACCCTCACTTTTCAAAACCTAAATTATGGCTCCTACCAAGAAGAACAAGGGAAAGAAAGCTATGGGTGAAGGTTCACAAACTGGAAATAGGGAAGAATCCATGGATGTTAGTCACATGCATCCTTCGAAGGGAAGAAAATCCAGCTCTGATGTAAGTCGAAGGGAGATGATGAAAACCAAATATGTGAAGTTCTCTGCTTTTCCAGTTCATAGTTTTGATTTTGAACAGCTTCTGACAACCTCCGGTGTGAACAAGTTAGTCTCCGAGACAGGTTTGATTTATCCGGAACTTGTTAAAACTTTCTATCGGAATCTTAAGTTCACTCATGATGAATTTGATGATGTTTTTATGGAATCTGTGGTGAATAATACTAATATATGCATTGGATTGGATGATATTGCTAAGTGTTTAGAAATTCCAAATGAGGGAGATGAATTTCTTTTCGGATATGTTCCCGAAGGTGCTCATTGGAAAGACTTTGATACCTTGAATTATTTTGTTGAAATATCTCGTGGTACTCATGAGGACTTAATTGGGAAACAATCTCAATCATCCCGTGTTATCAAATATGCTAAGTCATTGACGGTTAGTGACCGGATGTTACATTTTGTGCTAGCTTATATTTTAGTTCCTCGCCATTCCAATCATGCACAAGTTTCCGATTTTGATGTGTTCTTACTAAAAGCTTTGAAATTGGGATGGAAGATTAATTGGTCTCATTTGATCTTTTATCATTTAAAACATCAATTTGGTCTTTCCGGTGGTTTGCCATATGGTTTCTTTATCTCTAAGTTGTTGGCTTATTGTAAGGTGCCTCTTGACAATGAAGAGTATCTTGAAATGGATGATCAAATATGTGAACTCAACACAAACACACTTCTCAAGAATACCGGTATTGTGTTGGCTCCGGACGGGACTTATAAATATAAAGAGGAATTAGATGCTGCTGTTCCGGAAGGAGGATATACAATGGAATCACTTCACCGTGAGATGATGGCCATGAAGATTCAAATGACCTCCAACCATGCTCAAGCAATGCGTGGCATTAACAAACTTCTAAAACTTCACCGCGCTTCTCACCGGTCTTTTGAAGAAGAAGAAGATGTGGAGATGGGAGAAGGTTCCGGAAGTGACTAAATGTGTTGGTTTAATTGATTTTTTTTTATCTATGTTTTTAATCGTTTTATGTTTTTTGTTATGTTATGTTGTTATGCACTTTAAAGTCCTACAAGGGTAGGCTTTTCCTTTTTGAAACTTGATATGCTATGCTTCTATATTTTACAATGTTTGTGGTAAAATGTGAAAATGCTCATAACTTTTAAGTCTTGACCCAACCTTTTTGATAATGCCAAAGGGGGAGAAGAATTGCATTGTTGCTTGTTGTTTAAAATTTATGCAGGAAATTTTTTTAATCTCAAAACATTGCTCATATTCTAAAAGAAAGGGGGAGCACATCCTTAGGGGGAGATTCCTTGGTGTTTAGAAACTTGGTGGAAATCATTGTTCAAAATAATGAGTTGTCATCATCAAAAAGGGGGAGAATGTGAAGGCATAGCTTCTTGGTAATTTTGATGAAGACAACATCTCTCAACAACTCACATGAGCAAAGATCAAAAAAGGATTGAGTTGAAGACTTGGAGTGAATATTTAAGTGAAGACTAAAATAATTTCAAATGGAGCATTTTCTTTCAAATGATCAAGCAACATAAATGGTATATCTTAAACTTTCTCTAATATAATATACAAGTGTTCAAAATATTCATCTAATAGTGTCTTGGTTCATCCATCATAATTTTGTGTCAATGCATTAAACTTTTTGCCAAGAACTTTTAATTTTTTCTTTTTTCAGCTTCAGTAACCGGTTACCTCAGGGTAAGTAACCGGTTACCACTGTTGTTTTTTTTTAAAAAATATTTACGTTGGGTATAAGTAACCGGTTACCCCAGGGTAAGTAACCGGTTACCACTGATAATTTTTGGCAAAAAGTCACTTTTATTCATCCAGAATTTTTTGATGCATTGTCTTGATCCATGGCATTCTTTCACTCATTATACCCCTTTAGAAAGGTGTGTGTAGCAATATAAATTCAACTTTTTTCAGATTTTATTTTTTCACCTCCTTTTTGAAAACACTTTTTAAGAAACAATTTCTCACATATATTCTCATACTTTCTCAAGTGTTCACAATTGTCTCTAAAATATTCTTTGCACAAAAATTTCATACATTGCTAAGAATACATATCATTTGCATTGAACACTTGTATACTATATTGAGATTGTCTACAAGGAGAAGATCAATCAATTGATTGATATACAACATAGAAATCATTTTTTCATACACTTCAAAAATTCTAAATTATTTCTAAAGTCACACTTTGTTTTAGGATTGTTAAGACAAAGGTGTGGAGTTGTATTACTTGTGTTTCAAGAGTTAGTTGGAAACAAGTGTGTTCATTTAGAGAGGATTGTTCTCTACTTGAACTTAAGAAAAATCCAAGAGGATTGTTCTTGGTGGTTTAGTGGCTTAAGACTAGGAGTGTCTTGTACAAGTCCAAAACATAGTAAAATTCTCTTTCGAGTCGAAGGAGGAGTGGAGTACTCTCGGATTGTGAGGGGAACCACTATACATCGCCGTGTCCTTTCTACTTTCAGCACTTTATTTTTCGCATCTAACCTTAAGCAGAAAAATAAACTAAAACCGGTAAAAAATTGAAGAATTTGTTAACAACCTAATTCACCCCCCCCCCCCTCTTAGGTGCTCTCTTAAAACTACAATATATATATATATATATATATATATATATATATATATATATATATATATATAATTTTTTTTTATATTTCTCCTTAATATGATCTTAAGTTTAAAAATGATATGATATGGACTCGAAAAAATTTGTACTAAACTTGATTTCTTGGTGAGGTAGTGAGCACCAATAAATAGTTGTCCGTTAATGCTTTGGCTAACATTGGAGGTTGGTATATGCAAATACATTGACGCTCAAGTCACTAACTGAATGAGTAAGTAAGGAATATTTTAGTTTTTAAAGTGTATACCTTGATTCTAGTGTTTATCTCCCTTTTATAGGTGGATTCTCGATTTTCCATGAATTTTACTTTCCTTTCTACGTGAATAGGTACAATGATGCATTCTATTTAGTAAATGATGTTTAGTTGGACATTACTTTTGTGTACTCCGATTTAACATAATCATAAAACTAAAGATGGTTAAAGAAGTGGGAGGTCCCCTTGGTTTCTAGAGAGTCGACATCCCAACTTTCACTTATATAATTTGTAAAGAGCTTATTCACCTTTCATTCCCGACATTTGATGTTATTTTTAGGGAAATCAATTTCTTTCTTCCTTTTACTACTTTTGAGAAATGTGTTATTCATTACTAGGTTATGGCACCTTCACAAATGCACTCTAATTATTGGGAGCTTTATTAAATATTTTTAATCAATCTGTCATACCTAGGACGAAAAGAGCCTCTAAGAGCTTTCTTTTGTATTTTATGTTTTGTGGGGAGGTTCTACAGCCTCATATGGCATAATTCATTTCAATAGCCTCCAAAGATATTTGAAGTCTTTGAAAAGAATTAAGGTTTGCTAAATTATTGTCAAGCCTCTTACTGTTAAGGCCCACTTCGATGAGTGTGATTTTAACAAAAATGTTGGAAATGCAATTTGTGAACCCAAGTTTCCTCAATGCTGGAATAAAAAAATTCGGTCATGTAAAGTTGAACTATTTTTTAAGACTTCAGACCCCTATGAAGTGGAAAGGGAATGTCTCTCAACCATCCAAGGTTTCATTGAGGGCTTCAACCATATATATTTCTTGATCCCAAGTCTAAAGGGAAAAATATGAATTGTCAGTAAACGGATATGAAATCTATGGTTTTAGACTCTAGCTGAGAGGATGCCAATAGTTTATTGGGTGTGTTCGACAATCTTCTTTTCATTTTGCTTTAAAATTTCTCTATGGATTATTAACTTATTTTTCTTTCTATAGATAACATTCGTTGATGAAAAAATTACCACTTATAAGAGTTCACAGGCCCAAACTCTTACCAAGGTTACCCTTGTAAGTTGCCCAAGATACCTCATTAGAGAAAGAGGCGGAAAGATCTTCCATTGTGGTGGTTGATATAGAAACATCTCCTCCATTATATTCCTTCCAAGGTGATTTCATTGCTCGTATAGCTAAGAAAAGGAAAATGCAACTCTTGAGGAATATGAAGAAGGGAAGTTCGTGTCGATTTTGACTATCCAACTTTCAAATTGTGGTTATGCAGATACTCCAATGTCATATCTTAATGTTAAGACAATGATTACTGCACTTTAATGAATAGGAGAATAACACATCTGCTATTTTGAAGTAGTGCAACACAAATACCAACAGATGTCAAGACAACATGTTGGGACATCTCAGTCAAGAACATACATACAGAAAAACTGTAAATCTCCAGAATATAAAGAACACATAAATTGTTGACCCAGTTCAGTGTTAACAAATCTACATCTGAGGAATACTAATCCAGGACGAAAACTTCATTATATCATAGTATTATCACAAAGTTAAACTCCTATGTTTACAACTTTGGCTCCTAATCACTACCCTAATGAACATCCTTACCAAAGCTAAACTCTACGGTTTACAACCTTGATATGAGAGACCATTCACATCCTTCATAACGTGCGCTACATCTGTCTTCTACCATCACAAAACCTGGCACAATTTCTTGACCTACAAGTTATCTTGGACATTCTTAAAAACTTCGTCCAAGAACAATACAATTATCATTACCTAAAGGCTTCTGGAAGTGTACATGCACCTATGTCGTCGTTTCTGCATCTCATACTGCAGATTGGAACTACAACCCTAAGAGCCAACGACTCTCAAAACCTAAAACCTTATTTAACAAAAAAGAACTAGGTTACACTTGTTATATAAGGCATATTCAACCCTAGGTCTAAGTCTTCATATTTATAATCTTCTGTCTTGAGCTTTCTATCTTTGTTTTGATCCAGAACTTAAATCCTCACAAATCTTGTACAAACTTGTTTCTAACTTAAATCCCCACAAATCTCGTAAAAAACTTGTTTCTAACTTGCAATACAGTCCAGGATGTCGTATCTTGCTGTTAGGACATCTTCTTTGACATCTTTATTCTGCACAGATTTTTTATCTTCAGTCTTCTTATGTTTATCCAAAATTTCGTCAAACCTCAGGTGCTTTCAATATCCCCCTTTTGACAAATTTTGGCTAAAACATATTCTTTTATTTATAATCAGAAAGACTCCCCCATCTTGAGAATTGATTGGAGCCTGAAGAAATCTCCCTCTCAACATATTTCTTTTTCCTTCCAAGAAGGATCTAGAAAATTTGCAGAAGACTCCTCCATAAAAGAACCATTAGTTGTAGTCTTCATAACACAAAGTACATAAAAATGTAGATTAATATGATAGACCATCATCTTCCCTTTGCACCATTCTTGCACTGCCACGGATTGAATGAACCCAATAACCAGAACATTATTATTCTCCCTATTTTTAGCCAAAACTTGGAAAAAGTAACCAAGACAACTCCAAATCCAGGAACAACCCATCCGGAATTTGAAAAATTCCACCAAGTACTTCACTTGAAAGAAAGGAATTATGAGACCAAGCAGTGTCACAAGAATCCAATTTATAGCGAGCAATATTCTTTGAAAGCAGCAAACCATCGATTAAAACTCTAGTCAATTCAAAGAGCCAATAACTCCACTAATAGTGCACCGACCAAGACTATTAATTGTTTCTTCTTTTAAGAGCACAGTCCAAGGAAAAACAGTTACATGCAAACATGTTCCAAGACAATGTCCTAGCATCATGTCAGCTATTGTCTTTGCTTTACTGGTCCTTCTGTTGAATTAACATATTCAGAGTATCTTCACAGGAATCCGTAGAGAAAAATAAATTCTCCCAAACTGGTCAATGATTCTTTAAGCATCCAACAAGAATCATATATTCTGTATTGTCAAGTCTCCCCCAAATTGCAACAATACAATGTCAAGACATCACCCTTGACATCTTCATCCCTCCTGGATGGAAAAATTTGCTTGTTACTCAGCACAAGCTTGGTGTTGAAGATCCTTAGATCAAGAGAAAATTCCCCATATCTAAGACAAATTTTGCTCCCCTAAGCACTTGCGTTAGAATGAATTGAAAATATAAGACACATCTTCAATGTCTTCAAAAGCAGCACTCTCTGTCAGCCACCTGCTGAAACACATTCATTTTGGCACCACTGTCTCTTCTGACAAGAAATAGCAGTCATTCACACATGAAAACCATCATGTTATCCATGAGGCACATAAGGATTACCATCCTCATAGTAACAAACTATTGGAGCAACATCAAAACTAGTTTGTTTTCAACCCATTAGTGACAGCTATTAGACACATGCAATAGAAAAGCATGACTTGCTAGACAAAGTCCTTCCACAAGATTTTCAAAAATAGCCAATCACCTAATGCCTTCAAAGGCAGTCATTCATACCATTTTCCCGTATGATAATATGGAATACTCCTGACAAGTTGTTGATTATCCATATGCAAACTTCCAAGAAATCAATACCTGATCTACTTCAGTCTTCTATACATTCTCCATCCAAGGAAGACATGTAGGTAAAAAGATCTTAGAACCAGAACAATAATCATCCTTAACCAGGGATATCCAATCTAGATAATGTACTAACACCAAGTTATAACATTTTCCACACACCAAGAAAAAATTCTTGATATGCTCCACCAACTGGACTTACTATTAACATAGTAATCCAAAGAACTGAAGAACCTTCAATCAACACTGCGCCACCAGTTTGAATAGGAACTCCAGAAAAAGAGAAATAAAATCTCATCCACCTTCAAGAAGAAAACCATCTCCTTGAGTCTTCAACTTATCACTCTTATGCCCAAGAGTAACTTGTTCCAAGACAATACTCAAGACTAATTAGCTGCCACCTGCTAATTATCTTGATTCTTCGAATCCACTTCTGAGATCAACCAAATGCCACAGTTTGATCACCTCCTTCATGAATCCTCATATGAAAAAGCCAATTTCCACATATTGTCTTCTTAATGTATGTCAAAACTCTCACATATATCTACCAACTGAACTTGATCTTCAAGTTACATGTATCTACTTGCTTAATAGCAATACACACTTAGACTCCCTAAGCCATGGATAATGTAACATCTTTTCCTTCCTACAACTCCCACAAACTTCCATGAGAATGATCTTTTTGAAGCATCCATGTTCATTCCTGTAGATCACCCTATCTTAAGTTAATGTGCCACTCCACCAACAGAGATTCTGAAGTTGAAACTAGATGTCAGAATATTATGATCACCCAACGTATTCTTCTGTCACTTGAAAGAACTTCCTCCCTTACAGAACAAGAGTCATATGCTCTCATAGACTTGATTCACCAACCAAGCTTGAGTAGAAAACCTCTATCATGTTGATTTTGCAGTTATTTCAAAAAATCTCACACATTGATGAATACCTGTTGGTGTTTCTCTAAAGACTTCAAACCTGCCACTGTTTGAATATTCAGAAGGACTAGTTAAAAACTAACCCCCATAGTTGTACCAAGGATGCCTCATTTCCTTGAGTAGAGTCTTCTTCACGAAGTTACTGATATGCCACCTATCTAAACTCCACGACGAGCATTCTGGAATGCCCTAAAGTACATGGATCATAAATAAACCAATCCAAGCAGTCATCAAGATTATGATATCTTCATAGTCTTCCATTTCCATCTTAAAAAATAATGCATCACCGTCTGGAAAAGTCTCAATACTTTCCAGGAAAAGATGCAAAGCCAATAATACTAGGTTAAAAGCCTAGGAGACTTATGAGTAAATGTAGAACCCCTCCCATGATTCTTCAAACCTCTGATAAAGAGATGTTATAACATCTGATATAATATCCTTAATCTTGAATTACAAGGATGATCAAATCTGCACTAAGAAATTTATCTTTAATCCTTGTTGAGATAACCCTTGTCTGATTCCATCATATTCTGAATATCACATAGATATTCCTCTTCATGTTCTCTTCTTCGTTGTCGTCCAAGTTGTTAAGATATCAAGGTTGCTCCCTTGACTCAAGCCTTTAAGATTCTCTCTAAACGAATTCTAATTACCTTAATTTTTTGAACGCATCCTTAGGGTTAAGAAGTATGAGTTCTTCCTTGCACGCTGTTTGTGGATGGTAAAAATAAATCACCTCCACTGTCTTCACTTCCATGCTTCCAAGAAAGCACCTCCTAGTCTGAAGAATAACTAGCAGACTCCAAAAACGATTGAATTTCCTTGATTGGACTTGATCATCATATTAAGTGTCTTTAACAACTTAGCCAACAAGAAATCATCAATAAGAACAAAACCAGGTAAAGACAACTACAAGCTTTCTGAAATCAATACTCCAGTATACCATACTACTGGAATTCTTCAACCAAAATATATGCAACGAAATCACCAAAGAATAACTTCAACTTTCCCTAGACAAGATGTCAAAACATCCTTCAGGACACCATCCAAGAGAACTAGCCATTCCTCGTATTTGTTGTTGCAGAACACTTCAGAAAATAACTCCTTCTGTTTAATCACCGGAAAGTACTCCATGGATCTCATTCAGAAAACAGACCAGGATGCCTGCTCTGATACCGATTGAAATTCTGGTTATGCAGATACTCTAATGTTCTATCTTAATGTTAAGACAATGATTACTGCACTTTAGTGAACGAGAGAATAACACAGTTGTTGTTTTAAAGTAGTGTAACACAAATACCAACAGATGTGAAAACAACATGTTAGGACATCTCAATCAAGAACATACATACAGAAAAACTGTAAATCTGTAGAATATAAAGAACATATAAATCGTTGACCCAATTTAGTGTTAACAAACCAACATCTAGAGGATATCAATCTAGGACGAAGACTTCACTATATCGTAGTATTATCACAAAGTTAAACTCCCCCATTTACAACTTTGGCTCCTAACCACTACCCTAATGAACATCCTTACCAAAGCTAAACTCTACGGTTTACAACCTTGATATGTGAGACCACTCACATCCTTCACAACCTGTGTTGCATCTGTATTCTGCCATCACAACACCCATCACAGTTTCTTGACCTACAAGTTATCTTGGACATGCTTAAAATCTTCATCCTAGAACAATACAATAACCATTACCTAAAGGCTTCTAGAAGTGTACATGCACATATGTCGTCCTCTCTGCATCCCATACTGCAGATTGGAAATACAACCCTAAGAGCCAATGACTCTCAAAACCTAACCCCTTATTTTACAAAAGAGAAATAAGTTACAATTGTTACATAAGGAATATTTAACTCTATGTCTAAGTCTTCATATTTATAATCTTCTGTCTTGGGCTTTATATCTTTGTCTTGATCCAAAACTTAAATCCTCACAAATATCATACAGATTTATTTCTAACTTAAATCTTGCAATACAATTCAGGAAGTCGTATATTATTGTTAGGACATCTTCTTTGACATCTTTATTATGCACATATTCTTTATCTTTAGTCTTATTATATTTAGCCAAAATTTTGTCAAACCTCAGGTGCTTTCACGTTGTTTGACAGAGATGTTGACAGTAACACGGGCATCAACTACATCGTCGCGGTTGGCCATAACAAGAGTCTCGATTTATGTGCTTTAGTATTTATGATTCGAGGACGAAAGACGGGGAAACAAGTTTCCCACAGACGACGTCACTGATCGTTCCTAGTGATCAGAACGTGGTTTGGGCCACAAACGTCGTTGATGATGCTCGATTGCGGAGGAGATGAGGGGTGTACTTGCAAGACACTCTGATGACAAAGTAAGAAAATGACAGAAGAGTGAGCAAGTACGAGAAAGTGTATTGTTAGAGTGAATATTGGATACTTGGCCCTCTCAAGTGAGAGGGTTTATATAAGGCCCCTAGTGTTTGGCTATTGGTCCATATTTTGGGTCTGAATCGTCGATCCCCCAAAATAGGTGACTCTCAGAAACTAGTCGTTAGGATGAGCAAATCTGCTCGGATGAGGTGTCTGTCGAGCAGGTGGTGAACCGAGTAGTAGTTATCCTTGGCTGAATCTGGGCGACTTTCCCTAGGTGTCGAGCAGAAGTCTGAAAGGAGCAGAGGAGTCCGATCGTATGTAACCTTGGTTGGCAAGACCTCCTCGAATGAGGGGAAGAGCCCCAGTAAGTCCCTTTGACATTAGGTTATTGGGCCGTCCAGGACGCAGGAACAAATTGGACAAGGTCTTTGGGTCGGTCCGGAACAACATTATTTTTATTTTCCAATATGTAAAAAAGTATAATTTTCTTTTGACTCAAAAACAATAATTTTATATAACTCTCATACTTCTAACACGTTAAATATTACATCAATTATACATTTATAACTCCATATATGGGAAAAACAAAATAAGCGACAATTATATACAAAAAATAACACTTTCAATCAAAATAATTTGATTCTTTTTAGTCTATTATTGAATCGATTCTTCTTCATGCTAACTAATTATTCGTGGGCCAATAAAATAAAATCATAGATTAAAAATATTAATTTTATTTTGATGATTTTGTATAGATTTCCTTTCACATGCTTAATGAACTCATGATTTCATAACATAAATTAGAAATCTCGAAATTCACACGAAATTTTGAATTAGATATATTAGGCATGGAACAATTTCTATAAAGGAGCTACAAGATCTACACATTTTATGTTAGTTTATGGCAAAGATTTTGTTTTACCTTTCGAATTAAATCTACAACCTTTAAGGTTGTAGAGTCAAAATTGTTTACCAATGCAAGATTACTAGAACATGATGTATGATTGTTAAATAACTTAAAACAAAAAGATAATTTTGGTCTAGAATAATATTATTGGACAAAATAAAGAGTTAGTAAATTCTATGATAAAAAAATTCAAAAGAGAATATTCCAAACAAGGGACTTAGTCTGAAAAATGATGTCATCCAAGTGTTCAAACAAGTTCAAAATATGGAAACAAGGTAGTACAACATAGAAAGGTGGACTTTGATTGAATATTCTAATGATGTTCTTCAATTTTGAGAGCTTGTGTTCAAGATTGTTTCCTTGAAGCCACTTGACTTGATCTCAACATTTTTAACATCTTCAGGCTTTGTGGTAATTATCTCCATTGGTTGAACCTCAACTGATTCTTTTAGTTGACTTTGTTCAATCACTTTCTTCAGTTCTATACCTTTACCCCACAATACAATGTATAGCCCAATCACAATTATCAATGATCCTATTACACTGTAATAGAGAAGAGTTTATTTTGTAGATAACAACAATAATTATTGGGACATATTGAAGATGAATGAATAAAATAATAAAACTTAATGAATGAGAGAAGTGTAAGCCTTTTTGAATCGAAGGAGTATTGTGTTTTAGTTGAAATCAATTGAGTTAGTTGGGATTAATGGGTAGCTCAATTGACAATTATTAGTTGGGTGAGCTAAGTTGTATTTCTTGGGTTTAACTCTTGGCAGCAACATTTATTTGTTATTTTAAATTGTTGATATTTATAAATCAACTTAAAAAAAATCGAGTTAGTTATGTGGAGAGGTTATAAAACTTATATATTAATCAAAGCTTTAAGGCCTAAATAACTCAGCTAGCTTGCATAAAAACACAACAACTTCATAATTAACTTGCAACCTAATTAATCCTAACAAATGATGAATTATATTATTATGATACCTCCTAATTCATATTTTTTATCTTCAATGTTTTGATAAGCTCCCCAAGAAATCAAACCTTGTTTTCTTCAAAGGTTTGGTGAGTATATTTGTAAGTTGCAATTATGACTTGGAATATTTAATCTTCAAATTATCATTGTTTATTTTATCTCTCAAGAATTTATATTTTTTTATCGATGTGTTTGCTTCTACCATGACTAATGGGATGATTATCAAAAAAAATTCACACATGTTATCAACAAGCAACCTTATCTTCAACTAACTTTTTGTTCTTGTAGAAACATTTCCATCCAAAGTGATTAGTAGTCTACATATGAAGTAGCTACATACTCAACTTCAAAGGACGACATATCTATTTTCCATGCTTATTTGAACTCCATGAGATTGGACCTACTCTAATCATGGTTAGATATTTGTTACACTAGATTTTTGACTTGACTATAAATGGCAAGTATTCATGAGATTGGTCATAAATATGTCACATGTAAGGTCAAAATAGAGTGATTCCACATTATCACTATGACTCATGGTCGGAAGTCACATATGGTGATACTGGTCGAAGGTGGCAAGATCGGAGGACGTGGTGAAGAACTTTAGTTACTTAATGAAATTGAATATTATGCTATGTTGCTAAGGTTGGAGTTCATTATTACAATGGAAGTAATGTCGACTCAGTCATCACATGTGGAGTTCATCAATATAATGGAAACAATGTTGACTTGTATGCTACATGTGGAGTTCATCACTACAATGGACAATACAATAGGTTATGTTATCTTAACATGGTCGACGTCGAAGGCCTCGACGAGGATATTCAGTTATTGGCGCCTAGCAAAACAATTAAGAAATTTAAATGGTATCACAAGGCGAGAACTACGTCAGCATTGACGGTTATTCAGAAACACGTGGGAGCACGTCAAGGGAAACCACTGCATGGATTTGGGACATGTCATCATAAGAGTAATTTATCATTCTTAGACAGTTATTGTAGAGTAGTATATAAGGATACTTAGGTTCATTTTGTAAGGGGTCCGCAATTGTACACACATATTTTGTAAACTTAAAGTACTTGCGTCGTGAGAAACGAGTGAGGAAAGATGTACATATGCATTCCACCATTTTATACATTTCCAACAATTTTACCTTAAAAGTATTTTTATGCATTTAATTTCCTTTCATTTTCCTTTACTTTTCATGTCATTTTACATTACTTGCACTTTAATTTCAACCCTTTCTTTTTCTGCATTTGTCTTTCAATTTCAAAGCCTCTTATTTACTTTACTTGCTTTTTTACTTCCAGTCTCTTTGTTCTTTGAACACTTTTCTTATTTACAAGTAATCACAACAAACATTTTCAAGGATTTTTCGACATTATTATGATTTTCATAAGTAATAAATACGCACAAATATGTCTGGGAGATTTTTCAGTTTGATCCCTTGAGTATTAATATAAACTTGTATTTGCTTACCAAATTTCACAATAAACAATATCATGCAATAATTTTTCTATCACCTTGATTTTCTCCCCAGCCTAAGTCAAATTAACCACATGCCATTTCTTTCTTGCTAGGGTAATTCTGGTTTAACACAAGCATGCAATGATCAATTTTACCTTTGATGTACCTTAATATCCTTTTAGTATCTAGTATCTGATATGTTTAGGCTTTAACGTGAAGTTATTTAACAAGAAAATAATTTGACATATGTTTAGCCTTATGTTGCATAAATATTTGAATGAACCAAAGATTTGTTTGTATAAGGTTGCTTTTGCAAGATCATCATTTGTATATTTTCTAAACTATTTAATGTCCCCATATATTTTTGGTGATTGTAATTGATTATTTTAAATATCTTTATAATTTCTTCTACATATTTCTTCTTATGCAAGAAAGTTTCATTTATTGTAATCACAAATTTCATTCCGGAGAAATAAGATAGATTCATTAAGAAAGGGTGACTTTTTCTAGTGGTCCATTAATAAAGGGAGACTTTACACGTAGCTAGTGCATTTTCCATCCTTTGTATGATGTAATTGCAACCACTATTACGATGGTTGCAAGCCTTGCAACTGATGCATTCACTTTGTTGCATTTAATTCCAGACATTTGAAAGTCTTTTACAACTAGCCTTGCCTTATACTTGACTATTTCACCATTTAGTTGAGCTTCAACTTGTACACCCAATTCACATATATAGCCTTCTTATTTGACATATTTACTAATTCCTGAGTGTTGTTCTTCTCAATTTATTTGAGCTCATTTTTCAAAACTTCTAGCAAGTTCACATCTTTCAATACTTGGTTCAAATAAATTAACTTTGATTTATCCATCATAGTTTATTATATTAGAATATCTTCTTCATTTACTGCTAGATTAAGGAATTTATCATAATAAGTTAATCTTTGATTGATTTCTTGTTCTGGTTGATCTTTTCACCTTATCTTCTTGTGCAACATCTTCGACTTTATATTCTTGTAGCATAATTCTTATGTTATCTAAGTGTTCACCATTTTGAATTGAATTTCCTGAACCCTAAACAACTATTACTTTCATCAAATTACACATGTATGCTTATTACCGCCTTATCGAAATTTGGTGATAATTGTTTATATGCACGTGTTAAGTGATAGCCTATGAGGATCATAACTTGAATCATATAATAAATATTCTTTCTTAAATTTCCAGACACGTATCTGGATCAAACTTATCTTCTTCTTTTTTTGAAATGGCCATCACTTGACTACAATCATGTACATGCTTCATATGGTGCCTTACTCATCAACTTCTTTGTTGGACATCGATTAATAATATGCATACTAGTAGAAGTTTCCTCACCCCATAATTTGTTTGGAATTTGTCTCACTCTTAGCATGCTTCTAGCCATATTTAACATTCTTATGTTATTTCTCTTATTAATATAACTATGTTAAAGTGCATAGGGGTTATAACTTCTTGCTTAATACATTGTTTCTTATAGAATTGTACAAACTTATTGGAAGTGTATTCACCCCTACCATCAACTCTTAATCTCTTGATACTACATTCTAAGTTTTTTTATCAACTTACAACTTCAATCTCTTCAACTGACTTAATATTTCACCTTTTCTTTCCATCAATTAAATTCACACACACACACACACACACACACACACACACACACACACACACATATATATATATATATATATATATATATATATATATATATATATATATAAATGAATTCATTGTTGAACTAATTTTTTATCCTTTTGGATACACAACATTCTTGTCACAATTGCTTTGGCACTTTAATCTGAGGATGACCACACATCATTTCCTTCATATGCATCATGCTTAGACTTTTGAAATTTATACGGTCATACCTTTAATGGTATATATAATTTTTGTAATCGATAATTGTTGATGTAAGATATTGATGGTCAAGCATATTAATCATGATTTTGAAAGTCCAGTTACTTGACATAGGTGCTTTAAAAATTAGTTTTGCATTTGCATCAAATTCCTTTAACTAATTATTTTCCAACTTTATAGTGTATTTTTTCTTAAGCAACCAGCCTAACTATTCATGTTTCTTGCTATAGAAGAAACATATATCACATCGCTGATTATTTCTTCTTCTCCATGTTTTATCTTCACATGAATGTTCCCCGTTTCCTTAAATGTGACTTTGATATTATCAGTAAATCTAATAACTTTTCTCATTGATTTATCTAGACTGATGAACCAATCCTTATTTCCATTCATATGGTTGTTGCAACTTGTATCAAGATACCATACATTGGTCTTATCTTATGCCAAATATATATTAGACATCAACATAACTCCATCGGAGTCATCTTTACATGCACGTGAAAATTGTTCTTCTTCTTTATCACTTGAACTAAAGTATTTGTTAAAGTAATAATATCTTGCATAGTGACCAAAATTTTAACAACAATAACATTTAACATCTTTCATATCAACATTCTTCTTGAACTTCTTGTCATTGAAGGTATCAATTTTGTCTGACTCACCCTTCTTTGTTTCTTTCTAAATCCTTCATCATTACATTTCTTACTTTTCCACTTATATTTTCATTTGCTAACCTTTGATACATCAACCTTCATCTTTTTGAATAACTTTATTTGTAATGCATGTTATGTTACTTTTTTTATTTCTTTACTTCAATATCATCTCATTAGATTCTAATAAGGCTTATAACTCTTTAAGCTTTATCTCAAGGAGGTTATTGGAATCTTCAATAGCCACAATAATATGGTCAATCTTAGCAGTAAATGCTCTCCAAACTTTCTCAATATTTTGTAGCTTAGTAATCTTTTTACCACATGATTTTATTTGATTAGACAACAACACCAATATTGAGAAGAAATATGCAATAAATTCACCTTATTCTTTTGTGCATTCTTATATTTATTTCTTGATGCCTACAATTTAACTTCCTTTAGTTTTTTAACACCATCATACAATTTTTTTAGTGTATCGCATATGCACCCTTAGTTTTTTTTTCTTTGATAATCTTCTCAAATATGTTAGAATCTATACAGTGATAGATCAGGATGAGACATTTCACATCCTTCTTTCTAAACTCACGATGAGTTGATTTCTACATATTAGTTAGATTGAATTCTAATATCTGTACGCCATCATTCATTATCTTAAGAGCATCTTGAAATATGAATATGATATTCATCTGCACATATCACCTATCATAATGTTCTCCTTTGAAATATGATAGGTTTGTTATGAATTGATTTGAGGTTGTGATTCCATTCGTCATTAAAAAAAACTAGATCAAACTAGTACCCTATGATACCAATTCACTATCTCAAAGATTTAATGTCTAACTAACTAAGCTATCTTACATTAAAACATAATAACTATCTAATTAATTTGTATTGTAAGTAACTAACCTGCACTGCAAGTAACTAACTTGCAACACAAATAATCCTAACAAATGATAAATTACTTTCTCAACAATAATAATAATAAAAAGACTTAACAAATTAATAATAAGATGAGTTAAATGTTCGAACCTTCCCAAATAAAGTTTTTCATCTAATAGGAGAGATCCTCCAATGGCCACTAGAACAAGAAAGAGGGGGTTGAAAACTGAAGCATAAAGTGGGCCTTTTATATGCACACACCATGAAATCAGAACCCAATTTATTCCTGAGACCATAACACCCTGTAAATACCAAATATATATTAGCCAATAACAATTTTAGTTCTTGAAAATACAGGGTCGATAATTTGATCTCTAAAATTAACGAAAAATTTAAAATAAATTTTGATAATTTGTTAAGAAAATTCTTAAAGAGACTAATCTAATCACGAACTTTTAATTTCAAGCATCATTTTAAAATCTCTATAAATTTAATAAAAAAATTGAAAATTTATCGTATGTTAACCTTCAAACTTATATTTAATTTAAGGCACATAATAATGTAAAAAAGCAATTGTACCGCAAAAACTGCAGTGAAAAGTTTGATATCCCAACCAAGCTTCCATTGATTCCAATCACCTCTTTCCATACATAAAGCAAATATAATTGATTGAATGGAAGCCATCACACACATCAAAGCTGCACTTGTATAATGCCAAGGAAAATTCTCACTCATCTTAGCCTATAAATCACACACAATATATATTTAATTTAAATGAAGTTAATTAGATGCATTTTTAATATAAAATTAATGAATATATGACCTGGATTATCAACCATATTGAATATGATAAACAAGTTCCCAATGCAAGAGATGATCCCCATATATTATTAGCAGATACATTTTGTGGTTGTAGGTGATGTTTCAACAAATTCACATGAGTAGACCATAGGTGAATTTCATTACTCTTATAGAATGTGAGAATCATGGCTCCACTAATTCCCATTAATGTGCCAACAACCTTGGCATTCCCAGTTAATGTTCCAATATTCAACCTTTCCAATCTGAGAATTAAAACTATTAATTTATTAATACAAAAAATTAATCATTGTGTGATGCAAATAATACAACTTTTTGTGCAATAGTTTGGCCAAACAACCACAAATGTTTTGACATTGATGCAAGAACCATAACTGCAATGTGAATTGTTGAGATAAATATTTGAATGAACTTGACTTTTTCAATCATAGGGAAAAATGAATGAATAAGGATTATTATTGACTATGCTTCAATCAATCAATCAGTCAAATAATCAATATCTCTCTCTCTCTCTCTCTCTCTCTCTCATTTAAATTGAGTTTTTTTAACTTCAAATATACGAGTGGGGAGAAAAAATTACTCGAAGAGTAAATTTTTTTAAAATTACTCCAAATCACATTCTTTAAATTGAATCTAATATAATTGTTAACATTTTTATTTAATTTAAAGACTATGATTTTTTAGAGTAAGCTAATATATATATATATATATATATATATATATATATATATATATATATATATATATATATATATATATATATATATATATATATATATATGTGTGTGTGTGTGTGTGTGTGTGTGTGTGTGTGTGTGTGTGTGTGTGTGTGGTCTTCAACAAGTACCTAAACAATGACATGAAAAGTTTGATAATTTGATTATCCCGAATAGATTTAAATTGAATGAAAATGACAAAGGCATTTACTACAAATTTGATGATAGAATTTTTATTATCACACATCTCTATATAAATGACCTACTCATATTTGGTTCAAACATTCATGATTCATGTTGTAACAACATGGAATCGTTGTTGTGAAACAACTGTGATATGAAAGACTTCAAAAAAGCTAGTGTCATCCTTGGTACTAAGATTTTTGGATCAAATAAGAGAATGTCATTGTATAATTTTCACTTTGTTAAAAATAAATGAAAATATCTTCAAGAATATTGGTGATAGACTAAGATAATCTGAATACAACGACCGTTATTTGCAGCTTCGGGTATGTCGTTGATTGTATTAAACTATACATTTCCTATGTCGTAGGATTGTTGTGCAGATTTACCATTAGACCTATAAAATTAACCTATGTTATCCTTGAAGGGTACAATAATGTTGATTGGAATATCTTATTAGATGATTGAAAGATATGCACATATGGTCATTGTCTCTTCTTTTCTAAATTAAATATTGAAGTGTTGAAGCATTAGCCATTGATAATAGAGAATATCTCCACCATTAATCTTGCTAAAAATTGAGTGTTTAAACTCAAGGAGAAAATAACATATAGATCTCATTTCCCAAGAGATTAAATTATCAAAGGTAAGTTTAAAGAGTTGCATTGTCATATTGAGATACATACATCTAATATATGATATGGCCCTGAGGATGGTCGATTTGAAGAGATTAGAAGGAAGATATGTGATATTTCTCCTAAAATTTTGAAGGGATCAATGTTTGAATGTAATTCCATTATTATTGATTAAGTGTGTTATGATTAGTTTTAACTAACTGCGCTAATTAATTAAAAAGTTGTTATAGCTAACATTAAATAATACATTCTAATAATAAAATGTATTGAGAAATCTTGTGAATTATGTTTTTCTCTATTATTTCACATTCTCTTTTTTCTTCTTCCTTTTTATACAATATGAGTTCATGAGCTTTTGTTCTAACAGATTTTATGAGTTAAATTAAAAGAAAACATTTTAAATAAGATAAATATGATAAGTCTTACCCAAAACAAACGGCTAAGATAAAGGTAGCACCAGGAATGAAGTTGTACATGACCGTAGCATATGTAACACCCGACAAAATCACGGCTTCAACGTACAAATTTTGTTGTAAGGTTGCCCTGATTAATGTTTCAAATACACAAATGTTAAAATTAATTTAAAAATGATTGAATATTAAAATCACTTTTTTAATAATCTATACCAACCAATCCTAATCAACACTAGATGCAAGGTTTTAAAGGATTAAACAGGTGAAAGATTTAAAAATTCATTTAAGGAAGAATTAAAGGTGTTGGACATGATGAGGAATGCCAGAAGTGTCAATGAATTAAACATTCAAGATCCAAGAGATTTTGACATCACATATCTAATCAAAACCCTAAGATATTGAGTGTAAGGGTCATTTCTCTTATATATGCAACATTTCTTCTATTTCTAGTCGATTTGAGACTTAATCACTCAAACTTGAATTCTAACAATCTCCCCTAATCTTGATCCACACTAAAATCTCATTCCCACTCCACCACTAAGTCTAACCCTTTCTCTGATACCAATTGTTAGAATAGAAACCGGTATAGAAGATTAAAGAGAAACAAAAATAAAAAACAATTAACACAATTGATCTTTGTAAATGAAGTTCGGTCAATGGTGCATACCTCTGTGACTATAGAACAACTATAGTTTCCATGATTTATATTTTATGAATTAGGGTTATATTATTACAAGCAACATATATAATACTAGGACCCAATTTACAATAATACCCCTGAAATCCTCGCACCCCCAAGTTATCTACTCATAATAATCTATAAAATAATATCCATAATATGAGTGATACTCGACAATCTTCACCTTGGCGAATATCAAAGTCATATGAAGGCTTCTTGCAAGACGATCACAACCTAAAAATTGGGAATGTACATCTCTTGCTTAACACTAAATAATATGTAATAAGTTTAAGCTATGTATGAACTTGTCACTTATGACTGGCTCGGTCAATATATTGTTTGCATTCTCTGAAGTATGAATTTTTCAAGTAATATATGTCCAAATGCAAGTGACTTTTTGATCTTGTGAAACCTCACATCAATATGCCTATTCATAGCATGATACATTTGATTGTTTTCCAAGTAAATTGCACTCTGACTATAACTATAAACTGAACTCCACCTTGATCAACACTCAATTCTCTCACCAATCTTGTAAGCCATAAGGCTTTTCTCCCATGTAAACTCCTTCAGTTTTAGACAAGACCATTATGGATTAAATTGATGATTTTCAAAAAAGAGGACATCCTGCTAAAATAAAGACATACATTGTTGTAGACCACCTTTCATCCATATCAACAGTATAGTCCAAATCAACATATCCTGCAACTAAATGATAACCTTATTTACTTCTTAGAAAAATAATATAACTCGTTATACCCATCAGGTAACTGAAAATCCGTTTGACTAATTCCCGATGATGCTTTAATAGTTTGGACATAAACTTATAAAATTGACTTACAACTTGTATGAAATATAGTCTAGTGCAGACCATAACATACATTAAGAAACCATCAACAATGGCATAAGGAACCTTTGACATATACTCAACTTTTATATCCATCTTTGGGCACTGATCCAATGAGAGCTTAAAGTGATTCGTTAATGGAGTACTCACAACTTTCAAATTATTCATGTAAAACTTGTTTAGAACATTTTAAACATAGATTTTTTGAGAGATCTATAATTTTATAGAACCATTATCCCTGTGAATTTCCATGCCAAGAATCTTTTTAGCATCACTTTAGTCTTTCATGTCAAATTCCTTTCCCAATATGATTTTCAGCTCATTTACAACATGTAAGTGATTAACAGTAATTAACATATCATTAACATACATTAACAAGAAAATAAAAAATGTCTCATCAAGGCTCATACCATAAACACAACATTCATACTCATACCTTTTGTAACCAATCTGAAGCATGTATGAATCAAAGTGCCTGAATCATTTTCTTGGAGAATGATTTAAACCATACAGAACCCTCTTTAATTTAAAAATTAGTTTGTCGTGTCCAATGTCACTGAACCCCTCTGGATGCTCCATGTAAATTTTCTTGTCTAGATTATCGTGAAGAAATCTTGTCTTCACATCCATCTACTCTAAATGTATGTCTCGGCTGGCTACGAAGGCTAACACAACCCAAATTGAAGTAGGTCTAATGACCAGAGATAAAATCTCATCATAGTTGTAAACACCCCAAATTTGCCCTCACTCATTTCACCATGGCTTGTGATTCTTTTCATTTGCATAAGTTCAATCATATCATCTCACATTGCATTTTTGCTTCACTGCATTGGTTCTAAGTCATCTGCATCTAGGGTTTGTGATCTGAGCCATCCCTGAGCTATCTGAGCCACCCCAAGGGTCTCCAACTATCTCAAGAGGGTCCATATATGTTCAAGCATCATATTATATCCTCCCAAGATCAAGGAAGTCAGAAAATCACAAGAACTGAGAAAGGCATGGAAGCAGAGCCAGGTTTAACTACACATATGACCTAAAATTAGGGTTTTGGTTTCAGAGGCCATAACTCCAATTTTTTTTGGTAATTCTTGTTTCTATTGGTATCTATATGATATGAGGATCATGCATACCAATTTTCATGGAGAAATTCAATGGGGAAGGCATCTGATCAATGGATGACTTCTTGAGCAAGTCAGTGCAAAATCAGGGCATCTGAGGTCCCCAATCATCCAACCAAAGGGTTTTCTCCATCATTTTGGATGTATATGATCTTTATTTGATCTTTGAAGAAGTTAGAAGTTCACAAAATTGAAGAATTTCAAGCCATTTGCAAAGTTGCCATTTTGGGAAAGTGACTTGTAATGCAAACTTGCCATTTTGGGAAAGTTTTTCAACCTCCTCTTTTTGATTCAAAAATGCTTCAAATGAAAAATTCTTGGTCATGAAAGTTGTATATTGGATCATTACCTTTTCAAAAAGTACAAGAAATTGACCTAATTCATCATAGAACTCAAGTTATGGCTTTGCAAAGTTGGGAAAAATCACAAAATTTCACTTATGTGCCAAAGAGGGAAACTTGCAAAAACACTTGCCAAAGCAAAATGTGACCTCTAATTGACTTCTAAGCATTACACAAACCTCATACATGACCTAAAACTCAGAATTGCTCAAAGAATTTCCAAGTTTCATGCCTTGCACATGAAGAAATCCAAAAGGGGCCAAAACTCCATGAATTTGCAAAATGGTACAAAGCTTCTCATCCACTTGACACAACTCATCAAATCTGATCCATAAGCATTCCTTGATCTCAGCTGAACCAGAACATGCCCAAATCCCAGCCTGCCACTTGCCCATACCTCCAACTACAACTTTCTTGACTTTTTGCAAAATGAGCCATACCAATCACACTGCTCCACAATAACTCTCTGCCCAATCAGAACATGTTATGTGGACCTCAAGCAAGGCATTTCACACAAAAAGCAAGGCTGAATCCTCCCACAACTCAGCACACACCAAAATCCCCTCTTATGCATTTCTCTTCGAAACTCAGCACACAAGCTTCAAACCTCAAAACAAACTCCATAGAACAACTCACCATGACCTTCTGATCATTTCCCTACCATCACTTTGCCATGAAACCTCCCACATCAAAAACACGATTTCTCTCCCCCTTTGAACTGAACTGAATCAATCTAACAAACCAGCCATCAGAAACTCCAAACAAGCATTGCAAACTCTTCAGAGGGATCAATGGAGGTGATTTGAAGCAAAGAACTGGCTAGAAAGCACCATTTTCGAAAGCTTCAGTTCAGGTATCATCAAGAACATTTTTTCCAGAAATCATTTTTTATGCTATAGAAATGTTGCTTATGATTCACTGATCATGCTGTGCTTGTTGGTTTTGAAAATGATTGAGTTTTGAGCCTGAACCATGTCTCTGAAACATTGACCCGAAAACTTGATTGATTCGAATCTTGTTTATGTTGAAAGATAAATGAATTTTCATGCTTGATTCTTGTTTAGGATGATTAGAAGTTGTGATCTGGAGCTTTAGAGGGTTTAAAATTGCCTAGGGAAGAAGTTAGGTTTTTGAACTGGCCGGAGAAGATGATCGGAACACTGTTCCGGTCACCTGAAAGTAATTAGGGCATCAGATTAGGGTTTAATCACAATTAGTGAGTTTGAATGTGAGCCGTCCATTAGCGCGCGCTGGTCAATTCCCGCGTCTCAACTTTAAACCAGGGCCTTTGGATCTGTTGACTTTCATTTTAATTCATTTAATTTTCATTTTAATTGCATTTCTTTCTACATTTTATTAAAAATAGCAAAACATTTCTAAAAAATTTCATTTTTTGCATCATGACTTAAAATATTTTTCTCATTCTGAAAATAATTTTTATTTTATTTTTTGCATAAAATTCGTATTTTTAAAATATTTAAATGTTTATTTTAATTAATTAATGAGAATTAATTAATTAAAATACCATTTAAGTTTCTAAAAATCACCAAAAAAATCACATTGCATATTGATACATTTAGAAACATTATCAAACCCTTCACACAAATTTCTTTTTGGTTCTTGACCTACTTTGACATTTTTCTTTGGAATTAGGGTTTTTAAAAGTCAATATTTTTACCCTAACTTAGAAAAATCCATTCTGCCTAACCATGAAGAGTTTGATGATGGTTCTTTTTACATTGCATTCCTCATGTCATTTAGTTTCTAGAATAAAATTGGTTTGAATTTATCTTTCATCTTCAATTTGTTTTGCATTTTTCATTGTGAGGTCCCTTAAAACCCTAGCCAACTTGAGAAAATCATAACTTCCATTAGGTTAAGATTTAGGTTTTCTCCTTTGGGAAGTGAACTTATATAGGTTTAGGGTACCTTTGATCCCATTTTCAATTTTTTATCTTATCATTTTCTTCTTATTTTGAATTTTGCTTTGTACCTTGTGCATAAACCCTAATTTGTATCTTCATTTGCATTCATCCTTCATATGCTTGCATACATGAACTTGCCATGACATTTTGTGCATCCATATGACATATAAGACATCTTAGGACATATTAGAATCATGTTTGATCATTGCATCATCCATTTGCCTTGTTGTGCTTCCATTTCATTTCATATGCATCCATGAACTTTCATGCTTCTTACATGCTTCATTTGCATCCTCATTACTTGTATGATCATTTGTATCTCATGACAATCATTTGTATCATCTCTTAGCATCATTTGCATCTTGGCATGCTTCTGACCTTGGTTTTCATCTTTGCATTTCATCTCATTTTCATTTCATGTCATTTCTTGTTGCTAACTTTTCAGGTGGTAAGTGTTTGAGAAGTGAATTTGCCTTCACTTCTCATAATCTCTTCTCATCTCTCTTATGCATTCATTGCTTCATTTTATTTCTGGATTAGAGTAGGCTTGCTCATTCATTCTCCTTCCTCTCCTTCTTTCTTCAAGCAACTTATCTTCTTAAGTGAAGTAAGTTGTCTTGCTTCTTTTGTTTCTCTTCCTCCATTCTGCTTCTTCCTTGGTGGCTTCTCCTGAAGATCTTCTTGCGAGCCTCATAACCCCTAGGAACACCCAAGCATGATCACAATTAGGGATTGATTAGTCCCCCATTAGTTTTTACCTTTGTGTCATCTTTGAGTCTTCTCTCCTCATCTCTTAATCAAGGACTAAACCCTTAAGGCTTTAAGGCTTTGTGATTAGGGTTATGCCTGTATCCTTCTATTAGGATGGAGTGCATAACTTTAATCCTACGTGTTAAAACCTTAATGTGTTTAAATCCTTTAATCAATCCATCTAATAATCACTAAGACATCAAGCTTGTAACTTGGGCCTTGCATTAGGGTTCTAATTCTTCCTTAACTGGTTAAGAAGGACTAACCCTAGTGTTAATGGACAAGTCCCCCTCAAGTTGTCTTACAAACCATAAAATCCATTTCTTAACCTTACCATTAACTAAAATCCATTTAATAAAGGCTTTGTTTTGTCATGAGGTTAATTCCTAATCATGGATTAAGTTGAGGAGCCTTTCTCAGCTTAAATGTTCTCATCTATTATCCTTCTATTAGGATGGTTTAATGGGTCCATTAAATCCTTGATTATGGCTTAAACTCATTACTTAACACTAAACAAAAACTCCAAAAAAATCTAAATAAATACAAGTAGGTTAATGATCTTAATCCTACATCATGGTGATCAAGTGTGAGGTGTTTACTTCACACTTAAGGTATTCTCATTACCCCTAATCAGAGGGAGGATGTGATGAGTTTACTAACCCTTGGTTTAAGCTTAAGCTCATTTTCCTATGACAAACTCCAAAAGGAAATAAAAGATTGAAAACCCAAAAACAAACAATAATCGTCTCCTCCGGGATTCTTTTCTCACCTCATTCACTCACAAACGAGAACTCGCTTCTTCCGTCTAATGAAAGAAGTTTGCACCTGAGCCAGACATGTCATGCACTTGAGCATAGACTATTAAGCAGTTCACGAGTCAATTTATCTTTCAGTCTCTTTGAGTCGAACTACGGTGTTCTGACTTCCTCATTGCACGAGAGGATACGTAGGCATAACTTAACAGTTATCAAACAAAAGTCTTTGTATATTCCCCATCCCTCCAGCATTATTCTTTAAGCCTCATAGTTTTAAGCTTCACATTCTTTTCTTGCACTGAAACTCTTTCATTTCACTTCACACTTCTCTCCAGCACTGACACTTGTATTCTTTTTTAGCTGTTGCACACATTTTAGCACTGACACTACCCTTTTAAGCACAAATCCTTCAAGCGTGGATCCCGTCGAGTACGGCGGACAATCTGGGTGCTAATACCTTCCCAGGTTGTAACCAACCCCCTTTCTCAATTTCTCTGGTTCGCAAACCGTCTTATCCATCTTTTCTTAGGTTTATGCAACATTACCTTTCCTTCGGGATAAAAATGCCTAGCTGGCGACTCTTTTCTTTTCAGTTCACCCTTGTGTGTTCTCCCTCTCCTTCGCCGACCGTTCGCGTCTGTACCCCTCTTGGCCGCGTGTCATTTGGTGGGAGCAACAATAGTGAATCCCATATGGTATGAGTACCCCTTTAGTAGAAGAGGAGCCTTGAAATTTTCCCTAATTTTTCTGTCATTGTTGGTTTTCTCTTGAACGCCCATTTACAACCAATTTCATTTTTCCTCTTAGGAAGCTAAACAAGATCTCATGTTTGATTTTTAATTAGGGACTCTATATCCTCAACCATTACACACATTCACTTATCTTTATTTTGGCTAGATATAGCCCAAGAAAAGTGGAAGGGTATGTAGAACTAGTAAGAAGTACTAAGGCTACTAAGTCTTCCTGGTAGCTTTATTGAATGATGCTCTCAGTCAAGTACAAGAATATAATCATGTACTCCACTTGAAACTTCAGGTCCATGGTAAATATCAGTCAGAGCTTGGATCCTCTTGTGGTTCAGACATTACCTACATATTGTTCACTAATGGACAACATCCACTTGAATCACCCATTTGATGGAAGTTTCTCCTTCAAATGTTGAAACATGTGTTGCAAATAAGTGCTTAAACATTAAGTGGTCACCAAAAACAACATCATTGTTGATTATCATCTTTTTTTTAATTGGATCCTATACCAGATTTGGCAAAGTTGATGACTAAGAGGTCAATCAAGATTTTCAAGTTTGAAATTTTCCTAGAACCCAAGAAATTCCTTAAGGCCCAAGTCTTTGCAGATATTATTATTGATATGACACTAGTGACATCATATCCATGAACGAAGTGGACCCCGTCTTCATAGATGGATCATTAAATAACAGTAGGAGCAGAGCAAGGTTTATTTTCAAGAGCAATTAATGGATCATAGTTGAAGTTACATCGCCCTTTGAATTTACCACTACCAATAAGCAGGTCAAACATGAAGCTTTTATCACTAGTCTCACTCTATTGTCGAAAATGGAGGTGGAATAAGAGATTAAGAATTAAATCTTAACTCGTAGTTTCCCAAGTCAATGGTGAAGCACAAGCCAAATATCCATTTTGTAGGAGTATGTAACTGTAGTAAAGTACATATTAGGTTTGTTTAATGCATATACAATTGCATTTGTGCCAAAGGAGTAGAACATAAAGGTAAATCTCTTATCCAAGGTGGTGAGTATGAGAGTTATAAGCATAAATCATTCTTTTATCTAGTAAACACTTGAAAAACTCAATCTCATCACACTTACTTTTATGGCTTCCATAATAATATATACAATGTAGTCAATGTGTATCACATAAATCATGGCTTACATTGAAAATTTTGTTTTAGCAATGGACCCCACTGAGGAAAATTAGTGAACAAGGGAGCATGGTTGTACTTAATCATAGCAGGGAAGTTGTACATATAAGCTCTATCCACCCCTATTAAAACGTTTCGAGCAGAAGGAGGCCTAACATACCCTTTACAAAGTCGACGAATGCATATTTGGACAACATCTATGAGGGAGTTCCCTGGATAAAAAAAAGGTTCTCATAGTTGAATACTAATGGCACTCAATGGTCTAGGATCCCAAGAGTTATGCAATGAAATGTGAACTATATAGACATTTACATCACCCTTTCGTTGAACTCAAAACTCTAACATCGTCGATGTCATTCTCTTAGTAGGATATGGATATCCTTGGTATTTTCCCACTGACTTCAAGGCAACTAAAATTTATGAATATGAATGTTTATTATCTCACAATGTGGATTGAAGCGAAAGCCTTGGCGAAGATAATATTTGTTAACATTAAAAATTTCTTTAAGAAAAATATACTAGCGAGATATGGAATCCCATTATCCATCCTCACCGACAATGAAACCTAATTTACATATAAAAACTTAAATAAACTCCTTGAAGATATCAGAGTTATCCAATAGGGAATTATTGCGAGAATTGAAAAGAAGGCTCAAATGATCTAATATAAACTAGGGGAAGAGCTTCTAGATGTTCTTTGGTCATAATAGACTACAACCCATTCTACTACCAGGGAGACACCTTTTAGACTCACATACAACACTAAGGTTTTCATCCTTAAATACGTTGAAGAAAGAGACACACCTCCATAAAGAGGAAAATTTACAAATGATAAGGGAATAGCTAGACTTACTAGTAAGATATGATTTTCCTCCCTCACTGATACTACCATTAAGCAAGTCACTGGTGCCAAATACAACAAGAAAGTCAAGATATGATATTTCCACCTTATTGTCTATGTACTTCAAATGGCCGATGTAGGAGGAGGAAATGGTCTAGAACAAAATATTGCACCTAAATGGGAAGGCCCTTACTGAGTCTGGACCTATACGAACAAATGGAGCCTACACCATTAAGAATCTTCATGGGGAACGTATCCCAAGAACTTGGAATAATGTCAAACTGAAACGCTATTACAACCAAATCGCTTCCTTGTTATTATTTTAGAACGGTTGTGGCAATTTCTACAAATGTAAAAAAATTTGTAACAAATTTGATAAATGAGATTTCACTTCATTTTTCTTTGGCATTACTATTTTTGAAGTACAATAGGGTAAAACTCAAACCCCTTCTCTAACACTAAGTTCTCGAATGCAAAGGGAAAGTTAAAGCCAAAAGAAAAGCGGGAAAAAAAGCCTTAAACCTTAAACATGATGGTGGGAAACACTTAAAGACGCCACACTCAAACACGAATGTGGTGCATTGGGTTCACCCTCTCTTGGTAGTTAGCCACACTAAAGCGCGTGCGGTGGATTCTTACTTATATCGGTCTTAAATCGATTCTTCACACAATGGTAGGGAAAGAGAACATACCTTTTTTTTGGACGCAACCCCTAGAGATGTTTAGTAAACTAAAAGTCAAAGTCCCCAAAACAGTCACGTAGAACTGAAGGCAACAACTCTTAGAAGGGAAGGATAAGAAACAAGTATGAGCTATTGTCACCTATCATTTACTATATTAAAACCAACTAACTAATCCTTGTGGGTGATAAAAGCGTTATGATATGATTAGCGATGAAATAAAAGATCACTCTTTGATTAACATATTCCAAGGCTAAGGGTAAATTCAATAAATTTCCAGGAGTAAAAGGAAGAATTATATGTTTTCCACTGACAAAAAATAATAAAGAAAGAAATCACAAGAAAATCAGGAGATACCTCGTGGCTGAGAATGGAATGAAAATAAGAAAAAAGATATAAAGATTGCTAGACTATGAAATTTATGGGGTAAGAAGAAAGAAGGTATGCAATTGAAGCAAAGAAAGTGAAAAGAGTACCTAGTTGCACTCCTTCAATTTATTGGCAACCAGTAGCATTAATATCTATAATTGAGAATAGAGAAAATGTCTAAGGTCATGATTATCTATCCAGATGCAACTTCAAACTCACAATGACACTTGAGTGCACTAGAGCACCTGAATGGTGTTACTTCCATATCCTATATACACGTGGAAGTCCTCTCTAAAATAAAGTTTAATGTCTAGACAAGCATTTAGTGTGCATGTTCTCAAAGCTACCAACTACCACTTAACTCCTTAAGTGACTCTTCCTCTCTCCAAATAACTTTTCTAACAAAGCAGGCATTTCCAAGACAAAACTTCTTTGTGGTCGATCATAGTATTTTCATAGAAAATCCTAGCTTCATGTCTGATAGCAAGGACTTAGGAGAAATTGGTGAATTTGTGTACTCTCGTTAAGGAACCCCGAGTTGAAGCAAGATCACTCCATCTCACCTGTTAAGATCCATCCAATGGCCCTCCGCGCTTAGCTTTATGTTCACTTGAGACATTTGTAACTATCGTTCTTATATAAGTGTGGTTATGTGTCATACCAAGTATAATTCATTACACACCTACAAGTTCCACCTCTATAACTATTTTAACTTAATGTTAGAATGTTAACCTTCCAAATACACCTCTTAGATGATCACAGAGTCTTTCATTGTTGTACCAAAGACCTTCTACCGATGACTTCATCGATCTATTATCTATGTTTTGTTCAACTCCGGAATAATTTTATTAATATATTAAATTATTTATTGTAAAATAAATAAAATATGCAGTAATTTTTCGTGTGAAATATTTGTATAAAATATTCATAAACAATATAAAAAAAATAGTTGTAAATAGTTGTTAATCAATAAGTAAGTAAAATATTCACCTTATATCTCCACCAAGCCACACAAAATTAATCACTAAGAAAAAATTACACACCTAAAACATTAAATCGATTACATTACCCGAATAATCCGCAAAGAAATGCTTGGAAAAGAACTTTTCTTGTGATATTCGGCTTGCTTTTCCTGCGGAAGCACATACAGATGCATGAAATTTAAGACAAATTCATACACTAAATAAAGTAATAGAAAACTTGTTTTTAACACAATTTAATTAATTTCTTAACATTGCTCAAAAATAGATTAAAAAAAGAACAAAAATAGTAAAGTAGTAATAACCTCTCAGCAAAGTAAGCAAGAGGAACCATGAAAATTGATGCAAAGAGGTAACGATAAGCTAAAAGTACACACAAACTCATTCCATTATTGTTTTCAACCAATTTGTACAATATGGTACAAACAGCATAAGCAACCTGAACCACCACCATTAGAAATGCTGCTTTCACTCCATCTATCAACTTGCAAAAAGATGACATTTTTACAAAACTATTAATGCTAGATAGCTTAACGATTTTGTTTTGTATATTAATTAACAACTATATGTTAATCAACCTTTCATTTAAAAGTAATTATATGTGATATTACCATATGTGGATATTAACGCCTATATATATTATTCTCTCACGCAAGATACCATCCTAACCCGAAAGTATAAAATTAAATTAATAATCAATAAATATATATATTATATTATATATTATAATAAAAGTCAATTATGATCAAGGTAGACGGAAAATCCACGAGGTCCATCATTTTATCTTGTAAGTCTTACAAATTAAATTTATAATAAGGTCTAAACTTCATGAGGTCCATCATCTCATCTTACAAGTTCTACAAGTTAAATTAAATTTATGACCTAAAATTCATGACTTCCATCATCTCATCTTGAAAACGCATCTATCATAGAAGAAAAAACACGCATAACAATTAATAAAATTAAATAAATACAAGATTCGGCCGCCACCTCCGATCACAATCATAGTCATCACCATTCCCTTTGAGTCTAACATAGTGACTCTCTCTCTCTCTCTCTCTCTCTCTCTCTCTCTCTCTCTCTATATATATATATATATATATATATATATATATATATATATATATATATATATATATATATATATATATATATATATATATATATGAAACAAAAGAGAAAAACATTTGAATCAATATTACCAAGATGCCTTCATCCGCCTTTGAATCAAATTTACCAAGATTTTCTTTTCCATTATTAAGCACAAAGCATTTGCAACAAAAAACATGAAGATGTGAAACATTAGGCTTTCTTCCTTTTAATAGTTCATAGGGCGTTTTGTTTAGAATAGGTCGAATAGTGATCCTATTCAAAACATAGCAAGCGGTGCTAATAGCATCGGCCCAAAAAATATTTAGGAAGACCGCTATCATTAATCATAGTTCTTCCCAATTCCTCCAACACACGATTTTTACGTTCCACAACACCATTTTGTTGTAGTGTTCTAGGAGCGGAGAAGTTATGATCAATGCCATGATTTTCACAAAATTTTCAAAGAGATGATTTTCAAACTCACCTCCATGGTCACTTCTAATAGTTACAATGTTTGTGCCAAGTTTGTTTTGAGATAATTTGGCAAAAGTTTCAAAGGCCGAAAAGGTATCACTTTTACTAGCTAAAAAGATTGTCCAACAAAATCGAGAGTAGTCGTCAACAATAACAAAACCATAATAGTTCCCTCCTATACTTTTGATTCTAGAAGGACCAAAAAGATCCATGTGTAGAAGTTCAAGAGGTCTAGAAGTAGAGACTAGAATTTTTTATTTAAAAGATATCTTAGTTTGCTTACCCATTTGGCAAGCATCACAAAGATGATCTCTAGTGAACTTTATGTTGGGCAAACCGACTACTAATTTTTTTGACACAACCTTATTTAGCAAGTCAAAGTTGATATGAGCTAAACGTCTATGCCAAAGCCAAGATTCTTCACTTTTGGAGATAAGACATTTAGGATTACTCAAGGTTATCGAATTCAAATCAAGCATATAAACATTGTTAACCCTCAGGCCTTTAAACACATCCTCTTTGTTGTCATTGTGTTCAATTATGCATCCTTCTTTAGAGAAAGAGACATTATATCCTTTATCACATAATTGACTAATACTAACAAGGTTATGTTTAAGACCCTCAACTAAAAGGACATTAGAGATAGATGTAGAAGAGGGATTACCTACACTACCTTTACCGAGTATAACTCCCTTGTTGTTATCACCATAGGTAGCAAGCCCTTCTTCTTAGCCACAAAGTCATAGAATATGGAAATATCACCTGTCATATGTCTTGAGCATCCACTATCAAGAAACCACTGTTTCTCCATAGTCTCAAGACACTCCACCTGTATGATTAGACAAGAGAGAAAGGTACCCAAATTTCATTGGGTCCTAGAGTGTGAGTGAAAATTTTGTTGCTTTTAGGCAACCATTGACAAATGCCTTTTGGGACCAAGTATCTCCTAAAACGACATTTGGCCATAAGACTGAATGTCTCATTACAATCTACACCTATAATTTGTGACCTGTCATCACCTACAAGACGAGCTTTGTAACGCTCAAAACAACCATTAGATTTATTTTTATGACAAAAAAAATCCACATACAGGGAATAATGTTAACATCACAAGGTCGTGGAATAAGATTCCATAAATTATTTCTAATAAGAACATTAAATTCAGATTGCATTGTGAATTTTTATTTTAGGTCAGATAGAGCTAGTTCGGGATTTTTGGGAAGTGGTGAGAGGGTCAGATCATCAATGGTAACAAAAAGGTTAAAGATTTTTATGGGTTTGTAGATACCCCACATGTTATGGGTGGCCATAGTCCTAATAGGTGGTGGAGGTTGGGCCAATGGTGTAGGTGATAGGGAGGTATCAGGTGTAGTCGTGGAGGTGAAGAAGGATGTCAGGGTGATGGAATAGGCAATAAAGGAATGATGTGGTCCAGTTGGTGATATAAAGTAATAGGATGGTCATTGGTAAGAGGTTGCAAGGTGAGATTAGTCCACTGATGGAAAATAGATTGGTGTAAGTCATCAGTGAAATAATCATATATGGTGAGAGATGGGAAAGACATGTATGCAAAGGGAAATTGTGTCTCATAAAAAATGACATGTCGTGAAAATAATGTGTTAGACGATAGCACGGATCTAGAAGGGGGGTTGAATAGATCCCTTTTTAAAATTTATCTTTTCAAAATTGAGTTGAAAGAGAATAGCGGAAGTTTCCCGGAAAATCGTCTAGTTCAAATTTGAAGTCACCGGAGATCGGATATGCGTAAAACTCAATTGGAATGAAATGATGACTAGATGAATTAATATTTTACAAATGATACACTTGAATATTCAGTACTTGATAAAGCTAATCTTAACGATGATTGGAGAATAAATCAAACACAAAGATATTAATTTTGTGTGATTGAGCTTTTTATCAAACACTTAGAGTGCACACTCCAAAGGCAATTTTGTTGTCTCAAATAGTGCAGAATTTTACTCACTCTAATCAACACTTTTGAGTTAAGCAATTTATTAAACACCTTGTTTGCACTAATTTGATACACCAGGATTTTCAAGCACACAATATCAATATGAACAAAAGTAAAATGCGAGAAATAATAAGAACACAAGGAATTTGTTGAGGCAGTTCCTTCGTCGTCCTCGCTCGAAGTACTCTGCCCCCAATTCGAAATTGAATTGGGCAATTTTATTAAATCGCAATTGTTTTACAAGAATATAAATGAATTAACCAACAAACCAAACCACGTTGAAGGTGCTGTCAATTCTTCTTTTTGTCCCTTGATCCAAAGTAGAATCAAGTCTTCCACGCGTGTCGGGAAAGCCTCCGATTAATTTGCTCCCTTATTGCAAGAATACACGATTCTTCAAACTTTGAGCACGACTGAGTTTCTCTTACACTTGTGAACCCACAAAGACCTTCGCAATCCTCCGTATACCGTGATATGAGAGAACGATCCATTTGATCTTCAATCTACCTCACTCGGCTGAATCTACGACCGATCGATGTGTGCAAAACCCCCAAATCTCCAATGATCTTGGAGGATAAAACCCTACAGAATTTTCCAAGGAAAACCCACACACTCTAAACCCAATCTGAAATTCTGATTCACGATTGAACGTTATCTCCAAAACGTACACCAAGATCGAACAAAGATTGTTGTGTGTAATTGTTTAATTGATGCAAGAATGAAGAAGATGAAGAGAGCTATGTGTATATCTTTCACTTTCCTTGTTAAACATCTCAAAATAAATTAAGCAGCTATTTATATTGGTTAGAGAAAATGAATCATAAGAGAGGGAAAAATAAATGAAAAAATGAGTCAGCACAGTAATGAGCCGACTTAAACCATTAAATGAGCCGGCTCAAACTTACAGATGAGTCGACCAAAATCAACAGAGAGGCAGCCTGTTGATACCCGTGAAAAATGAGAAGAAAACATTTCTTGATGAGTCGACTCATGAGGGATTATGAGTCGGCTCATCCATACTCATGAGTTGACCAAAATCATGCCCCAGGCAGCCTGTTTGGACCCGTACGTTTGCCACCATTTTACACTTGAATGAGTCGGCTCATAAAGGGCTGTGAGTCGACTCATCCACACTTATGAGTCGACCAAAATGATGCATCAGGCAACCTATTTGTACCCGTGCATTTATCATCAATTTAACACTGAATGAGTCGGCTCATTAATGAATTTGAGTTGGCTCATTCAGTATGTTTTTTCAAAAATGCCAATTCTTCCTTTTTCATTTTGAACCTGTCAAGCTTTCGAAACATGCCAAGTTTTTGACACATTAAAACCATGCCATGTCACACATAATGATCTTTATGTGCGATAAATCAAAACATTTTGTAACCTTTGTGATTAATAGGATACCCTAAAAAGACACATGAAGCCAAGCATGGTTGTAGTTTGTTAATGGTAGTGGATGGAAACAATGGATAACAAAGACAATCAAAGACGTGAAGATGTGAGTAGGAGGCATCACGATGATACAAAAGTTGGGTAGGAGAGTAATTGGATAAATTATTTTGGGGAAAGATATCAAGGATATAGGTGGCCATTTGAAGTGTGTGATACCAAAATGAGGAAAGGTCAGATGAATTAGTGAGTAAAGTGTGAATCATGTTGTTAATAATGCATATTTTACATTCTGCTATGCCATTTTGTGATTAAGTGTGAGGGCAATAGAAACGAAAAATAATACTATTATCAACACAAAATAAAGTTTGGTGGCGAATCTTTAATTATCTCAAGCATGTGAATGTTTATGGTCATTTTTCATGCCACGATATCGGGTTGCCTTTGATTTTGGGGAGTATATCTTTAAGCAAATGGTCAAACATGTTGAATCGTATATTATTAAACTTCCAACTGGATCCCTGTCTTTAATTTGGGGTACATTAAGTAGTCATAAGATTGATCTTATTACTAGTGAAGATGTAATTAGTGTGGCTCCTAGATTGTTGAATTTTAATTACAAATTATTTGTTTGGAAACATGTCACTAACATTATTCTTCCCAATATTCCTTTTATTGATGAATCTGATTTAGCTATTGATGAGGATATGCTTGATGTGGCTCTTATGTACGAGTCTATGAGAAGTAACATTATCAAGACACTCATCTATGAAGCCAAAGCTTTGTGGGAAGTCATTGCCACATCTACTGTGAGAAAAGGGGTTTGTGAAGAAGGTCTTATCAAAATGTTAAGCCCTCAAGTCGTTGTTGCCTCTTCGTCTCAAGTTACTATTTTAGATGTTGAGAAAGATGGTGTGATAATGGATCAAGATAAAGGTGTCACTACACCAAACAAGACCTTACACAACGTTGTCTAAACCTGCGCTGCTAAAGGTTTAGACAACGCTCTTTTAAATCTGAAAAGCGTTGTCTATGGTACCATTAGACAGCGCTTTTTGACATTTTAAGTTATACCTTAGACGATGCTTCTGGTAAAAGCGTTGTCTAAGACCCACCATTAGACAACGCTTTTTGGACATTTTTAGGTATACCTTAGACAACGCTTTTTGTTTAAAGCGCTGTCTAAGGTATACGAAATTTTTCATATATTTTTTTTAAAACCACAATTTATACCAGGTTTTTCAACCAGAATTTTGACCTGTTTTTAAACCAATTTTTTTTTCCATAAAAATATCACAATTTGGATATTCAAAACAATCCAATTTGGCCTATTTAAATGTACCAACTTATGCACCAAAATTATATATCCAAATGGATTGGCAATTCAAACATATATACTTACAAATGTACATATTACTTATACTACTTTTTCTACAAATGTACCAAATTCAAACATATTACAAATAATTACTTATACTACTTTTGTATCCAACCAAAGCATTGCTTCAAATCTACATAGGTCCTGAAACAACACAAAGATTGTAATTCAATTAAAAGAATACAATATTATAGTTACAAAGTTACACATTTAAATTAGAATGAAAGAAATTGAAAATGAAAAATAAAGAAACCAAGGATATCAAATATAATTTACCTCTTTAACTAACATCTCTTTCTTTTCTTTGTTGGAATATTAATTACTTGTTTCTCAGCATGCAGGCGGATGAATTGATCCAAATTCCCTCGTTATGATCATTTCTGATATATGACTCATCCGTTATAAGATCCTCATCTTGATTTTTATTTAACTTATTCTGTCTAATGCATGACTCATTCTCAACATCAATATCACATTGATCGACACCGCTATCATCAACCACTTTGTTAGAGAAAAGCACTATATACCATTTTGTACTCGTCGGATCATTCACATAGAACACTTGTTTAGCTTGAGATGCTAGAATAAAAGGTTCATCTTTGTACCCCACCCTAGTAAGATGAACTTGCAAAAATCCAGACTTATTCATTCGTATGCCACTACTATTTACCCACTTGCAACCAAAGATGGGAATCTAAAACTTCTCGTAATCAAACACCCAAATGTGCTCAATAACTCCAAAATAGGACAAATTTGCATATTTGGGGTTTAAGTCCTTCATAATTGATATATGCATTGCTTCAGCTAGCACGGTGACACCACTATTTTGCATAGTACTCATATCATCTTGTTCTTTGGTATAAAATGTGTATCCATTAATTGCGTATGCGCTATGAGAAAACACATGCAAACTTGGACCATATGCCAAACATCTCAACCTTTCTGTTATCGAAGCAGGATCTGAAGAGCGCTTCAAATAAATATGATCCTTTAACCATTGTATGAAACTTTGATTGTGCTCTCGTACAATCCAATTTTCATTTCTGTTCGGATTTAACCTTCAGAGTACTTCCTTGTGCATTTCAACATATGGCTCAACCTCATTATCATTGTGCAGAAAATACAAATGCACTTAATCCCGTTCATCCCTTGATACTGTCACAATTTTATTTCCAATTAATTTTTTACCTTCCTTTTTTCAAAAATATGAGCTTTGGGGAGTCCAATCGATTGAACGTTGGACAAATATTCAGTACAAAACTCAACAGCTTCTTCAACAATGTATCATTCAACAATACAGCCCCCTGGTCGACTTCGGGATTTCACATACCCTTTTAATATTTTCATATTGTTGCTCCCTGGATTTCCATCCTGGTACAAACGCGAAAGTGGCGCGGAAAGAGGTAGAGTCGCCAGCCATGCATTTTTATCCCGAAGGAACGGGAATGGTAATGTTGCACAAACCAGAAGAAAAAGAAAAGGAAAGACACAAGTCCTGTGAACCAAAGATACTCGGTTCGGGAGTCGGTTACGACCTGGGAAAGTATTAGCACCCTAGATCATCCGCCGTACCCGACGGGATCCACGCTTGCAAAGAAACTGTTTCAAAGGGTGAAGAAATGAAAGCTGATGCAAAAGAAAAGGAACTGGATCTGGATTGAGAAGAGAAAATAAAAGGGGAAAATGTAGGGAAAATAAAAGAGTCCTCGAACGGCCCCTACCCCGCTGCCTACGTACCTCATCTGGACATGAGGATTAAAGTCGTCGTAGTTCTCCTAACTAGGGGTGGAAAGGATTGCTTGTGTGTTATGGATTGAACTGCCTATGCCAATGCTCAGGTATTGCAGGCTCGGACGAAGAATGTGTTACCGTCTTGCAAAGTGACAAGTAGGAGCAAGTTCTTACGAAAAGAGTGAAGGAGATGAGAAAAGAAGTCTCGAAGGAGAGACGTTTATTCTTTGTCCAGTGTTTTTTTTGAGTTTTTTTTATGAGTGTGGCACAAGGAAGTGAACTCAAGCTCTTTTCCATGGAATGTGTACTTGTTACTACATTCCAAGATGGAATAATAGAACAAGCACACCCAAGTAAGGAAAATATCCCCAAAACTTGGTTCCAGAAATTAGGGACTAAGCTCACTAACTCGTTAACTTATTAAGTGTTTTTGTATTTGTGAATGAAGAAGTACCTTTTAAGGTTTTCTTTATGAAAATAGTCTCATGATCATACTTGTGCATCATGCTAGACAAGCTTGTACTATCCCAAGATGGGAAGACTACAAGTTCCCCATGGAATAAGGCTATACACAAGAGACTACTTCACCCATTATTAAATGTTTTTTTAGGTTTTTTTGTATGAAGATGAGACAGAGAAGAAACAAAAGGAGCTTAAAGGTAAAAACTAAAAAAAAGGGGTACTAACAACCCTATATGTTGTCATGCATGGAAGTCCTAGGTTAGTGTGGTTTGAATTATATCCTAAAGAAGAATAAGGAAAAGGGGAAAAAGAAGAAAAGAAAGGAGGAGGAGAAACTAGAATACAACTTACTCCTCTAAAGGAGATAAGTTGTTTCTAAAGGGGGGATGAAGAGAAGTTGAACAAATGATGGCATGAGCTCATCACAATCACAAGTAGAAAAAATTAAAGAAGATGAAAGAAGTTTAGATATGGAAGAAATAAGTGTGCAAGTGAAGAAAGAGCAACATCAGGTAATGAGATAATGCACAAACAGAGCCTACACCAGTAGGACTTCAGATGCAACAGCATGCTCCTAACATGGCATCAGGACTAGAATGAGGCACGGAAAATAATAGTTCCAGTGGTACCTAACGGAGAAGGTCAGTTGCCTCTTCAATGCGTGCAAGAGAAAATCAAGAAGAAATATCAAGCCCGAAGCAGATTTACAAGTCAAGCATAATTGTCCATTATCAGAATATCAGACAAGCATCCAGCATCCAAGGCAAATCAACAAGGAGAACCAGAATTAATATCAAGAATTAGTTCAAACAACATCATAGGCCAAACATGATCTATGCCCAGAATTTCATCAGTCCGTACAAGATTATGAGCAAAAAAAACAAGTCACACGGCCATCATCAAACAATGTCTGCCATCGTCAAAGTCGAGCAATGGACCTACAAAACATCAAACCAAAGTAAAACTAAAATCAAATAAAAATCCTATTAAACCAAATTAATTGGAAGAAATTAAAATTAAAACTATATTGAAATTTAATATCAAAAACTAATAAATCTAAATCAAGGTTCTAACAAGAGATTAATAAAATCTAAACTAAGCCTTAACAAGTATTGATTAAAAAAAGATAATTAACAAATAAACCAAACTATAGAAAAAATATAATTAAAACAAAGAAGAAAAAGACAAAAGGGAGTGAGAAAAAGGAAACGGGCCTAAGCCCGATCCACAAAACAAACCGCAGGTGGGGGCGTAAGTTTACAAAAGGTGATGAGGAGAAATAAACAGTGGGCTTATGGGTCCATGGTGTATCTAAAAATAAATGACAATCAGTATTAAAAATAAATGAATATTGTAAACTCAAATAAAAAATAAAGAAATTATAAGGGTTTTATTTTAAAAAAAGAATTGAAACAAAAGCAACAACAAAGACGCAACATGAACCTTGTTCTTCTTCCGTGAACACACATCCGCCGTCATCATCCAACGTCGTCGACCCAACACCGTGATGCCTCTCTCTCCGTCAGCGTCTTCTCAAATCGTCGTGGTTATTCAATTCAAATCGCGCCGGGAAGGAGAATAATCATTGTGATGTACTCTTCTCCGTCACATTCTTGTTTCACTGCCGGTGATTCTCTTTTGGATCTCTGACCATCGCGTCAACGATGAAGGATCTCCCTTTGATCGGAGCCACAACCTAAAACAAGAAGAAGAAACAGACCAAGTCGATGACTGAATCCGATGACGTCTTCAATCTCTCACCGCGATTTGCTTCGACTCGATTTGGTGATTTGTAACTTTGTTGAGATTTAGGTTTGTACAACAATCTCTCGACTCTCTGCTCTCAGTTTTCTTTCTACTTTCTCTTCATCTCTTCTTCTCTGATTTCGTTCTATGTTGTTGATTGAAGGTGGTTGGTGTTACTGGATATGCGGTTTGAAGAGTATTGTGAGTTAAGGTGGTTGAAGGTGTGTGGTATTGTTCAGTTGTAGGTTGTTGTTGTTGAAACGATAAGGGGAGGTTGAAAGCAGGTTCAAAGAATTTGTGTTTCAGGTTTTAGTAAGGGTGTGGTTTGGGTGTGTGAAAGAAGGTGTTGCAGTGAAAATAAAGAGTGAGGTTGTATTGTTGAGGATGGTTTGAAAAAAAATGCAGAAAGATTGTTGTGAGTAGTGTAGCAGATTAGTGAAAGAAGAAGGTGTTATTGAATGAAGAGATTTGAATCAGGGGTTTATGTGCTGCGTGTTTAGTGAAAAATTTTGTTTATGAGTGTTTGTGTGAGGTTTAGAGGTTAGGAATAATTTTGTTTCTTGGTGCGTGATGCGTGTGTATCGTAAAAAAAACGCAGAGAGGTTTTTTGACGAGTTTTTAAAAGGGAATCACAAAGAATCATTATATTTTTCTTTTTGTGTGAAAATGCTTGCCTTTTGTGTGTTCATGCCTTGTTTTGTGTTGTACCTGTTGTATTGGGTGCAAGAGTCGCACCAAAATTGTTATGGGTGTGGCCAGCTGATGAATTGTGTTGTGGAATAAGGTGTGTGGGGCATTTTAGTTGCATATTTTGTTGTAGTAGTATTGTGTAAAAAATCGTTGTGGCTGAGTGTGTAATGGTGAGTCATACATAGCCTAAGTGAGTGATGATAAAAAGAAAATAGGAAAAAAAAGCCTTGGTGGATAATTAATGAATGAGGTTTTAGATACAGGTAAAAAATGGGATGGACTATGAAATGAAATGTGAATTTATTTGTAAATGGATAACATCGGGTAAAAGGATAATAAGAAATGAAAAATGGATTAAATTGAGAAAGAAAAAAAAGAATGTAAATGGATTGGAATTAGTGTAATGGGCCTATATGGACTTATACAAAAACGATTAGAAAGATATAATTTTGGTAATGGACTTAAAGAATGACTATTAAAATCTGGATGTGAATTTACGGATAAAAAATATAAAATAAAATTGGTGAAGGAATTGTGGGAAAAAGTATAAGGATAAATGAAATTAAAAAAAATAGACTTGAGAATAATGAAAAATGGTTTATTAGATATGAGAAGTGGTTAACGATTTGGGATTTAGAAAATGGATATGGAATAGAAAATCGGATAGAAATATGGACAATGAATAAAAAGCAATGGATGTGATAAATGATGGATAATGGTTATTGGATAATCGAAACAAATTGGATAATAAAAATGGTTTAAGAAGTGGATATTCGGATAATCGAAAATATGGACATGGTGAAATCATTGTGAATTAGGATATGAAAAGTGGTTAGGAAATGATGGAAATTACGGGTATGTATCAATTGGACATGAACTAAATCAAAGGCCACTGATGCACAATACACTTGAGTTTAATCCAACACCATATTTATATCAACTCCCACACGCCTCAGATGAAATAAACACGACTGCCACAGAACAACTCGCAATTGAAACAACAACCCTCTGAATCACTTTGAAATCTTGACTTGATTATTGAACTTGATGACCTCCATAACGAAACCCGAGACATATACTTCTTGAAAGTTTTTTGAGAATGAAGATAGCCTGAGATGTTGAGAAGACGAAAATATCCTTGTAACTTAAAGATGATGTGAATGAATGTAAACAAAAGTAGAAAAAGAAAGAAAATCAGAGGGCAAATTTGGGGTGTTACAGCTGCCCCTATTCAAACATCTATTAATCTGAAAAGGAAGAAAGCGTCGGATGTCGACCGTTCGAGATGAACTGTGGTTGAATACCAAAACAACCAGAAATTTGCACTCGGATGGAGAAATAAAAGAAATGGGAAATCAACCCAACCAAGGAGAATAATTGCTTAACTCAGAAGAAATCACATATTTTGCGTAGATTCAAAGTAAATAGAGCAGATGAGCTCCCCTCAAACAAACCTGTTACGCCAGGTGAAGGGTATCTGGGACGAACGAGCCCTCTTCATATAACTAGCAGAGATATATGGCACCTAAGACGGACGAGTCTTCTTCGGACAACCTGTTACGCCAGGAAACCGGTAGTGCACTTAAGCCTGTGGGATAGATATGCACAATCAGGATAGACGAACCCTCTTCATAAATCTTGATTAGATATGTGGATCTTAAGACGGACGAGTCTTCTTCGGACAACCTGTTACGCCAGGAAACCGGTAAACATTTTGATGTTCAACCCCACCGTCAAGACTTCAAACCTCTTCAATATGGATGAGTATTGGATGATCACCAAAGAAACACAGACGAGTGACCTAAGTCAATGATACAGACGAGTATCAGACGAATATCAAAGAAACACGGACGAGTGAATGAAAAAAGATAACACGGACGAGTGTTAAACGCGATACGTACGAGTATCGGAAAGATATCAAACACGAGCGAGTGAATGATAAAAGACAACACGGACGAGTGTTAAACACGATACGGACGAGTATCGGAAAGATATCAAGCACGAATGAGTGCTGAAAGTTGGAGAACTAACACATACGCGTGTTAAAAAACTAGAGAACTAACACAGACGAGTGTTAGGGATGATACATACGAATATCAATAAAAAGCTTGATTTTCAAAGAGAATAACAACTCTGCAGGGGAGAATACTTTCTGTAGAACTCCATGGGGCACGAGAATATCCTGACTGACATTCTGTTGAGGTATGAGATCAAGATGCTCTAACAATGCATGACTCTGGCTGAGGAAATGAACAACCGTCTATATCAACTTGTTACACTGGCCAAAAATAAATTGGCGACTTCTTTGGGGGATATTTCAATGATGGGAGTGAATCCTTAATCCTGAAACTCTGTGGGGAAATGACCATCCTCAGACTTGGTTGGGGAAGATGCTTGGTTAAATAACCTTTGCTGGGAAACAAATTTTGACATTCTAAGCTTTGTGGGGAAGCAAGGCCTTCAGCTTCCTGCTGGGAATACTTTTCTGTGGAAAGATAACTTCGCTTAGGGATGAGAATAATTCAATTACCCTTGAAGTTATGTTGGGGATATCATCTGCTTTAACTCAGCTGGGGAAATGTTAACCTTCTGGCTTGGCTGAGAAAAAGATTTGGCAATGCTCTGCCGAGGAGAGACTTTGCTGGAGAACTAGAGATCAAAATAAGCTAAATTATGCCCCAGGTAGAGTATGACAAATGTGTTGGGAAGATATGCCAATGAAAATTGGACTTTGAATTAATGACCAACTCCTCATGAAGAAACATTATCGGCTGAAAGAAGCACTTAAGCTCGGGGAAGAAATAAACTTACAATGCCCTGCTGGGAAAATAAATACCATAAATTCCCTGAGAATTAACTTGGTGCTTCAAGCTTCTGAGTTCAACAGTTTCATATTGATTGTCATGAGTGAACAAGCATTCCTTTACTCCACAAATTACCTCAAATTGCACCGTTTATGAAAAAGATTGTCTCCAGAGGATTTTATAGTAGACTTGGCATCCAGAATTGCCCCAGTGTCTTCAAACACTCGCAGAAAATTCAACAGATCTCGAGATAACTGCCCCCGGACTATGTCTTGTAATGATTCTGCCCCATACCAGAAAGGGAAAACCATGCATTATGAAGGTGCAATGCAAATGATGAAATATGTAGGTGTATGCTCATGATACTGAGGATATGAAGATATGCAAGCGGAAGATGATTGAAACAAGGATGGTTGGGCGGTTGGGGCCAGGTTGATAGTGATGTTGATTTTTTTTGGTTGCCAAGCAATTGGACTTTGAAGGTGAAATACCATACGAGAACCGATTTATTGAAGGTATGCCAATAGACGAGAACTGATGGGCAAAGAATAAGTCGTCAGACAAGAACTGACTCCTTGTGGTTCATTGTCAAACGAGAATTGACTCTAAAAAAGAATGACTATCAGACGAGAACCGGCGTTCAACAGGCTGAATGAAAAGGTGACCAAACAAGAACTGGTTAAAAGATTCGCCTACCAGACGATAACTCGTATTTGAAGTTGGTTTGCCAGACGAGAACTGGACTTTGGGTTGGTTTTCCAGACGAGAACTGGACTTTGAAGTGTTTTCCAGACGAGAACTGGACTTTGAAGTGTTGAAAAGTTGGGGGTACGAGGCCCTGATGTGAGATTGATGTGGCGGGGTTATGCCCAATGCATATGATGCATATGCTCTAGCGAAGCAACATGGATAATGTATGCAAATGATTTATGAAATGATTACGAAAGGCTCCAGAAAAGCTCTCGAGGTAGGAAGAAAGGTCTTATGTGAAAAGGCTTCTGTTGAGAAGGGTGACAATGGCGAGGGTGGCAGCATGATTTCCCGACACTCGTCTTGAACTCGAAGATTACTGATATAATATGTTCTTTGTAGCTAAATTTGCCCCTTCCTGGTGAGTCTATGAACAGACTGCCTTTAATTATCAGATTCTTGGAATGGCAGACTTGGATGTTCTCTCGAGGAGAGTTGCACTTAATGAGCTCTGGAAGCGTTCTACCCCAGTATGAGTATGGAAGCGACTTGACTCATTCTGATTGAGCATTGGAAGAATTCAACCTTTTTCAACATAAATTCTGGGTGGCCTGCCCCTGTTTGGTAGGTTCACTTCTGATCAACTGACTCTTGAATGATGATCCCCTCAATCAACTGATGCTTGGGGACTTGCTTTGGACTGACTGATTCCTTGGTCAACAAAACCACCGGATAACACACCCCTATTTCATAGGCCTATGAGATGCTCTTAATTCTATCATCATTGTTGAATGATCAAGTTCCCTCTGATTGCTCTTTGTAGGAACTCCCCTGATGTCACAGACTGACTTGCAATTAAAACTGTTTATTCACAAATGGTAATTTTATTGCAATTCTCATGAAAGTTTTGAAAATTTATTACTTGAATGATGTGATAGTGTGTGACGATTGGACAGTTAGTCCAAACGTAGTGATGAATTAGAAAATCGTTAGGAGTCAGTTTACGCAACCTTGTCGTAGTATGCTTTCAGAATTGACCCTGATTCAATTAGGACTTTCAAGGGTTATGACGTGGCATGGTTCACGGTTTTAGAAAGAAGAATTTATGGCTCAAACTTTATATGTGCCCACCCATTCTCCTTGATATTCTCCAGTCCTACGTTCACCTAATTTAGCCTAAGTGCTCACCTCTCGAATGGGTTTTGTGATAGTTGAGGAACCAATGACGTTGATGGTTTAAGCACCCATGAGGTTTGTGGAGTAACAATCACCCCTTTGCCTTTGTGTCTGTAGTCAAACGACTTTGTTCTTATGGAAGTTTTTCCTTTTGATTTCTTTTACTCCCTAACTTTTTCCTGGACTGATTCTTTTTTTTTTATTTTTTTTTTTCGATTTTGAAGTCCAGCGGGATGCCCTAACTTTTTCCTAAGTCATTTGTGTTCACATATTTTCGACTTAGCGGGCTTTTTTTTTACTCGTTCTGAACAAATCGTGTGACACTGGTTTGTTTGACTTGCATAAAAAGGGTAGTGACTGCTTCATTCCTTTGTGGGTTAATCCCTAATCATGGATTAAGTTGAGGTATCTTCCTCAGCTTAAGTGTGCTCATCTATTATCCTTCTATTAGGATGGTGTAATGGGTTCATTAATCCTTGATTATGGCTTAAACTCATTACTTAACACTAAACAAAAACTCAAAAACATATAAATAATCACAAGTAGGTTAATGATCTTAATCCTACATCATCATGGTAATTAAGTTTTAGGTGTTTATCTCATACTTAAGGTATTCTCATTATCCCTAATCATAGGGAGGATATGATGAGTTTACTAACCCTTGGTTTAGGCTTAAGCTCATTAACTTATGACAAACCCAAAAAGCAATAAAAGATTGAAAACACAAAAACAAACAATAATCGTCTCCTTCAGGATTCTTTTCTCATCATCTTCACTCACAAACGAGAACTCGCTTCTTCCGTCTAATGCAAGACACTTAGCACTCGAGCCAGACGAGTCATACACTTGAGCATAGACAAGCAAGCAGTTCATCAGTCAATTTGTCATTCAGTCTCTTTGAGTCGAACTATGGTGTTCTGACTTCTTCATTGCATGAGAGGATACGTAGGCATAACTTAACAGTTATCGAACAAAAGTCTCTGAGTCTTTCCCCTCTCTCAGCATTCTTTTTAAGCCTCATTTATGAGCACCTCACTTCACTTTCTTGCACTGACACTTGTACATTCTTTTCCAGCTTTTGCACACGGATAACACAGACACTACACCTTTAAACACAAACTTTCAAGCGTGGATCCCGTCGAGTACGACGGACAATCTGGGTGCTAATACTTTCCCAGGTTGTAACCAACCCCCTTTCTCAGTTTCTCTGGTTCGCAACCGTCTTATCCATATTTTCTTAGGTTTATGTAGCATTACCTTTCCTTCGGGATAAAAATGCCTAGCTGGCGACTCTATTCAGTTCACTTCATCTTCTCCTCTCACCGACCGTTCGCGTCTGTACCCTATCTGACCCGGGTGTCTTTTAGTGGGAGAGACAGCTTGGCGACTTTGCTGGGGACCCTTATATTGCAACTAGGGCTTCTGGTTCTTTTTGTGGGTTCCCCCTAGCGCTTGTTTGATTTGTGTTTACGGGGGTGTTTTGTGCTACTTGTGCTTATTTATTTGCTTTATTTATTGCTTTATGTACATCTTTATTTATTGCTTTCTTTTACAGTTTTATGCATTTCATACTGTCATTATCATGTGCTGGATTTGTGTCTTCCTTGGTGGGTGAGGTTCATTGAGTGATTAAGGTCCTACACCAGGGACCTGAGTGACACATAGGTTAGAGTGGCTTCATATTCTTTCCCATTCCATTTCGGTCTGGTGCGGGAATATGAAACACGGTTCAGACATGGGTTTCTTCTTGAGAACTATGTGCTGCAGATTTCCTGTAGTACTAGGGCTATCTGGGAAGCCTGCTAAGTCTGGATGACCTTTTTTATGACCTTCAGCATCTGAGGTGAATTAGAGGAGGATATTTTATGGTTATTGTAAATATTGTACCTCCGGGTTAGAAGTGTTTACACTTCTCATAACTGAACCAAGTCTGAGGATCCTTGTTCTAGAACATTACATGTGAGGGGGTTGGGTTGTTTACAGGTTTGCAGGAACCCTTGGCCTTATCATACCCTTGTTACTAGATTTGTTAAGGTTGTATTATTTGGACAGTTCTTGTGATTACCCTGGACTTGTGACTCTTTATTTGAGTCCCCCACCTGGTTACGGGATTTCTAAGCCTCCATCCGGACCTATGAGCATACATGGACTTTTTACCAAGGCAGATAAACAGATCCAGTACTTGATCACAAACCCTTTGCATATCATTTTGCATACATCATTTTTGCATCATTTAACATTTTCTCATTTGTTTTACAGGGTATCCATCTTGTTATCTTTGGTTTGGTTTTGACCCCTTCTGCTGCTCAGACTTCTTCAGTTATCCTCTCCAGCATCTCCATCAGTTTGTCAGAGACTCTTCTCCAGTCCTCAGCAGTTATCTTCATCAGGGTTTATCTCAGCTTCTTCACCAGCATCCATGGACACTTCAAGAAAGAGCAACATCACTTACCACTTCTTTGAGCCCACCCTGACTGGCATCAGGCATATCCAGTCCCTCATTACCCCTGATCATGTCCCACTATTCAGAAAGCATTATGGGGGCATATTGGACATGGTCATGGACCTATATGCATCTCAAAGGAGCATGATCCATACTTTCTTGCAGTTCTATGATCCTCCACTCAGATGTTTCACATTTCCTGATTTCTAGTTGGGACCTCTACTAGAGGTGTTTTCCTTGTTGTTAGGAGTTCCTATCAGGAGAGGGATTCCTTTCAACCCTGAGATGGTTTCTCCCAGAAATGAAGACATATCCAGGACATTGCATTTGGAGCCTGCCCTCATTAATCAGAACATGACAACCAAGGCCGGGGTTCCAGGCCTCTACCTAGACTTCTTGATCTCCCAGGCCACCCTGCAGGCTGCAATAGGGGAATGGAAGGCTGTCTGTGCACTTCTAGCCCTCAGTATATATGGGGTTATCTTTTTTGCATATGAGCCAAAGATTGTGAGCAAGAATGCCATTCACCTGTTCCTATAGAGGAATCCAGTTCCTACCTTGCTGGGAGACTTCTACTACTCAGTACACCAGAGGAATGAGAAGCAAAGAGGAAGACTGGTCAGATGTTGTGCTCCTCTTTATTACTCTTGGTTGCTAAGACACTTGCCAAAATCAGATACTTTCCTGAACCCCCATCAGCAGAAGAACTGGGCTAAGAGATTCATTGCCTTGACATCAGAAGACATTAGATGGTGCACTCAGAGCACCAAGGGCAAGGACATCATTACTAGCTGTGGGCAGTATCCTAATGTACCTTTGATAGGAGTGAAAGGTTGCATCAACTACAACCCTTTACTGTTTAAAAGACAATTAGGGTATGCTTTGGTTCATCCTCCCAGAGGGCAAGATTTGGTTGAGACCCTTTACTGTTAAATCCAGCCCAACTCTGTTGTTATCAGACAAGCTTCCTGGGCCTGGGACAATATACAGACTAAAGGGACATCCATCCTTGGCAAGTGCAACAACATTGCTTCAGCACAATATTCCGATTGGTCCCGTACTAGAGCTCAAATCACCCGGATGCCATTCACTTTAGAAGATGTACCTGAACCTTCTATAGTACAACTTGCAGCTACTGTCAGTTTGGAAGAATTTGAAAAGCTGAAGGAAAGGAACACTCAGCTATCTGAAGCCTTGAAGAAGACTCTCTGGGAGAGAAATGATAGCCGTCTGGATAATGAGAGATTGGAAAGGCTCAGGATTGAGCATTTGACCAAGATTGAGAAGACGGATGACTACATCAGGAAGGCAAGGGCAGGGGAGTTAGTACTGAAGAATGCTTGCAAGGAAGAAAAGACTCAGAAGGCTAAGGCAGAGCATTATCTAGAGGAGAGCCAGGCTAGGTGGATCAGGATCACTGAAGCCCGTGCACAAGAAGATCAAAGGACTCAAGCTAAGATAGAGCAGTTGGAGGCTAGTGAAAATAAGCATCAGGAGGCTTTGTTGGCAGCTCAGAGAGATATATCTGAATTGAAACTCCGGGCGGGGTTGAAGAGGTCAAAGGATCAGGGTAAGCATAATAAGTTAACTAGTGCCATTGCTACCAGGAACCTCCTCATCAGGACTATCACAGAGCACCCAGTGGGTCGAGTGACTGAGGCCCTCCTGAAGGAAGTCAGAGAGGATGACTTTGGATTAGATGTTTGACTCTTTTTGCTTGTACTTTTCTTTTGTTGTACTTTTGATTGTGTTGTTGTATTTTGACCCACCATAGGGATGTATTGTAATCAAACTATGTACTTTCGCTTTTTGTAATATATCAGTTTGTATTATTTTTGGTGGGCTTTATCTATCAACATTATCAGCATTTCCTCGAGGTCTGGAAAGGTCAAAACCAAAGAACCAAACCGGATACCCTTGGAAGACAAATAAGCATATTGCATTGCATACTAACATTTTCTTTGTTTTGTAGGTTTTTTTTATTGTTGTTTCTCACTTTATGTGGTTTCAGGAAACATTGCTCGCAGAAGAGTGTTCCCTGTCAACATAATACACCGGTACCCGACCAGAAACAACCTTCTGGGACTCCAAATGGATCAAGTTCAGCAAGACTTGAATGAATTAAGGACCCAAATGGCTAATGAGAGGGTTGAGATGAGGAATCAGATGACTCAGTTCATGACTGTAATGACTGGTTTAGCTCAAAGCCAGGAAAGACTGAGGGAGTTGGTGGAGAGACAAACTCCTGAAGAGCACCATCCCGGTACAGGAGGTACTAGTAACAACAATCACATGCAGCCTCGCACTGATCCACCAGAGTTTGGGCCTCATCTAAACCCAGAAGTTAATGCCATAAGGAATACTCAGGGTAACACTGTTGGAGGTAGGATCTTGCAAGAGGATCCTCAAGAAGAGTAGTTCACAGTTGTTGGAGCTGGGGAAGAAGTTTACGACAGTAGGCTGGATGAAATTGCAGAGAAGCTGAGGTCTCTTGAATCCCAGAATTCCCTAGGATTTGATGTATTGGACATGGGATTTGTGGAAGGGGTGAGAATTCCTCACAAGTTCAAACCCCCGTGTTTTGAAAGGTATAATGGCACATCCTGCCCACGCACCCACCTTCAATCATTCTTGGGAAGGTTAAAAGCATACACCATTCACGAAAAGTTGTGAATGTTTTACTTCAAGGATAGTCTGACAGGGGCATCCCGAGAATGGTACTCCCACCTGACCAGAGCCACAGTAAGAAACTGGAAAGACTTGGCTGAAGCCTTTATCCGTCAGTATCAGTATAACTTGGACATGGCTCCAAACAGGACCCTTTTAATGGGAATGTCTCAATCTTCCCGAGAAAGCTTCAGGGAATATGCCCAAAGGTGGAGGTAACTGACTGCTGCAGTTCAACCCCCTATATCTGAAAGGGAAATGATAGACATGTTCATGAATACTCTTCAAGGAACATATATTGACAGATTGGCTGCATTCTCTTCTACCAGCTTTGCAGATGTGGTGATAGCTGGGGAAAGAATAGAGAGCCTATTGAAGATGGGAAAGATCTCCGATAACAGTGCTAGTTCAAGCAGTACAAGAAAACCATTTGTTGGGCCCCGTAGATCTGGTGAGACAAACTCCATAACAGTTGTTGTTGTTGTTACTATCCCTGCTCCACCTCCTCAGTATGCTCAACAACTGCAACACTTTCCACAACAACAACAGCTTCCGCAACAAAGATCATACAACAATAACAACAACAATCAACAACAACGCTCGTTTCAACAGCGGCGGCCATCTCAGGTCAACCGGGTAATCGACCCCATTCCGATGCCATATGCTACATTGCTGCCACAACTCCTAAAGCTCAATCTTGTTTAGTTAAGGACATTGGCTCCACCTGATCCTCAAAACCTTCCTAGAAACTATGATGTCAATGCTAGGTGTGCTTTTCACTCTAATGCACCTGGTCATTCTACGGAAAAATGCAGAGCCCTGCATATGAAGGTTCAGGATCTGGTAGATTCAAAGGCCCTGAACTTTGCACATCCTCCCTGTCGCTCCCACCAAATGATTCCTGGCCAAGAGGGGTACAAACGCGAACGGTCGGCGAAAGAGAGGAAATGAAAAGAGTCGTCAGCTAGGCATTTTTATCCCGAAGGAAAGGTAATGCTGCATAAACCTAAGAAAAGATGGATAAGACGGTTGCGAACCAGAGAAACTGAGAAAGGGGGTTGGTTACAACCTGGGAAGGTATTAGCACCCAGATTGTCTGCCGTACTCGACGGGATCCACACTTGAAAGATTTGTGTTTAAAGGAGTAGTGTCAGTGATATTCTGTGTGCAAAAGCCGGAAAGAAGAATGCAAGTGTCAGTGCAAAAGAAAGTGTGAGGTGAAATAAAAGAGTGTCAGTGTAAGAAAGAATGGTAAGCTCGAGACTATGAGGCTTAAAGAATAATGCTGGAAGAGGGGGGAATATACAGAGACTTTTGTTCGATAACTGTTAAGTTATGCCTACGTATCCTCTCGTGCAATGAGGAAGTCAGAACACCGTAGTTCGACTTAAAGAGACTGAAAGATAAATTGACTGATGAACTGCTTACTTGTCTATGCTCAAGTGTATGACCTGTCTGGCTCAGGTGCTAACTGTCTTGCATTAGACGGAAGAAACGAGTTCTCGTTTGTGAGTGAAGATGATGAGAAAAGAATCCCGGAGGAGACGATTATTGTTTGTTTTTGATATTTTCAATCTTTTATTGCTTTTGAAATTTGTCATAAGAAAATGAGCTTAAGCCTAAACCAAGGGTTAGTAAACTCATCACATCTTCCCTCTGATTAGGGGTAATGAGAATACCTTAAGTATGAAGTAAACACCTCACACTTAATCACCATGATGTAGGATTAAGATCATCAACCTACTTGCAATTATTTAGATGTTTTTGGAGTTTTGTTTAGTGTTAAGTAATGCGTTTAAGCCATAATCAAAGATTTAATGGACTCATTACACCATCCTAATAGAAGGATAATAGATGAGAACATTTAAGCTGAGGAAGGCTCCTCAACTTAATCCATGATTAGGGATTAACCTCATGACAAAACAAAGCCTTTATTAAAATGGATTTTAGTTAATGATAAGATTAAGAAGTGAATTTTAGGGTTTGTAAGACAACTTGAGGGGGACTTGTCCATTAACACTTGGGTTAGTCCTTCTTGACCAATTAAGGAAGAATTAGAACCCTAATGCAAGGCCCAAGTTACAAGCTTGATGTCTTGATGATTATTAGGTGAATTGATTAAAGGATTTAAACACATTAAGGGTTTAACACTTAGGATTAAAGTTATATACTCCATCCTAATAGAAGGATGCAGGCATAAGCTTAATCACAAAGCCTTAAAACCTTTAAGGTTTAGTCCTTGATTATGAGATGAGAAGAGAAGACACAAAGATGACACAAAGGTAAAACTAAATGGGGGACTAATCAACCCTAATTGTGATCATACTTGGATGTTCCTAGGGTTTATGAGGCTTGCAAAAGATCTTCAAGAGAAAAGCCACCGAGGAAGAAGCAGATGAAAGGAGGAAGAAACAGAAGAAGCAAGACAACTTACTTCACTTAAGAAGATAAGTTGCTTGAAGAAAGAAAGAGGGGAGGGAGCATGAATGAGAAAACTCACTCTAATCCACAAATAAAATGCAGCAATGAATGCATAAGAGAGATGAGAAGAGATCATGAGAAGTGAAGGCAAATTCACTTCTCAAACACTTACCACCTGAAAAGTTAGCAACAGGGAATGAGTGAAATGAAAATGAGATGAGATGCAAGGATGCCAACCAAGATCAGAAGCATATTAAGGTATAAATGATGCTAAGAGATGATACAAATGGTAAACATGAGATGTGGATGATCATACAAGCAATGAAGATGCAAAATGAAACATGAAAGGGAGCATGAAAGTTCATAAAACTTATGAGATGCAATGAAAGCAAAAGCATGGCAAATGGATGATGCAATGATCAAACATGATTCTAATGTGTCCTAAGATGTCTTATATGTCTTATGGATGCACAAAATGTCATGGCAAATTCATGTATGCAAGCATATGAAGAATGAATGCAAATGAAGGCAAAAATTAGGGTTTATACATAACATGCAATACAAAATTCAAAACCAGAAGCAAGACATGAGATAAAAAATTGAAAATAGGATCAAAGGAACCCTAAAACTATACAAGTTCACTACCCAAATAAGGAGACCTAAACCTTAACCTAATGGAAGTTATGATTTTCTCAAGTTTGCTAGGGTTTTAGGATGCCTCAAAAGGAAAAATGCACAACAAATTGAAAATGAAAGATAAATTCATTCCCATTTTATCCTAGAAACTACATGATATAAGGAATGCAATGCAAAAAGAACCATTATCAAACTCTTCATGGTTAGGCAGAAAGGATTTTTCCAAGTTAGGGTAAAAATATTGGCTTTCAAGAACCCTAAATCCAAAGAAAAATGTCAAAATAGGTCAAGGACCAAAAAGAAATTTGTGTGAAGGGTTTGATAATGTCTCTAAATGTATCAAGATGCAATATGATTTTTTGGTGATTTTTAGAAACTTAAATGGTATTTTAATTAATTAATTCTCATTAATTAATTAAAATAAACACTTAAATATTTTAAAAATACGAAATTTATGCAAAAAAATAAAATAAAAATTATTTTCAGAATGAGAAAAATATTTGAAAGGGAAATGCAAAAGATAAAAATTTTTGAAAGTGTTTTGCTATTTTTAATAAAATGTACAAAGAAATGCAATTAAAATGAAATTAAAATGTGAATTAATGGAAGTATGTTGATCCAGTGGCCCAGATTTAAATGAGAAAGGGAGGGAATTGACTTTGCGCGCTATCCAAGGGCCAGAATTCAAACTACGCTAATTACACAATTAAGCCCTAATCTGAACCCTAATCACTTTCAGGTGACCGGAACAGTGTTCCGGTCATCTTCTCCGGCTATCCCCTCATGCTATCTCTCTCAATACGCAACCCTAAGCCCTTAAACTCTCCAGAAATGATCCCCATCCCATTCTAAACAAGAATCAACCATCAAACAGAATTTATTTCACATGATTAGAGAGATGCGAAGCAAAACGGAAAATTTCTCAGAAATTTCAGAAGCTTCATACATGCTTAATATGCAATCATTTTCAAAACCAAAAGGTACAGTGTGATCAGTGAAGCATGGAGAACAATCTAAGAACTTAAAAAGTCATTTCTGGAAAAAATGTTCTTAATGATACCTCTACTGAAGCTTTCGAAAATGGCACTCGCTGGCTGCTTCTTTGCTTCAAATCAACTCCAATGATCCTCCTGAAGAGTTTGTGATGCTTGGTTAGAGTTTATATGGGCTCTAAATGAAGTTGGTAGAAGTTCAGTTCAAGCAAAGTCAAAATCGTGTTTTTGATTAAGGGTGTTTTAGGGGAAAATGAAGGGTGGGAAATGATCAATGATGATTGTGGAGTTGTTCTATGGAATTTGTTTTGAGGTTTGATGGCTGAGTTGTGAATTTCGAAGGCTTTTGCATAAGAGGGAGTTTTTGTGATTGCTGAGTTCTTGGAGGTTTCAGCTTGTGTTATGTTATGGAATGGCTTGCTTTTGGTACGCATATCATGCTGGGATAGGTCAGAGGGTGGGTGGTGGCCTATGTTGATTGGTATGGGCAAGTTGCAAAAATGTCAACATGACTTGTACTTGAGGTATGGGCAAGAACACAGCTGGCCCTTGGGCATGTCCATGCGCAGCTGACTTCATGGAGGTCCATAAATCCATTCTTGAGGCAATTCAGCAAGAGAGAAGAAAGTTATGGGGTGTTTTGCAATTATGTGATGTTTTGGCCCCTTTAAGAAATCTTGATGTTCAAGGCATGAAACTTGGGATTTCTTTGTGCAATTATGAATTATAGGTCATGTATGATGTTTGTGCAATACTTAGAAGTCAAATTGAGGTCACATTTGGCTTTGGCAAGTGTTTTTGCAAACTTCCCTCTTTGGTGCATAAGTGAAATTTTGTGATTTTTCCGAACTTTGCAAAGCCATAACTTGAGTTCTATGATGAATTAAGTCAAGTTCTTGTACTTTTTGAAAAGGGAATGATCCAATCTACAACTTTCATGACCAAGAATTTTTCATTTGAAGCATTTTTGAATCAAAAAGAGGAGGTTGAAAAACTTTCCCAAAATGGCAAGTTTGCATTATAAGTCACTTTCCCAAAATGACAACTTTGCAAATGGCTTGAAATTCTTCAATTTTGTGAACTTATAACTTCTTCTAAGATCAAATAAAGATCATATACACTCAAAATGATGGATAAGACCCTTTGGTTGGATGATTGGGGGCCTCAGATGCCCTGATTTTGCACTGACTTGCTCAAGAAGTCATCTATTGATCAGATGCCTTCCCCATTGAATTTCTTCATGAAAATTGGTATGTATGATCCTTACATCATATAGAGACCAATAGAAAAAAGAATGACCAAAAAAATTGGAGTTATGGCCTCTGAAACCCAAACCCTAATTTTAGGTCATCTGTGCAGTTAAGCTTGGCTCTGCTTCCATGCCTTTCTCAGTTCTTGTGATTTTTTGACTTTCTTGATCTTGGGAGGATATAATATGATGCTTGAACATACATGGACCCTCTTGAGATGATTGAAGACCTTTTGAGTGGCTCAGATAGCTCAGGGATTGCTCAGACCACAAACCCTAGATGCAGGTGACTTTGAACCAATGTAGTGAAGCAAAAATGTAATATGAGATGATATGATTGAACTTATGCTAATGAAAAGAATCAAAAGCCATAGTGAAATGAGTGAGGGAAAATTTGGGGTGTTTAAACTCCCAATGTAATGAAGAATCCTATGCCAAGCCACAGTGGGCCAAGGATTAATGCTGTAGAGGATGGTTCACCCACGGGTTTAATAGAAGACATTGCATGTATTCAAACACCTCTGGCAGAGATTAAGGCCCAGCTTTTAAAGTGCCAAGTGTTTCCAGGTTGTGAGGCCTGTTGTGAATCATGCAAACTTTCTGATAATGGGTGTGCCGGCTTGAGGAAAGGCATCAATGATTTGATTAAAGAAGGCATTCTGCAAATTACAACCACAGCTTCTACAACACCAACAACTCTTTTGTCAACAACAAGTGAAGCTCCTACAAATGCAACAACCATCTTTCCAAGTGTTTCTTCTACAACTGCAACAACCATTGTTCCAACCGATTCAGCTACAACTTCAATAATCATTCCATCTGCCACTTCAAGACACAACAATTCATTTGCACCAGCTACTACAACTTCACCAACCAATAATGATGTTGCCACTGTCACAATTTATTATGACCCGACAACAGTCTCGAATTCCAGCAACTTTCAACAGTCTCAACAATCTCAACAAAGCTTTAATTCACCTCCACCAACATCCATCAGAGGTCCTGTTACTATTTTCTACGAGCCAAAGACTATTACAGTCCCAACAACTGCAGCAGTAAGCCCAGTCATTATCACGGTGTCCGGGCCAATCCCATATGATAAAGACAGTGTTATACCATGGCATTATGGTGCTGATCTATACTGCAATGGAGAGAAAGTCTTTCTCGATTCTCCAGTTCTCACTCCCCAAGTGGATAATGTTGGGGGAGGCGGAGGCTTCACCCGAAGTGGACGTCTCTTCGCTTCATAAGTCCCTAGAACCAACACTGAGGCAGAGGTTGTTGCCAAAGCCAAAGGGAAGAGTGCGATACCGGAAGAATCTGCACCGAAAGAAACTCAGAAGTCATCCTTCGACCAAGATGTGGATGAGTTTATGAGAATCATCAAAAGAAGTGACTATAAAGTTGTGGACCAGCTCCACCAGACTCCTTCAAAGATCTCTATACTATCTCTACTGTTGTGTTCCGAAGCCCATCAGGATGCACTTCTTAAAGTTCTGCACGCTGCCTACGTGCCAGAAGAGATCACTGTAAATCAGCTGGAAACAGTAGTGTCAAATGTCAATACTAGCCATGGGCTAGGTTTCACTGATGTTGATTTGATAACAGAAGGATGTCTCCACAACAAAGCCTTGCATATAACCTTGGAGTGCAAAGGAGCTGTCTTATCTCATGTGCTTGTAGACACTGGGTCCTCACTCAATGTCTTACCAAAGAAAGCTCTTGTCAAGATCGAGTATGATGGGATAGCTCTCCGACCAAGTAACCTTGTGGTCCGGGCTTTTGATAGCTCCAAAAGATCTGTTCTTGGAGAGGTGGAGTTGCCAGTGATAATCGGTCCACAAGTCTGTAAGACCATTTTCTGTGATGGACATACAGCCAGCATACAGTTGTCTTCTAGGTCGACCCTGGATTAACGCCGCAGGCACAATAACGTCGACCCTTCACCAGAAACTGAAGTATGAATGGGAAGGACAGATTATCACCATATGTGGTGAGAAAGACATATCTGTTAGCCACTTGGCTACATACAAATATATTGAGATGGATGGTGAAATCCATGAGACAATGAGCCAAGGGTTTGAGGCCCTAAATGTTAATGAGGCTACTGGAGTATTAGCTACATCCCAGGAGAACAAGATGGGTACTTCAATCATCTTTTATCAGCAAGCCCGGAAGGTTGTTGAAGAAGGTACTGCTCAAGGCTGGGGCAAGCTGCTGCCGATAGAAAAGAAGGAAGATAGATTCGGTTTGGGTTACAAACCATTCCGACAAGATCAATCAGAGGCTGCCAAAGAGCCCAAATTTGTTAGTGGGGGGATGCTCACCACAGATGTTGTTAACAATCTGGAAGACGAGGCGGAAAGCGACCAAAACCTGGAGAGATGGATACGTCCAAGGATCCCGGGGAACCAAGTCCTTAACTGGTCTTCCCAGGAAATTATAAGGGTTACTCCTGCAGAGTAATTATTATTTCCTGTCTTTTTAGCATGCATCAAGCCCTGCATCTTCCCCAAGGTGTCAGGACTCATTTTTTAATAGGGCCATATTGTAATTTTGTGCAAATGATTAATCAATGAATATCGGACATCTTTTGCAAACGAGTCTCTTTTTTCGCTCACTGTCTTTTTATTTTTCACTTTTGTACAAAACAATAAAATGGCAATGTTTTCAAAATAAATAACTTCATTTTCACTTTTTCTAAAACAAGATTAAAACTGATCACTAAAACGAACTAATCTCAACCCTTGCAGAGATTATCCTCTAGATTGTACCGATAACAACACTGATATGACCTTGTATGACTTCGACAATCCAATTAATCAAGCTGATGAAGGGGTTGAAGAAGACTATGAGTTACCTAAGGAGTTAGCCAGATTGTTGAGACAAGAAAAAAAAGTGATTACTCCTCATCAGGAGGAAGTTGAGACATTTAATATTGATACCAAAGCAGATTTGAAAGAAGTAAAGATTGGGGCCAGTCTACAGGCTTCAGTAAAAGAACAACTCATTGATATGCTTCGAGAATACGTCGACGTCTTTGCTTGGTCCTATCAAGATATGCCAGGGTTAGACACCGACATTGTTATGCACAAGCTACCTTTGAAAGAAGATTTCCCTCCAGTAAAACAGAAGCTACGCCGTACTCGTCCAGACATGGCAATGAAGATTAAGGAAGAGGTACAAAAATAGTGGGACGCTGGTTTCCTTGCTGTAACTAGTTACCCGCCGTGGGTTGCTAATATTGTACCAGTACCTAAGAAGGATGGCAAAGTAAGTATGTGTGTGGATTACCAGGATCTGAACAGAGCTAGCCCGAAGGATGATTTCCCTCTACCTCACATTGATGTATTGGTCGACAACACAACTCAGTTCTTGGTGTTTTCCTTCATGAACGGTTTCTCAGGGTATAATCAGATCAGAATGTCACCTGGAGATATGGAGAAGACTACCTTCATCACACCTTGGGGCATGTTTTGTTACAAGGTAATGCCTTTTGGACTGAAGAATGTCGGTGCTACTTATCAACGGGTTATGGTAACGTTGTTCCATGACATGATCCACAAAGAAATTGAATGTTACGTGGATGACATGATTGCCAAGTCCCTCACTGAAGAAGATCATCTGGTAAATCTGCTAAAGTTGTTCAAGCGCCTTAGAAAGTACCAGCTGAAGCTAAACCCCAACAAATGCACATTCGGGGTACGTTCCGGTAAGCTGCTAGGATTCATTGTAAGTGAAAAAGGAATTGAAGTTGATCCAGACAAAGTCAAGGCCATTCAGGAAATGCCTGCACCTAGGACTGAAAAGGAAGTTCGAGGGTTCCTAGGTAGATTGAACTACATTTTAAGGTTCATATCTCATCTTACAGCAACATGTGAGCCCTTGTTCAAACTGCTAAGAAAGGAACAAACAGTCAGGTGGAATGAAGATTGTTAGAAGGCTTTTGACAAAATCAAGGAGTACCTACAAGAACCTCCAATTCTTATGCCTCCAGTTGAAGGAAGACCTCTAATAATGTACCTAACAGTATTAGAAGAATCAATGGGGTGTGTGTTGGGCCAACATGACGAGTCTGGTCGAAAAGAGTATGCAATATACTACCTAAGAAAAACGTTTACCGACTGTGAACAACGTTATTCATTACTCGAGAAAACTTGTTGTGCTTTAGCGTGGGCTGCGCGCTGACTAAGACAGTATATGTTGACTCACACTACTTTGTTGATCTCAAAGATGGATCCAGTCAAATACATATTCGAGAAGCCAGCACTTACCAGAAGGGTTGCAAGATGGCAAATGATTCTGACAGAGTATGACATTCAGTACACATCTAAAAAAGCCATCAAAGGCAGTGTACTGTCTGACTATCTAGCTGAGCAACCCATTGATGATTACCAACCAATGAGATTTGACTTCCCTGATGAAGACATCATGTTCCTAAAAGCAAAAGATCATGAAGAGAATGTTCACACTGAAGGGCCTGGCCCAGAAGAAGAGTGGACAATGATGTTTGATGGGGCTGTTAATATGAATGGTCGAGGAGTTGGTGCAGTGCTCATTACACCTAAGGGAGTTCATATGCCTTTCTCGGCAAAACTCACCTTTGCATGCACTAACAACGAAGCTGAATATGAAGCCTGTATCATGGGTCTTGAGGAAGCCATTGACCTCAGGATCAAGACTTTAACTATATTCGGAGATTCAGCTTTGGTGATCAATCAGACCAACGGGAAATGGTACACTCACCAAGAGCATCTGATTCCATACCGTGACTCTACGAGGAGATTATTGACTTTCTTCACAACAGTCAAACTTGAGTACATCCCTCGAGACGAAAATCAGTTCGCAGATGCTTTAGCTACCATTTCCTCCATGATCAAAGTTCAGACTGCCAATTATGTGCCTCGGATTTCGGTATCCAGACTTGACCGACCGGCATACGTATTCTCCGTGGACATTGCTAAAGATGACAAGCCTTGGTTCCATGACATCAAATGCTTATTAGAGGATCAGACATGCCCACCTGGGGCATCATCCAATGATAAGAAGACATTAAGAAGGTTGGCCGGTAGTTTCTTCCTTAATGCTGATGGTTCATTATATAAGAGATATTTTGACATGATTCTTCTCAGATGTGTTGATAAGAAAGAAGCAGACTCGCTGATGCACGAGGTGCATGAAGGATCTTTCGGTACCCATGCTGAAGGACATGCAATGGCTAAGAAATTATTAAGATCAGGTTATTACTGGATTACAATGGATGCAGACTGTTGTGCCTATTCCAGAAAGTGCCACAAATGCCAGATCTATGCAGACAAAGTGCATGTGCCTCCAAATCCTTTGAACGTGATGTCTTCAACTTGGCCCTTTGCCATGTGAGGCATTGACATGATTGGAAAGATTGAACCGACTGCTTCAAATGGCCACAGATTCATCCTGGTAGCCATTGATTACTTCACCGAATGGGTAGAAGCAGCTTCGTATGCAAACGTCACCAAGCAAGTGGTAGCCAGATTTTTGAAAAGAGACATCATCTGTCGATATGGAGTTCCCGAGCGAATCATTACTGATACTGGTTCCAATTTGAACAACAAAATGATGGCAGAAATTTGTCGGGACTTCAAAATCCAACATCACAACTTTTCTCCTTACAGGCCAAAGATGAACGACGCTGTTGAGGCAGCCAACAAGAAAATCAAGAAGATTGTACAGAAGATGGTGGTTACTTATAAAGATTGGCATGAAATGCTACCATTTGCCTTGCATGGGTATCGTACCTCAATCAGAACGTCCACTGGGGCAACACCGTATCAACTTGTGTATGGTATGGAGGCAGTCCTACCTGCCGAAGTTGAATTACCCTCCTTACGGGTACTGATGGATGTAAATCTAAATGAAGCAGAATGGGTCCGATCTCGTTACAATCAATTGAGTCTGATCGAAGAAAAGAGATTAGCTGCAATTTATCATGGGCAGTTATATCAGAAGAGAATGAAGAAAGCCTTCGATCCAAAAGTCAGGCTTCGAGAATACAAAGTGGGAGATCTCGTGCTGAAGAGACTTCTCCCTCCTCATACAGACCACAGGGGCAAATGGACTCCGAACTACGATGGCCCATTCGTAGTAAAGAAGGTTTTCTCTGGTGGAGCACTGATGCTCACTACTATGGATGGTGAAGATTTCTTGTCCCCTGTGAATTCAGATGCAGTTAAAAAATACTTCGCATAAAATGACTGATGGGCTAAAGACGTATTCTAATTATGTGTCTAGTGGTATCTTAACTGCAAGTGCACAGCCTATCGAAGTAATATTTAAGATTATCGATCCACAGGGACTTTATGATTACTTAGTGCTAGAGGATTTACTAGTTTAGCTAAGGTGAAGGGTTGTCACGATTTTTGGTTGTTTTTAAAGATTAAAGGCGGGAATTAAATTTTAGTTTAATTAAATGATACTAAGACGGTCGGTATGCAATTATGTTAACTTAGGCGGGTCAATCTAACCTAGGCTTATAAAGATGGTTCACTTAATCTATTCTGTAGAGGTTACCAGTTTAAATATCTTTAACTCACACTCTCGTGGTCTTATCTCAGATCTTACCCCTAAAGCCCTATGCCTGCTCTCGCTAGCCCATAAGTGTTTAGAAATAATTTTTGGAAACTTAGTAATTCTAATTCATTTTAAAGCGCTCTCGCTGTGTTTAAATTAAATGCCTAACTTTAGCTATCTGGTTAAAATCTCACACTCTCGTGGTCTTGACCTAACCTAATACACTTTCCTTACTCTCGTAACAGAAAGGTTGATTTCATAATAAAAAGTCTCAGCCAGAATTTTAAGCTCTTATTTATTTTAAGCCTAGAATTGATTTTACCGATTTAGTTTATTTTAATTACATACCGCCCTAAGGTGTTTAGCTACTCATTATTGTTGAACCAGACAGAGGCAGAGAAATATAAAACAAAATATGCATAACAGAATAATAAATACTTAACATTAATATAAATGCAATTTAAATAAAAACCTGAATAACAATTAAAATGCTAGACTCCTTCTTCCACAGTCTGGAAAGCTTGGAGTACGGACCGGAATCGGAAATAAAATTTCTAAAAGAATTCTGAAGGTTTTGAAACAAATTAAATTATAACAATTTCCTAATGTTGGAAATTGTTATATGGTTGGTTGGGATACAGAAAATTAAAGTAAGTAAAATAAATGCTGGAAAAATAAAGGGTGCAAATAAAAACGGCAGAGCTTCCGCAAGAAAATTAAAAACTAAAACTCTGTAAATTGTTCATTGAAGCTAAGCTATTTATAGGAAGCAATTTGGGCTTGGCAGTTGGAATTGGTGCATGGGCCTCGTAGAGACTGAGAAAATCCAGGGAATACTTGGTCTGTGGGAACAAAGGCATGTTGACTTCACGTAGCGTACATGTTCATGACCAAGTCTCAGCATAATACCCTAATTTCCCCTTGTCATGTTCGTGACAAGGGTGTCACGTTCATCTTCCGTGTTTGATGCGCGTCACGGTCGTGAGGGAATTGTGACGACCGTGACTGCTCCTTTTAGTGTGTCACGGTCGTGACTCCTAGGTGACGATCGTGACTGTTACAAAAAATGCAGATTATGTAGAATTCCTCCTTTCTTCATCTATTAATGGTTGTTTTGCTCATTTCACTTGTGGCTCATGATTTAGCTCTGTATATGATGTACCTGCAAAATGGCAAAGAAAACTCGAGGAATCGGGTGTTAAAACGACAGATATGCGATAAAACGACATTGAAACATAGCAATATAACCAATACTTTTTCTCGTTATCAAACTTCCCAAAACTTAAACCTTTGCTTGTCCTCAAGCAAATAGTCGGTTGAAAATTGTCGGACAAGTTTTCATCGACGCACACACATACAAACCGTACGAAGAATTGTTTTGTCAGATAAACCGGTACTTTGATAAAACACTAACGATACACTAATGACACAAGCAACAAGCTAAGTCGTCGACTTCCCGTTAAACGAAACATTCGGTAATTGTGTTACTATTCCACCTAGAGTCTTTCGATCTTATTTCGCCCGGTTTCATTCTAGCGCAATCACATTAAGCCCTTTGCCTTAGCACGCACGTAGTGGAGTAGCCGGTTAGTGACTTTGATCCTTTATAAGCACGGGGTCTGGTACACGAATGTGGTAACCCTACATACATTATCCGATTTGGAGGTTGTGGGGGATCGAGCCGTAGCACGCCCTACCAAGTTCAGAACCAGTACCTCTGAACCAACCCGCAATGGACTCCTTCTCATATTTCTCGTTTCTTATATGCGACCGTGTACTTTGGTGCCATTTCTTTTCATTGGCATCGAGATATGAAGGATCATTATAGATTAGGCATCAAATACTTATATTCATCGGCTCCCCATGTGGTTTGTGTTCAGACGGTGCTGACTGCTAGTATAAACTACTAGGGGTTACTTTTGAACTGAAACTTAAGGTGTAGTCGTAACAATTATCGGAACGGAATGCTTAAGTGGGAAGTCTAAGGTGTCAAGACTGTATTGATCTTGTTGAATCGTTCTCAGCTTCCTAATTATGATTTCGTAGGTAAGTCGGGTAATGCGAAGAATAAATTAAAGATTTTTTTCGGTATGGCTAAATAAACGGGGAAAGTTCGAAATTAAAGAAAATAGCACAAATATTGCTCTGTTTCATTAAAATACGAAAAGGAAATACAACGGAATGGAAAGTGCGGAAAGGGAAAAATGCGGAAAATGAAAGGTACCTCTCCCACACTATATCAGACATTGTCCTCAATGTTGTGATATAATAGCGGTTAAAGTACAATACAAACAACGGAAAAGGAAAGACATAAACAAAACTAAAACTAAGGTTGCTGATGACCACGGCCTCGGCTTCTGGTGCGGGAGCGTCTGGTCGGAGTCGCTTCAGGATCAGAACCGGTGCCGGTGATAGCAGTCATATCAATGCACAAAGCCTCTAGCTCGCTAAAGATCTCTCTGAGCTTCTCATCAGTAGTCCTCTGGTTGGTGGCAACAGCTGAAAGTAAGGCATCATGTTGCTCTTTTTGCCTTCGCTCCAATGCGGCACTCATCTGGTTCTGCTGATGAATCGCACGGAGGACGTCTTCAAGTGTGAATTCTTGTGCAGGTGGCTGTCGGATGGAGGACTCAGGAATGTCCTGGACAGGCTCAGCTGCATCCATGGTGTCTTGCATCTCGTCCACTGGTGGATCGGCCTGCTCATCAATAATGAGGGTGTGGCCGGCAGCATCCGGTAAAGCAAATAGCTAGTTGGCTCGGTTGGACGGATCGATGCGGTCACGGCATGGCAAGATGATGTGGTGATAAACAGTGCCTTGGATAACAGGGCTAAACCTGCCATCCTCTCTCTGAGCAATCAAGTGGGCGGACCTGCAATAATTCTTCGTTAGGAACTCTGCGGCTCTGCGAGGCAAATTAATAACCAAGTCACCATGCTCCAGCTGAATGGCGAGGGTGGTGACAATCCCGCCTATGTAGAAGGGGGTTGCGCCTCTTTGCGTTATGGACTGGATATGGGACAGCATGAATGGGTCAGCATTGATGCGCTTGTCATTTAAGGCGCAGTGCAAGAACAAGAGCTCCTTGGAGTTAATCTTGTGGTTGCTCTCTCTTGCAAAGATGGTGTTGCAGATGATGCGATGAAAGTATCTGATCGTCGGGTTGTGGATATGCGTAGAATTCAGGCTCTGAAAGGATGAGGCACGGGTGTTGGTGATGTCGTTCCATAAGGTGAAAGCGGTTTCACTGAAGTTGTCCGGCACGCGGAGGTGAGCATCATCGCCGTGATTGAAGCCTAGCAGCTCGGTGATCCTTATTTGTGTAACTTCGAACTCGCGGCCGAGCAATCTGAACTTAGCAACACCGGTGAGTTGACTTTGTGAACCGGTAGGAGTGATATAGTGAAACGAACTCAAAAATTCCAATATCAGGAGTTCGAATGTAGGCTGGGATTGACTGCATAGATGCCACAAACCAACCTTCTGAAGCAGGAGCTTCACACTGTTGAGCATTCCCAACTCCCTCAAATAGTCAGTGTCGACATATCGCGTGGGTTGAACACCACGGTTCTGGAATCTGACGAACCTCTGTCTCTGATTTTCTCCATGCTCACCATCTCTAAACTGAATTTCTTCCATTGCATGTAAGTACAAAAGTGGGAGATGAGAGGTTTTTGAGGTTTGTGAGAAAAGTGTAAAATGTGAGGAAATTGGTTCGGATTATAATGCAAGATGAGAATGTGATAGGTGTGGAGTAAATGGAGAGGTTAATGGAGTTTAATTTGGGTAATGGGAGGTTACGGGAGTTGGAAGAGATAATGGGGGGTTTTGAATGTTATGGAAGTTGAAAAGGGAAGAGGTTTCGAAGAAGAACAGTTCTGTTTCTCAGAATTCCTATAACAGAGGTCGTCACGGTCGTGATGGGGGGATGACGGTCGTGACGCGCTAATTAGCTTGTCACGATCGTTAGAAGGTGATGACAACCGTGAGGGATTAAAACTTAGAATATTTGCCAGAATGCATTATCTCTCTCACGTTCAATACAATTTATATTTTTTTATGATCACTTCTCATTCTATTTTAAACACAAACAATATATAATATCAACATAAATTGATAAACTTCATCACATGAGAAATTATATAAAACATTAATCAATTAAATATAACAGTAAATGAATTGAAAGCATAGAAATTGATTAAATTGGAAAAATTTGTAAAACTAGAAGTGCTTTGCTTTTGATATAATTGAAGGGAAATTACATTAATAAAATAAAGTACGAAAATGTTTGCGAAATGTTAAACTAACTAGAAACAAAAACAATAAGTAAAATAAGTTAGATCACTACAGCATTTTTAAAAGTGCTTCTTCAAATCTTCGATTGCAGAGTTCAGGTGGTAGAATTGCTCACATGTTATGTCAGTTAAACCTATAATGTCCAATCGCATGCTTTTAATCTCATCCTTAACAGTATTTATATCGGCTTGGTAAGCTTCAAGAGTGTTCATGATTTTCTTTAAGTTGTCAGCATATTCTACTTGATTCACTTCAGGGGTTTCAATCACTTCATCAGTGTGGTCAATGTCATGGTAACCAGGAGGTGTATCAGGGTCACTTTCTACATCGGTCATTATATCATCCCTTATCTTGTAGGATTGAGGTGTTTCAGGAGTAGATGGATAGTCAGGAGGGGTTAGCTCATAAAGCCAATTATCCTTATTGTGAACACTGACTCTAGCATGGTTTGGTAGTGTGAACAGGGTTACTACTTCATTCCTGATTAGGTACTCGAAAGGTGGTTGTCCTAAATTCCTTATGATATGGCGGTTAAAGAAAAAGTTAAGATTCATAGGACGGATGGTACCCAAACGGTTACACCTGTGTAATTGGTATCTAAGTCCTAAGGCATCAGCAATCATGGTGACAAGACCTCCTACTAATATGGGTAGATCAGGTTCTTCTTGGATTCGGGTGAAGGTTTGCATCATGAAAGGCACACCATTGACTGGCTGTCCATTAGTCACACATGACATAATGAATATCTCATCTTTAGATACTCCAGTAAGGTTTTCTTCTTTTCCAAAGAAGGTGTGGGCAAGGATCTTATGGAAGTAACGGATAGCAGGGTTATGTATCTCATCATTGTTCATGTTATTTGGTTCAGGATGGTAATTTCCGGTTAAGGTTCCCCAAAAGAAATCCAGCTCAATGTCCATCAATTCTACCTGTGTGGTAGTAAAAGCAAAGGGTCCACTAGGGAATCCTAATAAGTCAGCTAGTTCTCTATGGTTAAAGTCATATTCTATTCCAAATAGGCGGAAAATGATAAATCCTTTCCTGAATCCAAAACCGCGCTCGGGTAGGTAAACTAAGGAGCTGGGGAACTCAAGGGTGAGCTCGCGGTAAGTCACAAACTTTTGTTGAATCAGTGCATTCTCCCATCCAAGTCGGTTAAACAAGTATAGGATGCTATCATGTATACCTAAGGTTTCCATAGTCAGATCATCCGGGTACAGAGTCAAATCCATTGGTCTCTGTGATAACTCTTCAAATTTCATTCTTTGGTTCCTACCTCTAAATTTGGTTTCCATAAGGTTTATCGGTTGGTTAGCCATAGTTAGTGTAAATACGGAGGAAACAAATCAGGGGGAGAAGGAAAGTGGAAAAGACTTTAGAAAATCTGTAAAAGTGATTTAAAAATTAAAATAAGGAAAAATAAGAAAATAAAATGCATAAATAAAAGCAATAATAGTAATAATGAAATAAAACTATAATAAAATGACGAAATAAATAAACTAATAATAAAATGATAAATGACAAAATAATAAAATGATCAAAATGATTTAAAGGATTAAATGGGTTGCCTCCCACTAAGCGTTGTTTTTATCGTCAAAAGCCTGACGTAATGCTTAGGTTAAATTAATCAGGGAAATTAGTGGACAACTCTAAAAGCCTTAGACTATTTGCATAATCTCTATTTTCAACTTTATGATAATGTTTTAAACGTTGTCCGTTTACTGTGAATGGTTCACTATTCCTACCCTTAATTTCTATCGCTCCGCTCGGGAACACTCTAGTTATTTCAAAGGGTCCTGACCATCTAGATTTTAGTTTTCCAGGAAAGAGTCTAAGTCTCGAATTAAAGAGGAGTACAGCGTCTCCCACACTAAATTCTTTCCTAGATAGGCATTTATCATGCCATCGCTTAGTTCTTTCTTTATATATCTTAGCATTCTCATAAGCATCTAACCTTAACTCTTCTAATTCGTTAATATCTAGGATTCGCTTTTCTCCTGCAGCATTATAGTTTATATTGAGAGTTTTGATCGCCTAATAAGCTTTGTGTTCTAGTTCTACCGGGAGATGACAAGATTTTCCATATACTAAATTGAAAGGTGTAGTTCCTATGGGTGTCTTGTAAGCTGTCCTATAAGCCCATAAAGCTTCATTAAGTTTAGATGACCAATCTTTCCGAGATATGGCGACAGTCTTTTCTAAGATTTGTTTGATTTCTCTATTTGAGACTTCGACTTATCCACTTGTTTGTGGATGATATGGTGTTGCCACACGGTGTCTTACTCCATACTTAGATAGTAATTTGTCAAAGATTTTTGAAATGAAGTGCGAGCCACCGTCACTTATGACGAGTCTTGGCACACCAAATCTGGGAAAGATTATATTTTTGAAAAGCTTTATTACTACTCGTGTGTCATTTGTAGGAGAAGCTATAGCTTCAATCCACTTTGAAACATAATCGACAGCTACGAGTATGTAATTATTACCGAAAGATGATGGGAATGGTCCCATGAAATCTATTCCCCAGACGTCAAAGACTTCTACTTCCAATATTCCTTTTTGAGGCATTTCATCTCTTCTTGAAATATTACCGGTGCGTTGACACCGATTGCAATTTATAACAGCGATGTGGACATCTTTCCATAGATTAGGCCAGAATAGGCCGGCTTGTAAGATTTTTGCACAAGTCTTGAAAGTGCTTGCATGTCCACCATAAGGAGATGAATGGCAGTGAGCAATGACATCTTCTATTTCTTCTTCGGGAATACATCGACGAAAGATTCCGTCGGGTCCTCTTTTGAACAATAATGGTTCATCCCAATAGTAATGTTTTAGATTGTGAAAGAATTTCTTTTTCTGCTGATAGGTTAAATCGGGTGGAAGAGCTCCTGCAGCTAGGTAGTTGACAATGTCAGCGTACCATGGCAGTCCTACAGTTGTTTGGATTGTTTCCACGGGTTCTGGTTCATCTATGTCTAACTGGACTGGGTCGCTTCCTATTTGTGCTATCAGCCGTTCATACGGAAAATCATCGTTAATCGGCACTTGTTCGGGTTTAATATCTTTTATTCTAGATAAATGGTCTGCTACGACGTTTTCAGTACCTTTCTTATCTTTTATTTCAAGATCAAACTCTTGTAAGAGTAAAATCCATCTCAAGAGTCTTGGTTTAGCATCTTTCTTAGTTAATAGATATTTGATAGCAGCGTGGTCTGTGTAAACGATTATTTTCGCTCCCACTAGGTAAGAACGGAATTTGTCAAGCGCAAAGACAACTGCTAACAATTCTTTTTCAGTAGTGGCGTAGTTCATCTGAGCAGAATCTAAGGTTCTACTGGCATAGTAAATCGCATGAAGTTTATTTTCCTTCCTCTGGCCTAGAACTGCGCCTACAGCATAGTCACTCGCATCGCACATGATTTCGAACGGTAATCTCCAGTCAGGGGGTTGCATGATTGGTGCGGTGATGAGGGCTGTTTTTAGAGTTTCGAATGCTTTAAGACAATCTGCATTAAATATGAACTCAGCGTCTTTCATTAATAAACTGGTAAGAGGTTTAGTGATTTTCGAGAAATCTTTGATGAATCGTCGGTAGAAACCGGTGTGTCCTAAAAAGCTTCGTATTTCTCGAACGGTTTTAGGGGGTTGAAGATCTTTTATGACTTCTATCTTAGCTTTATCAACTTCAATTCCCTTGTCAGATATAACGTGTCCTAGTACGATTCCTTCTCTGACCATAAAATGACATTTCTCCCAGTTAAGCACGAGGTTCACTTTTACACATCTTTCTAATACCATTTCTAAATTTGATAGACATCCTTCAAAACTTTGCCCGCATACAGAGAAGTCGTCCATGAACACTTCCATGATGTTGTCTATAAAATCTGCGAAGATTGACATCATACATCTTTGAAAGGTTGCAGGAGCGTTGCATAATCCAAAGGGCATTCGTCTATAGGCGAACGTTCCATAAGGGCATGTGAATGTAGTCTTTTCTTGATCATCTGGGTGGATAGGGATTTGGAAAAATCCTGAGTAACCATCAAGATAACAGAAATATGAATGCTTGGCTAATCGTTCTAACATTTGATCTATAAAATGTAGTGGGAAATGATCTTTTTGAGTGGCTTTGTTTAGTTTACGATAATCGATGCACACTCTATGTCCTGTCACTACTCTTTGTGATATCGATTCGCCTTTAGCGTTTTTCACAACAGTGATACCTCCTTTCTTTGGTACTACATGTACTGGACTAACCCATTTACTATCAGAGATTGGATATATTATTCCGGCATCTAGTAGTTTCTTAACTTCTTCCTTTACTACAGTGCTAAGGATGGGTTAATTCTTCTTTGATATTCTCTGGAGGTTTTGCAATCTTCTTCTAGCAGAATACGATGCATACAAATTGAAGGGCATATTCCTTTGAGATCAGATATGTTATATCCTAACGCAGTTGGATATTTCTTTAAGACATCTAAAAGTTTCTTTGTTTCGATTGTTCCTAAACTGGAATTGATTATAACTGGTCTTGTACATTCAGTGTCCAAGAATTCGTATCTTAGGTTCTTAGGTAAAGTTTTTAACCCTAACGTAGGTTTATCCTTACTTGGCATGGGATCCGGTGTAAGTGCTAAACTTTCGCTTAGACTATCATCCTGATATGGTTCACGCCAATTATCATCTTCGAAAATCGGAGGGATTTGAATTTTCATAATTTCAGAATAGGTAGTTTCTTTCATTTCCATTTCTCTTACGCATTCGTCAATTACGTCCAATAGATAGCATGTATCCTCTATAGCTGGTGATTGTAAGAATTGTGTTAAAATAAATTCAACTTTCTCTTCACCTACTTCAAAGGTTAGCTTTCCTTTCTTTACGTCTATTATAGCTCCGGCGGTAGCTAAGAATGGTCTTCCTAGTATGATAGGTGTAGTGGAGTCTTCAGAGATGTCCATGATTATGAAATCAGTAGGAATATAGAATTGTCCTATACGTACTGGGACGTTTTCTAGTATGCCTACAGGATATTTAACAGAGCGATCGGCTAGTTGAATAGACATTTTAGTTGGGCTTAGGTCTCCCATGTCTAGCCTTTTGCAAATCGTTAAGGGCATAACACTGATACTGGCTCCTAAATCGCATAGAGCTTTGTCAATGACGAATTTTCCTATTACACAGGGTATAGAGAAACTTCCTGGATCTTTTAGCTTAGGAGGCATATTATTCTGAATTATGGCGCTACACTCAGCAGTAAGTGTAACGGTTCCGTTATCCTCTATCTTTTTCTTATTAGATAAGATTTCTTTTAAAAACTTAGCATACGAGGGCATTTGAGTGATAGCTTCTGTAAACGGAATAGTAATATTCAACTGTTTCAGAAGTTCGACAAATTTCTTAAACTGGCCCATTGTCTTGGAATTGGTTAATCTCTGAGGGTACGGAATTGGTGGTTTATAGGGTGGTGGAGGCATATAAGGCTTTTCTTTCTCCACTGCCTCTTGATTATCATCTTCCTTTTCTTTCTGGATCATTCACCATTTCAGTCGGTTTATCCGTTTTTTGGTACATGGCTGGATTGTCAAGTCTTGGATCGGTAGGTCCGTCAAGTTCCTTGCCACTTCTTAATATCACAGCATTGGCCTGTCCTTTCGGATTAGGTTGAGGTTGTCCAGGAAAAACTCCAGCTGGTGCAGCGGTAGGTGCTTGTTGTTGAGCTACTTGTGAAATCTGAGTTTCAAGCATTTTGTTATGTGTAGCTAATGCATCTATTTTGCTCACTAATTGCTTAATCTGCTCACTAGTGTGTATGTTTTGGTTTAAGAAGTCCTTGTTTGTTTGAGATTGGTTGACTATAAAGTTTTCCATCATCAATTCAAGGTTCGATTTTCTAGGGACATTAGGAGCAGTCTTTTGATATCCTGGTGGTGTAGCTGGTGCTTGATCTGGTGCGTATAAAGCATTGTTGTTCTTATAGGAGAAGTTCGGATGATTCTTCCAACCTGGGTTGTATGTGTTTGAGTACGGGTTTCCTTGAGCATAATTCACTTGATCTGTGGGAATTCCTGTTAATAGTTGACAATCAGGAACATCATGTCCTGGAACTCCACATAACTCACAGTTAGGTGTTACTGCAGCCACGGTGGTTGTTGGTGTTATGGCCAAGTTGTCGATCTTTTGGTTTAGTTGGTCAAACTTTGCATTGACTTGGTCCATACTACTCACTTCGTACATACCTCCTTTTGTTGGTTTCTCAGTTGCGACTCTCTCGCTTCCCCATTGGTAATGGTTTTGAGCCATACTCTCGATAAGTGCATATGCATCGTTATATTCTTTGTCCATGAGTGCACCGCCTGCGGCAGCGTCAATTGTCATTCTTGTATTGTACAAGAGTCCATTATAGAAGGTATGGATGAACATCCATTCTACTAATCCGTGATGTGGACAAAGTCTCAGCATATCCTTATAGCGTTCCCAAGCTTCGAATAGTGATTCGTTTTCCTTTTGCTTAAATCCGTTGATCTGAGCTCTCAGCATAGCTGTCTTGCTAGGTGGGAAATATCTGGTCAAGAAAACTCTTTTTAGTTCCTCCCATGTAGTTACTGAATTCGAAGGTAAAGATTGAAGCCAGGCTCTTGCTCTGTCTCGAAGTGAAAAAGGAAACAGACGTAGTCTAATAGCTTCTTGGGTAACTCCATTGGCTTTTACGGTATCTGCGTATTGCACAAAGATCGAAAGATGAAGATTCGGATCCTCGATAGGATTTCCGGCGAATTGATTTTGTTGCACGGCTGATATCAGCGAAGGTTTCAGTTCAAAATCGTTTCGGTTGATGGCTGGTGCGGCAATGCTGGAATGCGGTTCAGCTTGCGAAGGACTAGCATAATATTTGAGTGGGTGATTCTGTTCTTCAGCCATCTTTGCGTCCTTTGATGTTATGACTGGTTTAGGTGGATCTATTTGAAGATCTGGAATGTTGTAATTTTGTTCGTAATCGAATATCCGTCTTCTTACGTGTAAGAAGCGTTCCGATTCTGGGATTAGAGGTTGCAAGTCTTCGCCTTGAGAGCGAGTACTTGGCATACACTCGGGAATTTAGATTAAGAAAAGAAAATAGTTGTTACCTCAGTCTAGACAATGCTACCCTAAAGTGCACTAGTAACTAAATTAAGGTCCTCGGCAACGGTGCCAAAAACTTGATGGGCTAAAGACGTATTCTAATTATGTGTCTAGCGGTATCTTAACTGTAAGTGCACAGCCTATCGAAGTAATATTTAAGATTATCGATCCACAGGGACTTTATGATTACTTAGTGCTAGAGGATTTACTAGTTTAGCTAAGGTGAAGGGTTGTCACGATTTTTGGTTGTTTTTAAAGATTAAAGGCGGGAATTAAATTTTAGTTTAATTAAATGATACTAAGACGGTCGGTATGCAATTATGTTAACTTAGGCGGGTCAATCTAACCTAGGCTTATAAAGATGGTTCACTTAATCTATTCTGTAGAGGTTACCAGTTTAAATATCTTTAACTCACACTCTCGTGGTCTTATCTCAGATCTTACCCCTAAAGCCCTATGCCTGCTCTCGCTAGCCCATAAGTGTTTAGAAATAATTTTTGGAAACTTAGTAATTCTAATTCATTTTAAAGCGCTCTCGCTGTGTTTAAATTAAATGCCTAACTTTAGCTATCTGGTTAAAATCTCACACTCTCGTGGTCTTGACCTAACCTAATACACTTTCCTTACTCTCGTAACAGAAAGGTTGATTTTATAATAAAAAGTCTCAGCCAGAATTTTAAGCTCTTATTTATTTTAAGCCTAGAATTGATTTTACCGATTTAGTTTATTTTAATTACATACCGCCCTAAGGTGTTTAGCTACTCATTATTGTTGAACCAGACAGAGGCAGAGAAATATAAAACAAAATATGCATAACAGAATAATAAATACTTAACATTAATATAAATGCAATTTAAATAAAAACCTGAATAACAATTAAAATGCTAGACTCCTTCTTCCACAGTCTGGAAAGCTTGGAGTACGGACCGGAATCGGAAATAAAATTTCTAAAAGAATTCTGAAGGTTTTGAAACAAATTAAATTATAACAATTTCCTAATGTTGGAAATTGTTATATGGTTGGTTGGGATACAGAAAATTAAAGCAAGTAAAATAAATGCTGGAAAAATAAAGGGTGCAAATAAAAATGACAGAGTTTCCGCAAAAAAATTAAAAACTAAAACTCTGTAAATTGTTCATTGAAGCTAAGCTATTTATAGGAAGCAATTTGGGCTTGGCAGTTGGAATTGGTGCATGGGCCTCGTAGAGACTGAGAAAATCCAGGGAATACTTGGTCTGCGGGAACATAGGCATGTTGACTTCACGTAGCGTACACGTTCATGACCAAGTCTCAGAATAATACCCTAATTTCCCCTTGTCACGTTCGTGACAAGGGTGTCACGTTCGTCTTCCGTGTTTGATGCGCGTCACGGTCGTGAGGGACTTGTGACGACCGTGACTGCTCCTTTTAGCGTGTCACGGTCGTGACTCCTAGGTGACGATCGTGACTGTTACAAAAAATGCATATTATGCAGAATTCCTCCTTTCTTCATCTTTTAATGGTTGTTTTTGCTCATTTCACTTGTGGCTCATGATTTAGCTCTGTATATGATGTACCTGCAAAATGGCAGAGAAAACTCGAGGAATCGGGTGTTAAAACGACAGATATGCGATAAAACGACATTGAAACATAGCAATATAACCGATACTTTTTCTCGTTATCAATGACCCGTTGGACATAAAAACAGAATGTCAGTCTAGGCAAAAATAGGGCATCCCGACGAGTCAAAAAATAGAATAAAAGACTCGGGCAAAAATAAGGGAAAATTGAAAAAAAAAATGTACGCCCGCTGAGTTGAAAAGCCGCATTGGACAGCTCAGGCAAAAATGGGTATCCTGGTGGATTGAAAACCCGAAAGGGCGATCCACGCAAAAATTAGGGAATAAGCGAACAACTACATTCTGAATTCGTATGTATCACTTACAACATGGCCAGCTTCCAAAGATTAAAGTATCGGTCAGAATCAACCTTCTTCAGAAAAGCAAGATAAGAAGAACGTCAAGGTCATACAGGTCATATCAAAGGAAGCTCACCGGAGCGTCGTCAACATTGCCAGCACTTTTACTTTTTCAATTTGTAACAATCTCCTCATTCCAGGGGATTTGTTTCTTTGACTGTATTTGCCAATTCAGGGCACCCAGATTAATAAAATCAGATTTTTCAGTCACACCTCGTTTCGTACATTTTTGTTTCGTTTGCAAAATGTCCAATATCCATGATATAATATTTACATAAAACAAATGAGCCATTCTTAATAAATGCTTGCAGGAAATGTATTTGCTCTCAGGAATATCTAATTCCTATGACGGAATCCGGTAAGGGATACCTCAGGATACTCGTGCGTTTCTTTGTCTTAACAGGTTACAGGTATTCAAACATGGGGCATGCCAAGCATCCTTTCCCCAACACATCTTCTCCAAGCAGCATCTGAAATGCTTCTTCCCCAACAGAGTTGTCAAAGCCTCCTCATCCCCAGCCAGGATCCCCATAGATATCTCTAGGAAGATCGTTCAGTGATCTTTCCTCCCCCAAACAGAGCATCGGGTCTCTCAAAGACAAAAGGGCCATCTCCCCGCAGAATTCCAGACTCTACCCAGAAGAGCAATGCCTGAAATTCTCACACAACAAAGTGACGGAGGCTTCCTCATCCCCAACTGGGTTTTCTCCTTACATGATAGATCTATCAGTAATCTATTCCCCAAGCAGAACCTTATATCTTATCAGATCTACCAATGACCTCACCCCCAGCTGGGATGTCCTTCTAAGTAGATCAGCCAGAGATCTTTACAGCAGCGGGATCCGAATCCCGGATCGGTTTCTCTTGCATAATCATAGCATTCACATCATTTTTCCCCACAAAAGCGTAGCATTTCGTCTAATACGGAGCATTACGGCAAAAATCAAACATTTGCATGATCACAAGTCAGGTTTGAACCAATCGCCTGTAAATACCAACAGTACCTTATCAGCAATATATAAAATACATCCCTTTCACATAAAAGCCAAAGCGTCCTTTTGCACCCTCAAGTACAAATACTTGTCCATGACATGTTCTTCTCGACACTCGTCTGTGTCATCTCAATCTCCCCACAGAAAGCCAAAGCGTCCCCTTTGCACTCTCCAAATACATGTTCATATATACCTTTTTGACACTCGTCCGTGTCATTTTATTCACCGCAGATAAGCCATAAACATCCTCTTTGAATACAGAAACCTATATACATTCTCTTGACACCCGTTCGTGTCACCTTCCCCCAGCATGGTTACTCAAACACTTATTGCAAACCAAACACTTGTTATAATACACTCTTGTGGACACCCGTCTGTGTCATCCTATCCCCACAGGTCGTCGAAACACCTTTTACGCTCTCATATACAAATGTTTGTTCATAACTTATACACTCTCTCTGCTGACACCCGTCCGTGTCACTTTTCCCCAGCGAGTTAAAAAACTCGTCCGTGTCTTGCTCATACTTCACAATACTTGTTTATACAAATACTCGTCTGTGTCTTGTATATACACTTATTCCCAACATATTCAACACTCGTATGTGTTCTTTGTTAACCTGTTGGTACTCGTTCGTACCATCATCTTTGAACATGCGTCAGCGTTTGTTTCTACCGATACTCGTCCGTATCATGGTCTTAAGGATGCTCGTCCGCGTCTTTAATCTATACACAGTGTCAAAACACTTATACCTTTGCTTCTTAAGCGTAAGCACTCGTCCGTGTTTACCATTCCCCAGTAAAAGTAACCTTTCTCTTATCTGACATTCGTCCTATGTCATGATACTTTCGGCAGCCGTACCCTGCCAGGCGATCATCCTTCACCTTTGGATGACCGTCCTTCATCCCTTTCCCCAGCGGAGTCTCCATTATTAGAACCCTTTCTTATCCGACATTCGTCTTATGTCGTGATATTTAGCAGTCGTCCCCTGCTAGGTGATCGTCATTCACCTTTTGATGATCGTCCTTCATCATTTTATCGATGGCCGTCCCCATCGTTGATCTTGTTATCTGACATTCGTCCTATGTCATGATAAAACCTGAGAGCAGTCGTACCATGCTAGGTGATCTTCCTTCACCTCTTGATGATCGTCCTACATCATGCTTATCCGATGGCCGTCCCCATCGTCGATTTTTCCTATCTGACATTCGTCCTATGTCGTAATAAAGAGCAGTCGTCCCCTACTAGGTGATCGTCCTTCACCTTTGATGACCGTCCCTCATCATTTATTTCATTTATTCTTTGGACTGATGGTCGTCCCCCTCATTGTTTACCTTACTTTGCGAACCTGATGGACGTCCCCATCATTGCCCTTGCTTTAATCCCCAGAGAACCTTGTTACCTTGCCAGATGTCCATCCCCATCATGGTCTCTTTATTTCCCCAGCTTGTCGGTCGTCCCCGTCATTGCTTTATCCCCAGCAGTCGTCCTCTGCTCAATGGTCGTCCTCCATCGCCCGCATTTGATAAATCATATTATACTTTCTTCTACAATTTATATCCATTTTCTTCTTCTCCCCAGCGAGTTCAAATTTCGGACTGTCTTTGGTATTCAACCACAAGTTATCTTGTTTGTAAGTTAAGCTCGTCGCTTACATCCTGCACAGCTAACTCATGTTTGAATAGGGGCAGCTGTAAACACCCCAAATTTGCCCTCACTAAGTTCACACCATGGCTTGTGATCTTTCATATTTTCATTAGTATAAGCATACCATCTCATATTGCATTTTTGTTTCATCTGCATCAGTTCAAGTTCATCTGCATCTAGGGTTTGTGATCTGAGCAATCCAGGGATCCATCTGAGCCACTCCAAAGGTATCCAATTGTTCAAAGAGGGTCCATGTGTGTTCTATAATCATTATATATCCCTCCAAGATCAAGGAAGTCAAAAAATCACAAGAACTGGCAAAGCATGGAAGCAGAGCTAGGGTTTCACTGCACAGATGACCTGAAATTAGGGTTTTGGTTTCAGAGGCCATAACTCCAAATTTTTTGGTCATTCTTGTTTCTAATAGTCTCAATATGTTATAAGGATCATAGGTACCAAGTTTGATGAAGAAACTCATTGTGGAAGTCACTGTTCACTGGGTAACTTCTTGAGCAAGTCAGAGCAAAATCAGGGCATCTGAGGCCCCCAACAATGGAACCAAAGTGGATTTTTCATCAAATTGAAGTTCTTGGAAGTTCACAAAATTGAATAAAATTGAGCTAAACCAAAAGTTGCCAAAAAGGGAAATGACTTGTAATGTAAACTTTCCATTTTGGGAAAGTATTTCAACCTCCTCTTTCTCAACCAAAAATACTTCAAATGAAAAATTGTTGGTCATGAGAGTTGTATATTGGATCATTCCCTTTTCAAAAAGTACAAGAACAAGTTCTAATTCATTATGGAACTCAAGTTATGATCTTTCAAAGTTGGCAAAAATCATATAATTTTCAAGAATACACCAAAGAGGGATTTTTGCAAAACCACATGCCAAGCCATTTTGTGACCTCTAATACACTTCTAAGCATCATAAAAACATAGTTCATTGCCTAAAAATCAGAATTGGCCCAAAAATCCTCTCATTTCATGCCTTGAACTTCAAGAAATTCAAAAGGGGCCAAACTTCTTCAAAATTGCAAAAGAGCATGAAACATCTCATACACTTGCTGAATCACCACAAAGCCAATTCCATGGTTCTCCTTGATCTTTGCTGATCCAGGACAAGCCAAAAGCCAGCTGCAACATGAGCACATACCTCAAGTACAAGTTATGTTGACATTTTGGCAACTTGCCCATACCAATCACCACAGTCCACAACAACTCCTTTTACCTATCAAACATTGTTATATGGACAAAATGCATCTCATAACATAACACAAGCCAGCCTAACACTGCAGAATCATCAAGTTCCCAAAAATCACCCCAAGAGCAAAAGCTTTCGAAACTCATAGCACACACACTCAAACTTCAAACTTTTTTTCATCAATCAACTCAGCATCACAAGAGGATCATTTCCCACCCTTCATTGCAGCCTAAACACACCCAAAACCAAAACACGATTCTGGTACAGCAAGAGTGCAAGCTCTCATTTCATCCATTACAAACTTCTTCCAAGCATCAAAGCTTCATCAGAGGGATCATTGGAGTGCGTTTGTACAAGAGAAGAGGTCCAAAAGCTTCAAACTGAGAAAGCTCAAGCTCAGGTAACCTCAAGAACAAATTTTCCAGAAATGTAATTTTAGGTTATAAAAATGTTCCTTATGCTTTGTTGATCATCATGATGTATTTACTTTTGAAAATGAGTGAGAAATAAGCTTGTATTGAACCTCTGAAACTCTGCCCGTGAAATATGTTTTTGTTTGATTCACATGATTGATGAAGAATAAATTTGTTTTGAGGGTAGATTTAGGTTTAGGAAGGTGAGAGGAGTTGATCTGGAGCTTTAGAGCTCCAGAAATGGCCTAGGGAAGAAGTTGGTGTTGGGGTGTTGCCGGAGAAGATGACCGGAACACTGTTCCGGTCACCTGAAACGGATTAGGGCTAATTTTAGGGTTTAGTGAGCAAGGTGTGTTCTGGGCCCTTGGATCAGGATTAATTTGAAATGGGTGGCCATGATTAGTTCAGATTAGGGTTAATTGTGATTAATTAATTATTTAATTAGGATTTAATCAGTTTGAATTCTGACCATTAAGATGCGTGCGTGGTCTTCCCTCCATCTCCCCAGTTTAAATCTTGTCCATTGGATTAGTTGACCAGCTTTAATTCATATTTTTATTCCATTTATTTTGTCTAATTTATTTAAAATACTTAGAAAATTCCAAAAATATTTTTCTTCTGCATTTTGATTTCAAATATTTTTCTTCACCCAAAAACATTTTTATTTTTATTTTTTGCATTAAAAAATCATTTTAAAAATATTTAAATGTTTATTTTAATTAATTAATGGAAATTAATTAATTAAAATACCATTTAGGTTTCAAAAAATTCCAAAAAAAAATCACATTGCATATTAGGACATTTAGAAACATTGTCAAACCATTCATACAAATTTCTTTTTGGTTTTGATCCAACTTTGACATTTTTCTTGAATTTAGGGTTCATAAAATTCCCATTTTTGAACCCTAACTTCAAGAATTCTTTTCTGCCTAACCATGAAGGGTTTGACATTGGTTCTTTTTGCATTAATCTTCATATGGCATGTAGTATCTAGCATATTTTTGTCACAAATTTATCTTGCATTTTCCATTTGATTTGCATTTTTCCTCTTAAGGTACCTTAAAACCCTAGTTAACTTAGAAAATTCACAACTTTCTTTAGGTTAAGAATTAGACTTTCTCCTTTGGGGTGTGATATCATTTGGGGTTAGGGTTCCTTTGAGTTCATTTGCAATTTTTTATCTTATGATTTGCTTCTGTTTTTTACTTTTGCATCTCATGTTGCTTTAAAACCCTAATCTTGCATGTTCATTTGCATTCATCTTGCATATGCATCCATACATGAACTTTCCATGACATTTCTTGCATTAATATAGCATCTAAGACATATTAGGACATATTAGAATCATTCTTGATCATTTCTTCATTCATTTTCCATGGTGTGCATTCATTTCATTCCATGAACTTTCATGAACTTTTAAACTTCAAAACATGTTCCTTTGCATTCTCATCTCTTGTATGAACATTCATAACACTTGACATGCTTTTGCATCATCTCATAGCATCATTTGCATCATGTGTTTGCTTCTAGTTTTGGTTTTTCCCATTCATATGTCTCATTTTCATTTCATTTCTTTCCTTTATGCTAACCTTTTCAGGTGGTAAGTAGTTTGAGAAGTGAATTTTCCTTCACTTCTCATTTCATTTCTCATTCTTCTTATGCATCATTGCTGCATTTTTCTTTGCTTTAGAGTGAGATTTCTCATTCATGTTCATCATTCACTTTCTTTCTCCAAGTTACTTATCTTCTTCAATGAAGTAAGTAACTTGTTTCTTCTACTTCTCCTCCTTTCATCTGCTTCTTCCATTGGTGGCTTTCTTTGAAGATCTTTCTCAAGCCTTACAAACCATAGGAACACCCAAGCATGACAATAATTAGGGTTGTAATTAGTCCCCCTTTAGTTTTTACCTTTGTGTCTTCTTTGTGTCTCTCTTCTCATCTCATCATTAGAGACTAAACCTTTAAGGTTTTAAGACTTTGTGATTAGGGTTATGCCTGCATCCTTCTCTTAGGATGAAGTGTATAACTTTAATCCTAAGTGTTAAACCCTTAATTTATTTAAACCTCTTAATCAATCCATCTTAATAATCACTAAGACAATAGCTTGTAATTTGGGCCTTGCATTAGGGTTCTAATTCTTCCTTTATTGGTTAAGAAGGACTAACCCTAGTGTTAATGGACAAGTCCCCCTCAAGTTGTCTTGCAAAACATAAAATTCATTTATTAATCACCCTTAATTAAAATCCACTTTAATAAAGGCTTGTTTTGTCAAGAGGTTAATCCCTAATCATGGATTAAGTTGAGGTATCTTCCTCAGCTTAAGTGTGCTCATCTATTATCCTTCTATTAGGATGGTGTAATGGGTTCACTAATCCTTGATTATGGCTTAAACTCATTACTTAACACTAAATTAAAACTCAAAAACATCTAAATAATCACAAGTAGGTTAATGATCTTAATCCTACATCCTCATGGTAATTAAGTTTGAGGTGTTTATCTTATACTTAAGGTATTCTCATTATCCCTAATCATAGGGAGGATATGATGAGTTTACTAACCCTTGGTTTAGGCTTAAGCTCATTAACTTATGACAAACCCAAAAAGCAATAAAAGATTGAAAACACAAAAACAAACAATAATCGTCTCCTTCGGGATTCTTTTCTCATCATCTTCACTCACAAACGAGAACTCGCTTCTTCCGTCTAATGCAAGACAGTTAGCACTCGAGCCAGACGAGTCATACACTTGAGCATAGACAAGCAAGCAGTCCATCAGTCAATTTGTCATTCAGTCTCTTTGAGTCGAACTATGGTGTTCTGACTTCCTCATTGCACGAGAGGATACGTAGGCATAACTTAACAGTTATCGAACAAAAGTCTATGAGTCTTTCCCCTCTCTCAACATTCTTTTTAAGCCTCATTTCTGAGCACCTCACTTCACTTTCTTGCACTGACACTTGTACATTCATTTCCAGCTTTTGCACACGGATAGCAAAGACACTACCCCTTTAAACACAAACTTTCAAGCGTGGATCCTGTCGAGTACGACGGACAATCTGGGTGTTAATACCTTCCCAGGTTGTAACCATCCCCCTTTCTCAGTTTCTCTGGTTCGCAATCGTCTTATCCATATTTTCTTAGGTTTATGTAGCATTATCTTTCCTTCGGGATAAAAATGCCTAGATGGCGACTCTATTCAGTTCACTTCATCTTCTCCTCTCGCCGACCGTTCGCGTCTGTACCCTATCTGACCCGGGTGTCTTTTAGTGGGAGAGACACTTCACACTACTCATTCTTGCTTCACACACTCTATCGTCTTCCAACAGTTACCACTTGTTCAAACTGAGTACCGGGAAATCAGCTAGCTGGTCATGGGCAAAAGGAGGAATGAGCATTCTAGAAAAGGAAATGAAATGCTTATGAATGCAGATGCAGTATGATGATGTTAAAGATGAAAAGACATGGGATCAAAGTCTGGAAACTGTCTGGAATCTGGAATACTGAGCCAAGAATCGAGTGTATGTAACCACAAGATCTATGTATAATAAACCAGAATAATAACCGAGAACCAAAGGATCAAGAACTCCAGAATCATAGTGAATAGATCAAACATAGAACACACTAATAACCAGGGTATGTTGAGGTCAAGGGTTCCTGCAAACCTGTAAACCCCTCCCAATCTTACGGGTGTGCTCAAGGTCAAACATCACGGACTCTCAAAGCCGAATAGCAATAATACATTCACCATTTCCGAGAAATAGCTCATGACCAGATCAGGGAATCGGTTTAGCATTATGTACTACTCAGGGAGGTCTCAGCGTGAGTCTGGGAAAACAAGCATCCCTTATAAGTCCCCAACTTCGAGCACTAGAATCGAGAAACATTAGTACATTCAGCCCGTAGGATAGAGTACTATCGTCATACAACCAGATGCTTTAATTGAGTTCCTATAAGAGAATCAGGCCATCCAATGCGAGTTCCAAGTGGGTCCTCGGGTGCGAATGGGTACGCCACAAAATGTGGTATGTCACTGTCACCACTGGAGAGGGATATTTCCACAAATTTTCTCAATGATCGGTCCCCAGCTGCACATAACTATTGAGGTCGTGAAATGAGAAGGGAAGATCCCTAAATCAAGATATCTCCAAGATGGTCGCAAATCTGGGTGTGGAACTCACTACTACCCCCATGACAAGATCTCATGAGGCCAAAGTGGAACCACTCTAAGTCCTAAGGTGCACTCGAGCCTTGGTAATGAGCTCATCTCAAAGTAACAGTATCACCCAAGTCCCACCAAACAGAAAACAAGTCCAGACAGTCCAGTATAATATATGATGCATGAAAATAAATACTGAAATCTATAAATAAAGCTGTAAATAAAACTGTAAATAAAAAGCAGTAACATATACACACAACAGCAAACTATCAACACCTAATGAAACAAAAACAAGCAAGCGCTAGGAGAGACTCTCAAGGGAACCAAAGATAACTCTGGTTGGTTGCTTCCCCAGCAGAGTCGCCAGCTGCCGCTCCCTGGATTTCCATCCCGGTACAAACGCGAAAGTGGCGCGGAAAGAGGTAGAGTCGCCAACCATGCATTTTTATCCCGAATGAAAGGGAATGGTAATGCTGCACAAACCAGAAGAAAAAGAAAAGGAAGGACACAAGTCCTGCGAACCAAAGAGACTGGGTTCGGGAGTCGGTTACGACCTGTGAAGGTATTAGCACCCCAGATCGTCCGCCGTACACGACGGGATCCACGCTTGCAAAGAAACTGTTTCAAAGGTGAAGAAATGAAAGCTGCTGCAAAAGAAAAGAAACTGGATCTGGATTGAGAAGAGAAAATAAAAGGGGAAAATGTAGGAAAAATAAAAAAGTGCTCGAACGGGCCCTACCCCGCTGCCTACGTACCTCATCTGGACATGAGGATCAGAGTCGCCATAGTTCCCCTAACTAGGGGTGGAAAGGATTGCTTGTGCATTATGGCTTGAACTGCCTATGCCAATGCTCAGGTGTTGCAGGCTCGGACGACGAGTGCGTTACCGTCTTGCAAAGTAACAAGTAGGAGCAAGTTCTTACGAAAGGAGTGAAGGAGATGAGAAAAGAAGTCCCGAATGAGAGACGTTTATTCTTTGTCTAGTGTTTTTTATGAGTTTTTTATGAGTGTGGCACAAGGAAGTGAACTCAAGCTCTTTTCCATGGAATATGTACTTGTTACTACATTCCAAGATGGAATAATAGAACAAGCACACCCAAGTAAGGAGAAGATCCCCAAAACTTGGTTCCAGATATTAGGGCCTAAGCTCACTAACTCGTTAACTTATTAAGTGTTTTTGTATTTTTGAATGAAGAAGTACCTTTTAAGGTTTTCTTTGTGAAAATAGTCTCATGATCAGACTTGTGCATCATGCTAGACAAGCTTGTACTATCCCAAGATGGGAAGACTACAAGTGCCCCATGGAATAAGGTTATACACAAAATACTACTTCACCCATTATTAAATTTTTTTTAGGTTTTTTTTGTATGAAGATGAGAAAGAGAAGAAACAAAAGGAGCTTAAAGGTAAAAACTTAAAAAGGGGGAACTAACAATCCTAAATGTTGTCATGCATGGAAGTCCTAGGTTAGTGTGGTTTGATTTCTATCCTAAAGAAGAATAAGGAAATGGGGGAAAAGAAGAGAAGAAAGGAGGAGGAGAAACTAGAATACAACTTACCCCTCTAAAGGAGATAAGTTGTTTCTAAAGGGGGATGAAGAGAAGTTGAACAAATGATGGCATAAGCTCATCACAATCACAAGTAGAAAAAAATTAAAGAAGATGAAAGAAGAAGTTGAGATATGGAAGAAATAAGTGTGCAAGTGAAGAAAGAGAAACATCAGGTAATCAGATAATGCACAAACAGAGCCTACACCAGTAGGACTTCAGATGCAGCAGCATGCTCCTAACATGGCATCAGGACTAGAATGAGGCACGAAAAATAATAGTTCCAGTGGTACCTAACGGAGAAGGTTTGTTGCCTCTTCAATGCACGCAAGAGGAAATCAAGAAGAAATATCAAGCTCGAAGCAGATTTACAAGTCAAGCATAACTGTCCATTATCAGGATATCAGACAAGCATCCACCGTCCAAGGAAAATCAATAAGGAGAACCAGAATTAATATCAAGAATTAGTCCAAACAACATCATAGGCCAAACGTGATTTGTGCCCAGAATTTCATCAGTCCGTACAAGATTATGAGCAAAAAAAAACAAATCAGAAGGCCATCATCAAGCAATGTCTTCCATTGTCAAAGTCGAGCAATGGACCTACAAAACATCAAACCAAACTAAAACTAAAATCAAATAAAAATCCTATTAAACCAAATTAATTGGTAGAAATTAAAATTAAAACTATATTGAAATTTAATATCAAAAACTAATAAATATAAATCAAGGTTCTAACAAGAGATTAATAAAATCTAAACTAAACCTTAACAAGTATTGATTAAAAAAAGATAATTAACAAATAAACCAAACTATAGAAAAAATCTAATTAAAACAAAAAAGAAAAAGACAAGATGGAGGGGGAAACTCGCTGGAATGGGGTGTAGTGAGAAAAAAGAAAACGGGCCTAAGCCCGGTCCACAAAACAAACTGTAGGTGGGGGTGTAAGTTGATACAAAAGGTGATAAGGAGAAATAAACAGTGGGCTTATGGGTCCATGATGTCTCTAAAAATAAATGACAATCAGTATTAAAAATAAATGAATATTATAAACTCAAATAAAAAATAAAGAAATTATAAGGGTTTTCTTTAAAAAAAAGAATTGAAACAAAAGCAACAACAAAGACGTAACATGAACCTTGTTCTTCTTCCGCGAACACACATCCGCCGTCATCATCCAACGCCGTCGACCCAACACTGCGACGCCTCTCTCTCCGTCGCCGTCTTCTCAAATCGTCGTGGTTATTCAATCCAAATCATGTCGGGAAGGAGAATAATCACTGTGATGTACTCTTCTTCGTCACATTCTTGTTTCACTGTCGGTGATTCTCTTTTGAATCTCCGTTCATCGCGTCAACGGCGGAGGATTTCCCTCTGATCGGAGCCGCAACCTGAAACAAGAAGAAGAAACAGACCAAGCCGACGACTGAATCCGACGACTTCTTCGATCTCTCACCGCGAGTTGCTTCGACTCGATTTGGTGATTTGTAACTTTGCTGCGATTTAGTTTTTTACGACAATCTCTCGACTCTCTGTTACCAGTTTTCGATCTGCTTTCTCTTCATCTCTTATTCTCTGATTTCGTTCTATGTTGTTGATTGAAGGTGGTTGGTGTTACTGGAGATGCAGTTTGAAGAGTATTGTGAGTTAAGGTGTTTGAAGGTGTATGGTATTGTTCATTTGTAGGTTGTTGTTGTTGAAACGATAAGGGGAGGTTGAAAGCAGGTTCAAAGAATTTGTGTTTCAGGTTTTAGTAAGGGTGTGGTTTGGGTGTGTGAAAGAAGGTGTTGCAGTGAAAATAAAGAGTGAGGTTGTATTATTGAGGATGGTTTGAAAAAAAATGCAGAAAGATTGTTGTGAGTAGTGTAGCAGATTAGTGAAAGAAGAAGGTGTTGTTGAATGAAGAGATTTGAAGCAGGGGTTTATGTGCTGCGTGTTTAGTGAAAATTTTGGTTTATGAGTGTTTGTGTGAGGTTTAGAGGTTAGGAATAATTTTGTTTCTTGGTGCGTGATGCGTGTGTATCGTAAAAAAAATGCAGAGAGGTTTTTTGACGAGTTTTTAAAAGGGAATCACAAAGAATCATTATAGTTTTCTTTTGGTGTGAAAATGCTTGCCTTTTGTGTGTTCATGCCTTGTTTTGTGTTGTACCTGTTGTAGTGGGTGCAAGAGTCGTACCAAAATTGTTATGGGTATGGCCAGCTGATGAATTGTGTTGTGGAATAAGGTGTGTGGGGCATGTTAGTTGCATATTTTGTTGTAGTAGTATTGTGTAAAAAATCGTTGTGGCTGAGTGTGTAATGGTGAGTCATACATAGCCTAAGTGAGTGATGATAAAAAGAAAATAGGAAAAAAAAAGCCTTGGTGGATAATTAATTAATGAAGTTTTAGATACAGGTAAAAAATGGGATGGACTATGAAATAAAATGTGAATTTATTTGTAAATGGATAACATCGGGTAAAAGGATAATAAGAAATGAAAAATGGATTAAATTGAGAAAGAAAAAAAAGAATGTAAATGGATTGGAATTAGTGTAATGGGCCTATATGGACTTATACAAAAAAGATTAGAAAGATATAATTTTGGTAATGGACTTAAAGAATGACTATTAAAATCTGGATGTGAATTTACGGATAAAAAATATAAAATAAAATTGGTGAAGAAATTGTGGGAAAAAGTATAAGGATAAATGAAATTAAAAAATGGACTTGAGAATCATGAAAAATGGTTTATTGGATATGAGAAGTGGTTAACGATTTGGGATTTAGAAAATGGATATGGAATAGAAAATCGGATAGAAATATGGACAATGAATAAAAAGCAATGGATGTGATAAACGATGGATAATGGTTATTGGATAATCGAAACAAATTGGGTGATGAAAATGGTTTAAGAAGTGGATATTCGAATAATCGAAAATATGGACATGGTGAAATCGTTGTGAATTAGGATATGAAAAGTGGTTAGAAAATGATGGAAATTACGGGTATGTATCAATTGGACATGAACTAAATCAAAGGCCACTGATGCACAATACACTTGAGTTTAATCCAACACCAAATTTACACCAACTCCCACACGCCTCAGATGAAATAAACACGAATGCCACATAACAACTCGCAATTGAAACAACAACCCTCTGAATCACTTTGAAATCTTGACTTGATTATTGAACTTGATGACCTCCATAACGAAACTCGGGACATATACTTCTTGAAAGTTCTTTGAGAATGAAGATAGCTTGAGATGCTGAGAAAACGAAAATATCCTTGTAACTTAAAGATGATGCGAATGAATGTAAACAAAAGCAGAAAAAGAAAGAAATCAGAGGGCAAATTTGGGGTGTTACACATATACCGTTCAGCAAGGTACATCCAACTCATATAAGTTGGTCCACACAATTGTGTCTCTTTCACAAGATGAACAACTAGATGAACCATTATGCCAAAAAAAGAGGGAGGAAAATACATTTCAAGCTCACACAAGGTAATTACAATCTCTTTTTGTAGTGTTGGTAAGATCTCGGGATCGATCACCTTACTACAAATTGACCTAAAGAAAAAACACAATTTAGTTATGGCACTTCTTACTTTTTCTGGAAAAATAGAACGTATACCTATTGGTAGAAAATGTTCCATTATAACATGGCAATCATGTGTCTTCAAACTCTTCAACTTGAGGTCTTTCATAGACACAAGTCTTCTAATATCTGATGAGTATCCTTCTGGAACCTTAACTTCACTTAGAAACTTACACAAATTTTTTTTTCTCCTTTCTAGATAAAGTAAACGCAGCAGGTGGTAGATATGTCCGTCTTCCTTTCTTCACGGGTGCTAATTCAGTTCTCATTCCCATTTTTAACATGTCCTCCCTTGCTTTAAGGTCATCCTTAGACTTTCCTTTTATATTGAGTAACGTACCGATAACACTTTCAAATACATTTTTTTCAATATGCATAACATCGAGAAAATGTATCACGTACAAAGACTTCCAATATGGCAATTCAAAAAATATTGACCTCTTCTTCAACCCACATTTAACAACCTTATGTGCAAAAGGCTTGCCAAACTCAGTACGCACATCTTTCACATTTTCAAAAACTTGGTCACCTGACAATGCGGGTGGAGCTTTACGTTGTTCGGTGTCTCCATTGAATGATTTTCTCCACCCACAGTAGTGATGTTTAGAATGTAAGAATCTACGATGACCGAGAAACACATTCTTCTGACAAAGTTCCATTTGAATCGTATCGGTTTCGTCTTCACAAACATGACACGCACGTTGACCTTTAGTGTTATACCCAGATAGATTCCCGTATGGTGGAAAATCATTAATTGTGCCAAACAACATCGCCCTCAAATTGAAATTTTCTTTCCTATATCCATCATAAACCTCCACACTGTTCTCCTACAAAATCTTTAAATCTTCGATCAAAGGTGTCAAGTATACGTCTATGTCATTCCCTGGTTGTTTAGGCCCAGAGTTTAACATAGATAACATCGTGTACTTACGCTTCATACATAGTCATGGAGGTAGGTTATAAATCATAAGAATCACAGGACATGTGGTATGTGAGATACTTTGAAGACCATGCGGGTTCATTCCATCAGTAGATAATGCCAAGTGAAGGTTTCTTGCTTCTTCTCCAAAGTCAGGATAATCATTATCAATCTTCGACCACTGTGGTGAATCAGCCGGATGTCGATACTTTCTATCAATAATTATTTCATCTGTATGCCAAGTCAGGTGTCTTGCATCGGTTTCACTACGAAACATGCGCCTAAATCTCGGAATTATAGGAAAATACCATAAGACTTTTGCTGGAGACAATCTTTTCTTATATCGAGACAAACCGCATTTAGGGCACTCAGTTAACGATGCATATTTGTTACGAAACAAAACACAATTGTTAGGACAAGCATGTATCTTATCATAGCTCATGCCAATAGAGCATAACATTTTTTTGCCTCATAGGTTCGATTAGGAATAACATTATCCTCCGGTAGCATTTCTCTCATAAGGGCCAACAACTCGGTGAAACTTTTATCCGACCATCCATTGCCCGCCTTTAAGTTGTACAACTTTAATACCGCAGACAGTCTTGAGAATTTAGTGCAACCTTTATACAACGGTTTCTCTGCATCGCTTACCAACCTCTCAAACATTTCAGAACAATCATGAAGATCTTCTTCAAGTGCTTCTACAATCTCTTCAACTCGATCAGAATCGTATGTTTCCGTGTCTTTGTCGTCTGAAGCATAGGTCGTATTACTTTTCCCACTCGGTTCAACATTCTCGTTAATTTTCTCACCATGAAATTTCCAACACTGATAACTTCGATCAATTCCATGCCTCAGTAAATGTGATTTCAATCCATCTGCGTCAATCTTACCAATATAACAACAACGCAAGCAAGGACATTTCATCCGTCTGGGGTTTTTAATGTGTTGAACAGCAAACTTAACGAATTCTGCAACCCCATTCTCGCACTCTTTGGACAATCGATTGACACAGATCCATGTTTTATCCATGGTTTTCCTACTTATTAAGGTAAACAAAGTAAGCCACACAATTTTTTATCCATGTTATTCTACTATCGCACGCTATTCACCAATAAGCCACACATCTCAACCTAAACACAAATTTACAAAAAAGGGATCCAAAAAATAAGCACTTTCTCAATCTCAAAAAGGGATTAAAATAATAAGCTATTTTCTAGTTTTTATGCATATAATAGTGTGACTATATACAAAAAGAGCTTAAACTAATAAACATTTCTACAACAATGTCAACTATATACAAAAAGAGTTTAAACTAATAAGCACTTCTACAACAATGTCAACTATATACAAAAAGAGCTTAAACTAAACAGAGATATATGGATTTCGTTCTTGCCCTAAACAGAGAAGAAACTTACCAAAAAATGAGACGGTGTACGGTGGAGGAAGGAGCACGACGGCAACAGTACACTTCACAGAGGAGCACGGTGGTGGACGACGGTGGCGATTGAAGCTTCTGTTAGGGCAAAAATGGCGTTCGCACGGTTCGTTCGCAGAAAGGGAGAGAAAGAAATGAAAATAGAAACAACGAATTTTTCATATAATTAGACCTTAGACAGCGCTTTGGTGAAAAGCGTTGTCTAAGGGAGGCTTTAAACAACGCTTTTGACAAGCGCTGTCTAAGGTCAACCTTAGACAGCGCTTTTGATTTTAATTTATTTTTTTAAAATTGAAAGCCTTTAGACCGCGCTTTTGAAAAAGCGCTGTCTAAGATATACCTTAGACAGCGCTTTTTCAAAAGCGTTGTCTAAAGTATGACTTTTAGCAGCGCTTTTATTATTTTTTTGGACCAGTTTCTGTGTTTTCTTTTAATTTTAATTTATAACAGCGCTTTCTTTATAAAGTGTTGTCTAAGGTGCGCTGTTAAATGTCATTTTTGGCATAGTGTGTGTCAAGTGTTGAAGAGGAAGATGATGGTGAGATATGTTCGAAACCGCTTTAGCAGATATTTTTCTACCCTAAATAGAGTACATTTGATTTTAAAAAATATATTTGGATTTGCATTTAGTTGGTTTCTAGTTGAACCCTTTTGAAGGCCAAAGGTAAGCACTTAACTATTGGTATATAATAATGTTTGAAATTGCTTTAGAATAGATTTAACAAAGAAATAAAAATAATGAATGATTTGATCACTTTATGGTCGTTGCATATGCCTCCCATGTGATAGATTATTTTTAAACTTGTCATTTTCCTTTTGTTTATAGATAATTGTTTTCCTTCAGGACAATTTTATTATCATCAATCTCAAGACTTTTAGCATCTTGAAGCTTTGTCCTAATTATCTCTGAACCTCAATAATTTTCTTCAATTCTCTACTTTTACCCCACAAGACAACGTATAGTCCAATCACAATTATCAATGATCCACTCATTCCCATTAATGTACCAATCACCTTGGCTTTCCCTGTTAATGTTCTAATGTTTAACCTTTCCAATCTGAAAATTAAAACCATACTAAAAATATTTAACATTGACTAAGTTAAAGGTTTATTTATGTGGTTATTGGTTTATTTCAGCTCTGCACGTGTAGCAATGTTAAATTTTCTTGAAGGAGAGTTTTGCCGTTTATTGTGATCTTTCCCAATTCAAAGAATTAGTCTCTATATTTGCTCGCAGAAGATATCCAACTTTTACCAAAAAAAGGTTAATTTATGCATCCGAAACAGACGGCTAAGATGAAGGTTGCACTCGGAATAAAGTTGTACATAACTGTAGTGTATGTTACACCCGCCAAAACTACGGCTTCAACGTACAAATTTTGTTGTAAGGTTGCCCTGATATGAATTTTGATTAATTATTGAGAATACCATATATTATAAATATTTACTTAAAATAATATAAATCAACTTACCCAAATAATCCACAAAGAAAAGCTTGAAAAAGAACTTCTGCAGTTATCTTTGGTTTGCTCTTCCTGTGGAAGAAGCATAAATCCTGAATTGTGTTGATAAAAATGTTTCCTTTATTTCCTCACTTTTGAATATGTTCTATAAAACCAGTAATGAACCTTATGAATAAGAATTAAAGTAGACCTCTCAGCAAAGTAAGCAAGTGGAACCATAAAAATTGATGCAAAAAGGTAACAATAAGCAACAAGTACACACAAACTCATTCCATTATTATCTGCAACCAATTTATACACAATATGCTAACAACAGCATAAGCAACCTGAACCACAATGCTGCTTTTACTCCATCTATGAATTTACATATAGATGACATGTTAATAAAATGTTAATCACAAATTATTAGTTTTGTTTTGTATATTATCCATTCAAACAAAAATCTTGTTTATATATTAGTCATGATTGAATTGTTAATTCTAAATTAAAATGCATGAATTCAAGATACCAAAGAAGACACATTCTATTGAAACAGCAAAGAGTCACAAAAAAAGGTACCTTAATGAAAAGTTTATCAAATTATTTTAAATATTATCTTGTAAATTTCTATTAACAAGCAGTAAGCATAGTAAAATAATTGCAAATATTTATCAAAAGAGTGTCAAGATTATGTATTGTGAATGAGTGAATCCAATAAAAAGAAGAAGAAAAAAAAAAGAAAGAATGAGAGTATTACAAGGGCTTATTTGCTTCTCATGCATCTAACAATAACATCAACAAATTTCTTATACATGTGTTGCTTCAAATACATCTTCTCCACTTTTTTTCTTCCTTCCATTCCCATTTGTTTCCTTGCCAGCTGGTTTTTCAGCAAATACTGAAGATTCTGTGCAAGGATGTCGTTCCCTGCTGCGCGTCCAATTGGATGAACAAGACCTGTAACATTGTGTTCCACTATCTCCTTTGTTCCCCCCGCGTCAGTTCCAAGAACCTGCTCCCATAACATTAAATGGAACACAAGTCAATTGGATGAACTGTTGTTAATATATTATTACTTACGAGTTATATCATTCTATTATGCAGATGAGAGGTTATTTCATTGTCGCACCATTAGAAGGTTAAAAATGTTGACAATTATCAAAACTCAGGCATGACACTCAAAATACGTAAATGCACTAGAAGTCATACCGGAAGACCAAATGCCATAGCTTCTATAGTCACCCGTCCAAATGTCTCTCCGAGTCCCTGTTCATCATTTGTTAGTTAGCAACAGCTTCTCATATTGGAGGATATTTCAGTAATTAAATTAATAGCTCTAAACTTAGGTAACAGCTGGAATTTATAGTTTCAGCAATCATCTCAGGCTGTAAAATAATGCAATACAAACAAAGCCAAAAATACCATTCATTACTATTTTCAACAAATTCATTGATTACTCGATAAATCTAATCCTATATTGATAAAAAGCACTAAATAGATTAGATGAGAATTCAAACATTTTAAAATAACATAAAAATTCATCATACACATGAGAGAGTATTCCAGAAATGGGACAAGGCAGGAACTTTAAGGTAAGATCACAAGACTCCAAATCAGAAAACAAAATAATATATTTCATCCATCTCAAATTCTCAACAGATAACACAACATAATAATATTTCCAACATATGATTGAACAACTTTTCCATTTAAAATATCTTTGCTTGGAGCTATATGAATGTTAGGTGCAAACTAGATTCATAAATATGTGCATATACTAATATTAGATAACAAATTAATACCTATATAGAAGCATACTTACATATAATTATATGAATGTATTAGAATTTTACCGACTACTTTATAAACAAAATAAACAGGACCTACCTGAGAGTTTATGACATAAACATCTGCGGCAGAGTATAGTGAGGCAACCTGTGTTGTGGCTGGAGTCCACAAAACTGATTTTGAAGTGTTGGGATGCTGTTCTAAGAAACCTAGAAGGCTTTTAACATAATCCCCCTTGTTACTTTTAGATCCAACAGAACCAATGAGAACTTTGAGAGATTGTTTCCTTCTGTGATTATCAAAGTTTACATAATCAATGCAACAAATAAAAAATAGATACCACAAAATCATAAGTTATAAGAATTAATTTCCAGATTCATGTAACCAACCTGCTTATAGAATTGCTTGAGATATCATTCGAAGCTACTTTGCCTTTCTTTAACAACGGTAACAGTTTTCTAACACGGCGTCTTCTTGCCTTAGTAGACATGCCTTCCTTTATATTTGATAATGTTTTCATTTTCTTACCATCTTCCAACTGTTCATTTTCTACTACTGAGCTTGCTGATTCAAGAAGCAACAGCTGGCCCTTTCCGGGGTTGATGCTACTCAGAGATATCACAAGCATATCATTATCCGTTAATCCCATTTCTTTTCGGACTGATTCTCGCAACAACTGCTTTTTCTCAATCATTTTATCAGTACTAAAGGATGGAGTGTTAAGCGTAGAGGGAATGCCAGCTACAAATGCCAGTTCATCATTAACAGACAAAGGCACAATTTCGGGTTGAGATCTCAATTTTATGTTTTCTTCTTCACACCATTTTAGCCATTGTTTAGATTGCGATTCGGAGAGAAAAACCAACATCTTTACTCTGTCCAAGACACCCTTTGAACGATCGAAGTACTCTCGACGATTTTCCATAACCCACCAAGCAACTTGACTCCCTCCCGCAGGAAAACGTTCAATATATTTTTCTGGAAACATAACAAAACAAAGGGTTTTTATTAAGACATGAAGAGCAATTACAAACTCATATTGATAATTTCTACTTGAATAATCTAGAAAAGAATTGTATTATTATTTTGCAATGAATCTATGCAACTACACATAAAAGAAAGACGGAATTGGAATCCTTCAGTATCAGAAGCAAAAATAGCAACAACAAAACAATCTATAGAATTAGAAACTATACTGAATAATAAAGGAAAGAATAAATGATAATCATAATTAATTGTAATCAATCTTTTCATACCAATCCATGATGCACATACAGCTGAACCAGCAATTACGAGATCAGCCTTCATTGCAGTTTTGAAGCTGAGTTCTGCTTTATCCTCCAGCACCTTGATTCGTCTTCTGGAAAGCTCCGACAACAAACCACCCTTCCTGCTAAGTGCAACAGCTGAAACAGTGGCTCCACAGCTCAAAAGCTCTGTTGCCAACTCCATCATTGAAAGTGGAGCTCCGGTCATGGAAAGCTCGTGGAATACCAAGATAAATCTTCTGGACCAAACAAGACGCGCAAAGTCCCCCTTCCTATTACATGTCCCAGAACGTTTCTGAGGACTCCATTCCAAAATCCTATCCTCTATCGAACCAAATGGACCAACAAGCAATCCATATGTACTATTGGTTTGAGGAATTTCCGGTTCCGGCTCCTCTATAGTGTTGTTCTTAATTTCCACTTTCAATTTTTGCTTACCACGGGCTTTACCTTTCGAAGACCGCTTGCTCTTTTTCTTCGAGCTTGCTTTACGACGAGACGAAGTATCATCATCAACATTCTCTTTCTTCGCCAAAGCCACATTTATTGTTCTACCAATCCCACCATTATTTCTAACCGTATCATTATTAACAGACAAAGATTCATCACTAGCAATCAAATCACGACGAAGACTCGGATCAGCGTCTACGCCAGTATTTCTCGGCCCGGTCCCAAATCCAGAAAACTCCTCTTTCTTATCACTATGCGCCCACCTAGACTGAACAAAAAATCCAAGATAAGCCCAAAGAGTAATCAGAAGCAACCACAACAACACACGATTACTCCGAAACAACAACGAACCACCAAAACCCCTTCCGTCCTTCCTCGGTGTTCGACTAGAATTCAATCTTCGAAACGAAGGAGAATTACTTCTTGGAGTTGATCTTCCAGATAATGTTGATTTAAAACTACCACCTGATCTCAATGAAGAGAGTTTAGCTAAACTAGCTTGAAATTCACCTCTATTACTACTTTCCTCCATTAATTTCCTTTCCTCAACAATCATGATTCATATATCACTAAGAAGATTAACCCAATGAAAATCCCTTTTTAGGAACAACTAATTTCCCCACAAATTCTACAATAATGCTTCAAGCTGAAACAGATATCTGAAACAAACATGAAAGATTTAATTTCTCAATCAGAATCCACAAACAGTAAAACAAAACGAAGAGTGCAAGTTCATCCATTGGTATATTCTTGTTAACAAAAAACTAAAATCAAAAATAGTTTTCTTGTTAGTCGTAAAAGAGTATTTAAAGATTGTAAAAGAATTGGAAGCATTACATTGAAGATCTGTGATTGATTGTTGAAGTTGAGTTCACCAGTGTGAGAGTTTGTGGATGCAGCAAATGAAGAAGAAAGAGTTGACACTATCACTGAGAGAGAGAGAGAGAGAGAGAGAGAGAGAGAGAGAGAGAGAGAGAGAAACAAGGTTCAAACTCTGAGGAGACTCAGTGAGAAAAATTGATAGCACGTGCGTATGACACGTGTGAAATATTTCACACTGTAATAAACGCGAAAGTGACTGTACTGTGCCGTCGGTGGGTCTCAAGTGTTATTATTCAATTATACTCTGGCCGTCAGATGAATCCAAGGGTGTTGGTTTCTACATGTGTGAACTGTTTCAAGTAGTTAAAGCAGACAATTCAAGTCCTTATAAGTTTTCCTTTTCTGGTATTCAATTCTTACTTCTTTTATTTTTCTTTTTCCTTTCTCAGATACGGTTAACAACAGATTAATTGACGTCTTGTCTTGTTTGGTGTAGGACTTGTTTTAAGAATGGTGTTTTTGCTATTGTAAACTCATGTTAAGAGTGTGTCATTTTTTCAATTGGGGGTGTTTAAATGTATGAGTTGAAAAGATAAAGGTAGATAAGGTGGTGGTGATCGGAGGTTGATTTTTTGGCTAGTGAATTAAGAAACATTATTTTATTTATTAATTAATATTAAAAAATTAATAAATAAAATAATGTTTTTAATTAATTGACGATTTTATTGTAAGTGCCGCATATTAATTAAAAAAGCCATTTGTAGAAGGGGTCAAAAATAAAGGGACCAAAAACCGAATTTTAAAATAGAAAAACTAAAATGTTAAAACCATCCAAAATAAGTATCAAAAGTACATTTACATAAACTAAATAAATAAATAAATAGGTACCTCTCCATGCTTATATCCTCAAAGCTTACTGTGAATTTAAAATTCTCACAAGTTTTAGGTATCTCACCAAGCTTAAATACTCTATAAGCTGACTATGAATCTAATCTCCAGGGTTATAAATTTCATTATATAGCACATAATGAATACTATTCATACTATAAACACACCAATTGCCAAAACAGCAAAAAGTTGAAGAACATGGAACAACGTCTTGTCAACAGAAGCAACCCGGAGAAGGATAATTATTTTCTTTATCAACCATCCAAGTTTACAATCCAATAAAATATATATAAAAAACATGGCCAAGTAAAAAAAACTATCTAAAACTTAAACAGGCACCCATCTCTAGTTCAACTTTTCTACATTCACAAAGGCACGAATATATATTGAGGTAATAGCCCCAAAAGAATGTGCTGTAAACTCTAGTAAATTGTAGCCAACCCTAAGGATATTGTTATACCGCGGGTAAAATGACAAAACTCAGAGCCCTACAAAACCACAACACCAGGAAACAGAAACAACCAGTCCGCAGAATCCATTAATGGCTTGTTGAGGAAACCTGCATTTCATATATTAAAAGAAAATGAAACCATTTTGCAAACCATCCAAAAACTATATGCAGATGAACATCAACAGACATGGTCTTCAATTAATTAACAACACTATCAACAAACAGTTTTCTGCATATGATGATAAAAACACATGATAGTAAAAAAATCATTTGGTTATACATATTGATGACCTCAATTTGCATTATATTAGCATAATTGTCCAAACAATTTGACTACTGATTTTCACATTTTGCTTGGTATAGATGCAATGCATGACCAATATTATGAAGCCAACGCAATATGGAAAGATTAGCCAAACCTCGTATAAATATCCCAGAAGCTGGAACCGACTGTCTTTGATGGGACCTAGTGATGTGGTGCAAGCACTGTCAACAAAGAAGAATATTTTAGGACTAATAGCTAATAAAATCAAAACTAAAAGGAAACATGTTTATTGAGGAGGCGTTCAGAATTGGAGTCAACAATTTGGTAAAGGTAGAAAAAATTTCAAATGTTCATTCAGAAAGCCCAACCCAATATCTACAACCATTATATTTAAAGAAGTTACAAGAAACCATGTGTAATAAATGTATCCAAGATTTGATGTTAACAAAATAGAGTTGAGTGGTGCAAGGATCAATAAAACGGTACAACTTCCCAAGCCCAAACAGTTTAAATTTATGGAGAAAAGAGTTATAAGAATTAGTCAATTATTTATCATTGACAGTGGACACCATTTGAAAATTTCCTTCCTCGTTCCCAAACACATAGCCTAATAGCAGTAAACATCCAATATGCTAAAAATTGAAAGCAATTAGAATTGTTAGGACTCAGGGAGTCGCAATTAGAATTGTTAGGACCCAGGTTGTATAAGTAGTTAAAGTAAAAACAGGTAGTTGTCAAATGGGAGTTAGAAATGGCACTTCAGAATCAATTAATCACCAGAGACAAAATTTTGATTTTCACACCACCCCAACCAATTGCTTTTAGGCTGACGGGGCTCCTTCATTATTCGTACCCCACTCTTCGTCAGCCTCGCTGCCGTTTACAAGTACTGCACCATCTGTTGATTCGGCATCCACTACAACTGCCTCTTCTTGGCTTCCTTCCTCTCCATTTTGTTCCTCCGTGTAGTGTTCTTCCGTAAATTGCTCTTCATTTTGTTCAGTCAACTGCAACATAGAACAACAAAATAAACTAACTCTTATTACTACTGACAAACAACTTATTGTGGCTATTTTCTGTGAAACATAAAAACAAAATACAATATTGGGCAATGTTTGTTTTAGCTTTAAAAAATAAATATTTTCTTTGTATTTTTAAAAATGGATTTTATATAACATTTTTATAAAACATTTTTATATTTGTTTTTTCCAAATTGAAAGACAAATTTTGACATCCTATAACATAAACATACATTATTGAAGATCAAAACATAGTCAAAATCACAATTTTTTTGAAAAGTTGTATCTCAAAAAGGATTTTTATGAAAAAATATTTGAAATAGCTTCAAAATTAAATGATTTTTTGAAATTTTGATATCAAAAAAAAAATTTAATTAAATGATGAAATATCTATAATAACATTTTAAGAATAACTATTCTAACCAAATTTTCATTTGAAATTTTTATGAAAAGTTTCTTTATAAATATTTTTTACACGAAATTATGTTACACTATAAAAATCATTTATAAGAAAAAAAAAAACCGGTCTACTATGTTGTCAATTAGAATTTCTTGCAACCTTTTGTTTGTCATGTTTCCCTATATTTAGTATACCTCATGATTAGAATCTCCATTCTCAAGAGGCTCCTCCTCTTCAATCTGCATATTTCTGAAAGCTTCAACAAGGGTAACATGTGGTTTGTCAGCATGATTGATGTACTGCTCCGCTGGAGGGTAAACATTCCTAAAACAGAAATATCAAAATTATTGTAAGTAAACATTACTTAGAGATGTTCTTCATACAGAACACAAATACAAACTGTCAAAGCTGCAAGAAAAAAGGTGTTTCCAAACTGACAATGTTTCTGCAGCTTTAGACTCAACAGCAAGTGCAACTTGCCAATCTTCAAACAGATTTGGATATTCCTCAGGATCGGCCAATGATTCAGCAGCTTTTGGATTAACCTGCACTCAAATATACTCTAGTTAATCCACAACCATTTAGCAACATGATAAGACTAACCAAAGAAAGCAAAAGGATAGACGTTCCTAGCCACAATATCAGGGCAGGATTTTTTTTTAAACAGCAGATGATCTCAGTTCTTGACAACAAATTATTATATGATAAAATATTGAAACCGAATATAATAAAACGTGTATACATTTATTTTATAATTAAATATTGAAACCAAATGTAATAAAACGTGTATCTATTCCTAAGTTTTCAACTGTAGGCGTGTGCAGATTTTTTGGAACTGTAAGAGGATGTTGTTTCAAGTTATATATGTTAATTTGTTCTTGGGAATAATTCTCTTTGGAATATAATGCTGGGAATCTTGGGTTTTATTTTTTCAAAAGTGTTTCGCTTACATATATAACATTCCCAGGAATTAATTTGCAAGAGTGAGGTATAGAGGAAGTTATATATTTCAATTTGAGCTCATGTGAATCTTTTTTTACCAACCCTCTCGTGAGAATTAAATCATGGGAATGTGGAAGTATTCTTTCCTAGAATACACGAGAAGAAAAAAAAATCATAACATAGTAACAAACATTGAAATGCATATTTTCCACCTATATAATCCTGGGAATGTATTAAAAAGAAGACTTGAAACTTTTACATAAAAAAATATGGCTTGATAAAGGATTTGGATTCTCAGAATAGCATGCACTCACACAAAAATCAGTAAGTTCCATCATAAACAAATACCATTACCATAATATATCTGAACCAGACATTACCTTATTGAGATCCTTTCTCCAAATTGCCACTATCTCTGGGACCTTACTTGGGAGATAAGATCGAGCCATTAAAGCTGCCTCTGGAATTCGATTGCTGCAAAAAGCATAATTCAGCTATATATATAATTGCAGTCTGACCCCCCACCCTTCCAGTAATGTCAGAATTCTAGAAGATTACCTTTCTACCAATAGTTGAAGGCAGTCTTCAAGTTTACCCAACATAAATAAGCAAAGGAATGCAACATTGTTCTTCCCTTGCTCCTTAGCAAGGGTTGCAAGTCTTGAAATTCCTTCTGCATCTCCAAAAGAAGAATATAGCAGTAACAACCCACTCAAATCCATTGCATGACTCAAACATTCCTCAGCCATTTGTAACTGCAAATGAAAAAATACAGTGAGCTACAGCTGGACAAGAGAAATATCCAACAAGAATCATTGTTAAGTATAACCAGACCAGTTTACAGAATTACTAGTAATTTTGACAAATAAAGCATTTAACAACCTAATTATACACAAAAATCAGAATCAAACATGCAACAAAACAAATCTTAATATGACCATAACTAAACCTATGTAATCTTTTGCATCTCAAAAGCCTCAATAAGAATTATATCCATCATGTACACAGTGCACATGATCATGTTCCGCAGTACATCTCAGAATCTAACATGCTTCTTACCAAAACTACATGCAACAAAACAAATCTTAATTTGGCCATAACTAAATCTCTAGTATTATTCATCTTAAATGCCCCAGAAAGGTATATGCATCATGGGCACAATGCACTTAATCAAGGCACTCACTTCACTTCAATATATTAGGACATGGACATTTACGAAAAAATCAAGCTAAAATGTTGGATAAAATACTAAAGTTGAAGATTTAAATCATATAAGGAAAAACACCTTGCCACTAGACATAGCTAATTCTCCCAACTGCTTCCATTTAGTTTCACTCTGCACCTCTACTGCAATGCCCTGCAAGGAAAGAGAACATATATTATTATCTATGATATAAATGACAAATCAAACTCAGAGATAGATGAAGATAATAGATACCCAAGTTAACAACTTTTACTGATGAAGCAATATCTCCCTAGAGTCATTACATGAACATACCTTTGCAACTTCTAATCTTCCTAGCTGTATTGCTAGATCAAATCTGTAGTCAGGGTCTGTAGCTACTTCAAGAGCATCCTCTATCATCCCCCGTGATTCCAGGAATCGAGCAACACTGCCATAAAATCAAGTATTTCAATTAGGATGCAGATAACATATGGTCGAACTGCAGATCTGAAACTAAACTCGGAAGTTTGAATAAACGCTAGATAGCCAACAGAACAAAAGTTTAAACCAAAGCAAAAAGCAAATCTATGTGCAATAGTTATTTGTGCAAGATTATGCATTGCTATTATATAACATTACAAGTAAAAATATATATGACGGACAAGCAAGAAGACTGTACAAAGTTCAGAATAAATATAATAAATGTCCATAAAATATTAAGTGTGTCAAAAGATATTTTGGTCATCCACAAAAGATTAACTTCCATTTCCCGGCAGGTTGAAATATCATAACCACACTTACTTGGAATTGGAATGGACAAAAAATAGAGGGGAATGGCATATACTAATTACATGAAAATAATCTAGATATTGAGAATTTTATGAAGCCCAACTACATTACGAAAAGCATTTTCTCTACATAATAATCATATTTCTGCATGGTGAAAAGAAATTAATTATTACTGTATAATATAATACAAGATAACTGTACCTGTTATGATGCTCTTTAGGAATTGATGGTAGAACTTCATTGGCCCTTTCCAAATCACCACGCATCACAAGTGTCTTGTACTCAATCAAGCTCAAAAGAAGGGTGTATCCCACAACACTGAGAAACAAACAATAAAAAGAAATAAATAGTTAAGATTTATGCAACAGTATACTTACTTTATATAATTGAAACAAACTGTCCACTTACTTAAATTCTTTGTCAATCAAAAACACCCGACTTTGGTTTGCAAGATATCCCAACAAGTACATAGGGCGGTCCAAATGGAACATTGTAGTTACCTAAATCCATAATGTTGCAACAATAGGTTTCATATAACTACAGTATTTTAATTTTAATAAAAAGTAAGCATTTTTCCATAAAAGGAACGCAAGTTAATACCTCTCCGCCAACACAATAATTAAGTCTCCAAGATGAATTGTTGTAGATAAAGCAATCCCCAACCCAGATACCGGTCCTTACACGTTCATTCATTTCATGAAGGAGCTCAAAAGCATCTTCAACACCTTCCTCATCTACGGGTTTTCCACTATCTATATGTGATGCAACAACATCACGCTGCACCATTGGAAATCAAAGTGATTCAAGTGCTCATCGGTAAAGATCAATCAAATATCCACTCAGAAAAAGCAAGCCAAAAAATATTTTTAAAAAAAGGATAAAGTTCTCAAGAATCCTCACATTGTACTTCAGGATGTAGAATGATGTATCACTAGCAATTGTTACTAGATCACCACTATCAGCCCAGTAGAGATTCTGACACATTAAGAAAATAAAATCAAACACTGAAAAAGAAGAAAGAGAAAAGTAGAACTAGATGTCACTTGATTAAAGCACTTACTTTCACGTTGACATCAATGCGGTAAATCAATCTGCATTCAGTCCAATCATAAAAGCAGATGAAATCATTTGAACATATTGCCAGTAAAGTGCCGCCAAATATTCTTTCAGCTGAAAATGTAGGTCGGACACTCTTCTTTTCCTGAAATACCCATTATTCAAACTCCTATTAAATCTTCCCTAGAGCCTTTTTTCCGTTAGAAGAGCTATAACTATCAGGATGCAATTTTTGTGTATTGGCCAGAGTGAGAACCAAGCCAGGCAATAAAGATAAATAAAATGTAAAGATGTATCGCTATTTGCTTGGGAGCATATTTGTCAATTGCTTCTACTGACAGTGATTGCCTCAAGGAAAGTTAATAGCTAAGCTCACATGTTTTATTTCAAGCTCCTTGCCATGAACAGGGTCATATATGAACCAACAAATAGAACAGTAATTTAAAAGAATAACTCACTAAAATATAATCACTATTGCTATATGAGTGGGATATCAGTCCAGGAGCAGATCTATACAACTATAATAAGAGAACAGAAATAGAAAAAGAATGTGAGAGATCCATCAATACTTTGAAGGGACTGCTTCCTCCCTACCCAAAGGCCCAGATTTCCTTAGTCAATGACTGAATCCACTAGGTTCCTCCTCCCCACTGTATTAATGATAGAGATCCATCAACACTTTCAAGGGTGTGCTTCCTCCCAAACCCAAAGGCCCAGATTTCCTTACTCAATGACTGAATCTACTAGGATCCTCCTCTCCATTGCATCATTGTTCCCCCATGTTTACTATCACCCACACCCCTTGTCATAATAGAAAGATTGTTACTGCCTAACTCTCCTTTTTTCCCATTGTCTCTCATCCCCTCCTAATTTTTATTCTTCTCATGACTTCATCAATCGTGGGGTGCCTAACACAGAACAAAAATGGTAGGATCTAGTACAAGATCATAGGGGCAAATTATTGGTTTTAATCACCATTTACATTAAACCTAGTACAAGATAAGAAAATGACAAAGTTCATCAAAAGTTCAAACCTGAAAACTTTTGCTGAAAATTTTAATTTTTGATGTACTTTCTCTGACAGCATATTCTCCATCCGAAGACCAAGCAAACTCTAGCGCTGAACCAAATGACCTGTTTCTCCATGCCAATGCAGTGTATATGATATACTCACCATCTCCACATACAACAACGAACCTTCCATTAGGATTGTGCCTTAAATTCTGCATAAATTAGCTCAACAATCAACCACCCACACACGTGAAACAACAAATATTGCAGAAAATTGAACCGGCAATAAGGGCTATTACTATTATCTTAAAACCCGCTTCTCTGAATACAGACTGCAGATTAGTCATATTACAAACTTTGTTCCAAATTACCAACTATTTTGGTTACTTTACATAGTTATATTTTAACAAATATCTAAGTCATACAAAACACAGAGGTTCCTGCAACTGCAATTAACTTCTGAATGTCAATGTAGATTAACATTACTCCCTCCGTTCCTTTATAAGTGTCACTTTTTGTATAATTTTGTGTTCTTTTATAATTGTCACTTGTAAATTTCAAGGTAGTATTAAATGTACTTTTGTCAAAATTACCCCTAAGTAATTATTACAGAGAGAGAGAGAGAGAATGTAAAATGAATGTAATAAATAATTAGGGGTAGTATAGGTAAAATGAGAATTATTGTATGAAAAGTAACAATATTGATTAACTTTCTTGGTATGTGTAAAAATAAAAAAGTGACACTTAAAAAGGAACTGAGGGAGTACATGATAAAATCAATAACCAGGTCATATATTGCATAATAAAGTCATGATGAATATGCAAAATGTCTGATTTTATAAATAATACCATTTTTTAAAAACCGTCAAGGATTGTAAAATGAAAGCATAAATGATAAAAATAGAGAATCCGTGCAAAAGAACGATGCATAATATTGAGGAGGATATTTACTCACTTGTGGGTAAAGATCACAAGTGCCCAGCTCCTTAACGGCCAAAGGCAACCTTTCTCCATCAGCAACCTAAAATGCATAGTACTTGCATGTGTCACTTAAAAAAGAGCTTTACACTTTTAGCCCACACATCAGAAGCAAGAGGTATGAATGAGCCTATACCTCCAAATCTGCTCCTATGCTCTTTATATTGACAGTCTGAATTTCATTATGTTTAGCCCAAATAATTTTTCCACTGTTGTCCATGCTAGCTACAGGTACTTCTCGACCAAGTTTGACCATAATCGTTCCTTCATCATATCCAATCACAACCCTGAATGAAAGATGCATGGATAATTAATGTAATGAGGAAGGAGTGAACATGAGACACTTCATTATTCCGGCACCTTTGACACTACTTCACAGTAAAAATTATTCAAGGGCCTATAATATGAGATTAAGAAATTACATGCAGAAATTCGATAAAAAATACTCACCGGCGTGAACTCTTCAAGTATCCAATAGCCCAAACTCTTTCAAGACCATAGTTCAATGTATTCTCGAGCCTGCACACAGATTAAAAAACCAACAAATATTGAAATGGGTGAGTTAGTATTTCATAAATTCAGAAAGAGACAGACAATATAGTACAGTTCATTCTCAAATTTAGTGCAATCTCAACTTCAAACAAAAATCTAGGAATTACAGTCACCAAAATAAACCTTTCATGTAACAAAGAAAGTACAAAAAAAGAAACATGAAGAAGCAACACATCAACCAAAACATCATTATGTTAGCCACATTTTAAAAGGTCAAGAGTCAACTCCGGGCAAATAATTCAATTTCATGTAAGAGTTGAGGATAATGGTAGGTAAAAAAAGAGGAAGATATGAAATAGAATAAACATAAAGCTCATAACACAGTAATTTGAGCATCTCAAATTACCTATAAGTTGTTGAGTGCCATATGCGCACTGTACCATCCTCAGAACCAGTAATGATTATAGGAAGTTCAGGATGAAAGCATACAGCAGAAACATTGTGTGTGTGACCATCTAGGGTCTGGACACAACTTTTGGTCTGATAATCCCATACCTGCTCAATAGGCTCATAGATGTTATCGATATACATAAAATGTATCATGAACTATTGTTTATTGTGAGACACAATAACTAACAACCGTTAGACCACAATCAATGCACGAGATTAAAAAATAAAAATAAAAACTTTTCGTGACCATATCTTAACTGTCTCCACCCTATGCTACCTCTGTGCATCCTCCCCTTCCCATGCCACCCTTTCTTCTCAAAGCTTCATCTTGTTCTCGATCTCACTGCTGTGAATTGCCGACTCCAAATTTCTCTGAACATGAGGTTTTCTTGCTTCCCTAATTGGATTATGAGTTAATGCATGCTACTCAGTATTCACATCATAAAAAAAAAAAATCCTTTTTCTATTATTGTTGCGTAACGAGATATCATTTTTTATACGACTGCCAAATTTTCAGAGCTTTCCTCTTTTGCTGTTGAAGCTCCAGGAGCGTAAGTGTGCGCCTTTTCTTTGGAATTACATTTCTTTTTCGATTTTCAATATATCCATAGGTGAAAAGCTTTGACAGGGTTCTGTTATGACTCACTGCTAAGATTTTTTTTAATTAAAGTGAACCAAAACCAGTTACTCGGTATTAGTTTAACTGCTTATTAAATCTGGAATAGTCTTAGTTGGAGAAGGCACCAATTTTTTATGAGTGACTTTGAAAGAAAAAAATGGTGATTTAAAAGGTGGGGATTTTTGCTGACTCACTATTTATTTATTCTAATATGCCAATGGACTTCTACAACTTTAGTTGCAGAAGGTGGCTGGGTTCCTTTCCAATTAGATTGCTTGGAAGCTCAGTTTTTTCATAAAGTCAAATAGAGACTTCATATCCGTGAATGCGTATTTTTTTCACTATATCTAGCTGAATATGTAAGGAGAAGAAGATCCCTGTGTTTAAGTCAGCAGAACGAATATTAAGTGGAGGTAGCATTGGTCACATGACCCATGAATTGAGTTTTTTTTAATCTTGACCACTGATTGTAATCCAACGGTTCTTATGCTTTCTAATGAAAACATATGAAACAAGAAAAAAGTGAAAACAAATAGTTAAGCAAAACCTTTGCTGTGTGATCGTCAGAACCGGTGATTAGATAAGGTTTGTCGCCGCCTGTAAAGTAATCAACGCAATTCACTCCTTTCTGGTGAGCATCCAATGTAAAATTAGGATCAGGAGAGCCAAGATTCCAAATCTGAAAAAGAAGATAACAGGTCAACATGCATTATACTGTGAGTATGAGCATAGAAATGATTCAAAAGAAGGAAACAACTAGCAACGAGATCACAGATATACCTTTATAGTACGATCAAGAGACGCACTGGCAAAGGTGTTTGTGTCTTTAGGATTAAATGTCACTTGCATAACATAATGAGAATGTCCTTCAAATATCTGGGTACAAATCCAGCCTTTTTCCCAATCCCAAAGCTTTATGAGCATGTCATCAGACGATGACAGAACATAAGGAAGGGTGGGATGAACTGCCACACACCTAATGTAATCTGTATGTGCTTCAAATACTTTGACTTTATCCATTGTGTTGTAATTATATACACGAATAAACATATCATCAGCTCCAGCAACAACCCACTGTTTGCGTGCAACAAACTTGGCTGATCTAACTGCAAAATCATGTTGGAAAAGAGCCCCAGTGGTCTTTAGAGTAAGAATATATGAGTAAATGTATGTCTTCAAGCAAATGCATCAAGGGATTTCAAACAAAATGCATCAAGGGATTTCAAACAAAATGCATCAAGGATTCAAGAGGAAGACATGCAAACAGACAGATAAAAAAAGTTTCATATACCTGGTAACTCAGTGACCTCGAAGGATTTGGCCATGGTCTGAAATAGCATAAAAATATTAGTGCTTATTACACAAGCAAATCTCCATAGAAAATAATAATGCCTTATTTCTTAAAGTAGAAGTTTGTGAAGAATTTAAAATAAAATTTAAAAAAAATAAAAAAATAAAAAATAAAAAATAGGAGAGTCGCAAGCTATCATCTCTTAATACCAATCCACAAATTAAAATATATTACTAATTTACTATCCCAATACACAGACTCGGGCTGTAAATTTATCAAAAGTAAGATATAGTAAGATTGTTTATTATAATTTCTTTGGAGACTGAAAGGACATTGATCATTTTGCGTCAACTATGTGTATGAATTGATAAAACAACTCCAAATATCATCTACTTTGAAAATGAAAATAATAATTTTAGCAATGCTTTAATAACCCTTTATGCAAAACAGCTGCAGAAGTATTTGGATTCATATCGTAGTTTCAATTAATCATATAGCTGCTTGAAATTTGAAGGAAACCATGAATAAAAAGGTCCCTCCATTCGTGAATCAGCAGCCCATTATATTTAGGCACCGTGCAAAAGGTTGCTTGTTTGAATATCAATCAACAAACACCCGTGTCTGACTTGAATGCCAATCTATGGTATCCACCATTTCATTTCTCAATTCATGGTGAATTCCATTTGTAAGTGGTAACAGCATACAGTGTCTCAGTTTATGAAACAATCAATCACATGCATACCTGAGATTGGTAGTTCCAGATACAAACAGTTCCAGAGTATAAACTTGCCAGAATCCTGCATTAGCAAAAGGTAATTCAATTCAAATAATTAAATTTTTTAAAAGAGCATCAATAGGTAGCATCATATAACAAACACCACTAACAATTATTAATGACTAAATCTCAATAAACCATCCTACTAGAACCCATGCTCGAAACATATCTAATGATGAAAATAAAATTACAGATATTCCGAATTATAAAACTAGTCAGGGATCATCATAAATGAATTTCAGAAACTAAATAACACGGAAAAAGTTGACGAATTACCATGGTTCCGTCGGATGTAGATCCACACATTTCACTCTTTCTGACCTCTGCGCAAGCTTTCGCTGATCAAAGATTAAGAAAACACATTAGCTTAATCCACATTAAGCTCGGTTTCGTGAAATTTAACATCATCAAATAAACAATGAACCAAAATTGAAAGCAAACATACCTTGATTTCGAGTCTGAGAGGCTGCAAATGCAATGCAAGCAACAAACAAAAACCAAAACGAGTCAGTTACACGGTTTAACACTAGATCCCATAGAAATTCAAATCATAAGAGCTAACTAAGCAAATTGATAACCTCGCATTTGAAGTTAGGGATAAAAAAAACGATTGAAATCAAAAAAATCGAAGAGAATTGGGATCAGATCTAAGATAGTATACAATGCGGAAGCGATTAAGAAGGAACAACAGATCGAGATAGAAGCTTACCATGATTGAAGATTGGTGATTGAACTAGCCTCTGTCGAGATCAATCGTCGGTGATCAGAACGCGAATTCTTCGACGAGCTCAGTGAGGAAGAAGAGAATGGGGAGACAAATGTTTTTGTGTATTGTGGGAGATCACAGTGTAAATACAATGGGGATGAAAATTTTGCAGTTAATGCGAGATTACGAAAATGCCACTGGATCTATAATTTCGTGGGGCATGGATTATACGGAGATCTGTGAATGTTATGGATCTAACGAATGTTATGTAGGATGCACGCTGTTGATTACGCATAGCAAACTAGTTTGTACCACAAATTCCATAATTTCTTGCATTTTTTACCGATAATTTTAAAATTTCTGGTATATATTATTTGAAATTTTATAATTTTCAATTATATTTTATTTAAAATTTTAAAATTTTCCTATACTTATCTCAATGTCTTCACTGGAAATTTCAAAAAAAAATTGTATTTTTGAAAACTAGGTTGTAACTTACTGGAAATGCCAAATAATCTGGTAGTTATAAATATTTTATTTTATATCGAAAATTTCAAATATTCGATAATTATAAATATTTTGCCTGTTTTTTTTTATTGTTATTTTTTCTTCTTTTGCAGTGAAATCCAGAGATAGAGACGATATTATTGCAGAGAGAGTTGCGGATCGAGCATCGGATTAGGGTAGGGCTGTCTGCGGTGTTGATCCTGAGTCTTCCAATTTACGGGTTGGACGAGTGGTTCCTATCGGTTCACACTGGAAGCGGATGACGGAGCGGGTCATTTTTGGGCACCTCGTTTCACTCGTTGGCGTGTGTCGCTCCCGGGATTTTCATCCTAGTACAAACGCGAAAGGTGGCGCGGAAAAGATAGAGTCGCCAGCCAGGCATTTTTATCCCGAAGGAACGGGAAAGGTAATGCTGCACAAACCTGATGAAGAAGGAAAAGGACGAGGCCTTGCGAACCAAAGATCTGAGTCTGGAAGTCGGTTACGAATTGGGAAGGTATTAACACCCAAATTCGTCTGCCGTACCCGACGGGATCCACGTTTGTTAGTCTGTTTCAAAGGGTGAGAAATAAGATGATGTTCAAATGAAAGAATGGCTATCTGGAATGGAATGGAAATGAGAAAAGGATCTGGAAAAGAAAATGGAACGAAGGGAAAAATGTAGGAAAAATAAAGAATGTGCTCGAATGGACCCTACCCCACTGCCTACGTACCTCATCGGGAAAATGAGGATCAGAGTCACCGTAGTTCGTCTAACTAAGGCGGGGACTTGCTTATGCTTTTTAGGATGACGTTGCCATAGTTCTAGCTCAGGTGTTACCGGCTCTGACTCGAGGGTGTTTACCGTATCGTTGTTTGAACTGTCGAGGCAAGTCGCATTCGTCCACAAAGAGTATGAGATGAGAAGAGAATATGTGATGTCTTGTTGGTTGTCTTTTAGAAGAAGTGTTTTGACTTTATGTTTATCGCATGTACAACACTAAAGACTATGATACGGGAGCGAATACTTTCCAAGATCGCCCCAATGGAACGTTTGTAAAGCATTATAGAAGAGTGGAGGAGACCTCCATTAATCATTTCCCATATAGCTTAAGGCTCGTGGCGTATTGTACCTACTTTCCTTTTAAAGTATTTTGATTTTTTCTTTAAGATGAGAAGTGAGACTCAAGTTGTAAAAGGAAAAACTCTAAGGGAGACTATGACTCGAATCCTAAGTAGTTGAGTTTAATGGTGACTTATGGTTAGTGAGGCTTGAAAGATTAAATCTGTCTAAGCGGATGTTAAACTAGAAATGTGAGTACGAAAATTAATAGTGAATATTATGGTCCTCCTACGTCATGATGGGTGAAAACGTGTATGAATCGTAAATGAGATGAAACGATGGATCGGATGGGTCGGTTGCGTGGTGTTGAGACGCACGACTTATGGTGTGCAACATACAAGGCTTGCTTTTGGGTGTATTGGAGTGGAGCGATGATGATCGAGGAATCCTAAAGTCACATGAAACTTTATTTATTTATTTGAAAATTTACTCGACGTTGGATCGAGTATTTCTTTATTTTATTTTTGAGATTTGGTTTTCTAGCGATTCGTTTTATCTTTTCTATCCTAATTATAGGAACTATACAAGCATAAGAGTTCTAAGTTATTACATCACAAAGTACAAACCACAAAAATATAATCGAGGCATAATAAAAATAATCCAAGTCCATAAGCAAATCCTCGAAAAATACCTTGCACAAAAAGAAGATGTTAGTAAATGAAATGAAGATGCGTATGCAACAATATGTTAAAAATTAATTAAGATAACAAAAAGTTGCAAGAATTTCTAAAGCATATAAGGCATAAAACCGAAAAAATGGCTAATCGCTTCATGGAAACGCACTTAAGAGAATTCTAAGCCTAAGTCCTAAAACTAAAGGATTTTACATGATATTAACATTCTTGATCTTACCTGATCAGAAGGGCCTTCCAAGGATTGTAGACTGGGCCAAAGAGTGAGGTGAGTGAGAGGGGGGTGTACCTGCAAGGTGCTCCAATGCTTAAGTCAGAAGAGGTACAGAATAAGGTTATCAGAGAGTAAGTTAGAATACCTGACCCTTTGCCATGAAAGGGTATTTATACTGAGCCCCCAACGCTGGGCCAAGGCTCCTAATGGGCTGGATTAGCTAGGCCCAAGGAGGAGCTGCCAGGGGACGCGTAAGAAGCGTGAAGACCTAGACCAAAGGTCTGCTCCCTGGTCCAACTGCCCCTATCCCTAAGGAGATAATACAGGGGAGTTGGGTGACGTGCCAGATGAGGTGGCAGACATGGGCCTGCCCGACGTGGCTTAGATGCCCGTGACATAGGTCGGTGACCTGTGGATGAAGATCATTGAGCGGGCAATGCATTCTTTGCCCGCCACACAATCGAGCTGTTGAAGTGACGTCCCCCTGACGCGGGGAAAAGGCCTTTGCTCGATGCTTCCAAGTGCCCGGTCGTTTGGGCCTGGATCCGACGAGCAATGGGCCATGCCGTGCATAACGTCATGGCCCAGTCCAGAACAGGAGCCCCCCAAGTCGAGTCTCTGAGTCAGAGTGATGACCTATATTGCAACTGGGGGTTCCCCGTATCGATGGGGAGATACATGTTCGGCATGTGAGGTCGTAATAGACTTGTTTGCGAGCTCCTCCTTCCACGGTAGTGCCGGGGACGGAGAGTGATCGGCGAGTATACATCTTCCTCGTAACTGCCGAGGGCTCGACACGGGGATATGGCGTCTTGACGAGTCGGGGAGACGGACAGGTGCCCGGTGTCGTTTCAGTTTCTTTTTTTTTATAGACGTGTCTCAGACTTAATGGTGTCGCTTCGTTTTGTGTGCAAAGACGGCGTAGGCAGTAGGTAATGATGACCTAGCGCGTTGGTCCACGCGCCAGGCACTATAAAAGGATGTTGAGTAACTTCATTTTCACTTTTTCGCTCCTACGTTCACCGGAAGTTCTGAAGATTTCTCTTGTCTGCTCGTCCAACCGTCTGAACCGCCGTCTCCGCCCGTCTTATTGTCTGAACCACCGTCCCTTGCCCGTGCGCCACCGTCTCCTTTTCAACTTCTCTATGTCAGGTACCATTTTGCCTCTGCAATTCATCATTTTATCTTCTGTTTTATGTCAAATGTTTACAATGTATGTGATATTCGTAGCATGTGGTTAGATTTGACTTAGGAATAGTGTAATGGACCGTAGATGGACTGTAGATGGTAGAAAAATAGGGTTAGGTTTATACTGTACCGGGCAGAAATTACATATGTCGGGCATTATTTGCATAGGCTGTATGAATTTTCTGCTCGGTCTCTCAAGAACGTGCGTATCTCTGAGTCGAGCACAGTTAGTGTCTGTCGCCGCTACGCCCTTTCACTTGACCTGCGGTGGAAGGGTGGATTTGATATGACGTCGAATTCACTCTTTCTGTCTGCGTTTCAGGTGCTACCGGGCGTTTACGACCGAGGAGGGAAGATTCCGGGTCCTCGACCGAAGATGCGGCAATCGCTCGTCTCCCTGTTGGGGATGGGAGTGTCAGGGACGGCACTAAACACGCCTCATCCTCCGGGCAGATTGATCTCTCCTGGGTTGCGGATGAACCTTTGGAGGAGGAGTCATATTTCTGCGACGAGGCTATCCCCGCTTACGCCGTGATCGAAGACATAGGCCGGGAAGACCCACCGAATTGGTACTGTTGTGCCCCCAAGGAGGAAGACCGTATCTGCCATCATTTCCCGGGGAAGCAGTTTACTATGTATGAATTTGCTTTCCGGGAGGCGGGGATCAGGCTGCCCTTCAATTCCTTTCAGATGTCTATTTTTAAGTGGCTTCGGCTGGCGCCGTCCCAACTGCATCCCAACGCCCTCGCCTTCATGCGGGCATTCGAGTTGGTCTGCCGCTTCCTCGGCATTGGGTGTACCCGAGCCCTCTTCTTCCACGTCTTCCATCTCCAGCGGTCCGGTCAGCACGGGCGCCATGGTTGGGTCTCTTTTAAACAGCCTGTGCGTTTGTTCAAGACGTATGTGGATTCTGCCCGACATTTCAAAGGTCGTTGGTATGTAGTGATGCCGACCACCCGTGCTGCCCTCCATTCTCTTTACTATTATCAACGAGCATCAAATGGGGAGGAGACGTTGATGTCGAAGATACCGCTGAGGTGGCAGCGCGATCATTTCGACCTCTCCATTGCCCACTACAGGATCAAATTTTCCATGCTCGGCGTTGAGGACAGGCTCGCATACAAAAAACTGGTCGATTACGTGCAGAGTTTCAATTTGGGGGTCTGGACGGATCGACAGGGTGTGCCCTATCTCGACGAGGCCGGAGCGCCAATCACCGAGACGCGCTACATCAATACCAAGGCCTTGCTCGAGTGTGGAACCGAGGAGGAGGCTTTAGAATTATTGAGTAGGCAGATTTTTTCTTAATCTTTTATTTTTGTCAGTGTTTTCGCTCGCTAATGTTTGTGTGTATTGTTACGCAGGTGCTATGCCCAGTACGCGTGATCGGGTCCTGAAGCTGGCCAACCAGGTCGGTGCGGCTGACCGGGTACCGAAGAAGAAAAAGAAGACTGCGGCTCGTGTTCAGGTGACCATTGCTGATGCTGGGATCGGGGCTTCGAACACAGCAAGTCCGACACCCTCCTCTCCTCCTCGGGCGTCAACGATAAATATTCCTGATAGTCCGCCTCGATCGGCCTCTCCACTCCATAAGCGGAAACGTCCGGCGGGGACTCTTGCGAGGTCATCCTTGGGAAGCCCGGGTGGCCCGGACAGCTATCTGTTACCTCCGTGCTATGTGGAACGGTCGTTCTTCAAGGGCGAGGAAGCGATTGCGGTGCCGACGCTCGAAGCGAAGGCTATCCTGGACCAAGAAGCTGGTGTCCGGCGTAAGGAGCTGGCTAGAGATCTGGCAGCTGTCATCCGGGTGATGGAGACGGCCATGGTCTTGACCGACACTTCGGTCTCTACTGCCACCTTGGAGAACGCTCTGATGCAGGTTCGGTCGGAAAAGGAGAAGCTGGCCAAAGACCTGTCGGACTATAAGGAGGAGCATCAGCTGCAGGAAGGGCTGAGCAAGAAGCTGGAGGAGGCAGAGAAGGAGCGGGACCAGCTAAAGGCGACTAAGGTGAGCTTGGAGGAGCAGGTGGCTGATCACCAGAAGCTGGTCGAGGACAATGCCGGACTTCGGGCTCAGATTGACTCGCTCGAGGAAAAGGTCCGTCCTTTGGCCGATGAGACCGAGGAGGAGCATGCCCTTGGTTCTCGTGGTGAGCTGTTGGGGCATATACGCTCTCTCAACCAAGACCTCGTGGCCGTTTTCAAGGAGGGCTTCGACAATGTTGTCGAACAACTTAGGGTTCTGAATCCTGAGTTGGTGACGGAGGGGTCGGCCCACAACTATTGCGTCAGGGAGGGGGAGATCGCCTGCCCGTTTGAAGCTGGGGAAGAGCTGGGGGACGACGAGGAGGAAGTGGAGGATGTTGAGGAGGATGTTGAGGAGGCGCTCAGGGCAGAGACTTGATTATTTTTCTTCTGATTTGTTTTTATTATGGCCTGCGTGCCTTATTATGTGTTTTGGCCTTTGGGCGTATGTAATATGGCCTTCGGGCGTACTTGACTTCGGTCGTTGTTATTTGATTATTTTGAATATATGAATGTTTTGTTGTCATTCACTGTGTTCGTTTATGTGTTATTTTTACTTTTTATAAGTTTATGCTCTGCTCGACCTCGTTAATCTCCTCGGTTTAGGGAACCGACGAAGTGTCGGGCTTTATGCCCGTTGGGATCGAAGCCCGGTGATCGTTGTTCGAACTCCGACCTCGGGGCTTGGACTTTCCCATCGCGAGCTGGGTGCCCTGCCTGTTGTGGTACTTCGACGTTGAGTCTTGATCAAGATCCCACCGTCAGGGAGGGTTGTGTTCGTTGTGTGGCCCTGGATCGTCCTCGGGTCTCGCGGTTCCTCTCAGGGGTTTTGGAGACGAAGAGCGTGGTCGTACCACCCACGTCTCCCCGTGACACCTTTAGCTGTAGTATTATCTAAGTTTTTCTGCGTTCCATGGTCGAGCGAGTTGTTCCCCTTGTAGGTTTTCTAGGTAGTAGGCCCCGTTGCTCGTCTTGTCGCGGACGTGGTAGGGGCCTTCCCAGTTGGCGGCCAGTTTGCCCTCTTTTGGGTTTTTCTGGTTTCTTCTGAGGACCAGGGTGCCGACCTGGAACTCTCTTCTTATGACCTTCGCGTCGTGGCGTAGTGTTATTTTTTGTTTGAGGGACATTTCCCTGAGGGCTGCTTCGGAATGAATCTCCTCGACCAGGTCGAGTTCGGCTCTAAGGGTCTCGTCGTTCATTTCCTCGTCTAGGGGCTCCTCTATCCTCCTCGTTGGTGCCCGTATTTCCACCGGGATGACTGCTTCGGTGTCGTAAGTCAGTCGGAATGGGGTTTCCCTGGTGGTGGAATGCGGTGTTGTGCGGTAAGCCCATAGGACGCTATGTAGTTCCTCGACCCATGCCCTTTTCGCGTCGCCGAGTCTTCGTTTAAGGTCACGTAAGATTACCCTGTTGGCCGCCTCCGCTTGCCCGTTCGTCTGTGGATGTTCGACAGACGTGAAATGCTGTTTAGTGCCCAGGCTGGCGATGAAGTCCTGGAATCCTCCGTCCGTGAATTATGTCCCGTTGTCCGTGACAAGGGCCTAGGGTATGCCGAACCGAGCGAGGATGTTGCGTTTAAAGAACCGGAGAATGTTCTGCGCGGTTATTTTAGCCAGTGCCTCCGCTTCAATCCATTTGGTAAAGTAATCCACCCCGACGATGAGGTATTTATTCTGGTATGATCCGGTGACGAAGGGTCCGAGGATGTCCATGCCCCACCAAGCGAAGGGCCATGGGGAAGACAGTGATTTTAGGTCATTCGGGGGAGCGAGGTGCATGTCGGCGTGTCGTTGGCATTTGTCGCATTTTTTGACGTGCTCCTTTGAGTCATTTTGCATGATCGGCCAGTAGTAACCTGCTCGAAGGGCTTTTCGTGCGAGCGATCGCCCGCCGAGGTGTTGAGCGTTAATTCCTCGGTGTATTTCTCCAAGTATGTCGGGGACTTTCTCTTCCTCGACACACTTAAGTAACGGGATGGAGAACCCTCTACGGTAGAGTTTACCTTCGATGAGTACGTACGAGCATGCCCGTCGTTTGGTAGTGGCCGCCTCCTTTGGGTCGGCTGGGAGTTCGTCTCTTGTTAGGTAGTTGTAGATGGGCGTCATCCAACAGTGAGCATCCCCGATCGTGTTGACCTCGAGGGGAGGAGGTAGTTTGTCGATGCTAGGTCGAGGAATGATTTCTTGAATTACGGATTTGTTTCCACCCTTTTTCCTCGTGCTTGCTAGTTTTGAGAGGATGTCTGCCCGTGTATTGTGCTCGCGAGGTACGTGTTGAACTTCCCATCTCTCGAATTTGTCAAGTTTTTCTTTGACAAGGGACAGGTATTCGACGAGGTTGTCGTTCTTGGTTTGGTACTCTCCTCGCACTTGTGAGGCCACGAGCTGGGAGTCTGTGGATATTTTTACTTCTTTTGCTCCTAGGTCCTCGGCTAACCTCAGGCCTGCGATAAAAGCCTCGTATTCGGCTTGGTTGTTCGACGTCGAGAAAGCCAGTGTTAATGAAACTTCTATCAGGAGCCCATCCTCATTTTCGAGGATGATCCCGGCTCCGCTGCCTGATGTGCTGGAGGCGCCGTCGACGAAGATCGTCCATTTGTGGGCGCCGTCTGCTGGTGTCGGGCAGTGGGTCATTTCCGCGACGAAGTCGGCCAGTGCTTGGGCTTTCAAGGCTTTCCTACTTTCGTATTGTATGTCGAATTCGGAGAGCTCTAGTGACCATTTGAGCATCCTGCCGGCCATATCTGGTCGCCTGAGTAATTGTTTGATCGGCTGGTCGGTCCTTACTTTTACTGTATGCGCGAGGAAGTAATAGCGTAGCCTCCTCGCTGCATTTATAAGGGCCAGGGCGACCTTTTCGATTTGCTGATATCGGAGCTCGGGGCCTTGGAGTGCTTTGCTCGTAAAATAGATGGGTTTTTGTCCGTCATCGGTCTCCCTTATTAGGACGGCGCTGACGGCCTCGGCCGCCACGGAGAGATATAGGTATAGGGTTTCCTTTTCCAATGGTCGTGATAGGACCGGGGGTTCGGAGAGAACCTTTTTCAAATGGAGTAATGCCTGCTCGCACTCGTCGGTCCAGTCGAAGCTGGCCTCTTTGCGAAGGAGCCTGAAAAACGGCAGTGCATGCTGGGCGGACTTGGCGATGAAACGGGAGAGTGAGGCGAGTACTCCGTTGAGGGATTGGATTGATTTCTTGGTCCTCGGGGTCGGGAATTCTGAGAATGCTCGGCATTTGTCGGGGTTGGCTTCGATCCCTCTTTCGGTGAGGTAGAACCCCAGGAATTTTCCTGCCCGTACCCCGAACGTGCATTTTTCGGGATTGAACCTCATTTTGCACTGCCTAGCCTGCTCGAAAACTTTGGATAGGTGTTGAGCATGGGTAACCTCCTCGTGTGATTTGACGATCATATCGTCCATGTACACTTCGAGCATGTCCCCTATTTCTTCCTTGAAGACTTTGTTCATCATGCGTTGGTACGTGGCACCAGCGTTCTTGAGCCCGAACGGCATTACGTTATAATAGTAATTGCCCGTTGGGGTCATGAATGCTGTGTGTCTCTTGTCCGTGGGCGACATGGGGATTTGGTTGTATCCACTATATGCGTCCATGAAGGACAAGAGTTTAAAACCTACATAATTTTCTACGAGCATATCTATATTAGGGAGGGGGAAAGCATCTTTCGGGCAAGCCCTATTAAGATCAGTATAATCAACACACATACGCCATTTTCCATTATTTTTCTTAACGAGGACTACATTAGAGAGCCAGGTTGTGTACTGGGCTTCAGAAATAAAATTTGCCTCTAAGAGGTCTTTTACAGCTCGCTCGGCAGCCTCTGCCTTTTCGGGCGACTGTTTGCGCCTACGTTGTGCTATGGGCTTGGCTGCCCGGTCTAAAGCTAGCTTGTGGCACGCGATCTCAGGATCTAGCCCGGGCATTTCTGCGGCATTCCATGCGAAGAGGTCAGAGTTCTCCTTGAGGCATTCCACGAGTTTCTCTCTTGTTCCCTCGGGCAGTCCCTTGCCTATCTTCACTGTCCTTTCTGGATCGTCCCCGAGGGGAATGAGCTCGAACGCTCCATCGGGGATTGGTCGAACCGGGTGTTCGAGAGATCGTTCCTTGGTGGATTTCCCTTCTTCGGTTTCCTCTAGCCCAATGCGACAGTCGAGGTCGATGGCGTTAACTCCCCGGGGAGGGTCTTCGGTCCTGAGTTTTTTGTTGTTGCAGCTGCTCTTTGTGCTGACCACGGCCTGTCCTTTTACTGCCGCGTCGTAGCACCGCCGGGCAGCTTCGATGTCGCCGTGGATGGTGACCACGCGGCCCAATTTGGTGTAGTATTTCATCTTCAGGTGGACGGTGGATGGGACCGCGGTAAGTTCGGCCAGTGTTGGGCGTCCAAAGATGCAATTGTACAGGGACGGGCAGTCCATGACCAGGAATTGGATTTTGATTTCCCTGGCCGTTTCCTGCTCCCCGAAGGTGACGAGGAGCTCGACATATCCCCATGGCCTTGTTGTTGCTCCATTGAATCCTTGGAGGTCGGATCCGACGTAGGGGGCCAGGTTGGTCTTGTCTAACTTCAGAGTCTTGAAGAGGTGGACGTACATGATATCCACCGAGCTTCCCTGATCGACTAGGATGCGTCGGACGTCGAACTGGGCCATCTTTGCCCTGATCAATAGTGGGATGCCCGAGTTAGGGGATCCGCCCGGGAGTTCCTCCAGGAAGAAGGATATTGGGTTGGATTTCCCCCGGTATTTTGTCAACGTCGCCTTTTGCTCGGGGGCAGTCAGTAGGAGCTCGTCGAACTTGTGTTTGACTGAGAGGGCAGCGGCTTCACCGTTAATTCCCCCACCTGATATTACCAGTGCGGTTGGGAAGTCTTCCCATGGGCTGAGCGCAACGATTCTGCCTTCGGGCAATGGCTCAGGGAGGAAGAAATCTTCCGGGCGTGACACGCAGAGGGCCATTTGGTAAGGAGAGTTGTCGGGGGGTGTTTCTTCCCGGGGTCTCTTCTTTTCTGCCTCGTCATGTCTGGGGGTTTCGTTCTTCCTCGTATACTGTTTTAGGTGCCCCTCTTAGATTAAAATCTCTATTGCATCCTTCAGGTGGACGCAGTCTTCGGTCACATGCCCGTGGCTTCTGTGGAACCGGCAGTACTTAGATTTGTCGGTGTGAGGCTTTGGCGCAGATGGTTTTGGGAACCTGACTCTGCCCTGTTTAAATTTAGAGTTGATGCATTCTGCGAGGATGCGCTCTCGAGGAGCTGTCAGTAAGGTGTACTCGTTGTATCGGCCCGCGGGGCCTCTTCCTTCTCGGAGCCCGCGAGGTCTTTCTTCTCTTCGCTTGTCCCCGTTGTGACGGGGGATGTTCGAGTCCTCGCGTTTGGAATGTTCGGTATCCCCAGCATTACGTCCGTTGCGGGTGTTGTGTGCCACCTGTTTTTCCTCGTATCTAATGTAGGCCTGGGCCTTGTGCAGAAGTTCGTTCAGTGTGCGAGGAGGCTCGATCCCGACGGCTCTGCTCAGCTCACTGCCGGGCAAGAGCCCTCTTTCGAGGAGGTATTTCTTCATGTGTTCGGTGGTATCCACCTCGACAGCTTCTTGGTTGAATCGCTCGATGTATGAGCGCAGTGTTTCATTCTTCTTTTGCACTATGGCTTCGAGGGTCGCCTCAGTCTTGGGGTGGCGACGGGAAGCCGTGAAGTGCCTGGTGAACATGGACCTCATAACTCTCCAAGAGGTAATGGATTCGGGGGCCAAGCTTTTGTACCAAGCCATGGCCCCTTTCCTGAGGGTTGTTGAAAACAGTCGACATTTGAGATGACCGGTGATATCATTGCGGTAGTCGAGCATTGCGTTGACGTTGTCGACGTGGTCGTCGGGATCGGTGGTCCCGTCGTACACAGCTAGATTGGGCGGTTTCTCCATGCCTTTGGGGAGCGGGGCTTCCATTATTGCCCGAGACAGGGGGCAGTGCAAGTCTTCCTCGTCGCTCCTCAATGGAGATAATTCATTGTTGTCGGGGCTATGCCCGCGCCTTGGTGAAGTTCCTGCTCGACCATTGTCACGACGGGCGCGTGCCCTGCTGACGTGGGGTTCGGGAGAGCGACGCCCGCGCTTCTTAGTTGGCTCTGGAGGTTGTTGTGTCCTCCTCTCCTGCTGGGGTCGGACTTCTTGTCGCTCGGCCTCGAGGGCCATGATTCTTTCGTGCTGCTGATAGAGCATAGAACCTGCCTGATTGAGGGCATTTACCATGGCGATCATCGTGGCATCTCCTTCAACGGGGACGGGGATGGGATGAAATGTCTCTGCCCCTAGGTTTTGAGCGTGAGGGGCATCCCCGTTATTTTGGGGTTCTGGAGACGGGGTGGCTGGACGACCGTCTCGAGCGTCTGCTTCATGGGATTGCGGGTCGTCGTCCATAGTGTAGTCGACGAGGGGACGGCTGCGCTCGCTAGGTTGTTCTCCGGCCATGTTGGAAGGACATAAATAAATGAGCTTTGATCCTCTGTTGATGAAGATGGGGATAACTAGTTCCCACAGACGGCGCCACTGATCTTACCTGATCAGAAGGGCCTTCCAAGGATTGTAGACTGGGCCAAAGAGTGAGGTGAGTGAGAGGGGGGTGTACCTGCAAGGTGCTCCAATGCTTAAGTCAGAAGAGGTACAGAATAAGGTTATCAGAGAGTAAGTTAGAATACCTGACCCTTTGCCATTAAAGGGTATTTATACTGAGCCCCCAGTGCTGGGCCAAGGCTCCTAATGGGCTGGATTAGCTAGGCCCAAGGAGGAGCTGCCAGGGGACGCGTAAGAAGCGTGAAGACCTAGACCAAAGGTCTGCTCCCTGGTCCAACTGCCCCTATCCCTAAGGAGATAATACAGGGGAGTTGGGTGACGTGCCAGATGAGGTGGCAGACATGGGCCTGCCCGACGTGGCTTAGATGCCCGTGACATAGGTCGGTGACCTGTGGATGAAGATCATTGAGTGGGCAATGCATTCTTTGCCCGCCACACAGTCGAGCTGTTGAAGTGACGTCCCCCTGACGTGGGGAAAAGGCCTTTGCTCGATGCTTCCAAGTGCCCCGTCGTTTGGGCCTGGATCCGACGAGCAATGGGCCATGCCGTGCATAACGTCATGGCCCAGTCCAGAACAATTCTAAAACCAGTAGCTAACCCACACTAAGGCCTTCTGATATTCTAAGATTAAGCCTAATTAATCTATGTCCTAATGCACCATAAAATCCTAAACTAAACTAGGTGGATTTACAATGGAAAAGTTGAATAAGATCAAGGCACTAAAAATAACAAAAGTCCTGGAAAAAATATGAAATTAATTCCCTAGGATCTCTAACCTGAATATAATATTGTGTTAAAAAATCTCCTAAAATTCATAACCTAACTATGTCAAATGGTCACCTAAATCTACCTAAGATCTATTCACAATTTTGCACCAACAACACTACCAAAATAGTGGATAAAATGATCTAAAAAATAAAATAAAACTTATTCCAGGTTCTACTATTAGTCCTCTAACCATAGCAAAAAGAATGGACCAAAAATATTACAGGAAGTGGGAGAAATAAAATGTACAAAATTATGCGTTCATGTGAGAATTCAATAGAAAAACAATTAAATGGAAAATTGAAATAAAATTGAAAAATGACTAAAATCATAAAGTAAAAACTCAACAAACTTCTAAAATGAGTTAGAAAGCTACTATAATTTGTGTAGAATTTTATTATGCTTTGTGATATTTTTTACGGATTAAAATTGAAAATATGCTAAAACAGAAAAAACAAGAAAGCAATTAAAGGAGGGGGTGAGAACATAGCAACGCTTAGTTAAAAAGCCAAATGGGCCTAGGAAATTGGGGTGCGAATAGCAACACCCAAAGCCCATCAGTGCAGGGTTCATGAAGGTGTATAGTATGATCTTTCAGTCAACATTTTGACTTGATCCCGGACCATCTGACCAGGTCTTCCCATGGGTAATCTCATCAAACGGATCTTAGATGCATGGGCATGGTTGTTATGATGTGCTACCGTGCACATGATTGACTGCCGAACTAGCCTACCGGACGGTGACAAGTGTCACCGCCGGTGTGGTGGGAATCACAAAAAATCCTTATTCTTATCTCTTGGAAATCTTAAAAGGTGGATTAAATTAATCTTTATTGCTTTTATTATGCTCTTAATATTCCATTATACTCTTAATCTTTTCATTAAACTTAATCTAATAAACGAATTTATAAAATAAAAAGAAAACAAAAGGCTGAACAAAATTACATTACCAAAACCCTAGGTCTTCTTCTCTCCCCATTCGCCGTCGTTGTCCCTTTCAACACCGTCTCCCTCTTCTTCTTCTCCATGCGCCGTTGCGACTTATTCCTCTTCTTCTCGTCATCATCACCGACGAACAACGATTGTGGCTCTTCTTCTCCAATGAGCTGCTGCGACTCTTCTTCCGTCTTCATCACTGTCGAAAAAACGATGTAGATTCCTCCGTCGTCGAACGCCATTGCTTAACGATGTGCATCGTCTATGTGAGATTTCTCTCGATTCTTCATCCTCAACAATGAACCATGAAAGATTTCGAACACGGATGTGACGTAGTGAAATCACCAATTCCGATTCAGGTATGAGTCGTTGTTCTTGTTCTCAGTCCGATTTCCTAACTTCGTCTTCTACTCTGTGACTTTTGTTTTATTTTGATTTGGTTCGTTGGTGTCGCGAATCATGAACTAATGAGGAATTAAAGAGGCTTGTTGACGAACTGAATCTGAGCTTTTGTAGTTGAATCGATGTTCAATGATGTATTGTAGAGGAAGATTGGAGTATGGTGATGAATTTTGATGAAGATGTGTGATGCGGTTTTGGATGCGGTTTTGTCGATCGATTTCACAATGTTTTTGTGATTCTCGATCTGAGTTTTTGCTGGGTTGATAATTAAACCTGATGTTGTGTTTTTTTTTATGCAGGTGGCTATTGACTTGATATGGTGATTGACGATTGTTTGAGGTTTGTTGCCGAAAATTGATGAAGTCTTGATGAGACAAGCACAGTGATCATCTTCGTTGTGATTACACCTCAAAGACGAAGGTGCCGACACAGATCTTTGGGTACGATTTCTTAATCACTTTTCTTCTAATCTATTATGCTATCGATTTTGCATCTTCTTCTCCTTTTGCGTGATCAAATTGTTGTGGAGTAATTTCTGAATTCTTGATGTATTTGCCAATGGTTGTTAATGATTCTTGCAGGTGTTGATGGTCGATGTAGAGGATTGTTGATGCAGGTGAAGAATCCAGAAAAAGAAGATGGTGAAGCTGTAAGAAGAAGAAGCCAAATTGAGATGATGTTGAAGAATCCAAAAAAAAGAAGAAACTTGAAGATTGTGAAGAATCCAAAAAAAGCCAAATTGAGATGATGTTGAAGAATCCAGAAAAAGCAGAAACTTGAAGATGGTGAAGAATCCAGAAAAAGCATAAACTTGAAGATGGTGAAGAATCCACTTTATATGAGATGAAAACACAACTTTGTATGAGATATATGGTGAGGGTGATTCTAGAATTTCAATTGAATTTGGTTAGAGTTAGTTGGAGGTTGGTTAGAAATCGGTTAGAGATTTGTAACTGATTTCAATTTTGTAACTTTCCTGAGTTTTTTGAGTGAATTTTCTGTTCTCATTTTTGTATCCCATTTTCTAGTGTGAAAAACTTTTTTTGTATATTTGTTCTTTTTGTTATTGTTTTATCATCACTTTTGCAACTGATTTTTCGTCGATTGTGGAATTCTGATAGTGATAGTGTAACACGGTGGGAGAACTGACTTTAAGTTTTGTTGCGGATAGCAAGAGTCGCCACCGACTTTTATTTTATCCATAAGGAAAGGTTATAAAAGAACAGGAAAGACCTTAAGAGAATATTTTGGGTCCGGGGGGTAGGTTATGAAAAGGGAAGGTATTAGCATCCTTTTCATCCATGGTTATCCATGGGCTCTTAGGTACTTAAGCTCACTTTAAATGGTTTTTGAAAGTGTAGTGTGTGAATAGAAAATTTTCAGAATAGTTTAATAATAATCCATGTACGGATGTGTAAAAAACTTGTTTGAAAATTTGTTGGAAATTTGTTTAAGTGTGAAAAAGTTTTGAAGTGAGCAAGTACATAGGAGTAACCTACCCTAATGTTTAAGGTCTTTCTTATTCTTTATCCTTTCCTCAAGCTCGTATGAATCTCTGACGGTAACCCTGAAGATCGTTGTCGTAATCAAACACAATGCCCTGAATCAACATGTCATGTGGACCATCGCTCCGGGCGTAACCAAACTGTCGTAAAGCCAGAGAGGGGTTGTAGGTGATGCCTCCTCTTATGCCTAGAAGTGGCACATTAGGAAACTCCCCACAACGGTCAATGATGGTGACATTCTCCATAGATCTGGAGCACCAATGGATGTCTGAGTGAGAAAGTGACATGATCCTCTTGGACCATCTGAACCCTTGCTCATTCTTCATTACTGAGCGAGGAAGGTGAGAAATAAACCACCTAGAAAGCAAAGGTATGCAGCACATCAAAGTTCCTCTTGCCTTTGTAGTACGAGTGTGAAGAGAATGCAGGATGTCTCCAAATAATGTAGGCACTGGATTGTGACTCAGGAAAATGTTGATGGCATGAACATCTATGAACTGATCTGGATTGGGGAACAATACTAAGCCATATATCAGCAAGGCTAAGATCTCCTCAAAAGCATCATAGCTCATGGCCTTCAAGAACATTTGAGCTTTATCCATTAATACCTTGGCAAGAATACCCTTGACTCCGCTTCTCGTCTCTAGAACAATATCAGATTTCTTCAGATGTAGAGCTGCAGCAATAACCTCTGGTTTAAGCTCCTTCTCCAAGCCTGTGAAGGGTCTTTGATCAAGAACAGGTATGCCCAGAAGTTTAGAGAACTCCTCCATGGTTGGAACCAGCTGGTAGTCGGGGAATGTAAAGCAATGGTGCCTAGGGTCAAAGAACTGAAACAGGACACTCATCATGTCTTCACTGAACCCTGAAGTAACTAGACCCAGTAAGTGACCATGTCTCTTGATGAACTGGGAATGATCAGACACTTGAGAAACCAACTCTTTAAGCTTGGGAGGTATCCCTACAAAGTTGATCCTGATGGTGTTTCTACGAGCAGAAGCCATGACCTGCAACAAAGAACAAAGATAAATCCCTTGGTCCTTGAAATGGTTAGGGAAAATGGTATGCTTATGATGCATGATGATGTCATGATGTTATGCTCAATCACAAACATGTGGCACACACAAACAAGTCACACCATAGCCCTAGGTTTAAAGGCTTGCATGAGGTTTAAGGTAAGTACCCTCCCCTGAAGTTAGATGGTTCATCCTGTCCTACAAAAGTAACCAGGTTCTAAGGGATCTCAATATCATTGATCCTTCACAAGGGTGGTTGTTCAGAAGGCAACTTACTTGCCAACCAAAACCCTCCAAGTTTAAGATCTCAATGAGCGTAGCATCGAGTGTCAACCAACTTCAGTCTGCACCAAAGCCGGTTACCTCACTACTTTCTAAAGGCCAAGATGAGTTAACTAGGGTTCTAAAAGTTAGTTAATGCATTGACAACATATGGCAGCCTCAATATTATCCTCAACTTGACTTAAGGAATATAAGCACCAACCAAGAAGTCGCACTAACTATGGCCACCAGATCAACCGTATCGATATACGTCGTACAGTTTCCTTGGTCTATTGCCATTTACCTAAGGTACACTAGATCCGGGTTAGGACCTTTCACACATAAGAGCACCCCAACAAGTAATATAAATCAAACAAGGCAAGCAATTCAAAGTGATCTTAATTCCTAAGGGTACCCCTCTTAAAATAGATCCCCAGCAGAGTCGCCAGTTCTGTAACACGGTGGGAGAACTGACTTTAAGTTTTGTTGCGGATAGCAAGAGTCGCCACCGACTTTTATTTTATCCATAAGGAAAGGTTATAAAAGAACAGGAAAGACCTTAAGAGAATATTTTGGGTCCGGGGGGTAGGTTATGAAAAGGGAAGGTATTAGCATCCTTTTCATCCATGGTTATCCATGGGCTCTTAGGTACTTAAGCTCACTTTAAATGGTTTTTGAAAGTGTAGTGTGTGAATAGAAAATTTTCAGAATAGTTTAATAATAATCCATGTACGGATGTGTAAAAAACTTGTTTGAAAATTTGTTGGAAATTTGTTTAAGTGTGAAAAAGTTTTGAAGTGAGCAAGTACATAGGAGTAACCTACCCTAATGTTTAAGGTCTTTCTTATTCTTTATCCTTTCCTTGGTAAGACTATCCCTACTATTAAGGAGTATGTAGTCCTTACTTTGGATGTTAAGGGACATGTGAGGGACATTCTGATTTTTTTGAAGGCCATTGTGGGGTGTAATAAGCACATATGAGGGACTATCATCATTTTTCGAAAGGGACTCGATCCGTAAAGGCAACCATGAGGGACTTGATGATTTATCATTTGAAGGGACTTGCTTTATACACCCCACTTGACCATTATTCGTAGGCAACTTGAGGGATAACCTTAGAAAGTGAGACGGCGATTAAAATCGACTTACGTGTGTGTGAGTGTTTATTTTAATTATCTTATATTAACATGATCTAAATTCATTTTAAATAACATACATATTAGCACTCCCTAATTACTAACCATAGCAATAATAATTACAAAACTTACATCCGGGAAACAATTACAAAATTATAATGAAAATGATAAGCAAAATAATTAAATAAAACATAAATAAGCAATAAATAAAAAATAAATGATAAGGGTTAGTGATGATAATAATAATAATAAAGAAAAAGAGTTAGTAATAAAAATAAGAAAAAATTAGGAAATAGTAAAAATTATAAAGTTAGTGAAATAATAAGCATAAAAATAATAATTAATAATAATATAAAACAAAGCAAAATAAATAATATGGTTAGTAGTAATAAACAAAATTAATTAAGATATTATAAGAAATTAACCATTTTTAATATGAACAATTATATTAAAAAAACAAATATGAATAAACAATTATTTTAATTTACAAATTATTAGATTATCTTTAAAGGTATTATAGCAACAAAACTTAATTATTATAAATTTAATTATTTCTAAACAAAAGTTACAAAAAGTATTTACTTAATATATAAAGAGAAAAATAAATTATATATTTACAAAAAAACTTTAATTTTTAATAATATGAAATATATTTATATTTGATATGAGAAAAATAATTTATAATTATATTTACAATATGAGAATAAATAAATTTACATTATAATTATATTAACAATTAGGGAATAAAATTATTTAGAAAAATAGGATTTAGGTTTTATTTTTGAAAATAATTTTAGGGTTGAAAAATTAGGGTTTTATAATTAGGGTTTGTTAGAAACATATTTAAGAATTTTTAATATAAGATTAACATACACATATTATAATTTAATTACATGAATAACAATAAAAATTCAAATTGAGAAAAACAAGAGTTTAGAATTTTAGAAAATATAATTGGTGTTTTTTTTTTAGGCATTTTAAATATATATATATACATTTGTTATTTAGAAATTTGTTTGAATTTATTTATGAAAATAATATAGGGAATAATATAAGAAAATTATAACTAAAAAATAAAAAAGAATGAAAATTAAGCAAAATCAGGACCTGGGATTTGAACCCAGGTCCTTTACCTGGATGGTGAGGAGAACAACCACTAGGCCACGCTGCATGTGCTGCAAGTAGAAGGAGCTTCATTCTCTTTTATGCCTTAAACCAATGAACCAGCGAAAATAGTGAGAAAAATAAAAGGCCTGGGGTGGGATTTGATCCCAGGACCTTATGAATACCAGCATGCGCGCGCTACCACCCGGCTGGAAGAGCCCATCTGGCTACTGAATGGCAAGAACATTTAATATATTCAACCTCCTTTTACCCTGAAAAATAAAACAAAACAAATGCGCTTGGCCAGGAATCGAACCAAGCACCTTTCAACATACGCAGACAGAGCTTACCACCAGGACACACGCATGTGTGTGTTAACGAAACAACAAAACAACATAAAATATATTAATAAAATTTGAATTCCTGAGCGCGGCAAACTTCATCTTCTTCATTCGAATTTGCTGCGAATTTTCTTTTGACTTTTCCTGCGATTCTTCCTGCAAGTTCATAAACCCGAAACCTAGGTTTTTCAATCATCAAACAAATCATAACATTAATACAAATTTGAAGCCCAGATTAATTAAGTGAAGCTTATAGGTCACGGCCATGGTTTTATAATTCCTTGAGGTGCCCTAAACACTAAGGTCCCGAAATTGGTTTTCAAACCCTAACCATGGTGAATTCTGGTACAGTCCATAGAAATCAAATTAAATCATCCATAAAGCTTCTAAACACCATAACAAACACAAATCCAAGGTTAGTTTTCATTATCAATGCATAAACAATTCAAATCGAAAAAAATTTAAACATGAACTATATGCTTTCGGATTCTTCATATATGCATGAATTGGATGTATTTGAGGATTGCTTTCGACTCAATGATGACCAAGGAAGCTAACCATGTCCTCGTTTTACCTTGTAGAGCCTTGGAATAGAGAATCCGAATTGCACTTTTTTGCTTGAATTTGTGAACTATGAACTCACCTTTGGCTGCTGGAAATTCGTAGCCTTGTGTTTGGTTTATGTTTAGTATATATATGTGAATCATTCTAGGTCAAAACATTGATTAGTCATGTGGAAACTTTGATCTAAAAAGATTGAAATTGATCAAGTGTTAAAAGTCAAATATTTGTGTATTATGACTTGCTATCTTTGAATCAATCACATTATTTCCTTCTCTTTAAACCTCAATCATCCATTAAGAATTTCTAGAACCTCAATCTTCACCCAAAAATAGATTTTCATATTTTATATTTATTTAAAATGATTTTTATGAATTAAATCAATAATAAATAAATATAAAATAATAAAAATGCTGAATTTTGGTCAATTGGGTCGTGCACAATGTTATGAGATGGATTGGGTCACAATTTAGCAAGCCCATTTGGAAAGAATTACTTCTAAGCCTCCATTTTCAACATAAACCATCACAAAATTTCCCAACTTTGCAAGGGCACATCTCCCTCAATTTTAAAGGTATGAGGGTGTTCTTGGACTTTTTGGAAAGCCTGAAGAGTCCTCTAAACAACCCCATTGGTTTCAGGTCCATATCATTTACCAATCTCAAGTTATGCCCTTTTGAAGCTGTTGACTTTTTGTTGACTTTTGAAATGACCTATAATGTCTTAGATCATATCTTTCAAATGAAGCATTTTTGGGCTTAACCTTCAACATCAAAGTTGTAGAGAATTCAATTTCCTTCAAAATGAGCTTTGGATGGAGACTTGGTGATGAAGCATGTGAAAGTTATGGCTGGTCAAAGTTCAGTTGACTTTTACTGAGGAAACCCTAATTTAGAAACTCCTGATTATTGATGATCTGGAATCTCCTTGATGAATCATGATCAACCCTTGATCAAATGATGAATTTTACTTCACATACTTGGTGTTGGCAAAAAATCATGAAGTTTGACTTTGGTTTGACCACAGTTGACCTCAGTTTGACTTTTTAACTACATTGACTGATTTTGACTTATCTGATCATCTGACTGAGCAAACTTTTGAGAAAAGTATTGAAACTTGACATGGGGGTTCTTACACACATATAAGATGTTATGAGACTCACTTGAGGTATTGGAAGTCCATTTAGCCTGATTAAAGTTAAAACCCTAGTTTTGGATGCACTGCTTAGGAGGTGCATTGTCTGAGGGAATTGTCAACTTCTTTGACCAATTGTGAACTTTGTGAACCTTGTGAACCATCATAGGATGTCTTGTGATCCTCATGGGAGGTATTGTGAAGCTTGTGAACCTTGTGAACCTCATGAAGTGGCTTTGTAGACCTCATGATCCTCAGGGAAGCTTTGTAATCATTGTGTAACTTGTGAACCTTGTGAACCTTCAAGAAGTAACTTGTGGACTTCATGAACCTCAAGAAAGGTCTTGTAAATGTAGAGAAACTTGTGAACCTTGTGAACCTCATGAAGTGGCTTTGTAGACCTCATGAACCTCATGAAAGGTATTGAAAGCATTGTGGAACTTGTGAACCTTGTGAACCTTCAAGAAGCAACTTATGGACTTCATGAACCTCATGAAAGGTTATGGAAATGTTGAGAAACTTGTGAACCTTGTGAACCTTCAAGAAGCACAAAGTCTTGTATTGTGAGGGCAAATTTTGGGGTGCAACAGATAGGAACATGGAAGAGAGTTGAGGCATATTTAGAATTTCCAGAATTTTGTTTTAATTTCTGAATTTTGTATGTACACCTTTGTAAATCTATCTAAAATTGTGAACAAGAGCCTTCTTGATTCGGTGCTAATAATAATCTTAGAATTGCTAAAAACTCTTAACCAAAGACCACTTGATTGTATCTTGGACCTCAAAATGAACATAACCGTGATCAAGACTTGGAACAACTATAATCACATAATTTGAGTTCTTTTAGCATCCATCAACCAATTAACCATGTGAATGAGGATAGCTCTTCTCGAAGTAATATGTTAGAATTTTCTTAAGATCAACCAAGTATTTTTGTCTTGCACTTTTACATGCAACAATCCCTTCTAAATCCCCAAAGATAACAACTCCCAAGCACCACTCAACTTATCAATTTAATCAATCATACGACTTGGATTTGAGTGTGTGTTTGATTATGAATTGCTTAAACCATGATCCTCCTTGAAACTTTTCTTGTATATGCCCAAAACTCCTTCATTAATCTTGAAACCGAATCAATTTGGACTGAAGACAAAAATTCAAATCTTAATTCTCAGATTGTGAATCCATCTCTCTTTAGCCTTCACATACTTGGGATAACATATCATAAACAAAACAATACCCAAAACTTTCCATGGCTTAAATTGTCATAAACCATAACCAAGGACCAACGATCAATTATAGACTAATCATCAAACACTCCACCGATTGACATGAGAACAAATAAGGTAAGGCACACTCGGGGTATGATGCGGATGAAATAAACGTCTTCCACTTACTGAGGCTTGAAAGGTAACCTTGATCCCACAGTCACAATACAAAATGACACGCCTGACCTAATGGAGAATGCAGACGATGTGAAGTATAATCCAGTTAATGGTAATAAATTAGAGGGCAAATTTTGGGGTGTTACAGCGTGGAGTTCGATCAGCAACACAAGATACATATGAGGTGCTGACAGACGTTCCTATAGTTGATCATGTCGATGATGAGGTGATTCAGATAGTGGTCGAATCGGTAGTTGCTCAGGTAGTTAAGTTGATGGTTGTTCGGGAGGTTGTCGAGGAGGTTGTTAGAGAGGTTGTTGAAGAGGTACGTCCAGATGTTGATGTTGGTGAATCAGGCCCATCAATTACTATTGAGACAGAGGTCGCGGTTCCTTCGACCAAACCATTTGTACACACTAATGGAGGATTCTCAAAAGGACCCATTGACCAATTTGTGCTTACAGAGTATGGTGAGCATGTGGCCCTACGATTATGACAGTGAGAGGTATATATCTTTTACATTAAATTTTAAAAAATAAAATTATATATGCCTAGTCTGTTTGATTATGAACTAATTTGTTTATATTTTGTTGTCACAAGAGCGGCCCACACTGAAGATCACATCTCACGGATTGAAGATGAAAGGCTTCTCGAAAATTATGATGCTTGAGCAGGTCAGGAAGATTATTCAGGACTTCGAGTTGTATGATTTCACCCATTGATCACTCGCCATGTTAGACGCCCCGTTTCTTAATGCCTTTGTTGAGAGGTGACACAATGAGACATCATCATTTCATCTTCCGTTCAGGGAGATGACTGTTGTAACACCCAAAATACTCCCCACTAGTTTTCAATATAAAATCAGAGTAATTAAATATATAAAAAAAATTGAGTGTTACATACTCATCCAAAACACAGCTTAACTGACACATTTTACAAAATAAACTTGTCGCGGTAATTTCAAAAGAAAACATAAAATAGATAGTTAAGTAGCAACATGCTTCTCTTAAATAAATAAACAACGGAAAAACAATCGTCGTCCCGACACCCCAAAGTACATATCAGAGTCGACTCCTCTAACGTGAAGTACATTGACTTCACCGACCATGCTCTTAACTATTCCTGATCACCTGCACGTTACTAACATAGGGGTAACATTCAAACAAAAAATATGAGATACTTACACCAACAAAAGGAAAAGATAATACAAAAAAAAATTATCGCCAAGTAATTCACTACTTTTCATCAATCAACAACTAAACAAACACACTGAAATACATAATAATATTATGCACACAGACAACAACATATGAAAATGAGACTCCGCCGGACTCAATGCATTCAGTACCATTTATCAATCCATGTTTCATGATCCAGTTTCCGTCGAAACTCTCGACCCCTATTTCATGGTCCAAATGATCCTTATTTCATGATTCACCCTCGACCCCTGTTTCATGGTCACGTACGATCCCTATTTCATGACCGCACCAACAACTTAATGATTCCCTTTGGAATTCGGATGGATATACCCTACCTTGCTACACCATCCCCAACTATGAACATGCCATGCACCATCTACGACAACACCTAACAACATCAACAACATGCATCATCAACTACAACAACATTTAACAACATCGGCGACAACACATAATAACATCAACAACATGCATCAACAACTACAACAACATATAACATCATCAACTTCATGTAACAACAACAACGCATAGCAACATCAACAACATGTATACATACTAACTCGTGTTTCTACTACGTTATGTTCATTATCCTTCTAAACAAGCTCATAACACCTCCATACAGGCATTTAACATCACTACATCAATCCTCATTCATTGACATATTAATTAAAGGATTTTAGAGAATTTTTCAGAATAAAATAGTTTATTTTTTTCACTCCAGGTCTCACTAAGCGACTTCAAACTCGCTAAGCGAGTAACTTTCTGCCAGGAAGGGTCAAAAATTCTTAAACGCTCGCTAAGCGAGAACTGCGATTTCTGCAGTTTTCCTTTGTGAACCAACCCGACCATGCTACGATCCCCACACTCCAAAACCCTCCTTAAGACCAAAAAACTCAGAATTTTCACCATTCTTCATACAATTGATCACCTAACTCAAACAATTATCACAATTTCAACAAATCCTATTTGTTCTAACATGCTTTTCATCAAAAAATCCTCCAACCTAATGGATTCCTACTCAACAAACATATGCCTACTATTCATATTATAATACCATTAGGAGATGAAAGAAATCTCATTCTTACCTTAATTTGACAGACGATTTCCTTCTCCTAGTCGGAATTTTCCTCTTCAAGCTCTTGCCCTCTCCTTCTTTTTCCTTTGTTCACACTTCTCACGCACGATCAATTTTCACGAACTGATTTCCCTTTTCCATAAATTATGAACATAACCCTTAGACCCCAACTAAGGATTTCATATCTTGCCCTCACTATTCTCTTGTCCAAGTACCATCTTACCATTTCTCTTCATATTCCAATATTTATATTTATTCAATATAATATCATTTATCTAAATTCATATAATATAAAGAATACCATTCTTCCTTCCACATATTACCAACTTCACACCACACAGAATACACAACAATTCCAATAATTTAAATTAAATAAGTAATTGGGGCGTTACAATTGTCACTCTGGATGATGTTGTCGCGTTATTCTATCTCCATATCGGCGACAGATTCTGGACAACTCTGATTCTTAGTGTAACACTCTTTCTACCCCAACACAAATATAAAACAAATTAATTAATTAATTATCAGAGTTCCCTCGTGAAAGGGCATCACATTTCTCATAACTGAAACACCTCAAACCACTCATATTAGTCATGTCCCGTAACACGGGTTATAAAATCACAAACAATTCAAACTTTTTTCAACGATTACGCAGCAGAAAAACAAAACATCATCTTTTATCTTTAATTAAAAGAAAACTTCATAATTTGATTCAAAAACATCATTTAAATCTCCACAAAATCAAAGAACAACATCATAATTCAAGAAAACAAAATAAACTCAAACGGAAAGCCATCCCGATGTTACTGGACACAGAGCTGGAATCCACTTCTAACTACAATGAAAAACTCACTAACTCCGAGCTAAACACACACCGAGCTAACCTTGAGTATCTACAGGATGGCATAATAGACCATCATAAAAGGCAGGCAGGGTGAGTAAATTCACATTTGATAAAGTAATATAAAAATGAGAATTTATAATCATGGATTCACAAAACATAATCAAATCATCATACGACTCATTCATTCGCAACATCAAATACATCACATGTTCACAACCTCAATTACATCGCATCATTACACAACTCAATACAATTCATGGTATGTCAGTTAGAATGAAAATGCAAACTCTTAATATGCATATGGTACCGAAACATACTCATGGATGGACATTGGGCCATCAACCCTCCATAAGGGAGCACATCATATCACTTCAATCCGCACAATAGTATTGAAGCTACCACTGGACCAAAGTCCCCTCATAAATCATGCCATGAATACAAGACGCAATATACACACATCATCATCAAATCATCATAAGTATTGCATCTACATTCATCATTAATCATCATCTCACATACTCATTTAACATCTTACTCTTCATCATGTAATCATACTTCATAAACTCATAAAAACAATTCAAGTCATCATACATCATTTTATCACCAAATCCTACTCAAATAGGCTCTAAACACATCATACGACATCAATAAAACCTCATAACATCTTAAAATAACCAAACACATCAATGATCTAATTTGTCTGAATTAAATAATTTTTCAAAACATGTCAGGTCTCGCTAAGCGAGCTGACCCCCTTGCTAAGCGTCCAACTCTATGTATTCAGAGGTTCAAAAGTTCCATTTGCTCGCTAAGAGAGCTTCGCGATTTTTGCAATTTTCCTGCGATTTCAAAACCGCTCCTCTACGACAAAACCCTCTAAAAACCAATAATCAACAGCAATAACCCAGAAAAATCATCACCACAACCCTCATTCATCATGGTATCATCACATACATCAAATAACATCATTATTTACTATCAATTTCATCATACAACACAATCATCAACAAAATCCCATAACCCTAAGGCTCTCCCTCAAAACCCCAATTCTTATCTCTACATTACAATACCAAATAGAAATTACTCCCCATACCTTAGGTTTCGTAATTTTTTCGATAACTTCTTGCAAAAACTTCAAGATTTCCACTTTAGTTCTCCTTCCTCAAAGCTCTTCTTCCTTTGTCTCCAAAAGTGTGATCGTTCCAAATGATCGTACAAAACCCAACTACACTCTCTTAGTCACTCTTGTCCCGGACCTCTTTAGTCTTTTCCCATCTTACCCTCACTAATCCTTTACCAAAAAACCTCAATACCTTTACTCTCTAATTCTCCTTATTTAATTTATTTAATCTCAATTAATTATATAAACCCATTATACATAATATCCTAATATTATTAAAATATTAAGTCACACTCAAAACTCCACAAAACAATAAAATCATCAACAAATTCATCAAAATTCACAAGAAACACATCAATTAAATCAAATCTACTTTGGGGTGTTACAACTCTCCCCCACTTAAGAATTTCTGTCCTCGAAAATGTACCTAAAGCAAACAACATCGGATATGATTCCTTCATCTGATCTTCTCGTTCCCAAGTCCAACTATCACCAACTGGTCCACCCTACAATACCTTAACCAATGCAATCTCCTTACCTCTAAATCACTTCATCTCTCTACCATCTATTCGTATAGGCGAAACTTCCACAGTTAAATTATCTCTTACTCAAACATCATCCATCTAAATCACATGCGACGAATCTGCACTATACTTCCTTAGTTGTGACACATGAAACACATCATGCAAATTCGCAAGTGACGGTGGTAATGCAATTTGATATGCCACCTCTCCAACTCTTTGTGAAATCTGATACGGTCCAATGAAACACGGAGTAAAATTTCTCGACTTCAAAGCTCGTCCGACACCAGTCACCGGAGTAACCCTCAAGAACACATGATCTCCCTCTTGAAATTCAAGAGCTTTCCTCCTCTTATAATGATAACTCTTCTGAAGACTTTATGAAGTCTTCATTCTCTCTTGAATCATCTTAATCTTTTCAGTCGTCTCTTGCACAATCTCAGATCCGAGCACAACACTCTCGCCTGATTCATACCAACACAATAGAGTTTTACACCACCTCTCATACAATGCTTCATACGGAGCCATACCAATGCTCACATGAAAACTATTGTTATAAGTAAACTCAACCAATGGCAAATGACTATCCTACACACCTTTATGATCCAACATATAAGCCCTCAGCAAGTCCTCTAAAGATTGGATAGTCTGTTCTGTCTGACCGTCCGTTTGTAGATGATAAGTAGAACTCATCCTCAACTTAGTTCCCAAAGCATCTTGTAAACTCTTCCAAAATCTCGATGTAAACCGAGGATCTCTATCCGACACGATACTCGAAGGTATCCTATGTAACTTCAAAATCTCATCAATATACATCTCTGCTAGCTTCGACATGGAATGATTAATCTTCATCGGTAAGAAATGTGTCGACTTAGTTAATTGATCAACAATCACCCAAATGGAATCATTTCCCTTCACCGTCTTCGGCAAACCTGTCACAAAATCCATAGAAATGCTATCTTATTTCCATTCTGGAATACTCAATGGTTGCATCATACCTACATGCTTTTGATGTTCAGCCTTCGATTTCTGGAAAACCAAACAAGCATACACAAACTTCGCAACATCTTTCTTCATACCCGACCACTAAAACAACTTATGCAAGTCATAATACATCTTAGTAGCGCCAGGATGAATACTCAATCTACTTCGATGTCCTTCTTCTAGAATACTTTTCTTCAACTCTAGAACATCATGAACACACACACGATCTCGAAACCTCATCATACCATTTTCATCAATTCAGAACTATCCTCTATTACCTTGGTTAATCAAAGTCATTTGATCCACCAACTTCAAATCTGATTGTTGTCCTAAATGGATCTCTTCTACAATATCATTCGTCAATTTCAGCATACCCAGCTTCACACTCTCAGATGTAGTCTCACACGACAAACTTATATCCCTAAATTGCTCAATCGTCTCAAGTTCTTTCACCATCATCATTGACATATGCAAAGTTTTTCTACTCAAAACATCTGCAACTACATTAGTGTTACTAAGGTGGTAACTCAAATAAAAATCAAAATATTTCAACATCTATAACCATCTTCTCTACCTCATGTTTAGTTATTTTTTATCAAACAAGTATTTCAGACTCTTATGATCGCTGAACACCTCAAATATCGATCCAAGAAGATAGTGTCTCCAAATCTTTAACACAAAAACCATGGCTACCAACTTTAATTCATGGGTAGTATAATTCCTCTACTGAACACACAATTGTCTAGAAGCATAGGCAGCCACTTGACCATTTTGCATCAACACACCACCAAGACCCATCTTCGAAGTATCACAGTATACCACAAATGATTCATTTGGATTAGGCAAAATCAAAATTGAGTAGTCGTTAACCTCTTTTTTAATTCAACAAAATTCTCCTCGCATGCAACATCCCACACATAAGCCTGGCCCTTTCAAGTCAACTGAGTCAGAGGCAACGCCAACTTAGAAAAACTCACTATAAACTTTCGGTAATAACCGACCAAACCAATAAAACTTTTGACCTCAGTAGCAGACTTCGGAGTGTCCCACTTTAACACAACATCAATCTTCGAAGGATCCATTGAAATTCCACCACTAGAAATCACGTGGCCAAGGAAACTCATTTCCTTCAACCAGAACTCACACTTCGACAACTTAGCATAAAACTTCTTCTCTCTCAACACTTGTAATACAATCTTCAGGTGTCATTCATGTTCTTCTTCTGACTTTGAATAAATTAGGATATCATCAATAAAAACTACCACAAACTTATCCAAATACTCATGAAATGTTCGATTCATATACTCCATGAATACACCAGGTGCATTGGAGACACCAAAAGGCATCACAATATATTCATAATGACCATACCTCGTTCTGAAAGTTGTCTTCAGAATAACCTTAAATCGGATCTGATGATAGCCCGAACGCAAATCAATCTTACTAAAAATGCAAGCTCCCACTAATTGATCCATCAAATCATCAATCCTCAAAAGTGAGTATTTATGCTTAATAGTCACTTTATTCAATTTTTGATAATCGACACACAACCTCATACTACCATCCTTTTTCTTAACCAACAAAACTGGAGCACCCCATGGAGAAACACTTGGACGAACAAATTTCTTCTCAAGAAGTTCTTCAAGTTGTTTCTTTAACTCACTCAATTCTGAAGCTGACATTCGATATGGAGCCATCGACACTGGACTAGTGTCGGGTACCAAATCCACAATAAACTCTACTTCACGCTCTGGAGGCAAATCACTAATGTCATTCGGAAACACATCAAGAAATTCTCTGACAACAAGTAACTCAACATTCACCTGTTCGCAGTCAACTTGTAACGCCGCAAACAAAGCCAACATTTGGGCTTCATCCTATAGCAGTTCATCCACTTGCTTTGCGGATAAAAATATCATCTCCCTACAATCACCAAACTCTGGAAACTCCACCGTCTTTGCATAACAATTGATATGCACACAGTTAAACTCCAGCTAGTTCATACCGAGCACAACATCCATATGGCGTAAAGGTAAACACACCAAATCCATCAAGAAATCCTTACCATAAATGGTCAAAGGACATTTCAAACACACACGGTTAGTCGTAACTGAACCGTCAGTAGGCATCTCAATCATTATATTACCATCCATAACAGTCAAAGGTAAATTCAACCTGGTCGCACACTCAAGCGAAATAAATGAATGAGTAGTACCAGTATCAATTATAGCAATCAAATTGATGTACCCCAAAATTTTCCCTCGCATATTCAAGATAATGTGTCTCAAAAGGTCTCCTGATAGTCACAAGATTCACAATTACTCAAAAGGGATTTTAGGTTTCATCAGACAAAGCATCATTCCTAAGCAATGAATCTTAAAATTAGGATTTTGATTTTCCCAAGGTAAATTAGACTTCTAAAGCCTCAAGTGGAATTCATGACATACCACATACTTTAAATAATCCTCATATCAAGTTTCAAGACTTTCCCTACAAGTTTGGTCATTCAGATGCTCAGATAGTCAAAAATCAGTTAACTTGGTCAAAAAGTCAACTGAGGTCAACACAAAGTCAAACTTCAAGATTTTTGGTCAACATCAATATTATGAGGTGAAATTCATTATTTTAACAGGGGTTGATCACGATTCATCAAGGAAACCTCAGAATCATCAAGAATCGGGAGTTACTAAATTAGGGTTTTTTCAAGAAAAGTCAATTGTACTTTGACCAGCCATAACTTTCACATGCTTCATCAGAAATTTCCCATTCAAAGCTCATTTTGAAGTAAGTTCAATTCCTTACAACTTTGTGTCTCACAAGCCAAGTCCAAAAATGCTTCATTTGAGAGGTATGAGTCAAGACATTATAGGTCCTTTAAAAAGTCAACAAAAAGTCAACTTTTTCAAAAGCTCGTAACTTGAACATGGAGGATCAAATGGACATGGGACCAAAAGGAGTAGTTATAGGATACTCTAAGCTTTCTAAAAAGTCCTAGAACACATACATGGGATAAAAATTGAGAGAGTTATGCATTGTTGAAGTTGGGCAATTTTGAGGAGGTGTATGAAGCAAAAATGGCCAAAACTCAAGTTTCTTCCAAATGGGCCCATATTTTTCCAATCCAAACTCAATTATAAGATCATGCACGACCCATAAATCAAAATATATGATTTTTTTATATTTATTTTATATTATATTGGATTTATTTCATTTAAATTCAATTTTAATTAAGATAAATATTGAAAAATCAAATATTTGATCCTAGGTCTATTTTGAGATCAAATATTTGATGTTTATGATGATTGTAAGTGTCCAAATTCGTGGAAGACCAAAAGAGTATGATTTTATCTAATTTTTTGACCAAATTGGAAACATCTTTTCTTCATCCTCAAGTAACCTCTCAATCCATCACAAAATCCCAAAATCTGGCCTAAATTACACCCTCTATAAATACTTATCATCTCCACACACAATTTTTTTTATATCAAAAAGAGCATAAAAAACTTCAAAAAACTCAAGAGTAAGTTGGATTTGGTTTTAGGGTTGCAGCCATTCTCAAGGAGGTTTGAAGGTCCAAGAACATTCCTTAGACTCTTCTAAAGGCGTACAAATCATCACATTGCTCCAAAACCTCATAAAACGCCATAATCGAATTTGCTTTTTTTTGGTATTTTTCAATTTTTCGATTTCATATTTATACGCATGATACATATAATCTCTTTGTATATATGTGTTTTGTATGATGTGGACAAGCTACTGGGCGATCGAATTGAAGTTTAGGGCACCATGAAGAACTAAATTGTTGGTTAATTTGTTGTAATCTATTTCCGCTGATACTTTGAAGGCTGCAGTAGTGATAAGAATTCCAGTTTGACAGGTAAGTCAGGTAAGTGTTACTGTTTCGATTTACTCCGATTTTTTTTAGAAGTTCAGAAAAAAATCGAAGAACAATACTCTTTTAGAATAAAATTCTATATGATTTTGACCCTCAAAATCGCAAATTCCTCTTTTTTCTATTTTATTTGATTTATTTTCTATTTCCATATTTTCAAAAAAATCTGGAAAAAATTGTGCGCTCTTTATTTGATTTTATTAGATTTTTAGCATCGTTTTAATATTTTTTAGATTTTATTTTAATCGCTTTTCTTATTTTCCATTATTTTAAAGTCTGCAGTGATTTTATCTGACTCTGTTTATTTTTAATTTTTTTATTCTTCTAATAGCATGACAAAAAATATATCCTCCTCTCATCTCAAAGACTCAATATTCTTTCGATCTTTTTGTTTCGATTATTTTACAATTACTAAAGATAATGTAACTGATAAATCCCTGTAATAATAATTAGGTTTAATTTTCTGCACTTTAATTTCCACAATCCCCTAAAGACAAATGTACCCCTCCCCGTGATGTAATAGCCTAGGACTTTTATTTTCCGCTTTTTATTTTCCGCAAAATATAAACTGCGTAGTTAGTAAACTAAGTCGTGGAAAGAATGTATGCTAATTTAATTGGACTTAGCCCATTAAATCTCCAAGATAAATATTTGAAATTAATATTCACACACATAAGTCGATCGTTATACGATTGTCATCTGCACCTCCTAGGATTTTCCCTCTTAGTTGCCTTACGAAATATGGTCAAGTCCCTCGAACATGAGGGTATCTTAGTAAAGTTGCCCACGACTGAAAAATCATCATAGTCCCTTCAGATAAAAGATCATACTCCCTTCGAGTTGCCTACAAATAAATGATCTCTTCCCTCGATGACCCTACGAAAATGATGATCGTCCCTTCGAATTACTAAGATACCCCTACAGATTGCCTTCTATGACCATACGATGACCCTACGCCCGTCCCTCCAAACATCCAAGGTAAAGACTACTTACTCATTAATAGTAAGGACAATCTTACCCCTAAAGGAAATAAATAACAAGAAAGACCTTACAAACTTAGGGTAAGTAGTTCTTAACTACTTGCTCACTTTTTTTCAAAATACTCTTTACATCCCACTTTTCAAACATTTTCAAAACTAAACACTTTGTATACATCCATACGAGGATCATTGCAAAGTTAAAGACTTATGAAAATATTTTCTAATCACACACTACACAATTTTTCAAACAAAAGTAAAGTGAGCTAAGTAATTAAGAGTCCATGGATAATCATGGATACAAAGGATGCTAACACCTCCCCTTTGTATAACTTACCCCCGAACTCAAATCTTTTTAAAGGTCTTTCTTGTTCTTTTATTCCTTTTCCTTATTGGATAAAATAAAAGTCGGTGGCGACTCTTGCTATCCGCAACATAGTTTTTGGAAACAACAACGCCCAAGTCAGTTCTCCCACCGTGCTACAGAACTAACGACTCTGCTGGGAAGTACTAATTAAAAGAGAGGTTACCTTAGGATTAAATCACTATACTTGCTTGATTTGTTTTCTTTATCTTTACTTACTGTGGGGTTACCTTGTGAAAGATCCTAACCCAGATCTAGTGTACCTTAGGTAAGTAGTAATAGACAAAGGAAAATGTACGGCGTATACCGATATGGTTGATCTGGTGGCTACAGTTATTGTAACTTTTTGGTTGGTTCTTATGTTACGTAAGTCAACTGAGGATAACATAAGGCTTCCATATGTTGTCATTAACACAAACTTACTTTTAGAACCCTAATTGACCCATCTTGGCCATTAGAAAGTAGTGATATAACCCGCTTTGGTGAAGTCTAAAGTTGGTTGATACTCGATGCTACGCTCATTGAGATTCTAATCTTGGGGAGTTTTGGTTGGCAAGTCAGTTGCCATACTGAACAATAACCTTTGAGAAGAATCAGTGATATTGAGATCCCTTAGAACCCGGTTATTATTGCTAGGACAACTTGAACCAACTAAACTTCAGTGGGGAGGGTACTTACCTATGGATTTCATGCAAGCCTTTAAACCTAAGGCTATTGTGTGCCACTTGTTTGTGTATGAACATAACATCATAACATCATGACATAATAAAATAGAATTTCACTAACCATTTCAAGGACCAAGGGATTTATATTTGTTCTTTGTTGCAGGTTATAGCTTCCGCTCGTAGGAACACTATCCAAGTCAACTTTGTAAGGATACCTTCAAAGCTTAAGGAATTAGTCTCAAAATTTTCGGAAAGCTCTCAGTTCATCAAAAAGCATGGTCATCTACTTGATTTGGTTACTTCAGGGTTTTATGAAGATATGATGAGTGTTATATTCCAGTTCTTTGATCCTAAATATCACTGTTTCACATTTCCCGATTAGCAGCTGGTGCTCACAATGGAAGAATTCTCCAAATTGCTTGGTGTGCCTATCATTGATCAGAAACCTTTCACATGCTTAGAGAAAGAGCCTAAACCTGAAGTTGTTGTAGAAGCCTTGCATCTGAAGAAATCAGACATTGTACTGGAAACCAAAAGGGGAACTAAGGGTATTCTTCCTAAAGTATTGATAGAGAAAGCTCTGGTGTTCTTGGATGCTATGAGTTACGATGCTTTTGAGGAGATCTTAGCCTTGTTAATTTATGGTTTGGTGTTGTTCCCTAATCCGGACCAATTCATAGATGTGCACGTCATTAACATATTTCTGACTCATAATCTTGTACCTACTTTGCTTGGGGATATTTTGCACTTTCTTCACACTCGTCCTACGAAGGCGCGAGGAACTCTGACGTGTTACATACCTCTACTATCAAGGTGGTTTATTTCACACCTTCCTTGATCAGTGATGAAGAATGGACAAGGTTTAATACGGTCTAGAAGGATAATGTTACTCTCTCATTCAGACATTCATTGGTGTTCCCGATCTATGGAGAATATTACTATCATTGACCATTGTGGAGAGTTACCTAATATACCACTACTTGGCATAAGAGGGGGAATTACCTACAATCCTTCTTTAGCACTACGTCAGTTAGGTTATGCTCATAATGATGGTCCTCATGATATGATTATTCAGGGTATTGTGTTCGATTATGACAATGATCTTCAAGGTTACTGTCAAAGGTTTATACGAGCTTGAACTAAGGTGAATAAGATCAACAACAATACTTTGGAACCAAAAAACTTTATCCTTATGGAACCTTACCTCAGATGGGTGTGGTCTCGTGCTCAGACTCTTATGATACCATATCCTACTGTTCTACCGATGATTGTTGAGCCTATTGCTGAATGAGGTGTTCCTTATACCATTCTTCATCCTGATATGTCTAATGATCTGGAAGAGCTGCATAAGTCTTGGATCCAACTGAAGAAGCAAAGGGATACCTTTGAGGCTCATTTCAAAGCTAGCAAAGAGAAAGTGTTGGAGCTAACAAAGCAACTTCACGAAGAGAGGAACCTCAACACAAAGAGGAAGCGTCCATGGGAGACTTGAGTCTCATATGTTTATTTTCTTTGTACCTTTTCTGGTTTTCCTTCATTGTAAGCCCAATGGGCAATTATATTTTAAAACTTACTAGTGAAAGTTTTGTTTTTGGTTTTCCTTTAACAAATTTAAATCCTACATAGTCCTTGAAAACATTGCATATGCATCTACATACCATACCATTGCATAACAGGTTTCCGCGATATGTTTCTTATCTTCTCGCTGTTTATTTCAGTAGAAATGGCTCTCGAACAGACTTTCAAAGATCTCCAAACCCAGAATGCTTAATTTCAAGAAGTGGTCCTGAATTTGTCCAAGGGGCAAGAAGAGTTGAAAGCCCCCCTCACTAAGGACGCGAAAAAGAAGAATCCTGAAGACAACAAGGGTAATTAGTTAGAACAATTGCAAGTTGAGATGGCAGAGATGAGAATCCATATGAATGGTCAGGTGGAACTTATCCAAAACTTAGCCCAGGGGAAAGAAGAGCTGAGAGTGTTCGTCAATAAACTTCAAGGTAACGGAGTCAGGAATCTAATCATCAGTTAACCTTCGATGAAACAAGCTGACTTGGTTGAAAGGAATATGAGGATAAGAGAAGGAAAGAGACATGTTACTCTTGATAGTTCTGCAATTAAAGGAAGAAGGTCTTGTAGGGTTAATCCGCCTCAACACAAGGAATATAAAAGACAATTTATCAAAATCAACACACCAATGTCGCACACTTTGCAATGTTTGTTGGAGATTAAGCTAATTACCTTGAAAGACCCTCTTCTGAATCCCAATACTTCCTCTCTTGGCTATTATCCCAATGCAAGGTGTGCATATCACTCCAATTGTCCTAGACATGACACTGATAGTTGTTGGGCATTGAGGAATAAGATTCCAGACCTGATTGACAAAGGAATCCACGAGGTTACACCAGAAGATCAGATTGAATTCTCATATTGTCCATCAAACATCGAAGCTGCAAGACAAATTGCCCGAGGTAGCAAGAAAGAAAGCCCACATATCCCCATTGAAGTCTGGGATACCTTAGGACAGCCAAGTGGCATATTTGATTTTATGATAAAATATACCACTCCTGAAAGTTCACAGATTGCAATCGAAGACTTTCAGTCAACTGGATGGGACATCATTTGATTTCTTCAGTTGTAATTTCTTTTGTTTGCTCAAACACTTACTATTATGTCAAAATTTGTTTTCACATTAATGCGTTGCATATGTTTGTCTTGAATTAATCCATTCGCTTCACTATATTTAAACTATGCTTTTTACCTCTCTTTTGTGATATTTAACTCTTATTAAAGTTGTAAGCCTTTAGAGGGAGGATGACGAAAACAATACCATAATCTTATGCAATATGCTTTTGAACATACTATGTTGACGATGTATAAGCATTGTTTCAATTCCTAAACAGTGGAAATATAAGGAAGTTAATCCCTAGTCAACCCTTTTGAGCCTATGAAGTAAGAGTTTTCATTCTCACGCAAATTAAAACCCTTAATCATAACCTGGGGCAGGGTAGTTCCTCGGTTAACTCAATTATGTCAGTTGTCTTTTTTATACACAACTAATGATGGTTCCCTGTAATCATTAAGTCTGACAATCATATTTAGCAAAAGAAAAGCTCACTAAGTCAAAACCTATGAAGGAGACTTAGTAAAAATTGAGATATCCCGCTGTCTGTAATCTTGAAACAAATAGTTCCAGCAAAAGGAAGGGATAACAAAGTCAAAAGAAAAAGAGGTCACTACAAATCCTCAATAAAAAAAGATGACTGTCTTTTAAAATAAACTTCTGGTTCTTGAACCATCGCAAATGTCAGTGTTAAAATTTCAAACTCCTTTGGAGCCTCAATGCATAGGTTAACTGAACATAGGACTGAAGAACACCACGAAAGATAGGTTGGGTACAAATAAAATTTGAGCCTTTATCATTTGTTTCTTAAACTATGAACCAGGCCACACTACAACCCTTTAAAATTCCTAACTGAAGCATGGTTAGTTCGAAAGCGTGCTGCTATAAAAAGGTATCCTGACTCCTCTAGGGCTTATTATAAATCTGGAGTTAATATCACAATCCTTACAAACATTGTTTTGCTAAAATAATTCTTTTTCAAAACTTCAAGACAGACATAAGCATTGCATTTTGAATATCATTGTTTACATATAACTAAGTGTTTGATAGTGTAACACCCCAAATTTGCCCTCTTCTCGTTTAGCATTGTTATCATATCATAATCATCATGAGCATACCATATCCTTATCATTTAGCATAGAAAAATGAAGCATAACACTCACATGTTCTAGCATAGGGCATATGATCGGTCATCTGGGAAAATCTGAATCTGCAAGTCAAAATCAAGAGCATGGTGATCTGGCAAGAATCTCACAGGATCATTTTGCACAAGCCTGGTATCATGTTCAGAGCCCTAGAAAGAGAAGATGGATCAAAATTTGCCTGAAACGGTTGGGGCAGGTCTATTTTTGAAGGTTCCCACCAAAGGGAGGGAAATTCAAATTTTCCATGCGTTAACCGGTTAACGCATATGGTTAACCGGTTAACAGCTGCGAAATTTGAATTTCCAGCAGCATTTTCAGCATGTGTGTTTTGTTTCCATTTTCCAATTTTCTGATTTTTATTCATTTGAATTAAATTTGAATTTGAGAGAAGGATCTAGAGCATTTATCCAAGCCTCATTCCAACCCTAAATCCTAATCACACTACCCAAACCATAACTTTGGATCCCAAACCAAAATTTTGGGCCCCAAACCTAAATCATATTTATTCCATTTCCTTCCAAACCAAAGGCTCTCACTCATTTTTCACACTCATTTCTGAATTTTCATTCCTCTCACTCACAATTCTCTCACTTTTCTCTCCCAATTTTCCAAATCACTCAAAGTTCCTCTTTGAAGATCACACAACCTTGCCTTGAGGTGTGTAGATCTTGGAACTAAACCTCCTTTCATAGCTTCTTTGCATCTTTTTGCTGGTTTTATTGGAGATTCAGATCTGGTTTGAGATCTAGAAGTGCTTTTGGATCCAAAATTCTGCATCAAGAGCTTGTTCTTGCATTTATTTTGCATGGAGTGTGGAGCCTAGCATCGGATCTTCAAAGTTTTGCGCGAGATCTACTGTTTTCAGCTCAATCAACAATTACCAAAGCATACCTCAGCTTTGTAGGTTGGTTAATTTCAGATCTAGCTCTGTTTTTAGCTTATTTGCATGCTTGTGCTTTAGATCCACCATGTGTTTGTGTATTTGATTGTGTTGCATGAATTGATTGGTTGATTTGTATCCGGATCCGAATGTTATTGTTCATGAGCTTAATGATATGGATTAATGTGAATTGATCTAATTTTCCATGTGTAATTGATTGCTGGTCTGGTGCAAGCTTATTTGGATAAGCTGTTTTGAGATGCTGTTTTCTGCAGGATTTGCTGCTGTTTTATCAGTGTTAACCGGTTAACGTATATGGTTAACCGGTTAACGCCCCTGTTTTGTGTGTATTTTGTGCAGGTTTGAGCTGGTTAACCGGTTAACGCATATGGTTAACCGGTTAACACTGAGGCAGAATGGCTTTTTAGTGTTGTTTTGAGCTTGTTTGATCCCTTTGCTTGTTCTAATTGCCATGGATCATTGCATGATCATTAAACATGATATTTTAGGGTGATTTGCTTGCTGGTTGATGTTTGCTTTCATGTTTTCGACGCGTAAGTCGTGTATTTGCAATGCTTGGCATGTTGTTTGTTTCTTGTTTACAAGAGCCTTTGAGCATGACTAATTCCATGATTGTGTTGGTCAATTTGCTGGATTTTTGCTAACATTGCAGGAGCTATGGTAAGTGAGAGATGTGGGAATTGAGTTCCGCGTCTCCAACTCTCATCTTCCTCTTATGTTTATGTTACTAACCCTTTGTTGTTGGGCTTAGGCCTTTCTCATCCCTTCTTCTATCTTCTTCTCCTTCATTAGGATAGAAACCTCACTAACCTTTAGGACTTCCATGCATGTGAATACTTAGGATTATTTTAGTCCCCCTTTAGAATTTTTCCTTTGAGATCTTTTGGTTCTTCTTCTCTTCTCATCTCATAACTCTTAAAAAGAAAACACTTTAATAAATGTGAAGTGATGCATTGATCCATAGCCTTATTCCATGAGGTATGCTTGTAGTCTTCCCATCTTGGGATAGTACATGTTTACCTTGTGATGCACAAGTCTGATCAAGGTATCTTCTTCATAAAGAAAAGCATAAAAAACACTTCTTCATGTAAATAACCAAAAAAAAACACTTAATAATTAAGCAAGTTAGTGAGCCTAAGCCCTAATCTTTGGGTTCGAGTTTTGGGGATCTTCTCCTTACTTGAGTGTGCTTGTTCTATTATTCCATCTTGGAATGTAGTGACAAGTGCACATTCCATTGGTGAGAGTTTGAGTTCATTTCCTTGTGACACACTCATAAAAGCTTCTAAAAAAACACAAACAAACAATAAGCGTCTTTCCTTCGGGAATTCTTTTCTCATCTCCTTCGCTCCGTACGCGAACTTGCTCCTACTTGTCATTTTGCAAGACGGTTACGCACTCGTCGTCCGAGTCTGCAACACCTGAGCAATGGCATAGGCAGTTCAAGCCTTAATTCACAAGCAATTTCCTTTTAGTACCCCTAGTTAGGGGAACTACGGCGTCTCTGATCCTCATTATCCTGATGAGGTACGTAGGCAGCGGGGTAGGGCCCGTTCGAGCACAATCTTTATTTTCCCTACATTTTTCCCTTTGTTTCTTATTTCATTTCTTTCCAGTTCCAGTTTTCCTTTCATTTTCATTTCTTTAGCTGCAGTTTTCATACCTTCACCCTTTGAAACAGTTTCTCAAGCAAGCGTGGATCTCGTCGGGTACGACGGACGATCTGGGGTGCTAATACCTTCCCAGGTCGTAACCGACTCCCGAACCCAGTCTCTTTGGTTCGCAGGACCTGTGTCCTTCCTCTTTCTTTCTTCTGGTTTGTGCAGCATTACCATTCCCTTTCTTCGGGATAAAAATGCCTGGCTGGCGACTCTATTCTTCTTCCGCGCCACTTTCGCGTTTGTACCAGGATGGAAATCCTCGGGAGCGACAGCTTGGCGACTCTGCTGGGGAGCGAACCCAGAATCTCTGGTTCCCCTGTGAGTCTCTCCTAGCGCTTGTTTGTTTCTGTTTCATTGGGTGATGTTTGTTTGCTGTGGCTTGTTGTATTTTATTGCTGCTTTATTTACAGCTTTATTTTACAGATTTATTTACAGTTTTCAGTATTTATTTTCTGCATCATGTATATACTGGACTGTCTGGACTGGTTTTCTTTGGTGGGATGGGTGTTACTTGTTCTTGAGAGATATGAGCCAAGTACCCGGCTCGAGTGCACCATAGGACTTAGAGTGGTTCCACTTTGGCCTCATGAGATCTTGTCATGGGGGTAGTAGTGAGTTCCACACCCAGGTTGCGATTGTCTTGGAAATGTCTTGATTTGGGGATCTTCCTCTCTCATTACATGACCCTGACAGTTATGTGCAGCTGGGGACCGATCATTGAGAACCTTGTGGAAACATCCCTCTTTAGTGATGACAGTGGCAGCCCACATTTTGTGGCAAACCCATTCGCATCCGAGGGCCCACCTGGGGATCACATAGGATGACCTTGTGTCCTGGACTTAGCTGAGGCCTCCCTGCGTAGTATATAATGCCAAACCGATTCCCTGATCTGGTCATGAGCCATTTCTCGGAAATGGTGAAAGTATTATTGCTATTCGGCTTTGAGAGTCTGTGATGTCTGACCCGGAGCCTTTTACCAGTGAGATTGGGAGGGGTTTACAGGTTTGCAGGAACCCTTGACCTCAACATACACTCATTACCAGTGCAGTCTTATGTTTCGATCCAGTCATTATGATCCTGAAGTGCTTGACCTTCGGTTCTCAGTTACTATTTTGGGTTATTATGCAGAGATCTTGTGGTTACAGACACTCGATCTTTGGCTCAGTATTCCAGATTCCAGGCAGTTTCCAGCTGTGATCCCATGTCTTTGCATCTTTGCATCATCATATTGCATTTTGCATATGCATTGCATTTTCCTCTTCCAGAGAGCTCATCCTTCTCCTTTTGTCCATGACCAGCCAGCTGATTTCCCGGTACTCAGTTTGAACAAGTGGTAACTGTTGGAAGACGACAAGTTGTTTGAAGTTTGACTGAGCAGTTGTCAAGAGGTAAAAAGTCATATTCGAAGTCATCAGTAGCTATGTCAGAAAGCAATCGTCAGAATGTTGAGTTTCTACCTGGTTTCACTTCGATGACCAATCCTTTGTATGGTCTTTCTCCTGATGAGGATCTTCTGCAAGTGAACAACCTTACTCAAGCTCAGCCTGTGCAAACCCCGATTATGAATCAGAGTGTACCTGAGCCATCTGTTGTCCGAGGTGGACCTTCATCTTCTTCTGATTCTACAGATTATCAGAGTTTTGCTTTCCCTATGCCGAGCTTCCAAGGGGCAATCCCTCTTGTGAAAACCAAGGATCCATCAACTTTTGATCCTGCTGGAAGATTTCGCATGTTGGACGAGCAACTCAAAGCTTTAGCAGATCCCGATGCCTTTGGTTTTGATGCTCTAAACCTGTGTTTGGTGCCTGGTCTTGTCATTCCTCCAGATTTCAAGACTCCAAAGTTTGAGAAATACACTGGTGTCAGTTGCCCGAAGCGTCATTTGGTGATGTTTTGCAGAAAAATGACTTCTCATGCCTGTAATGATAAGCTGATGATTCACTGTTTTCAGGACAGTTTGAGTGGGGCATCCTTAAGTTGGTATATGGATTTAGAAAGCAGTCGTATCCGATCTTGGAATGATTTATCCAGAGCTTTCGTGAAGCAATACCAGTACAATGTGGACATGGCGCCCAGTCGCATGCACTTGCAGAGCCTATTTCAGAGGACTGGTGAATCTTTCAGAGAATATGCACAACGGTGGAGAGAGTTGGCAGCCCAAGTGCAACCACCACTTTCAGACAGAGAATTGGTTGACCTGTTCGTGGGCACGTTACAAGGTCCGTACTTGGAAAGAATGAGTAGCATTTGGACATCAAGCTTCTCTGATTTGATAAAAGTTGGAGTACGCATCGAGAGCCTGCTCAAAAGTGGAAAGATCCAAGACTCTTCGAACATCCCAGCTAGTGAAGGTGAATCTATTGTTAGCTCCCAAGAGGAAGAATGGTATGACGCCAATGCAGTCATGGGAAATATTGAATATTCTGGACCAACATCTTCTCAGAGATCATCCGTTTCTAGGTCTGGTTACTCTTATGGGCATTCGGCAATGCTCAGAGCACCATATCAAAAACCCTGGACTCCTCCTCGTCCAAATATGCAAGCTCAGGGTCGAAGACCTCCGAATCAACTTCAGAGCCAGCAAAGACCTCGCAACAATCTGGAAAGAAGGAATGCTCCTCTTCATCCAGTCCCCACGGTGTACAGTGAACTTTTACCACATCTAATTCAGGGCTCATTGGTGGTTCCTAAGCCTCTCAAGCCGTTGTCAGAGCCGTACCCTCTAGGGTACAATCCTCATGAGCAGTGTGGGTATCATGGTGGATCAATAGGGCATTCAACTGAAGATTGCAAAGCTTTTCAAGCCAAAGTACAACAATTGATCGACAAGGGGTACATATCCTTTCCAGAAGGAAGCTTGGTTGTGCACGTCAACCTCTCACCTGATTGAGTTCAAAGACTTCGAAGAAGTGTCTCCTGATTTCAGTGGCTCAGAATATGTCATCAGAGTTGGTGATCACTGTATCCTTTTATCATTTGCATTGTAGTTTCTTTCCTGTTAGCAGCTACTTGTCTTTTAAGCATTGTTATTTTGAATGGTAATGTTAATGTAGTGATCTTGCATTTTTGAATTAATTATGTCGCATTCGCTCATTTTTCTTTACTTGCATTGAAAAAAACAAAAAAAATTGCATCCATTTACCTCCCATTTATTTCACTGTTGTTTAGCAGGTTTGAGGGAGGATGATGACAACTGAATACCCATAATTGTTGAAGGTATGCTTCCAGAGTAGAACCTGCTGACGATGTACAGGCATTGTTTCAATTCCCAAACACCGGAGATATAAGGGAGATAGACCCTCGTCAACCCCTTTGAGCCTTGAAGTAGGAGTTTCTTTTCTAAACGAAAAAACCTCACATTTAACCCGGGGAAGGGTAGTTATCAGTTAGTTTGACCGAGCGTTCAAATTTCCAAAGGAGTGTGCATTTGAGGATCCATTTCCTTTATTCATCGCACCTCAAGAGTTCAAGAGACGTGAAACCGCAATGGTTATCCCTCAACAACAAAGGAATGAGGCAGTCATTACCCTTTCAAGCAAGTCAGACAACCAGTATCACACGATTTGTTCAACAAAAATCAAAAAGAAAAAAAAGAAAAGAAATAAATCCCGCTAAGTCGAAAAAAAAAAAGTGTGAAAACAAACGACTTAGGCAAAAGTTAGGGCATCCCGCTGGACTTCAAAATCGAAAAACATTCAAAAAAAAAAAGAATCAGTCCAGGCAAAAGTTAAGAAAAAAAAATCAAAAAGAAAATTTTTCCATAAGAACAAAGTCGTGTGACCAGACACAAAGTCAGAAGGGGTGACTGTTACTCCAAGAAACCTCATTGGTGCGTAAATCGTCAATGTCATTGGTTCCTCAACCATTACAAAACCCTTTCGAAAGACGAGCGCTTAGTCCAAATTAGCTAAATATAGGACTGGAGAACATCAAGGAGAATGGGTGGGCACATAAAAAAATTTGAGCCATAAATCCTTCTTTATAAAACCGTGAACCAGACCACGTCATAACCCTTGAAAGTCCTAATTGAATCAGGTTCAATTCTGGAAGCATACTACGACAAGGTTGCGTAAACTGACTCCTAACAAGTTGCTAACTCAACACTACGTTTGGACTAATCGTCCATTCGTCACACACTGTCACAACATTCAAATAAATAAATTTTCAAAACTTGCATGTGAACTGCATTAAAATTACCATTTGTGAATGAACAGTTTTAATTGCAAGTCAGTTTGTGACATCAGGGAAGTTCCAACAAAGAGCAATCAGAGGAGAACTTGATCATTCAACAATGATGACCAAATCAAGAGCATCGTGTGGGCCTATGAATCAAGGGCATGTTATCCGGTCGCTTCATTGACCAAAGAATTTGTCAGGGAAAAGCAGATCCCAAGCATCAGTTGATTGAGTATCATCATTTAAAGTCAGTTGATCAGAGCTGAATCTGCCAACAGGGGCAGGCCACCCAGGTTTTCTATTGACCAAGGATGAATTCTTCCAATGCTCAGTCAGAATGAGTCAATTCGCTTCTACGCTCATAACGGGGCAGGATACTTCCAGAGTTCACCGAGTGCAGCTCTCCTTGAGAGGACATCCAAGTCTGCCATGCCAGGAATTGGATAATTAATGACAGTCTGTTCAGAGACTCACCCAGACAGGGGCAATTTTAGTTACACAGAGCCAGTTATATCAGCAATCTACGAGTTCAAGACGAGTATCGGGAAATCGTGTTACCCACCCTCGCCTTTGTCACCCTTCTCAACCAGAAGCCTTGTCACCAAGACCTTTCTTCCCGTCCTTGGGAGTTTTTCTAGCTTTTCATAAGCATTGCATAAATTATTTGCATACGTTATTCATGTCGCATCTCTAGAGCATATGCATCATATTTGAATTGAGCATAACCCCTCAAACATCAGTCTCACATCCAGAGGGCCTCGTCTGGCAAACCAATTTCAAATACCAGTTCTCGTCTGGTAGGCGAATCTTTTAACCAGTTCTCGTCTGGTCAGCTTTTCATTTAACCTGTTGAACGCCAGTTCTCGTCTGGTAGTCATTCTTTTTCAGAGTCAATTCTCGTTTGACAATGAACCACAAGGGGTCAGTTCTTGTCTGACGACTTATTCTTTGCCCATCAGTTCTCGTTTGTTGGCCCACCTTTCAATAAACCAGTTCTCGTCTGGTAATTCACCTTCAAAGTCCAATGGCTTGGCAACCCAAAAAACAAAAATGTCTATCAACCTGGCCTCACGCCCAACCCTCCTTATCATCATATCCTTAGCATCCTAAGCATACGTTTACGTCTTGCATCATTTGCATTGCATCTTCATACTGCATGGTTTTCGTTTCTTCATGTGGGGCAGAATCATTACAAGACTCAATCTGGGGCAGTTATCTCAAGATATGATGATTTTCTGCGAGAGTTTGAAGACACTGGGGCAATTTTGGATGCCATGTCTTCTGTAAAATCCTCTGAAGGTGATCTTTTTATAGACGATGCAATCTGAGGCAATTGGAAGAGTAAAGGGATGCTTGTGCACTCTTGATGATCAGTATGCAACTGTTGAGCTCATAAGCTTGAAACACTGTGTTAATTCTCAGGGGATATCTGGTATTTATTTTACCAGCAGGGAGTTGGAAGTTTATTTATTCCCCGAGCAGAGATTTTCTTTCAGCCGACAAGGTTTCCTCGTGAGGAGTTGGTGCATGGTCAAAATCCAATTGGCATATCTTTCCAACACAGTCATCGTACTATACTTGGGGCATATCTTGACTTATTTGATTCTCCAGCAAGGTCTTTCCTCAGCAGAGTATTGCCAAATCTTTTTCTCAACCATGCCAGAAGGTTGACATCATCCCCAGCTGAGTTAAAGCAGATGATATCCCCAGCTGAACTTCAAGGCTAATTGAATCGTTCTCATCCCCAAGCGGACTTATCTTTCCACAGTGAAGTTTTTCCAGCAGGTAGCTGAAAGCCTGACTTGTCTAAATAGATATTTTCCTCCGATTAAGTCTTGGCGGCGGCCCAAGCAGGTTCTTCTTCTCCAGTGAAGTAGCAGTCCATTCTTCCCCAGCGGAGTATGCCTAGCAGGTACCTAAGAGCAGGTCATCACCAGAGGTGGAATTGACAGTATTTTATCATCAACAAGATTATTCCCCAGCAAGAGTCCTTGCCTATCAGGTACCCGAAAGCCTGATATCCCCTCAGAGTCTTGAATCATCGGATGCTCTCCCCAGTCAGAGTATTCGCCCAGGAAGCTTCCCCAGCCAAGTCTGAAGATGATCTGTCCCCCCACAGAGTTCATATTTGATTTTCACCTCCGTCCGTGAAATATTCCCCAGCAGATTTGCCCTATTGTTGGTTTTATTTGATGATGCAGCCAGGTATTCATCACCTCAGTTGGAGTGGGTATCCAGACCTCTTGACTTTTTTCTCCCCTGCAGAGTTATATCTCTTGTTGCCGATCAGGCATTCGTTTATTGCTCGTCTGCAATCTTCAACACTCGTATGTGTTATCCCTAAGCAAGTTTCCCCAGCGAGGACATATCACTGCTGTATTGTTGCTCGTCTGCATCTTTCAACACTCGTCTGTGTTAGCTCTAGCCGTTGTTGCTCGTCTGCAACTCCTCAACACTCGTCTGTGTTCCGAGATGATATTTGCTGTTGCTCGTCTGCAACCTTCCAACACTCGTTTGTGTTTTGGATCCTTTGCTGCACTCGTCTGTGCCTTGACATGTATTCTCTGTTGTTGCTCGTCTGCAATTTCCAGCACTCGTCTGTGTTTGGTCATGATAGTTGTTGTTGCTCGTCTGCAACTCCTCAACACTCGTCTGTGTTCTGAGATGATATTTGCTGTTGCTCGTCCGCAACCTTCCAACACTCGTCTGTGTTTGGTATGGGGTCCTTCGTTGCACTCGTCTGTGCCTTGACATGTATTCTCTGTTGTTGCTCGTCTGCAACTGTCCAGCACTCGTCTGTGTGTGTTTGAAGCTCGTCTGCTTTTATTCCTCAGAAGTCATTTGTGTTTTGAAGCTCGTCTGCTTTTCCTAGATACTCGTTTGTATCATCCTCAGCACTCGTCTGTGCTAGCTCGCACCTGAATGTGAAGATTTGCTGTTTACCCTGATATCTCTGTGACAACTTCAAATGCTCGTCTGTGTTTGAATTTCTGGTATTCGTCTATACCAGTGGCTGATACTCGTCTGTATCATCGCCTGAAGCGCTCGTCTGTGTTTCTCAGATCATCGTCCGATACTCGTCTGTATTTTTGACTATTGGCACTCGTCTGTGTTCCCTTGATGATCATCCAATACTCGTCTGTATTGAAGAGGTTTAAAATCCTGACAGTGGGAATTAAATGTCGAAATGGTTACCGGGCCTGGCGTAACAGGTAAATCCGAGGGAGGCTCGTCCGTCTCAAGCACCAATTATTATGGTTGCTGCGCCTGGCGTAACAGGTTTGCTCAGAAGACTCGTCTGTCTTATGCCATATATCCGCGGATAATATATGAAGAAGGTTCGTCTACCTTGATTGCATGTCTATCCCACAGACTTATGTGCATTCCCGGAGCCTGCGTAAGGGTTATCCGAAGAAGACTCGTCCGTCTTATTCCACTTATCTGCGTAAGGATTAGTGAAGGAGATTCGTCCATCTCAGGTTACTTTGAAGATCCTTAAGGGCTCGTCCGCTCTCTGCACCTGGCGTCACAGGTCATGCGAAGACTCGTCTGTCAGCATGATAGTATTTCAGATATCGGTTTCAACTTGGAAGAAGCTCGTTTGCTTTTTCTCTCATTCTTATCCCCAGAGCGTCATCTGGTTGGGTTTATTTCCCAGTGTTGCATTCTTCGTCAGAGTGCAAATTTCAGGTCTTCTTGGTATTCAATCACAGTTTATCACGAATGTCTGATAGCCGCTGCTCTCATCCTTTTCAGATTAACAGTTGATTGAATAGGGGCAGCTGTAACACCCCAAATTTGCCCTCTTCTCGTTTAGCATTGTTATCATATCATAATCATCATGAGCATACCATATCCTTATCATTTAGCATAGAAAAATGAAGCATAACACTCACATGTTCTAGCATAGGGCATATGATCGGTCATCTGGGAAAATCTGAATCTGCAAGTCAAAATCAAGAGCATGGTGATCTGGCAAGAATCTCACAGGATCATTTTGCACAAGCCTGGTATCATGTTCAGAGCCCTAGAAAGAGAAGATGGATCAAAATTTGCCTGAAACGGTTGGGGCAGGTCTATTTTTGAAGGTTCCCACCAAAGGGAGGGAAATTCAAATTTTCCATGCGTTAACCGGTTAACGCATATGGTTAACCGGTTAACAGCTGCGAAATTTGAATTTCCAGCAGCATTTTCAGCATGTGTGTTTTGTTTCCATTTTCCAATTTTCTGATTTTTATTCATTTGAATTAAATTTGAATTTGAGAGAAGGATCTAGAGCATTTATCCAAGCCTCATTCCAACCCTAAATCCTAATCACACTACCCAAACCATAACTTTGGATCCCAAACCAAAATTTTGGGCCCCAAACCTAAATCATATTTATTCCATTTCCTTCCAAACCAAAGGCTCTCACTCATTTTTCACACTCATTTCTGAATTTTCATTCCTCTCACTCACAATTCTCTCACTTTTCTCTCCCAATTTTCCAAATCACTCAAAGTTCCTCTTTGAAGATCACACAACCTTGCCTTGAGGTGTGTAGATCTTGGAACTAAACCTCCTTTCATAGCTTCTTTGCATCTTTTTGCTGGTTTTATTGGAGATTCAGATCTGGTTTGAGATCTAGAAGTGCTTTTGGATCCAAAATTCTGCATCAAGAGCTTGTTCTTGCATTTATTTTGCATGGAGTGTGGAGCCTAGCATCGGATCTTCAAAGTTTTGCGCGAGATCTACTGTTTTCAGCTCAATCAACAATTACCAAAGCATACCTCAGCTTTGTAGGTTGGTTAATTTCAGATCTAGCTCTGTTTTTAGCTTATTTGCATGCTTGTGCTTTAGATCCACCATGTGTTTGTGTATTTGATTGTGTTGCATGAATTGATTGGTTGATTTGTATCCGGATCCGAATGTTATTGTTCATGAGCTTAATGATATGGATTAATGTGAATTGATCTAATTTTCCATGTGTAATTGATTGCTGGTCTGGTGCAAGCTTATTTGGATAAGCTGTTTTGAGATGCTGTTTTCTGCAGGATTTGCTGCTGTTTTATCAGTGTTAACCGGTTAACGTATATGGTTAACCGGTTAACGCCCCTGTTTTGTGTGTATTTTGTGCAGGTTTGAGCTGGTTAACCGGTTAACGCATATGGTTAACCGGTTAACACTGAGGCAGAATGGCTTTTTAGTGTTGTTTTGAGCTTGTTTGATCCCTTTGCTTGTTCTAATTGCCATGGATCATTGCATGATCATTAAACATGATATTTTAGGGTGATTTGCTTGCTGGTTGATGTTTGCTTTCATGTTTTCGACGCGTAAGTCGTGTATTTGCAATGCTTGGCATGTTGTTTGTTTCTTGTTTACAAGAGCCTTTGAGCATGACTAATTCCATGATTGTGTTGGTCAATTTGCTGGATTTTTGCTAACATTGCAGGAGCTATGGTAAGTGAGAGATGTGGGAATTGAGTTCCGCGTCTCCAACTCTCATCTTCCTCTTATGTTTATGTTACTAACCCTTTGTTGTTGGGCTTAGGCCTTTCTCATCCCTTCTTCTATCTTCTTCTCCTTCATTAGGATAGAAACCTCACTAACCTTTAGGACTTCCATGCATGTGAATACTTAGGATTATTTTAGTCCCCCTTTAGAATTTTTCCTTTGAGATCTTTTGGTTCTTCTTCTCTTCTCATCTCATAACTCTTAAAAAGAAAACACTTTAATAAATGTGAAGTGATGCATTGATCCATAGCCTTATTCCATGAGGTATGCTTGTAGTCTTCCCATCTTGGGATAGTACATGTTTACCTTGTGATGCACAAGTCTGATCAAGGTATCTTCTTCATAAAGAAAAGCATAAAAAACACTTCTTCATGTAAATAACCAAAAAAAACACTTAATAATTAAGCAAGTTAGTGAGCCTAAGCCCTAATCTTTGGGTTCGAGTTTTGGGGATCTTCTCCTTACTTGAGTGTGCTTGTTCTATTATTCCATCTTGGAATGTAGTGACAAGTGCACATTCCATTGGTGAGAGTTTGAGTTCATTTCCTTGTGACACACTCATAAAAGCTTCTAAAAAAACACAAACAAACAATAAGCGTCTTTCCTTCGGGAATTCTTTTCTCATCTCCTTCGCTCCGTACGCGAACTTGCTCCTACTTGTCATTTTGCAAGACGGTTACGCACTCGTCGTCCGAGTCTGCAACACCTGAGCAATGGCATAGGCAGTTCAAGCCTTAATTCACAAGCAATTTCCTTTTAGTACCCCTAGTTAGGGGAACTACGGCGTCTCTGATCCTCATTATCCTGATGAGGTACGTAGGCAGCGGGGTAGGGCCCGTTCGAGCACAATCTTTATTTTCCCTACATTTTTCCCTTTGTTTCTTATTTCATTTCTTTCCAGTTCCAGTTTTCCTTTCATTTTCATTTCTTTAGCTGCAGTTTTCATACCTTCACCCTTTGAAACAGTTTCTCAAGCAAGCGTGGATCTCGTCGGGTACGACGGACGATCTGGGGTGCTAATACCTTCCCAGGTCGTAACCGACTCCCGAACCCAGTCTCTTTGGTTCGCAGGACCTGTGTCCTTCCTCTTTCTTTCTTCTGGTTTGTGCAGCATTACCATTCCCTTTCTTCGGGATAAAAATGCCTGGCTGGCGACTCTATTCTTCTTCCGCGCCACTTTCGCGTTTGTACCAGGATGGAAATCCTCGGGAGCGACAGATAGCAGAGAAGCTTACATGATGAACATCAATAAACCAAAGTCCTCACGACAGACAAAGTTTCTTCCTGGATCAAAGCCAATGTATACAAGGGGCGTAGTCACTATCTTCTAATCAAGGGGGCATGCCATGTTATTGTCTAATTCATCTGGAGAAGTCAGTTCAAGATTCAACAATGCTTAAACAGCCAGGGGCATGTCTCCTTATCTGAATTACCAGAGGTAACATTACCGAGTTCACGATGCCAGGGGCATATTATTGTAGGGCATTTTGTTTATTTCTCTTGAGGTAACCCTTTTCAAATACTTCCATTATGGGACAAATTATCCTCAGCTAGGAGCAACACTCTCTTTTGAAATCTAATCAAATCAAATTCAATTACAATCTCCTTAACCATTACCCAGGGCGTACACGATTCACCGCAGTCTGAAAGCACCTTCCTCTCATTACATTGCCTTGATACCGGATTTCAGCAAAATCCATTGTGGAAATTAATTGTTTGTGCCAATAGTATCAGATGGTGTTCGAAATTTCAATATAACTACTAGAAATTTCATACGAAAATTTGAGGAGAATTTCACCCAATGGCAATTTTGGTATTATGAAATATTGGGGGTGCCAGGTATGATTTTGGGGGTGGCAGGTTAAATTCTCAAAATATAAAGATGGGTGGGGTAGTGGAAACACCAGTATCCACTCTGAATCCGCCCTATTTATTTTATTTTATACTTTATTATTTTAGTTTTGATAATTTAGAATATTAAATATATGATTAATGTTTTGATATTTTGATTTGTATTTATTATTTGAAATATTTGAATGAATGTATGAATTTTTTTTTTGAGATTTTATTATTTATAATATAATTTTATTTTGGAAAAATAAATATTTTTTTATAAAAATATGATTTTACTAAATAGATGGTGACGATGTATGAATACCTGAATCCGTTTGAAACGAATTTGTGTTTTAATTCTCCATCTCCGATGAGATTTGAGGTATGGAATGAAAACTGTTTTAGGATTCGAATTTGGATTTGATGAGGTAAAAATCGTTCTGAATCGTCCTATTGTCATGTTTAATCTTAATAAATACAAAATAAACAAAAAAAAATTAATAGATATTTTTTTCCCTTTCATACATACGAGTTTTTGAAAAATACCTCTTAACTTTTTTGTTTTGAATTTTAAAATTTTAAAAGAAAATGTATAAAAAATGTACATGATTATTAGTGCAATCTTTAATCAACCTCGTCTATATTTACTATCTATGTATCAAAAATAGATTGCATGTTTTGCCGGTTATACCCTTTTCTAATTACAAAGTAACACTACAAAAAGGAATTTTTTCTCGTATATAGCTAATCACCACATGAAATTTCATGGAGACCTCTATCTTATTGCCACTTGTCAATCATCCATTAGATCTGATTGAAAAATCAATTTTCCCTCCCACCAAAACCATTTTCTCTTTAGATTTCTCTCACTCTCTCTCGTTTTCTCTCACTCTCTGTCAGTTTTCTCTGCTTTCCTCCACAGACCCTAATTCCACCCTTTTCTCAGTTTTCTCTCACTTTTTTTTCCACAAACCTTAAATTCGTCGCCACCTTCTTTGATATTCATAACGCTTCATTTCTTTCGAAAATGATCTTTAAGAGATATGAGGAGTACATGTATGTTAATCTGGTTCAAGAAATTTTTTTTTTTTTTCATTTTTCATTTCTTACATTTTGAGCCATATAGCATTTTTTTGAACAAAACCCCAAACCCTATTGAAGAAATCTTAATTTTCCTTCTTCTGCTCTCTCTGAAGTGGAATTTCCCAAAGATTACAATGGTTGAAGATGTGAGACTTTCGTTACAATGTCTCAAACAATGGAAACTGTAACGATTGGAATCTCTATCAACATTGTCGTAGAGTCTGATGCAGTGTCGAAAACTTATGCTATCAATACTACAAAACGCGCATTCAATGACGTCAGGTTTACAACAGATTCATATCCCGTCATTGTAATATGTTAAATTTTTTGCAGCTGATTTATTATGCCAAATTCAATGACGATTAAATTGAAAACTGTTGTAATAGAGTCATGTTTAACAATAGTTGACTTTAAAACTGTTGTAATACATGTTGTGACAAACATCGATTCCCAGCAAGTACATTTTTTCCCATTTGTTTAAATTTTAAATATATATTTTATTTTATTTTTTAGTGTTACAGTGACTTTAACCTTAAAACACAACATTCATCCTTGTTTTTCTATTTTTAAATGAAGACAATATTTTGATTAAAACTTCTTTAAAATTCATCTTTGTTTTTTTATTTTCAATTAATTCATTTTTTAGTGTTAACCTCTAAACTTCATTTAAAAAAAGTGAAAGAGACATGTATATATATATATATATATATATATATATATATATATATATATATATATATATATATATATATATATATATATATATATATATATATTCGAGCCTATAACAACAAAAGCAACTTCCCAATCAAGGACTGTCTCCTCACTTCCCTCATCAGAATTATAAAAAAAAGTTCTCATCTGTTTCTTCTTCTTCTTCTTCTTCTTCTTCTTCTTCTTCTTCTTCTTCTTCTTCTTCTTCTTCTTCTTATTATTATTATTATTATTATTATTATTATTATTATTATTATTATTATTATTATTATTATTATTATTCTTGGCATTCCTCACCCTTAAGGTCGTATCCTTGACAACTAAGGATCCAGAGGGTGGGCATTCCTCATCTGTCCGATGACGTTGTTCATTTGCGATCTCGTTTGTGATGTTTGTGTTAGCATTGTCATTTGTTGAACTCATTTTTACGAAGAATGTATAATTAATAAATATATACTCGTCTATTTATAGATGAGGTTGGAGATGAAAAATCTGATATTTAGATGCTTGCAATGATGATAAATTGTAATAGTTGATATTCTCGAACAATTTTTTTTTGAAAAATGGAGAAAATCATAAATCATTATTATTCTTGGGATGAATATTTCTCTCATTCGGTAAGAGCAAAGGTTATAACATTACAACAGTTTGTTATTTTAACCGTTGTGATATATTATGTAAGATTTATAAAAAATTATTGTCAGGAATCGAACCTTGTACCATATAAAAGGGGTATCATTATGGTTCTTATATTTAATCGTATATTATGTAAAATTGATAAAAAAAATTATTGACAGGAATCAAACCTTGTACCATATAAAAGGGGTATCGCTACGGTTCTTATATTTAACCGTTGTGATATATTTCTAATAAAAATATATGTATCATTACAGTTGTTTGCGATAACCGTTGTGAAATATTTACCCATATAAGTGAATTAAGTGACCCATTGTCGCCGTTTCATTTACAACGAAACCCTAGCACCCATTTCACATATTGTGCTTCATACATTAAGGTATTCTTCTTCTTCAATTAATGTATTTACATGTTTCTCATTAAGATATTCCTCATTATATATTTTGTTGCAAGTTTTTTATTCTTCTTCTTATTCTTCTTCTTCTTTCATCTTAGGAAGCAAACTTCGTCTAGTTTTAAAAACAATGAAAAATAAAATAAAAACTATGAAGCTTTTGTGTAAGCTTCTTCCCTTTTGTATTTCTTTTTCATTACTTCACAAACTAGATGAACATGGTGATGATGCAATTGTAATGTATATATTATTTGTGTAGCTATGGAAAATAAGGTATTCTTTTACTTCAATCTTCTTGATAGATAGTTCCCATTATCTCGTTTGGTTCATGTTGTTTCAACTTATGTTACATTCTCACTTATGCTACAGTCCCACTACTTAGGATTTTGTTTCAACTTTTGTTGGTTTTGATAAGGTAGAATTTGTTAATGGTGGTAGCAAGCCTATATGAGTTGATAAGGTACATATATATGAAGCCATTTTGATATTGTATATGAAATTTAGTTTATTATATACAACGTATATTATTTGTTTCACTATCCTTTTATTGAAAATGAAATAATTTAAATTGACATAAAAACATATAATCTGAAAATTAAGATGTATTTGAAAACCAACCTATGTCGATCAATGTTTTCTGAATTACGTCCCTCTCATTCAACACTTTTTATGTTCCTTAACTAAATATATATGGTTCAATGTTCTGTTTGCTTCAATTCATCTATATCTACAATTTTACTTTACCTCATCGTCGTCACTTATCACGATGATGGTTATGATAAGTCATCATAACAATCGCCATGATAAGCGACAATGATGAGGTAAACTATAATGAAATATATTGAGGGATTGAAGGAAACAGACCCTTGAATCATTTTTGTGTTAAAAAACATAAAATGTGTTGAATGAGAGGGATGCAATCCGGAAAACAGTGATAGGTTTAAGTTGATTTTCAAGAACAATTTGATTTTTCAGATTATATATTTATTTACCAATTTAATGGTTGTATTTCTTTAATTAGGTGTATGCTAAAACAAACAAAATGTGTAACACCTCTACTTTGATTAACTAATTAACGAGTCCTTTAATTTTAAATTCTTGATCATGCATCAACCAGTCAAATTTAATCAATTTATTTTGTGTGATCATGTTATAATAATTCTCTAATTATTTATTTTTATATGCTTGATTAATGATGTTGAATTATTGATAGGATCATATTTTATATATTGGCTTGATTATAGGTAGTATCTGTTAAGAAACTACGCAAAATTTTCCCATATTATCAGATTCGTGGAAGAATAAAATATCGCGTAAGCACACTAAAATTAATAATAACGAAATTTACAAAATATTTATGACAACTAATCTCTCACAGAACCCACAACCTAATTACACCCAAAGAAATATTTCTCTATAAATATTTCTCACAAAATTCCTATACTGGAATTTTCTTTTCTGTGTAACTCACTCTTGTATTTTTCTTATTGTTATAATTATAATAAATGAAATATGACATGACTTTTATAACTAAAAAAAAAGATTAAAATCTATCGAGAGTTTTTCTCTTTCTCTTTCCATGTATTTCCTCCTTCAATTTCTCTATACCTTTCTTATTTTTATTTTATTTCATTCCTCCTTATTTTTCTCATCTATTTTGACCAACAGAATCATGCTTCAAATACATAGGTAAGGCACATGTAAATTAAACTAAGACCCATGACCCATATATATATATATATATATATATATATATATATATATATATATATATATATATATATATATATATATATATATGCTTATCTTAGAAATTTGACAATGATGGAACGTGATGTAGTCTGTAGAAACAATTTGATGATGTTGTAACGTAATTAGTACGGTAGCGTTAATTTGATAGCAATAGAAATTGATTTAAGTTACTAATACGTTACTAATATACAATGTACCATAATAATAATAATAATAAATTAAGTTAATTTTACTAAGTGTACCTTATTCTCCACTATTCCCACTTTCTCTCAACTACTCATCCCTATACTTTCATAGCTTCCCTACAAACCCTATACAGAACCAAAAAATTCTCAAGGAAAATATTTGTGTTCACAGGTAATTTTACATCTCAATAATCATTACCCTTTGTTCTGCTTCATCCTAGAGAGTTATCGTTCAAGTGTCATCCAAGTAATCAATTTATAAAATTTTCTATTCAGAGGAAAGTATCAAGATAAGGATTTCTTTCCCCATATAACTCTAAATTAGACTTGATTTAAGAATTGATTAGATATTATATACTTATTCAATGCTTTAGAGATTTAGATAATTGAAAATATAAAATTAAATTTATATATTTTAAAGTGAGGAAGAAAAAAAGTTAACTTTATACATTGTTAATGTCACAAGATAGTCGAAGGAGTCTAGGATCAATTCTTAGATGTTACGGGGAGCAAAAACTCTCGGGTGAATTAATTCTTAGTTGAACGTGAACAACAAGATTGATGGAATGGATGGGGTGTACCTGCAAGGCGCTCCGATGTCAAAGTCAATAGAGGTACAACAAAAGTGGAATGGTAGATCTGTTCTCTGCCCGTCTCGCAGAGTGTTTGCCCGACTCATGGAATACGTGCCCGACCGTTAGGGGGTTTCGCCCATCCAACAAGTATACTTGCCCGAGCGTATGGGCATCTGCTCGACGTATTGGGCCACGGTCCAATACAGTCTTTGGAGGTCCAGTCCAGAACAGTTATAATTATTAATGATTGAAATTAATTTATATTTATTAATAATTGAGAATTATTTACGGGTATTGATAATTGAGAATAATTTCTATTTATTAATAATTGAGAAGGATTTTGAGATAGTAGTATGTGGCATAAACTCTTAAATTGAATGTAAATTGGATTATCAGATTGTGTCAGATTAATAGTAGTTTAATTTGTGTGATTGCCTTAGTGGTGGGTAAAAATCTTGTGTGACTGTCTTAGTCGCGGGTAATTATATTATTAATCTCATCATGTATAACATGACATACACATTTCTGTGTGGTGCCTTATTGGTGGGTTATTTTTCTCATTGATATGAGATGACTTCTATGTGGTGCCTTAGTGGCGGACTAAAAAATCCGGATCATATAGTTAATAGCACGCATATCCTTGCATATAACATTTTATGGTTGTTGTGTTGTTGTTGTTAACCGTGAGTTGATTACTTTGTCTGTTTGCTATTATGGTTACAGTTTAATATTAATGGCTTTTGTGAACTTTCTTTCCATTTGTTTCTCTTGGAAGTGATATGTATATTATATTTGTCTGATTTTTACTCTCGTTTAATTTAGTTTGACATGGATTATGGTTGATGGAAACTGACCCTTACAATAACATTTTAAATAGTTACAAGTGATGAGTTCTCAAAGTGATTGTTGATTGTTTGACGTGTGTTCGTGGGAAAGAAGGGTTTTTAAAACAACATTATGTGAAAATAAATTTACCGCACTACATTTTGAAATTATTTATTTAGCATTCTTTTTTCATAGAAATAGAAACATGTTGATTTTCTGCCTGACGTTGAATTGATTACATTTTTAAACCGTTTTTAATTATGTTTAGGACAAGTATTTTAATAATTTATGAGTAATGTCTTTGATGAAAATCCAGAGCGTTACAATATGCGCTCGTATATAATAAACTAAGGATACATTTTACAACGGTTGAGACAGATAACCGTTATGATATTCAATATATATTACATCGGTTCTTACAATTAACTATTGTAATAAAACACGTGTTTTCCATAATACAACAATGGCAACAGGTCCGTCATTATAAGTAACGTACTTACAACAACACTCTAAATAACAACGCCTTGATCTACGTCATAATACGTAGTTTTCAACCGTTGTTAAATGTGTTTTCTGTAGTAGTATATGGTGTCCGAGAAACAATGGATTTATTGTTTTCTTCTGATTTTCAATTTTAGGGTTTTACATCCCAAAACCATAATAAATTTTGTTAGTTTATGAAACTCTTATTTTGATTCTGAATCATGTCTTTCAAATATATTATGGTGGATTTTTATATGTGAATCTCTTATAAGATTTTGCAATATGGTAAGCTAATCAGTTTAATATTGTTGCTAAAACTTCTAATTTTGTTTACAATACTTGATATTGTAGGGTTATGTGTTATTCGTTCAAAAAGTTAAAGGAGGATTCAAATTCTGATATGGGTGAATTTATTTGGATTTTACATTCTGTTAGAGGGAACTAACTTAGGAATGATATCCCTCCCTACTTTATGCTTATGCCATTGCATTTGCTCTTTATGGTATTCATAACATATTACACAAGTACTTTATGATTCACGTTCAATAAGGTTCTCTTTCTAGTATTTGTTTACTGTCATGTGTGTTAATAAGGTTTTCATGTAACAATATACGATAGCAGTAAAAATCTTTTAAAAAGTGTAGGGGAAAAGTTTAATTTGATTTAGAAATATCATGACATTGTTATTTGATATTTTAACTCACCTTAATTTTTCTAATAGTTGCTCCTCTCACTTATAAATGAGTACTTTTCAAGGGAGCCAATTGATATCCCCATTAGTAATTGTGTTATTTCTTAGTTTTGTTGTTTAATAATTGTGAGAATTTTTGCAAGTTAGATGACTAGTAGTCTCAACTGTCAAGATTTGGTAGAATTGTTTAGGCTGAATTTGGATCATATGATAGTTTAATCAATCTTACTTGTGCAGAAGTACGAATATCTTACTAGTTGCTTTTCTAAAAACCATATCTCTTACCATTATATCAACTTTTTTGATTTATTAGTGTCTCCTATTTAAATGTACATGATTATTTAAAATTAACTATTATATAACTATATTTTAAAATGAATTATTTTAATAATATATAATAATAATATATTATTTTAAATTTTTTAAAAATTATATAAAACTGGATGTTATTAATAATATAAAATTGAAAATTATTTTAATAATATATGTTTTATTTAAATAGTATATATAATTGAGAATTATATAAAAGTATCAAAATTATATATTATTATAAATTGTATAAGATTGAATTATTTTAATAAAATGAAAAATTATATAAAATTGAATAAAAATATTTTTATTTTTATTTTTTTGTTGATTTTTGTTTTTACAGAGAAAATTTTAAAATATTCAAATATATTTTTAAAATGTGATTAAATATTTTAAAATATATTTAAATATTTTAAATAATATTAAAACACATTTAAATGATATTTAATCATATTTAAATACGTCTCAAAATATTTAAACATATTGTTTTTTACATATTTCCCACTTTAAATATATTTAAATATTTAAAAGTCTCAAATGTTGAATATAATTATACTATGCTTATGGAAAACATTTCAAATAATAAGTTGATCGCGCGGTTAGCAGGCACTGGACCTGTAACAGGTGGAGCGTCTAAAACGTAGGTCCAGTTCCTATCAGATCGAACATCTGTACGTCTAGTGCAAGGCAACACAATATATGGGATAGCGACACCATGAACCATAAGTTCATAACCTCCATCTCTCCTCACCCTGCACAATTTCATGTCTTTCAAAAATTAAGTTAATTGTGCGGGGAGGTAAGGGCACCAGGGTGGCTATCTCAGTGTCGAGATTGAGGGACCTAGCAATATAAGTAATCAAATCTCCAAATGAAATGGTCCCTGTTTACTTTAAAACTGCAGTCATATGGGCAAGCATAAACGGGACCAGATTAATTTGCTTATTTGTGAGGCACCCTTGCAAAAATAAGAGTTCTCTAGCATTCACCTTGTTAGGATTCTCCCGAAAAAAAATAGTACATGCTAAAATATATCGAAAAACACGAATGGATGGGTTGTGGATCCTTGAGGCAAGAATTCCTTCGAAGGAGGTGGTTGTATGGTTAGATAACCTGTTCCACAAGGAAAATGCCTCAAAAGACCACTCAAAATCCAAAGGTGCTTCCCAAATAGCATCTCCTCCAAAAGTCACTCCTAACTGCTCTGCTAGTTTGTTGGTAGTGAATTCGTATTCAACATTAAACATCCGAAATTTCACTGTACCGACTGTGCTAGCAGTATTAGGGCTAACATTGTAAATTAAAGAACTTAAAATTTTCTTGGTCAACCTTTCAAAAGTCGGTTCCTTTTTTATCAAAAATATCATGCATTCCTAAAGTATCAAGTAAGTGAAAAATGCTATGATAAATACCGAGAGAGTATAGAGAATCGACGTCCACGTACCGGGTCGAGATGATTTCTCGTGCTTGAATTTTCTCGAGTACTTTCCGTTGCCTTTCCTCGGGCTTCCCGTGTTGGAGGATGTAGTCGTTGTACTCCATTGAACCACTCTTAAGGTTGAAGAAGGTGAAAATGAGTTTTATGGAAGGATGGAGAAAAATGAAGATTTTTTTGGATTTTTATGGATGGTTTTGAAAATTGAATTTGGAGGGGTTAATGTGTTGGTGAGTAGATTGAAAAGTCACAAATTTTTTGGGTGTTGGAGGAAGCTTTTGGAAGGTTAAAAATGGGGTTTGGAGGTTTTAAAATTTGAAAATGGATGGTTATGGAGGTTCTTCCCCGCATATAGAACCAGACCCCAGGGCGGGCGCCATGTGAAGAAAAAATCCTGGGCCGAAAATACTTGATTCTTGGGCTTTCTTCCTTCTTTTTGTGTTAGGTGGTGCTATTAGCACTACTTTCTTCCTCTTATTTGGTACTTGCCTTATTTTTGTTAGGAAAAAATAAAACATAGATAAAATATAAATTATCTTTAGTAGAATAAAAAATAAAATAAAATAAAAGCAAGCTAAAGGAAATAACATGCATAATATAAATATGGAAAAAGTAGAGTACATCACGATAAATATGAACAAACAAAACATAAAATAGTTAGTGAATGAAAATGCGAAAATATGGTAAATATAATAGTAAAGTAATATGATCACTGGGCCGAAGGCTCTTCTGTCTGGTCGGAACCTCCGGCTGCTGCAAGCTGACTACGGAGATCTGCAATCTCCTGGTATAAATAATCTGCCTCGTTCGCATGGGTCAAATCAGATACCTGAACCTGTAAAGTAAGATCCTCGACCTCCTGCCTGAGTCTAGCTATCTCCATACGAAGCTCAGTAATCTATGTCTGTAAGTCAGGTGTCTGCAAGGAATGATTATTAGATAGCACAGTAATCCTGGGAGATGGTGGTGTAGGATTATACTCTGGTACAGGTGGAGTCTTGGGCTCCTTAACAGTCTCACCAAAACCCTCTAATGCATAACTCCAATTAGCGCAGTCATGCACGCTGGTCATCATGGGATATGGCAAGGTGAAATAGTGGACGATCTCGTCATCGATCAGCAGCTTGAACCAGTTGGGTTGGAAGGAAGATCTCCCCATCACCCCTCGCTCCAAACAGAAATCAATGTCCAAAGTGGTGTATCCACAATAGTCAGTCAAATGATATAACTTACGAGACAGACCTAAAGCAGTAGCAATCTGAGTCACTATTCCTCCCACGTGTATGATATCTTCGAAGGATCTGGCAGTGCATCTGAGGTTGTCAAGTAGAAAATTCCCACAAGCTACAGGGCGTGACTGATTCGCTTCAAGGAATTTTTGTTAGTGACTCTTTGCTGGTTGAACTTGAGGAGATTAAAGAAGCTACAAAACTATTATTTGAAACAAAGTTCAACAGTTTTGGTAATTTGAATTTTACACGCAGTTTGGAATCTTTGCCTTGTTTGAATACTGATGATTGTGACTATCTGGAGTCTGAGTTTTCTAGAGCTGATGTCAAAAAGGAAGTATTTGAATGCGATGGTAATAAATGCGTGGGAGTTGACAAATACAACTTTAACTTTCTGATCTTACTCGATCAGAAGGGCCTTCCAAGGTCTTGGTGAATGGGCTAGAGAATGAAATGAGGAAGGGGGTGTACCTGCAAGGTGCTCCAATGCTTAAGTCAGAAGAGGTACAGAGTAAGGTTATTAGAGAGTAAGTTAGAATACCTGACCCTCTGCTATGAAAGGGTATTTATATTGAGCCCCCAGCGCTGGGCCAAGGCTCCTAATGGGCTGGATTAGCTAGGCCCAAGAGGGAGCTGCCAGGGGACGCGTAAGAAGCGTGAAGACCTAGACCAAAGGTCTGCTCCCTGGTCCAACTGCCCCTATCCCTAAGGAGATAATACAGGGGAGTTGGGTGACGTGCCAGATGAGGTGGCAGACGTGGTTCTGCCCGACATAGCTTAGGTGCCCGTGATATAGGTTGGTGACATGTGGATGAAGATCATTGAGCGGGCAACGCACTCTTTGCCCGACACACAGTAAAGTCGTCGAGGTGACGTCCCTCCGATGTGGGTGGAAAGACCTTTGCCCGACGCATTCATGTGCCTGGACGTTTGGGCCTGGACCCGACGAGCATTGGGCCATGCCGTGCATATCGTCATGGCCCAGTCCAGAACAGGAGCCCCCCAAGTCGAGTCTCTGAGTCAGAGTGATGACTTATATTGCAACTGGGGGTTCCCCGTGTTGAGGGGGAGGTGCGGTCGTTCGGCATGTGAGGTTGTAATAGACTTGCTCGCGAGCTCCTCTTTCCACAGTAGTGTCGGGGATGAAAAGTGATCGGTGGGCACGCATCTTCCTCGTAACGGCCGAGGGCTCGACGCGGGGATACGGCGTCTTGATGAGTCGGGGAGGTGGACAGATGCGGTGTCGTTTCAGTTTCTTTTTTGGATAGACGTGTCTCAGACTTAATGGCGTCGCTTCGTTTTGTGTGCAAAGACGGCGTAGGCAGTAGGTAATGATGACCTAGCGCGTTGGCCCACGCGCCAAGGACTATAAAAGGAAGTTGAGTAACTTCATTTTCACCTTTTCGCTCCTACGTTCACCGGAAGTTCTGAAGATTTTTCCTGTGTCTGCTCGTTTGGCCGTCTGAACCGCCGCCTCCGACCGTCTCATTGCCTGAACCACCGTCTCTGCCCGTGCGCCACTGTCTCCTTTTCAACTTCCATATGTCAGGTACCATTTTGCTTCCGTAATCCACCATTTTCCTTTCTGTTTTATGTCAAATGTCTATAAATGTATGTCATATTCGTAGTATATGGTTAGATTTGACTTAGGAATAGTAAACTGGATTGTAGATGGACTATAGATGGTAGAAAATAGGATTAGGGTTAGACTGTCCCGGGAAGAAATTACATATGCCGGGCAATATTTGCATAAGTATATATGAACTTTCTGCCCGGTCTCTTAAGAACGTGCGTATCTTTGCGTCGAACACGTTGTCAGTGTCCGTTGCTGCTACGCCCTTTCACTTGACCTGCGGTGGAAGGGTGGATTTGATATGATGTCGAATTCACTCTTTCTGTCTGCGTTTCAGGTGCTACCGGGCGTCTACGATCGAGGAGGGAAGACTCTGGGTCCTCGGCTGAAGATGCGATCATTACTCGTCTACCTGCCGGGGATGGTAGTGCCAGGGATGGTACTGAGCATGCCTCATCCTCCGGGCAGGTGGATCTCTCCTGGGTTGCGGATGAACCCTTGGAGGAGGAGTCTTACTTCTGTGATGAAGCCATCCCTGCTTACGCTGAGGTCGAGGATAGGAACCGGGAAGATCCGGAGAATTGGCATTGTTGTGCCCCTAAGGAGGAGGACCGTATCTGCCATCATTTCCCGGGGAAGCAGTTCACGATGTATGAGTTTGCTTTCCGGGAGGCGGGGATCAGGCTCCCCTTCAACTCCTTCCAAATGTCAATCTTCAAATGGCTTCGGCTGGCGCCGTCCCAACTGCATCCCAACGCCCTTGCTTTTATGCGGGCATTCGAGTTGGTCTGCCGTTTCCTCGGCATTGGGTGCACTCGAGCCCTTTTCTTCCACGTCTTCCACCTCCAGCGGTCCGGCCTCCGTGGACGCCACAGTTGGGTTTCTTTTAAACAGCCCGTACGTTTGTTCAAGACATACGTGGACTCTGCTCGACATTTCAAAGGCCGTTGGTACGTAGTGATGCCGATCACCCGTGCTGCCCTCCATTCTCTTTATTATTATCAACGAGCATCAAATGGGGAGGAGACGTTGATGTCGAAGATACCGCTGAGGTGGCAGCGCGATCATTTCGACCTCTCCACTGCCCACTATAGGGTCAAATTTTCGATGCCCGGCGTTGAAGATAGGCTCGCATACAAGAAGCTGGTTGATTACGTGCAGAGTTTCAATCTGGGGGTCTGGGCGGATCGACAGGGCGTGCCCTATCTCGACGAGGCCGGGATGCCAATTACTGAGACGCGCTATATCAATACAAAGGCCTTGCTCGAGTGTAGGACCGAGGAGAAGGCTTTAGAATTACTGAGTAGGCAGATTTTTTCTTGATCTTTTATTTTTGTCAATGTTTTCGCTCGCTAATGTTTGTGTGTTCTGTTTCGCAGGTGCTATGCCCAGTACGCGTGATCGGGTTCTGAAGCTGGCCAACCAGGTCGGTGCGGCTGACCGGGTGCCGAAAAAGAAAAAGAAGACTGTGGCCCGTGTTCAGGTGACCGGTGCTGATGCTGGGGTCGGGACTTCGAACACAGCAAGTCCGACACCTTCCTCTCCTCCTCGGGCGTCGACGATAAACATTCCTGATAGTCCGCCTCAATCGGCCTCTCCTCTCCATAAGCGGAAACGTCCGGCGGGGACTCTTTCGAGGTCATCCTTGGGTAGTCCGGGTGGACCGGGCAGCTATTTGTTACCCCCTGCTACGTGGAGCGGTCGTTCTTCAAGGTCGAGGATGCGATCGCGGTGCCGGCGCCTGAGGTGAAGGCTATCCTAGATCAAGATGCTGGTGTCCGACGCAAGGAGCTAGCTAGGGACCTGGCAGCTGTCATCCGGGTGATGGAGACGACCATGGTCTTGACCGACACCTCCGTCTCTACTGCCTCCTTGGAGGATGCTCTCGCGCAGGTTCGATCGGAGAAGGACAGACTGTCCAAAGACCTGTCGGACTACAAGGAGGAGCATCAGCTGCAAGAGGGGCTGAATAAGAAGCTGGAAGAGGCAGAAAGGGAGCGGGACCAGCTGAAGGCGGCCAAGGTGAGCTTGGAGGAGCAGGTGGCCGGGCACCAAAAGCTGATCGTGGACAATGTCGGGCTGCGGGCTCAGCTTGAATCCCTCGAGGAAAAGGTCCGTCCTTTGGCTGATGAGACCGAGGAAGAGCTTGCCCTTGGTTCCCGTGGTGAGCTGCTGGGGCACATACGCTCTCTCAACCAGGACCTCGTGGCTGTTTTCAAGGAGGGTTTCGACAATGCTGTCGAGCAACTGAGGGTGCTGAATCCTGAGTTGGTGACGGAGGGGTCGGCCCATAAGTACTGTGTCCGGGAGGGAGAGATCGTATGCCCCTTCGAAGCTGAGGATGAGCTGGGGAATGACGAGGAGGAGGCGGAGGATGCTGAGGAAGTGCTCCGGGCGGAGACTTGATTATTTTGATTTGTTGTTTTGTTATGGCCTGCGTGCCTTGTTGTGTGGCCTGCGTGCCCGTTATGTATTTTAGCCTTCGGGCATATGTAATATGGCCTTCGGGCGTACTTGGCCTCGACCGCTGTTATATTATTTAAATATATGAATGTTTTTTGTTGTCATTCATTGTGTTCGTGTATGCGTTATATTCTCTTTTTTATGAATTTATACTCTGCTCGACCTCGTTAGTCTCCTCGGTTTAGGGAACCGACGAAGCGTCGGACTTTGTGTCCGTTGGGATCGAAGCCCGGGTTCGTTGTTCGGACTCTGGCCTTGAGGCTTGGGCTCTCCCATCGCGAGCTGGGTGCCCTGCCTGCCGTGGTACTTCGACGTTAGGTCTCGATCGAGGTCCCAATCGTCGGGGAGGGTTGTGTTCGCTGTGTGGCCCGGTTCGTCCCCGGGTCTTGCGGTTCCTCTTTGGGGTTTTGGAGACGAAGAGCGTGGTCGTACCTCCCACGTCTCCCCGTGATACATCTAACTGTAATATTGTCTAAGTTTTTCTGCGTTCCATGGTCGAGCGAGTTCTTCCCCTTGTAGGTTTTCTAGGTAATAGGCCTCGTTGCTCGTCTTGTCGCGGACGCGGTAGGGGCCTTCCCAGTTGGCGGCCAGTTTGCCCTCTTTTGGGTTTTTCTGGTTTCTTCTGAGGACCAGGGTGCCGACCTGGAACTCTCTTCTTATGACCTTCGCGTCGTGGCGTAGTGCTATTTTTTGTTTGAGGGACATTTCCCTGAGGGCTGCCTCGGAACGGATCTCTTCGACTAGGTCGAGCTCGGCTCTAAGGGTCTCGTCGTTCATTTCCTCGTCTAGGGGCTCTTCTATCCTCCTCGTTGGTTCCCGTATTTCCACCGGGATGACTGCTTCGGTGCCGTAAGTCATTCGGAATGGGGTCTCCCCGGTGGTGGAGTGTGGTGTCGTGCGGTAAGCCCATAGGACGCTGTGTAGTTCTTCGACCCATGCTCGTTTCGCCTCGCCGAGTCTTCGTTTAAGGCCACGTAAGATTATCCTGTTGGCCGCCTCCGCTTGCCCGTTCGTCTGTGGATGTTCGACAGACGTGAAATGCTGTTTAGTACCTAGGCTGGCGACGAAGTCTTGGAATCCTCCGTCCGTTAATTGTGTCCCATTGTCCGTGACGAGGGCCTGGGGTACGCCGAACCGAGCGAGGATGTTGCGTTTAAAAAACCGGAGAATGTTCTGCGCGGTTATTTTGGCTAATGCTTCTGCTTCGATCCATTTTGTAAAATAATCTACCCCGACGATGAGGTATTTATTCTGGTACGATCCGGTGACGAAAGGTCCGAGGATGTCCATGCCCCACCATGCGAAGGGCCATGGGGAAGACAGTGATTTTAGGTCATTCGGGGGTGCGAGGTGCATGTCGGCGTGTCGTTGGCATTTGTCGCATCTTTTTACATGCTCTTTTGAGTCGTGTTGCATGGTCGGCCAGTCGTAGCCTGCTCGAAGGGCTTTTCGTGCGAGCGATCGCCCGCCGAGGTGTTGAGCGTTAATTCCCCGGTGTATTTCTCCAAGTATGTCGGGAACTTTCTCTTCCTCGACACACTTGAGTAACGGGATGGAGAACCCTCTACGGTAGAGTTTACCTTCGAGGAGTACGTATGAGCATGCCCGCCGTTTGGTTGTGGCCGCCTCTTTTGGGTCGACTGGGAGTTCGTCTCTTGTTAGGTAATTGTAGATGGGCGTCATCCAACAGTGAGCATCCCCGATCGCGTTGACCTCAAATGGAGGAGGTAATTTTTCGATGCTAGGTCGAGGAAGGATTTCTTGAATTACGGATTTGTTTCCGCCCTTTTTCCTCGTGCTGGCTAGTTTTGAGAGGATATCTGCCCGTGTATTGTGCTCGCGAGGTACGTGTTGAACTTCCCACTTCTCGAATTTCTCAAGTTTTTCTTTGACAAGGGACAAGTATTCGACGAGGTTGTCGTTCTTGGTTTGGTATTCTCCTCGTACTTGTGATGCCACGAGCTGGGAGTCCGTGGATATTGTCACCTCTTTTGCCCCTAGGTCCTCGGCTAATCTCAGACCGGCAATAAAAGCTTCGTATTCGGCCTGGTTGTTCGACGTCGGGAAAGCCAATGCTAGTGAGACTTCAATCAGGATCCCGTCCTCATTCTCGAGGATGATCCCGGCTCCGCTGCCTGATGTGCTGGAGGCGCCGTCGACGAAGATCGTCCACTTGTGGGTGCCATCTGCTGGTGTTGGGCAGTGGGTCATTTCCGCGACGAAGTCGGCCAGTGCTTGGGCTTTCAAGGCTTTCCTATTTTCGTATTGTATGTCGAATTCGGAGAGTTCCAGTGACCACTTGAGCATTCTCCCGGCCATATCTGGCCGCCCGAGCAACTGTTTGATCGGCTGGTCGGTTCGTACTTTTATCGTATGTGCGAGGAAGTAATGACGTAGCCTCCTCGCCACATTTATAAGGGCCAGGGCGACCTTTTCGATTTGCTGATATCGGAGCTCAGGGCCTTGGAGTGCTTTGCTCGTAAAATAGATGGGTTTTTGTCCCTCGTCGGTCTCCCTTATTAGAACGGCGCTGACGGCCTCGGTCGCCACGGATAGATATAGGTATAGAGTTTATTTTTCCAATGGTCGTGATAAGACCGGGGGTTCGGAGAGAACCTTTTTCAAATGGAGTAATGCTTGCTCGCATTCGTCGGTCCAGTCGAAGCTGGCTTCTTTGCGAAGGAGTCTGAAGAATGGCAGTGCATGCTGGGCGGACTTGGCGATGAAACGGGAGAGTGAGGCGAGCACTCCATTGAGAGATTGGATTGATTTCTTGGTCCTCGGGGTCGGGAATTCTGAGAATGCCCGGCATTTGTCGGGGTTGGCTTCGATCCCTCTTTCGGTGAGGTAGAACCCCAGGAACTTTCCTGCCCGAACCCCGAACGTGCATTTTTCAGGATTGAACCTCATTTTGCACTGCCTCGCCTGCTCGAAAACTTTGGATAGGTGTCGAGCATGTGTAACCTCCTCGTGTGACTTGACGATCATGTCGTCCATGTACACTTCGAGCATGTCCCCTATTTCTTCCTTGAAGACTTTGTTCATCATGCGTTGGTACGTGGCACCAGCGTTCTTGAGCCCGAACGGCATTACGTTGTAATAGTAATTGCCCGTTGGGGTCATAAATGCTGTGTGTCTCTTGTCTGTGGGCGACATAGGGATTTGGTTGTATCCACTGTACGCGTCCATGAAGGACAAAAGTTTAAAACCTGCAGAATTGTCTACGAGCATATCTATATTAGGGAGGGGTAAAGAGTTTAAGACCATGGCCGTCTCCATGAAGGACAAGAGTTTAAGACCATGGCCGTCTCCATCACCCGGATGACAGCTTCCAGGTCCCTAGCTAGCTCCTTGCGTCGGACACCAGCATCTTGATCTAGGATAGCCTTCGCCTCAGGCGCCGGCACCGCGATCGCATCCTCGACCTTGAAGAACGACCGCTCCACGTAGCAGGGGGGTAACAAATAGCTGCCCGGTCCACCCGGACTACCCAAGGATGACCTCGAAAGAGTCCCCGCCGGACGTTTCCGCTTATGGAGAGGAGAGGCCGATTGAGGCGGACTATCAGGAATGTTTATCGTCGACGCACGAGGAGGAGAGGAAGGTGTCGGACTTGCTGTGTTCGGTGGTATCCACCTCGACAGCTTCTTGGTTGAATCGCTCGATATACGAGCGCAGTGTTTCATTCTTCTTTTGCACTATGGCTTCAAGGGTCGCCTCAGTCTTGGGATGACGACGGGAAGCCGTGAAGTGCCTGGTGAACATGGACCTCATGACTCTCTAAGATGTGATGGATTCGGGAGCCAAGCTTTTGTACCAAGCCATGGACCCTTTCCTGAGGGTCGTTGAAAACAGTAGGCATTTGAGATGACCGGTGATATCATTGCGGTAGTCGAGCATTGCGTTGACGTTGTCGACGTGGTCGTCGAGATCTGTGGTCCCGTCGTACACAGCTAGATTGGGCGGTTTCTCCATGCCTTTGGGGAGCGGGGCTTCCATTATTGCCCGAGACAGGGGGCAGTGCAAGTCTTCCTCGTCGCTCCTCAATGGAGATAATTCACTGTTGTCGGGGCTGCGCCCGTGCCTTGGTGATGCTCCTGCTCGATTGTTGTCACGACAGGCGCGTGCCCTGCTGACGTGGGGTTCGGGAGAGCGACGCTCGCGCTTCTTTGTTGGCTCTGGACGTTGCTGTGTCCTCCTTTCCTGTTGGGGTCTGGCCTCTTGTCGCTCGGCTTCGAGGGCCATGATTCTTTCGTGCTGCTGGTAGAGCATAGAACCGGCCTGGTTGAGGGCATTTACCATGACAATCATTGTGGCGTCTCCTTCAACAGGAACGGGGATGGGATGAAATGTCTCTGCCCCTTGGTTTTGGGTGTGAGAGACGTCCCCGTTGTTTTGAGGCTCTGGAGACGGGGTAGATGGACGACCGTCTCGAGCGTCTGCTTCATGGGGCTGCGGGCCATCGTCCATAGTGTAGTCGACAAGGGGACGACCGCGCTCGCTAGGTTGTTCTCCGACCATGTTGGAAGGACAGGGATGGATGAGCTTTGATCTTCTGTTGATGAAGACGGGGATAGCAAGTTCCCACAGACGACGCCACTGATCTTACCCGATCAGAAGGGCCTTCCAAGGTCTTGGTGAATGGGCTAGAGAATGAAATGAGGAAGGGGGTGTACCTGCAAGGTGCTCCAATGCTTAAGTCAAAAGAGGTACAGAGTAAGGTTATTAGAGAGTAAGTTAGAATACCTGACTCTCTGCTATGAAAGGGTATTTATATTGAGCCCCCAGCGCTGGGCCAAGGCTCCTAATGGGTTGGATTAGCTAGGCCCAAGAGGGAGCTTCCAGGGGACGCGTAAGAAGCGTGAAGACCTAGACCAAAGGTCTGCTCCCTGGTCCAACTGCCCCTATCCCTAAGGAGATAATACAGGGGAGTTGGGTGACGTGCCAGATGAGGTGGCAGACGTGGTTCTGCCCGACATAGCTTAGGTGCCCGTGATATAGGTTGGTGACATGTGGATGAAGATCATTGAGCGGGCAACGCACTCTTTGCCCGACACACAGTCAAGTCGTCGAGGTGACGTCCCTCCGACGTGGGTGGAAAGACCTTTGCCCGACGCATTCATGTGCCTGGACGTTTGGGCCTGGACCCGACGAGCATTGGGCCATGCCGTGCATATCGTCATGGCCCAGTCCAGAACACTTTCTTTAAGCTTGCTAGGATATAATGGGGGAGGATTTCTCTAACCGTGTTCTTGAATTCTTTCATACTAGTTACCTTCCGAAATTGTTCGCGTCTTTGTTCATTGCATTGATACCGAAATTTGACAACCCTCAGAGCTTTGATGAATTCATACCAATTATCTTGGTCACATGTGTTGCGAAAACAATTTCAAAGATGCTACCAGGGAGATTAAGTGTGGTCATCCATAAGTTGATTTCTCCTGTTCAAACTGGTTTCATACCGGGTCAACAACTTATGGACGGAGTTTTACTCGCTAGCGAAATAATTTATTATACCAAAAGATTCAATAGAAAATGTTAGATTTTGAAAGTAGACTTCTCAAAGGCTTATGATTGCGTCGACTGGAACTATTTGATTTCGATTCTCTCAAGGATGGGTTTTGGAGGAAATTGGATACAATGAGTGAGAAGTTTGGTCTATAATAGTCATATGTGTGTATTGATCAATGGCAGTCCTTTCAAGGACTTTAAGGTGTTGAAAGGTCTCAAACAGGGTGATCCACTATCACCATTTCTCTTTGCGATAGTAGCGGAAGTCCTGGCTTGCTTAGTTCGATTAGCCATTTCTAATTCTATTTGATTGAATTTAGAGTTAATAATGTTCCTACAACAAGCATCCTCCAGTTCTCCGATGATGCGTTGATTCTAGGTGATGGTTCTATGGCCAATATTTGGGCCTTCAAGGCAATTATGAGAGCTTTTGAATTAGGGTCAGGTTTGAAGATCAATTATTCAAAGAGTTGCATTTATGGAGTTGGTATGGAAGAGGGTATAGTTGAGGCAACAAAACAATTTCTTCACTGTAAGTCTATTAAACTACTGTTTCGCTTCCTTGGTTTGACAATATGTGGGAATCACCGTTGGATTTCTTTCTGGAATCAGATTATATCTAGGATTCAGAATCGTTTTACGTCTTGGATAGGTCATAATTTATCGATTGGCGGTAGATTTACTTTGATTAATGCGGTTCTTACCAATATTCTGATACATTACCTCTCGTTCTTTAAGATACCGAAGAAAGTTGTGCAGGAAATTATCGCGATTCAGAGACGCTTTTTATGGACATGGTTCTCTTGCAACAACTTTGTCTCATGGGTTAGTTGGAAATCTATATGCAAATCTAGGGAGGATGGTGGTCTTGGCATCAAACATGTGGGAAATCTCAATAGAGCTCTCTTGGCTAAGTGGTTGTGGAAATTTGTTCGTGACGAGAACGAATTATGGAGAACTACTATGGTGAACAGATACAGAAACTTGTGCTTGAAAGTTCATAATGTTTGGAATTTCTCGAAGAGTACTAGGGATTCTCTTTGGATTAATGATGTTTTATCCATTGATGAAGGGACTGAACACGAAAGGTTTTGTAAGTTTATCTCTTGTAACATTGGTGCAGGTGTAAATGTTTCCTTTTGGCAGTCTAATTGGACATCTAACTAATCATTGGCTGAAGCATATCCTTGTTTGTTCCAGATTGCAGTTTCAAAAACATTCTCTGTTGCGGAAACGGGATCGTGGCAGGATTCTGAATGGAGATGGAATCAGCTTGTTATTGATATCGCTCAGGTTCCCGAAGATGACTACATCAACTTATTACAAGTGCTGCATAGCCAGATTTTGTGCTGGGACACGAAAGATTCTTGGAAGTGGGAAGCCGACATATCCAATTGTTTTTCTGTAAAGTCCTTCTACTATATTATCAACTCTGGTGTGAATAGTAATGTTTTGGATTCGTATAAATTAGAGGTGTTGAATCTGGTTTGAAAGTCGTATATTCATATTAAAATTCAAGTTTTCGCATGGAGATTGATTATAGATAGACTTCCAACGAAATCTAACTTGGCTGCAAGAAATATTATCGTTAATATTAATGACAAAGTTTGCTTATTTTGTTGTGAAATTCTTGATCGATGCCAATCATTTATTTTGTTCTTTTCGAATATCGATGTTGGTTTGGAACAAGGTTTGCGATTGGGCTGATATAGATAGGATAGTGGAAGTGGATTGTTGTCTTCATGTAAAATCTTGGAACTCAAGGCTTATCGGGAGGTGCAAATCTAGTGTTGTAAATTCATTATGGTTCATTTATTGTTGGGTCTTGTGGAAGAGTAGGAATGATATCCTTTTTAACGATGGTGTTTGTTGTATCGCCGACATGGTTAACAATATCAAAATTTTCTCTTGGAACTGGTTGATATTAGGCCGTAGGAATGAGAGAAATTGTAGTTTGTATGAATGATTTAAATTTCCCTTTGATTTCCTTTAAGGTAGTTTGTAGTAGGTGGTTTCTTTTTGCCGCCGGGCTTTGTCCCTGTTCGTTTTGATTTGTATTGTTGTTTTGCTTGGAGAAGCTCTTTTTCTCCTATTAATACAATTGCTTATCAAAAAACAAAAAGGCTACTCAGTTGATAGATTGCAAGTTCAGAAAATTATTATTGCTTCAAGTTACCCAAAGAAATAAGCTCAACCAATAATGAAATGAGTTCAACCTTTGAAAATAGCTCAATTGATAAATTGCAAATTCATAAAATAATTCTTGCTTCAAGTTAAATAAAGAATGAAGCTTAACCAACAAAGAAGAGAACTAGCTTAACCTTTGAAGAGTACTCAGTTGATAGATTGCAAGTGCAGAAAATCATTATAGTTTTAAAAAAAAAAATTGTTTAAGTGGGTATGCAACAAAATTTGGATATCACCGAAGATTTGTTGTAAATAGTATTTTTTAATATTTTGTGTAAACAATGTAATTTCAAAGAAAAAAATAAAAGAAATAGTCACCTTGGTTTTCTTTAAAATCGAGGTGATACACAATATAAAACATCTAAAATCGAGGTGGTTAGTAATCATATTTTACTATAAAACCACTCATTAAATTTTTTTACCCTAATACTGAATTATATGAAGCCGCCCCAAAGAGAGGAAATATTCACCACCGTCCATTTTTATCATAAGTTGCTACTACAAATTTTACAATGTATTTTTAATATTCTGTATAAACAATGTAATTAAAAAATAACTTATCCACCTCAGTTTTCTTCTTGGCCGAGGGGATAGTTAAGCGCTTTTTAACTATTCGGCCTTAAAAATATATTTGACGTCCATTTAATGTTTATCAGCGCTCAAGAATCTGCTATTAGTGATCCGCACGAAACTTAAGATACATATGTTATAAAAGCATGTTGAATATTTAAAATCTAACCTAAATGAAATATGAAGCATTTGAAACATAAAGACATTTGGAAAAGTTCTCTAAGATGGATTGCAAACGCAAAAAATTATTCAAGTTTAAGGTTTGTTTTCTTAAATATTTATTTGAGTAGAAAATCAAATATTTGAATATTGATTTTATTTATCTAACCCTTATTTTGTTTTGTTTCAGAATCAAACACATGCAATATCTGAAGAGACAAACCTTGCACCTAACATTTGATCTTCCCTTAGATTCAATAATTCAAAGATCTAAAATCTAGATCTTCTAGGAATTTAGTTTTACCTTGTTCTCTTCATCTCTACAAGATCTAGAAGAAATGGATACTAAATCTTGATGTGTGATTCTGTAATGCAATTGCAGATTGTGAGATATGAAATCAAAGAAACAAATTTTCAAAGAAACAAACTTTATTTGATGCATTCAACAATATATAATTTTGATCTAATTATTTTATTTAATATATAATTTTAATATTTAATAATTAATTATATATAATCTTTCTTTATGTGATGTTGATTTTAGGTTTAATACTATTTTTAATCCCTTATCTATACTTCTAAGTTCATTTTGCTCCTCTTTCTTTTAAAACATCACATTTAGTCCCTTATGTTCTCAAACAGAATCAAATAAGTTTTTTCCGTCAAATATTGATAAATAACGTGCAGCTGTGATGGATTTTTTTTTTTTTTTTTTTAATTTTTCAAACATTACCAACGGGAATGTGACATGTGACAAATAATAATAATAATAATAATAATAATAAAAGAGAGTAGCTTTCACGATAACTTTTCATGTCCAGTCACAAACTCATTCTCTTCACCATTTCATAAGCTTTCTTCACTATATTCTCCATTCAAAACATATAACAAAATATGCATTTATTTTTCACTCACTTCCCACCATTTTGAAATAGACATTTTTTTCTTCCACGAATGTCACAAACTATTCTTACTAAACTTGTTGCAACATATCTCTCATCATCATCATCATCAATAAAACTCCCTCTCATGAACCATGTGCACACTTTCTTTTCCAACCAAAAAACCACAATTCATGTTTTTTTTTCTCTCTTTTTTTATGACATTGCATATTACAACAATTACATAATACAATAAACACCGATCCATCACCATAAAAATATCTTCAATTATATAAAATGCATTTTTCTTCATGTTGTTTTTGTTTAAGTTGGTAATAAGCTTCAATGTTATTCACATGTGCATGGTTCATGAGCATTGTTGGTTTAGTGAAAATTTTGGATTATTGATACTATTTTGATATATTAATCATACATTTGATTTTGGCTCTTTTAGGATTTTTAGATTCCATATTTATCAAGTTTGTTTTTCTTAGATATTGGATTGTAATATTAGTATTAGTACCTTTGTCCATGTGGTCCTGTTTGTGCGTGTATGTGTTCATGAAAAAAAAACTTTTGTTAACTTATTCTTGTTTTACAACTAGTAAGACTCTTTATACTCCTTAATCATTACTATTAATTAAATATTGTAAATATTGTTAGTTATTTATATATAGTAGTTTTTTAGAAGTTTCTTTTGTTGAGATGAGGAATGTACGTTGTGTTCACAAAGCCTAGTGAGTGGTTATGTTTTCGTGTGATGATGAATGTTGTGTTCACAAAGCCTCATGAGTTCTTATGTTGTACATGAAATTCAGAAGACAAGTTTTATCGGAAGGTTTAGAGTGCATTAGATTAGATATGTTAATTGAGTTTTAAATTAAGTATTGTTGGTTGAATTCACATGTATTATAGTTTAGTGTTAAACTACATTATCTTTGGTGTGTGTTGTGATATAACAAAATGGGTACTATGAAGTTGAAATCTCAATTAGTTTGTTGATATTGTGTTTCTCGCAGAATTTGTGTGTCGACGAGAACGTCTGCATCGTCACTCTTTTCTCTCAACCGCGAGTCATCCGGCCACACGACATTGCAGGTTCTCTTTTCATTATTTATAACTTCTCACTTCTTCTTTTATGCATGCCACGTGTTTACACGTAGAGACTTTTGTTCTCTCTAATGTCCAAGAGAGGGACTATTGTAGGCGTCTCAATGATTTAACTCTGTATGCATTAATTTCAGAAGATAGGTATGAATCGTAGTTGGATGAGAGCTAATCAATTAAGTTCCGAGTACGAACATGGAGTGAAGGAATTTCTACAGTTTGCTGAAAGTAATGTTAAATAAAATCTTCCTCCTCCTAAAAGTAATACTGAAAAAAGTCTTGATGTGCTTTTTCTCTGTCCATGTGTTCGTTGTGCAAATCACGAACCAAAACTTAATAAGAAATAAATCATGGATCATCTAATTTGTCAAAGTTATACACAATGGATATGACACGGTGAGGTAGTAGCAAAGTTAAATGTGTCCCCAAAAGATAATTTTAGTGTAGAAATGGATGATCGTCTGGAAGAGATGACGCGTGATATTGGACAAGATTCGTTTAAGAAGGAACATGCGTATGATACTTTTATGCAGTGACAAGGATAAACTATTGTACCCGAGATGCACAAATTTTACACGTTTGTCAGTCGTGTTAATATTGTTTAATTTGAAGGTAAATAATGGGTGGACTGACAAAAGTTTTACCAAATTGCTTGAATTGATGACACAGATGCTTCTAGAAGGTAACGTAATGCCAAATCGTTATTACAAGGCGAAAAAGATATTGTGTCCGATGAGTTTGGAGTATGAAAAGATACATGCATGCCCTAATGATTGCATATTATACAGAAAAGAGTATGTAAACTATAATTATTGTCCGAAGTGTAAGGCGTCACGCTACAAAAAGAAAGATGTTGATTTTAGTGATGATGAGGTGGTCAAAAATGGTCCTCCCGCGAAAGTGGTATGGTACCTACCAATAATTTCAAGGTTCAAGAGAATATTCACTAATGCAAATGACGCAAAGAATCTTAGATGGCATGTAGAAGAAAGAAAATGTGATGGACAAATTCTCCATGTAGCTGATTCTTTGCAGTGGAAGAAAATAGATTATTTGTTTCCAAATTTTGGAAAAGAGTCGAGAAACCTTAGACTTGGACTTTCTACTGATGGAATGAATCCGTTTGGTAATATAAGAACTAATCATACTTCTTGGCCTGCTCTCCTGATGACTTACAACCTATCTCCTAGGTTGTGCATGAAGCGTAAATATATTATGTTATCGATGATGATTTCGGGCCTAAAACAACCAGGACATGACATAGACGTTTATCTAAGTCCTCTGATTGATTATTTAAGAGTGTTTTGGGAGGAAGGGGTGGGTGTTTTTGATGCATATTCTAGTGAACAGTTCAATATGCGTGCCATGTTGTTTTGCACCGTCAACGATTTTCCGACATATGGAAATTTATCTGGTTATAAAGTTAAAGGATAATACATGTCCTATTTGTGAAAAAGACACAAGTTACCTCCAACTTGAAAAAGGAAAGAAGACTGTTTATCTTGGGCATCGAAAATTTCTAGATCGTTATCATCCATATCGTAGATTGCGGAAAGCTTTCAATGGGGGACAAAAGCATGGTGAAGCTCCAAAGCCCTTAACTGGATATGAAGTTTATTAACGACAACAGGGCATTAATGTTGTCTTTGGAACGTACAAAAAGAAATCTACTGTGAAAAATTTATGGAAAAAGAGGTCGGTTTTCTTCAATCTTCCATATTCGTCTAGTCTTGATGTAAGAAATTTTATTGATTTGATGCACATGGAGAAAAATGTATGTGATAGTTTACTCGGAACACTTCTCAACATTCATGGAAAAACAAAAGATGGTTATAATGATCATGTGGATTTGGGTTTGATGGGTATACGAGAAGAGTTAACTCCACAACATATAGGTAACAAGATATATATTTGCCTCCTGTCTGCTACACTTTGTCTAAAAAAGAGAAAAAAAGTTTTTGTGAGTGTTTACAAAGTATTAAAGTTCCGCATGGTTACTCATCAAATGTCAAGAGGCGGTTTGGAATAAGATTTGCGAATGGGTGACCATTGATGTTATTTCGGAGTTAGAGTGTGGCCTCCATGTTAAGGCTTGGGAATCGCGTAATAGTGGTCAGTGCAAATCAGATAACATTAATTCTATTTGGTTTATAACTTGTTGGAACCTTTCGAGAAGTCGAAATAATATTCTGTTTGAAGATGGTTTTTGCGTCGTTGACGATATTATGGGAGCTATTATTATGTCTTCTTGGGTTTGATTAATCTTTAGCAAGTCTTCCGATGAATAAAAATTGACACGAACAATAAAAAATAAAAAATAAAAAATAATAAAAAATAAATAAGGGTAAAATTGACTTTTTAAAAAAAATGGTAGGAATATTGATATAACTGTAAATGTATAGAGTAAACTTTTGTAATGTATGCTAATAAATATTAATCCTTTAAATTCATTATCAGGATTCAATTATAGTTATAAATGTCTTCATCTTGAGCCTTTGTGACTAATTAATTATAGTGCATTTTCAAAAACAATAAAAATAATATTGTGATATATTTTGTAAGAAATTGTAAAATCTATTTTCTTTTATAATTCAAAGAAAATTTAAAGTAATATACATCAAAACAATCACTATATATGGTTTATAAAAGCTATTACAATAACACATCCTTTATTTGTATCTAGAATAACACATAACCAAACATTGATAATTATTTCTCGAGGAACTAACATAAACAAAACAAATTTTAAGACAATATTTATAAACATTCTTCTTTATTTTACAACGTAAATTCAATAACATAAATTATATTGCCATAGTTTGCTTGTTTAATCTTGTTTCACTTGGCTACTTGTAAACTTCACCGTAACAATGATAAATCCTTTGTCACAACCAAAAGCAAGCCTGCAAAATATAACAACGTGTGTTTAATTATAGAAGTAAAAAAAAAAAATTGATTGTTAATTGTCAAATGAATATTGAGTTTAGAAAATTACTGAGATGATCCTTTTTTATATCCAATACTCCATACTCTCTCAAGACCAAAATCCAATGAAGTTTCAAGCCTGCAAATTATTAGTGGCAAACGTTAAAATATATAAACTAATTACATAATTAAAAATACAAGAATTTCAATAAGTACTTATGTACCTAAATGAAAGAACATTCCATATTTTAACAGTAGAATCCTCTGAAGCTGTAACTATTATAGGAATTTCTGGATGAGCACATATTGCTGTAACATTGTTTTTGTGCCCTTCGAGTGTTTTTATGGCTTCTTTAGAACCATAATCCCATACCTGTTAAAATAAAAGTTTAATATAGGATACAATTCCATACTTCAAAAGGTGAACAAAATTAATGCAAACCTTGGCAGTGTAATCATCAGAACCACTTAAAAGATACTGCTTTTCATTACTCTCAAAATAATCAAGACAATTCACTCCTTTTGAGTGTCCTTCAAAGATGAAATTTGGAGTTGGGGAATCAATAGTCCAAACCTAACAAAATAGACAACATCATCTAAGTTCTTGATATCTACAATCATAATTTCGAATGCATTTTTCTACAATTTACATACCTTTAGAGTGCCATCGAGGGATGCACTAGCAAAGGTGGAGGGATCTTTAGGGTTAAATGCCACTTGCATCACATAATGCGAGTGTCCTTCGAAAGTCTCATCACAAGACCAACCTTTCTCCCAATTCCACAATTTTAAAACTTGATCATCAGAAGCTGACACCACATATGGCAGAAAAGGATGAATATCCAAACTCCTAATATAATCTTTATGTCCTTCAAATTCTATTATCTTTTCCATTTTCTCATAATTGTAGACTCGAATATATTTGTCATCGGTCGCTGCGATAATCCAATTTTCTCTAACGATAAACTTTGCAGATCTCACTGAATAGGTCAAATAAGAACAAATAAGAAACACAACAAACATAACTTGAATTAAGAACCAACATTGTTGCATTGTGACATTTACCTGGTGATTCACTAATTTTCAGAGACTTCTCTTCAACCTATCACATTAACAAAATCCTTTAAATAAATAAGTTTTTCAACAATTTAACATGAGAAATCATTATTTTTCAGCTCAAAGCTCAAATTTAATGTATTTACCTTTGTTTGATAGTTCCATATAGAAATAGTTCCGGAATATAAACCCAATAGAACCCTACATAAAAAAAAAGTAATGTATGTAAGTGTTTGTAATAATAATAACAACTAAATGTTACACTTAGAATTTTCCCAAAAAAAATACCATGGCTCGGTTGGATGCATATCAACAGATTTCACTCTTTCACTGTTTTGAATAAAGTCATGCTGCCCAAAATATAATTAGCAACATGTTAAGAACAAAATAATAATAATAATAATAATAATAATAAAAGTGTAATACCTCAATTTCAAGGGAGAGAGTTTGTTCCTACAAAATCAACAACATAAGAAGAAATTTTATTAATCATGTTAAAAAAAAAATACTTGAACATGCATCATAAACTATGAAATAATTTTAATAAAAAGAGTAAAACTGATTAAGTTGAATAAAGTATATAAAATCAAAGAGGGAGGAATGAATTATGACTGACCATATTAGAAATTTGGTGGTTTCAAATTCAATCGTTGATCCAAAGGATTGGTAGAAAATATGTTGAAGATGTTGGATTTGGTTGTAGTAGTTTTGTGTTTATATAGTTAAGAATGCTTTGTAGTTAAGAAATGGAGAAATAATTTTCTTATAAAACATTGACTTATTCTAGGAACAATTATTTAGTGGCTATCAAATTATTACTTATCAATTAAGATATCATGCATATGAAGATTATTCAAATCTGTATGGCTATTGTATGCGTTATAAAGATCCATTTTTGTCTTATTAATTGACTTGTTTTTAAATAGTAAGAAGATTTATCTTAGTCCTCTTGATTCAACAATGCTTCTTAGCATGGCTTTGGACATGTTGACTTTTCTACGTGAATGAAAGTATTACAAAACTCATCAAACAAAATCGTATTTGATGATGGAAAGAAAAACTAATTACACCCCACACGTGCTTCTGATACCTCCAACAATTTTTGTTTCTGCTTTTGTTTTTACCAAATATCCGAGAGTAGATTATAACAACAAATTTAATGTTCGTTGAATACGAAGAGGTTGCTACAAGGGAAATATGAATTTTGTAACTTATAATATCAGAGGGAGTGGTAGCAATATAAAGAGGAAGAGGATTAGAGATACTCTTTGTAAAGGCGGGACTAATTTGGTTTTCCTTCAAGAAACCAAATGTGTTAATATGTTGGATGTTTTGGTTCACAGTATGTGGAGTGATAATAAGTGTCAATGGACAACTTCCAATTCTAATGGATTGTCAGGAGATTTACTGATAATTTGGAAAGAAGGGTTGCTAATATCGATTTGTAGTTATATTGGCAATGGGTATTTGGGGATAAAAGCTAAATGGAGAAAAAAAAATCTATTTCTTCAATATATATTCGCCGTGTGTTAATGCTAAAAAAATAGATTTGTGGAGTAAGATTCTTAGTCTAAGGGATAACCTCGAAGTGGGGGAATGGATCATAGGAGGGGATTTCAATGTTATTAAGGATTCTGGAGAGAGAATGGGAGGGGAAAACCATTGTAGGAGTGTAATGGTGGATTTTGTAGACTTTATTAATATGCCAGAGTGTATAGATCTTCCGGTTTCAGGTAATAAGTTCACGTGGTTCAACAATAGCGGTAAATCCTGTAGTAGGTTGGATAGGTTTTTAGTTTCTCCGGATTATTAAATGAATGAAATATGGTTTGTCAAAAAGTGGGGGAGAGAGATATTTTTTTTATCATAGGCCGGTTTGGATATCCGTTAAAAATAAAAACTGGCGTCCGAAACCATTCAAGGTTTTATCTTGTTGGTTTGATCATCTTGGTTTTATGGATTTTGTGAAGGAAGTATGAGAGTCACATGTGGTGTTTAGAAATGCTTCGTTTATACTATCAAAAAAGCTTCAACGCTTGAGGGAGAAGTTGAAATGGTGGAATGCTAATGTGTTTGGTTGGATTGATACAAACATTGTATCTGATGTTGGTATTATTAATGCGGTGGAGGATTTGATAGGGGAGTCAAATGGATTCGTTACATCCCAAGATTTGATGGCTAGAAGAGGGGCAGAGGATGAGCTTTGGAAGAATCTTAGAATTAAAGAGAGCTTGCTAAAGCAAAAATCTAGAATGAAGTGGGTTGTGGAAGGTGACTTTAACACAAAGTTTTTTCATTCTGTTATCAAGAACCGGTATAATTTAAATACTATCTCACCAGTTCTTGTTGATGGTCAGTTAGTGGAGGATGTTTCGGGGGTTAAAGATGTTATTAAGAATCATTTTGAAAAGAGGTTTAGTAGTATTCATAGAGTGTTCCCGAATATCGGTAACCACGGTTTCAAGCGTTTATCGAAGGAGGATAGAGTGGGATTAGAAGCTCGGATAGAGGTAGAAGAGATAAAGAGTGCGGTTTTCGAGTGTGCTTCTGACCGTAGTCCGGGTCTGGACGACTTTAGTGTTGACTTTTTCAAGCATTGTTGGTCGGTGGTAGGTTCAGATTTCACAAATTGTATTCAGGAATTGTTTGACGGTGGAAAATTACCTAAAGTTTTTGCTTCATCCTTTTTAGTTCTTATTCCAAAATCCGAGGCTCCTAAGGATCTTGATTACTACAGGCCCATTTCGTTGATTGGGTCAGTGTATAAAGTGGTGTCCAAGAATATTCTTGCCAATAGGCTCAAACCCGTTATTGGTAGTATTATATCTAGCTCTCAAACGACTTTTATTGAAGGAAGGAATTTACTTGATGGTGTCCTTGCGCTTAATGAAATCATTGATTTTACCAACACAATGCCATAAAAGACCTTAGACAACGCTTTTTTTGCCATTACATAATGCTTAAAAGCATTGTCTAATCTGGCGATGCTAAAAGATTAGACAACGCTTTGGTTAATGTCAAAAACGTCGTCTAAAGGGGTGCTTTGACTGAAAAAATGTTGTCTAAAGCACCATTTAGACATCGCTTTAACAATAGACAATGCTTTTGCTTATATTTTAGATAGCGTTTTTATCGTAAAAATGTTGTCTAAATTGTGCTTTAGACAACACTTTTTGTTTTTTCCAATTACCATTAGACAGCGCTTTTGACATTATTTTGGTTTACCTTAGACATCGCTTTATGGTCAAAGCACTGTCTAAACCCCACCTTAGACAGCGCTTTTTGTGAAAACGCTTTCTAAACCCCACCTTAGACAACGCTTTTAATGTAAAGCGTTGTCTAAGGTATACGATTTTTTTAAAATAAATTACTTAAAAAAGCGTTGTCTGTTTTCTACAGTTTATATGCACCTGTTTTGAACCATAATTTTCACCATGTTTTCAACCACAATTTGCACCTGTTTTTCAACCACATTTTGCAGAAAAATATCATAAATTGGAGCTTCAAACCAATCCAATTTTGCCTATTTAAACGTACCAATTAACGCACCAATTTATATATACAAAACAATTGGCAATTCAAATCAATATATACACACCAATTTATATATAAAAAACAATTTATACAGATCATTTCATCCAACAAAATTTTTGCTTCAAATCTACATATTACTTATACTTTGCACATATAACCTAAAACAATCTATCTTCTACTTTATACATATAACCTGAAACAACACAAAAAGATTGTAATTCAATTAAAATAAGACATAAACAATGTCTATAGTTACAAAGTTACACATACTCAAAATTCTCATCAATTAAAGTAAGAGTACAATATACCTTATAAAACTCCGAGCTCCATAATGAATTGACATCAATCCTCTTTAATTTCATCCAAATGATCTCTTGAGTAATATGCACACTTGAATTCATCAATGTACTACATAATAATATAACATAGTTTGATTTAGTTTCAACTATTTAATTATATGAGAAATATGTGTTAAATATTAAAATAACTCATAGGTTAGAAATACATACATCGGATGGAATCTCTATTCGATCCAAAAAAGAGTTTCTCTCAGAAACCTCAACATGAAATATCTGCAATCTATACCATTACGTTGCCGAGGACAATACACATGAAAAGAAAATATGGATAAATCCTAAGTTTTATCAAGTATTATCACTAATATAATAAAAAATTTGATAATTAATATACATTCACTCTTATCCATGTAATGTTGTTGGCTCTCCTCTTTGGTACTTGGACATCTCGTTGTGCTCGAAAAGTTTGTATAATGCTAATAAAATATAAATGAATATTTAGAACAATTCACATAAATAAATAAATATACACATGAATATTTAGAATAATATCACTTATGTATCAATCATATTCTTCATATCCGGGTATGTTGTCTAATCATTTCCTAACGAATCCAGATAATACACAAATTTTTTGATAGGATTAATTGCGACCAACAACCAATGTCCACTGTAAGATTAAACAAATGTTAGATGGAAACTTTCTACACGACGTCAAAATACAAAAAAAAAAAATTATAATAGATGAATTTAGAATGAAAATCTAACCTAGTATTAAACGGTAAAAAGAATAACTTTTTCGTATCTTTGTTGGCCATAAAGAGGTTGCGTACATACACCATGACATCATCTGGTTTATTTATGATTAAAGATAAGTTGACAGACGTGAGGCTTAAGAATGCAAAATAGAACGTATACCTATTGGTAGAAAATATTCCGTTATTACATGGCAATCATGTGTCTTTAAACTCTTCAACTTGAGGTCTTTCATAGACACAAGTCTTTTAATATCTGAAGAGTATCCTTCTGGAACTTTAACTTCACTCAGAAACTTACACAATATTTTTTCTCCTTTCTAGATAGAGTAAAATTAGCAGGTGATAGATATGTTCGTCTTCCTTTCTTCACGGGTGCTAATTCAGTTCTTATTCCCATTCTTAACATGTCCTCCCTTGCTATAAGGCCATCCTTAGACTTTCCTTTTATATTGAGCAACATACCAATAACACTTTCAAATACATTTTTTTTCAATATGCATAATACCGAGAAAATGTTTCACGTACAAAGACTTCCAATAAGGCAATTCAAAAAATATCGACCTCTTCTTCCACCCAACTTTGACAACCTTATGTGCAAAAGGCTTGCCAAACTCAGTAAGCACATCTTTCACCTTTTCAAAAACTCGGTCACCTGACAATGCGGGTGGAGCTTTACGCTGTTCGGTGTCTCCATTGAATGTTTTTCTCCACCCACGGTAGTGATGTTTAGAATTTAAGAATCTATGATGACCGAGAAACATATTCTTTTGACAAAGTTCCAATCGTGTCGTATCAGTTCCATCTTCACAAGCCGGGCATGCACGTTGACCTTTAATGATATACCCAGATAGATACCCGTATGTTGGAAAATCATTAATTGTGCCAAATAACATCGTCCTCAAATTGAAACTTTCTTTCCTATATCCATCATAAACCTCAACACCGTTCTCCCACAAAATCTTTAAATCTTTGATTAAAGGTATCAAGTATACGTCTATGTCATTCCTTGGTTGTTTAGGCCTAGAAATTAACATAGATAACATCATGTACTTATGCTTCATACATAGCCATGGAGGTAGGTTATAAATCATAAGAATCACAGGCCATGTGGTATGTGAGATACTTTGAAGACCATGCGGATTCATTCCATCAGTAGATAATGTCAAGCGAAGGTTTCTTGCTTCTTCTCCAAAGTCGGGATAATCATTATCAATTTTCGACCACTGTGGTGAATCAACCGAATGTTGATACTTTCCATCAATAATTCTTTCATCTGCATGCCAAGTCAGGTGTCTTGCATCAGTTTCACTACGAAACATGCGCCTAAATCTCAGAATTATAGGAAAATACCATAAGAATTTTGTTGGAGACAATTTTTTCTTATATAGAGACAAACCACATTTAGGGCACTCAGTTAACGATGCATATTCGTTTCGAAACAAAATGCAATCATTTGGACAAACATGTATCTTATCATAGCTCATGACAATATAGCACAACATCTTTTTGGCCTCATAGATTTGATTAGGAAGAACATTATCCTCCAGTAGCATTTCTCTCATAAGGGCCAACAACTCTGTGAAACATTTATCCGACCATCCATTTCCCGCCTTTAAGTTGTACAACTTTAGTATCGCAGACAGTCTTGTGAATTTAGTGCAACCTTTATACAACGGTTTCTCTGCATCGCTTAACAATCTCTCAAATTTTTTGGGACAATCATGAAGATCTTCTTCAAAGTCTTATGCAATCTCTTCGACTCGATCACAGTCGTATGTTTCCGTGGCTTTGTCGTCTGAAGCATAGGTCGTATTACTTTTCCCCCTCGGTTCAACATTCTCGTTAATTTTCTCACCATGAAATATCCAACACTTATAACTTCGATCAATTCCATGCCTCGGTAAATGAGATTTCAATCCATTTGCGTCAACTTTACCCACATAACAACAACCCAAGTAAGGACATTTTATTCGATTGGGGTCTTCAACTGTTGAATAGCAAACTTAACGAATTCCACAATCCCATTCTCGTACTCTTTAGACAATCGATCGGAAGACAACCATTTTTTATCCATGGTTTTCCTACTTATTTAGGTAAACAAAAATAAAATACCATATGAAGATTTGAGTGCAAGAATATAAAACCTTTCTCGTAGTAGCACTTGGTTCAAAATAAATTCTCCTCAAACAACAATATGAAAAGAACAATCACAACTAAAAGCAATCAATATCAACTTCAAAACAACATCAACTACCAATAATTAAAACTGTTTAACTAATAGATATTTATAATTAATCATAATGCTAACTACAACAATTAACCATCAAGTTCTACATTTCACTAACTATCTAATCCAAACTAACTAATTTCTATATTGCACATGAAAATGAGTCGGGGATAAGAATACTCCATTTTTTCTGAAATCATAAACCCCTCAATATTATGTTGTGCAGACTTTCATATAAGTTACTAGACCAAAATTGAATTCCAACAAAGAAATATGATATCATTAAGTGCCCAAATAACAACTCAAATAAATATAAATAATTTTCAAATCATTTCACAATCTTATTGACTCATAATCCTACATACTATGGTTTAACAACATTCAACAAACAACTAAAGCAACATGTTGTTACTATATACCTATACTCCAAGCTAAATATCAGTTAATTAAACAATTTGAAAACTAACATCACAAAGATTAAGAAAACTAATATCACAAAGATGTTACAATATTAAGAAAACCATTTGTGACTACTATAATCAACTTCACCGAGATTTGAAAACTAATCTTTGAAAACTAACATCACAAAGATTAAGAAAACCAACATCTTATTGACCCATAACACATTTGTACACACCAGATGCTACAATATACACACCAACATTAAGAAAACCAATCTTTGAAAACTAATCTTTGAAAACCAACATCTTATTAACCCATAACACATTTGTACACACCAAATGCTACAATGCTACGAGATTTGAAAAACTAATCATTGAAAACTAACATCACAAAGATTAAGAAAACCAAACTCTTAACGGAAAAAATTAAGAAAACTAACATCACAAAGATGCTACAATGTACACACCAGAAGCCAACAAGGATATCGTTTTACTTATTGCTTATCTCAAACACTCACAATAATATCTTCCACTCCATTTTCATTTAAACCTAACGGAAACTGCGAGTTACAATGGCAGCCCTAACAGAAAAAGAAGAATCTCACCGAAACTGAGACGGTGAGTACGATGAGTACGATGGAGGAAGGACGACGACAAGCTGTAACTGAGATGGTGGAGGACGGTAGCGATAACTAGTTCGTTAGGTCGTTTGTTTGTTTTCGCAGTCGCAACAGAGAGGGAAAGAAAATAATATGAAAAAAGAATATTGAGACTATTCTAATATTTTAATTGAATAAGACCTTAGACAATGCTTTTCAGAAAATGCTAGCTAATATAGTCCTTTAAAAGCGCTTTTGAAAAGCGTTGGCTAATGTCTACCTTAGACAACGCTTTGAGATTTTTTTAAAAATTTATAAGGCCTTAGACAGCGCTTTTGAGAAAAGCGTTGTCTAATATATTCCTTTAAAAGCGCTGGCTAATGTCTACCTTAGACAACACTTTTCCAAAAGCGTTGTCTAAAGTAGGACTTTTAGCAGCACTTTTACTATTTTTCGTTAACAGTTTCCATGTTTCATTTTTTATTTAACTTATAGCAGCGCTTTTGTATTAAAGTGTAGTCTAAGGTGCGCTATTAAAAGTCATTTTTGGCATAATGCAAAAGATCTAAGAAGCAAGGGTTCATCCTTAAGGTAGACATTACTAAAGCCTATGATTGTGTTGATTGGAACTATCTTCGCAAAGTTATGGATTTTATGGGATTTTGGGCTATATGGAAGAATTTGATGGATATTGGTGTGTTGAATAGCTTTATGTCGGTTCTTATCAATGGAAGTCCCTCTAAGGATTTCGTGGTTTCCCGTGGTCTTAGGCAAGGTGATCCACTTTCTCATTTACTTTTTGCTATCGTGGCGGAGGTTCTTGCGGTGTTAGTGAATAGAGCGGTTGAGGGTGGTTTTTTCTCGGGGTTCAAGGTTGGGGTGGATTTGTCGTTTCATCTTCTTTAGTATGCCGATGATTCGGTGTTGATTGGAGATGGCTCTTGGAGCAATCTATGGGCTATGAAAGCCATTTTGAAGGGTTTTCATCTTGTGTCCAATCTTGATATTAATTTCAACAAAAACTCCCTATTTGGCATTGGAGTAGATCAGTCCTTTCTTTTGGCGGCGGAAAATTTCCTAGCTTGCAAAATTGCACAATGTCATTTCAAGTTTCTAGGAACTCATATTGGTGGTAATCATAGATTAATATCGTTTTGGAAGCCTTTGCTTGACATGGTGCGATTGAGATTATCGTTGTGGAAAGGGAGGTTTTTATCTATGGGAGGTAGAGTCACTTTAATTAAATCGGTGTTATCAAATTTTTCCATTCATTATATTTATTTTTACAAACTTCCTTCTAGAGTGATTTGTATCCTTACGTTGATCCAAAGACGTTTTCTTTGGAATTGGTCGATAAGTAGGAAAGTAATTTCTTGGATAAATTGGAAGGTAATGTGTAGGCCAAAATAAGAAGGTGGTCTTGGTATTCTTGATATTAATATATTCAATAGGGCTTTATTGTCTCAATGGGTGTGGAAAATCTTATCGGGGAATAATTATATTTGGAGTAGCATCATAGTGAATCAGTACCCGAATCATGCGCTCTCTTTTCATATCGGTGAGATACCGGAGTATCATGTTTCTTCACCTATTGGGTGGCGTGACTTTTTTAAAATATCGTGCGGTTTTGGAAATAATTCTTTCTCAGGTTTGCTACATCACAAAATTGGTAATGGAAAAAAACTTTTTTTTTGGCTTTCCCGTTGGTGTGGCAATATTTATTTTGCGGGGCTCTTTCCGAAATTAATGCAGGTGGCAGAGGACCAACATAGCTTGGTGGTAGATAATGGATATTTTGAAGATGGTTCGTGGCGATGGCAGGTTGTTTTTTATTCTGGACTTGAAGGATCGGCTAAAGCATGTGCCAACCCGAAGCTGTTGTTGGATGTTAATGATGCTGCAGGTGGTTCTTTGGAGCTGGTTTATCAGAAAAACCATTTGGCCAATATGATTAGTTCGTGGGTGGTCGCGGAGGATAGTTCACCGGTTCTGTCTTGGTCACCTGTTGGCAGCGGTGTATCCATTGTCAGATCTGCTTATGCAACATTGCGGCAGTTAAAGGCAGCATGTCAACATCATTCTGGGTTGGACAGTAGATCGTCGGAGGTGTTTCGGCTCCTATGTAAGGCTCTCATTCCCGCTAAGGTTTTGGCATTTAGTTGGAGATTATTCCATAACAAAATTCTGACGCGGGATCAATTTTGCAAGCACATGGTAATAACTAATATGCATGAAATGGTATGTCCATTTTGTTTTAGGCATGATGAATTGGTTGAACATTTGATGTTTCATTGCTCTAAATCGGTTTTGGTTTGGAAGTTTGTTTGCAATTGGGTGTGTATAGGAGAAATATATAAATATGGGGAACCTTCTTGGGAATTTTAGGAGTTGGATTGATAAGATGGTGGTGAAGAAAATAGAGGTTAAAAAGGCGGTTGGTTTATGGTTAATTATATGTTGGGTTTTATGGTTTTCCAGGAAAAAGATTATGTTCGGCAAAAAAATTTGGGATTTCGATACAATCACGCATAGGATTATTATTTTTTCTTGGTGGTGGTTAGGCAAGAAACATAGAAATGCATATATTTGTAACTATTATGAATGGTCAAATATTCCTTGCGAATTTTTATATACCTCTTAATTTTTTAGGCAGGGGCTATTTTGTATACGGGTTGGGATACCCCTTTGTATCCGTAATTGATATATATTTTGCTTATTAAAAAAAAGGTTTGTTGAAATCTGAATAAATTTAATGATTTGAAAATCCCTTATGAAAATATTTAAAGATTATTCATTAAAGAAATATTTACGAAAATAATAGAGGTAATATTTATGAAAATATTTAAAGATTATTCATTAAAACTAATTCAATATTACCCATGAGTATACTCATAATACCGACACTATACGCCAAATTTGGTCACGTATAGCACAAGTAACACAAGTATCCATTCATCCTCCTATACTTAATTGGATTCCCATCTTACTCATCCCCATTCTTCGACAATTGTGGCCTCGGTTCAACCAGAGTAATGACACCATTACAATTCTCCATTTCAAATTTCTTCAAAATCTCAATCACATAGCTTCTTTGGTGTATGGGAAGACCCTTTTTAGACTTGTGGAACTCAATGCCAAGGAAGTATGTCATGAGCCCAAGGTCGGTCACTCAAACTCTTTCATAAGCTCACTTTTGAACTTAGAAATTCATTCTTTGTTGTTGCTCATAATCAACAAATCGTCTACATATAGAAAAAGGGTTAACACGCCTTCATTTGTATCCTTCTTCACATACACACCATAATCGGATACACACTTAATGAAGCCAATCTCTTTTAAGAAACCATATATCCTCTTGTTCCAATCTCTTGGGGCTTATTTCAAACCCTACAACACTTTCTTCAATTTTTAGAACTATGACTCGGTTTCTCACAACAAAACCAGGGGGTTGATCTACATAAAGTTCCTCTTTAAGTGATCCGCTCAAAAACAAAGATTTCACATCCATTTAGTAGATGGACCAATTGTTATTATTCACAATACCAACTACTAGCCTAACAATTATAATTCTAACAACTGGTACAAATACCTTTTCAAAGTCTATGTCTTCTATTTTCAAAAATCTCTTTGCAACTACTCGAGCCTTGTGCTTGATTATTTCACCCATGTAATTTGCTTTTACTTTGACCACCCATCCTACACCAATTGGCTTCTCTCCTTCTGATAGATCAACTAAACCCCAAGTATTATTTTTCTCAATTGATTCCATCTCCTCCTTCATAGCACAAATCTATTTTGGATCACTCAAGGCCTCTTCTTTTTTAATAGGTTCAAATTCAACCATTAGTTTAAAATTTATGAAATTACCATCATCATTAACTTCATTCTCTCGGAACAACTTACAATATTAGAGGCTTAGGGGAAAAACTATTTTCCTTGTTGATATTCTAACATTTTCTTAAATTTGGGCTTCGACGGGGGCTAATTATGCACTTTCCAACTCTGCAGAAACTTATTTTTCACTACTGTAATCGGTTACAGCTTTTAGGTAACCGGTTACAGATTGCTATAGCTCTTTGATTTCATAAAAAATGATGTCTCGGCTGATCACAACCATTTTGTTTGCTACATCATATAACTTGTAACCACCGGTAGAGTGACACCCTAAAAGTATCATCAATTCTCCCTTATCAATATCATCCAACTTCTTTCAAAGCAACCCCAACACATGTCGATACTCTAAGAAACCGAAAACTCTCAAGTAATTCAAATTCAGTTTGAATCCAAACCATGTTTCCTCTGGTTTTATCTTCTTAAGCTTCTTTGTTGGGCACTTATTCAACAAATATGCAGTCGTGGACACTATTTCTCCCCATAACATTTCGGCAATTTCTTTCCCTCCAACATATTTCTCACCATGTTCATGATGAATCTATTATTCCTTTCAGAAACACCATTTTGTTGTGGTGTATAAGGTGGTAGAACCTCATGTACTTCCCTTCTTGATCGCAAGGCCTCTCAAAGTCATTTGAGACATATTCGCCTCAACCATCGACGAATCCTTTCTCTTGATTAGGTATGTCCATTGTTTTCTACTATGATCATCGACGAATGTGACAAAATATATATTACCACCAATCAAGTCAACTGGCATCGGTCCATACACATTAGAATACACAACCTCAAGGGGATGCTTGGTTCTATAACTTGCATCCTTGTTGAATGTACCATTATGTTACTTCACTTGCCTCGTTACACATTTTTCACAAATTCCATCTGATATGTTGATTAATGGCAACCTCGATACCATTATATTATTTTGTAAGGCAGTGAGATCTCTAAATTTTCTATGCCCAAGCCTATAATGACATATCCACTCTTCCTGACTAGTCATTGTAGCAAAAAACCTATGCTGCATACCCTTAAACTCGACCTTGAAAGTTCTATCGGCATCATAAGAGATTTTAGGACCAAAGCCATGTTTGCATCCATAACGTGTAGCGCTATATTCTCCATGTGAATCTTGTAACCCTTCTCAGGAAACTAGCCAATACTAGAAGGTTACACTTGATTCCATGGAATGTCTATCATCCCTTCTAATTATTAAAACATCATCGATCTCATCAGCTGCAAATGTGGTGTCATCTGCGAACTTCACATTGTTCTTCACGACACGATTGATTGTAACAAACCAATCTTTCCTCCTCGTCATATGAGTAGAAAATTCAGAGTCCAAATACCATTGATTGTTGAGTTAGAACAAGACTTGTTCTTGATATATTCTCTTTTGGTTTTGATGATAACAAAGTATTGAAAGAACAATGGCTTATTTGATGTGTATTTTATTTATGAAGGTTCTACATCATTGTATATAAATAATCAGAATATGTTCACATTAACACACTTGAGAGTTGGTTCATTGCTAGCTTCTGGTGGCAAAGTCTAAAGAACAATTGCTAGCGTGGCTTGGCATAAACTCTGATCTGAAGGCCTTGGTATTCAGACGATTTACTACACTTGGTAATTGTACATCATCTGATACAATTCAGAGATGGTGGTTAAGTTGTGGTTGTCCGTAATGTAGAAAGCAAGTTGTAATGTCTTATTAGCTTGTCAGGTAGAGTCTACAAGATTGTAAGGCTCAAGAAAGGTTGGCATGCTCTATGGATGATTTCTCTCAACGACTCTATTAGTACAAAACCTCGTGAAGACTCAAAGGTTAAACAAGTTACACACTGGATTCAGAATCTATTGTGTATCCATCTTCAACGGATCTTGTACCATGGACAAAAGGCAAATATACTTGATCAAGTTACCTCTTCAACGACTAATTTCTGCAAAGGCTATATATATGGCTAAATATTCAAATTTAAATCTTAATAAGGATTCTTCATATGCAATAGTGGCAAGATTAAGCAATTATCAACTCTATTTATAATATGCAGATTTTTTGTTGTAGGTTGTAATTGTAAAGCCTTAAGATTTTTTACCATTGAATATCTTAGAAATCTTAAGAGCTTTAGGTATTTGTTATGGTGATTTCTCGTACCTAAGATACTTGTATCATGTACATCTTATTCTCTATTCTGATGAGCCTTTAGTAGTTTAGATAAAGTTTCTTGATATGTGCTTGGGCATAATTCTTGTCTCATTGGGATTCAATAAACAAGTTTTGAGCCAAGATGCTTAAGCCACATAATTATCATTGCTTAAGTTCTTAATTTATGAAAGTCTTATTTAGCTAATCTGATTGAGCAAGGGTGAAGACTTCATGTGAGGAGTGTGAGAAAGAAATCTCGAGTGCGGCTTGAGCAAAGGAAAGTCTCAATCTGAATGACCTTTAGAGCAGTTGGCTCAGTCAGAATGCGTGAGCAAGAAGTCTTAGACATGTGCTCTAAGAAAGGGTAAGTCTCAACAAGAGGACCTTGGAGCTAGTGGCTCGGTCAGAGGGTGTGAGCAAAGAGTAAGTCTTAGACATGTGCTCTAAGCAAAGAAAGTTTCAGGTAACGGGTCTGAGTAATTGTAAAAGTCTTGTGCAGAAGTGCAAGCAATTGTAATCCAGTTGATTATAATAAAAATCTCTTGTGAGGCAAGGGGACTGAAAGTAATCTCAGTTAAGGGAGGAACCAGGATAAATCTATTGTGTCTTCTGTTGTTCTTTATTTAGTTTTGTTAACATCTGTTTCCTAATGAACTAAATAGAATTTGAACACTAGTTCTGATTTTGAACTCTGATCAGAAGTTAATTTAAGTAAAAATGAAACACAATTCAACCCCACTTCTTGTGTACTTTTCACACCTTCACGCTACATTGCATTACTTCTTTCAACATTTCCATTGCATTTTCTTCTATGTGTAACCAGTTACAATATTTACGTAATCGGTTAAAACATGGTTTTGCGGCTTTAAAGAGCGCAATATTTTTGTGACAACATATTGTTCCTTGTCTGTTTCTCCACATTCATTTACTTGGTTCACCAACCAAGTAATTCTCGTTGTGAAATTATTGATGTTCTTGTTCTCCTTCATTTGAATCAACTCAAGTTGACGTTTGTGAGTTTGTAGCCTCACCACTTTCATCTTGTCAGCCTTTACGTATGCCTTCTCCAAGATTTCCCTCACTTGCTTCGATGATTCACACTCACCAAATTTCTCAAAGTTATATGTATCCACACATTGATGGATAAAAACAGTGCCTTGAAATCTTTCTTCTTCTTTTTTTCGCTGTGATTCCGCTGCAGCTTCGACAAGAGGATTCACACCGCTCTTGATCACTTCAAGAACATATTGGTAGAAAAACAATAGCTTCATATGTTTGCACCATTTATCTTAGTTCTTCGCATCAAGGATGAGTAAGTTTGGAAGGATTTTTCACTGGAAACTGAATTCATGTTGCGCACTAGATGTTTGGTGGATCGAACCAGACTCTTGATGCCAAATGTTAGAATTTAGAACCACGAGGATGGTGAAAAATTGAGTAATTGAGCGTGGAGAGGGAGAGAGTGAAAGAGGTTATTAGAGAGAATATAATTGAGGGTGAGAATTAACATTCACATTTGCATTAAACTATACAATGGTACCTCCAAGGTATATATATAATTCAATGTATTGAGATACAAGTAACAAGTTGAAAAAACAAAAACTAATTACATGTAACATGTTATGCAAAATCTGTAATCAGTTACAATTGTTTGAAGAATTAAAATGCAACACAATGATAATCGATTACCAAAATGCAATAACGAGTTACACTAGTTCAAACACGCAAAAACAATAACATTTGTAACCAGTTATCAAAACGCAGTAACCAATTACTATACTATAATTATGTGGTTTTTTACCGTAAATTAGACATTTTTTTAAAGGACAAAAGTGTGACACAAAAAATAGACAATAATATCAGCAAATTTAAAATCAACATGAGTACGAGAGATTGTGATATCCTTAATTTCTCAAGACTTTAATTGAAAATATAATATCCAATTTATTGATGTTTGTTATAACCAGTTTATATATAGAATCATAAACATATTATTTGTTGGAAAACAGGTGTGTTTCAAAGTCCAGCCTCCACTAGGGGAAGTTAGTGCAAAAACAGACCAAAACAATATTGCATCCTTTTCTAAGAACAACCTTCACCAGTGGAAGTTAGTGCGAAAATTGACCAAAACAATATTGCAACCTTTTTAAGAACAACCTCCACCAGTGGAAGTTTAGTACGAAATGAATATTGTTTGTTGTGCTGACGCCCAAGTCATTAACCTTGCACTGTCCACTTTATCTAAATTAGTATGGTTTGTTGTGCTGCCGCACATATTATTAAACCTTGTCGTCCATCATTTATTTTCCTCTACCTTGTTATTAACTAATTTTGTCCTATAAATAGTTAGCATACTCTCATGAATTAACACACCAGAAAATCTTCTTTTCCTTTCTTTAATCCTATATATATTTAAGATTCTCGCTAGTTCTTGAATTCCTGGTTACTGCAACCAGAAGGTATTGTTTAATCATGGGGAGTGTTTAGTATAATACCTTAATAAAACTCCCAAAGACAATGAATCTAATTCACGACTCAACTCTGTTACTTTCCTTAATTTGCGGCTTCATTACTTTTGAGCTTGTTGCTGATTTTGCTCTCTATATCCAACAATCTTGAGAGTTTTATAATTTTTGATGGAGAGCCCTAACTGCAACAATGCTAAACAAAATAACAACACATTTAACGGTGTTGGTTCCATTCATGTCTCTACCCTTGGTGCTGCTCTGGTCCCTCATTACGCAAAGCCCTTTTTTGACCTCTCAAAAATTGAAGTCTTTGAAGGCCAACATTTTCGCAGATGGCAAGAAAGGATTTTCCCCACTTTAGACATGCACAAAGTTGCCTCCGCACTCACTGATCCGCGACCAGATTCCTCTGCTGATCCAAAACAGATTGAGAATTGGACATATTCTAACAAGGTATGTCGTCATGTTGTTCTTAGCACTTTATCTAACAAGCTCTTTGATGTGTATTGTTCTTACAAGTTAGCAAAGGAAATTTGGGATTCCATGATTCTAAAGTACACGGTTGAAGCAATTGGAAGACTAAAATAACTACAGGTGGGAAATTATAGCTCAATATTTGTGGTTTTTAATCACTATCACATTTTTTCTACTTTTTGATTTCTTATTTTTTTCCTGATGAAGCTGGTTATGGAAGGGAAAATATATCTTAAACTCACCCCGCTTTGCATATTGTTGATTGACAGATGCCCACATGGTTTTGGATTCTTCTATATATTATGTCTTCCTTAAGTATAATGCAAATTTTTTCTTTTGATATTACTGGGGTCTTTTTGATTTGGGTCTGGGAATGATACGAGTATTGGTAAGGTAGGATGATGTTGTATTTTTGTGTTTTCATACTTTTCTGATGTTTTCGATAGGTCTGAGAACCTATTGTTGTTTTTTGTTTGGTGTGCTCGCAAAGATCTTACGACATTTTGCCTACGTACCCCCAAAAAGAAAATTGAGGGATCATATCATCGTAGTTCCTCCTAAAAGGATAGAGCTAAGAGGAGAGGTTGATTTTTATCTTGGTTAAAGCACAAGATATTGATGCTCAAAGTTTGTATTTGTGTCTTGATCAAAGCCTAAGATTGAAGCTTAAAATTTTTATTTGTATCCTGATCAAAGCCCAGGATTGAAGCTAAAATGGTTTATTCTAACTGATATGGATAATTGAATTTCATAGCTCAAGGCATAAGATGAATGGTATCTTGATTCACATAGCTCAAGAAAGGTTGAATGGGTACCCTGATTTGCATAGCTCAAGGAGGACTGAATGGTTGACCTGAATTACATAGCTCAGGAAAGATGAATTGGATGGAAAAAATGACTGGTGGAAAGTGTTCTTAGTTATAGTCTAAGTGTATGACTGAAAGAGATTATCTTAGTTATAATCCAAGACTATGATTGTATTGTTTGTGGTTCAAACTCAAAAATCGATGGTGTTTGCTCAAAATATCAAGTTTTGAGTCTTTGAGAGTGAAGGAGAGAAAGTTTAGGATTCATAGGCTTTGGCATAAGTTTTATGATCAAATCAGGTCTCTGTTTATAGGGAAATATGTTAAGATTGCTTAGCCCTTAATTCTTGAAGAGATAAGTTCAACATTGTTGATCATTGCTTGCCACAATATCTCTTAAATGTTGAATGATGAGATTCCTCAAATAGTTCAGATATGCAACAAGTCAATTCACATTCTTTAGAAGTTTTAAACTTGGATTGTGGACACCTGTTGCTTGTTGATCAAGAGATCCAAGAATATGTCATTTTGGAGCATGGTGACCATTAGATTGAAATGCATAAGTCTTGAATTCCATAAATTCCATTTATGGGAATTCCTTGGTGCAATCATGAATTTACAGGTTTGTAATGAATGTTTAGATGCTTAAGACCACTTGATCTTATCCCTTGACTCACAAAAATCAGAATTTCAAGTTTTGTAAAAATCTATTTTTGGAAAACAGTTTGTCATGGTGACTTTGATCCATGATTTCTTCATGCACAAGCAAGATTTTTCCATGCCAATTGACTTTTTGAATTATTGGCAACATTTGCAACAACATTGATGTATAAAATTGTAATTTATTCATCTTGAAACTATGTGAAAAATGCCTCCAAGTTTTGATGTTTTGAATGATTTTGTACTTAGGTAGATTTTGTCTAAGGGTTGAGATTTCCAATTTTTTCTTGATTTTGATCAATCTTCAAATCACAATCTTTGATGAACTAGAGTTTTATGTAGTTGAATCATTTGTAGTTTATGGAAAGATATTTCATTTGAGCTTTGGTTCATTAAAACCTGATGTTTGGATCACAAGTTATGATGCTCTAAAGTAGGGTACTTGAACACTTTTTCTTATAACACTTAGAAATTTTTCTAAGTTTCAAAGATTGCCCCTTTTACAAGTTATCTTCAAATATCTGATTTTTTTGTGATTAATTGCATTCATGGACCATATATTCTTGTAATATAGGTCATGAGGATCATTTTGGGTGAAAAAGTCAACTTTGACTTTTTGGTCCAGATGGAAATTACACTAGATACCCCTAGTTTTTGATTTTTTGACTGGACATCCTCTGAGGTATTTCAAACCTATGAATCGACTTCCAAGGTGCATATGAGATATTTAAACCATTTCCTATGGTATTGGCTCTTGTCCATATGAAAAGTTTGACTTTGGGTTCCCCGATTAGTCAGAAACCCTGATTTGGGGCACTGTGAAACCCTAATCTTGAAATCCTTGATCTCTACATATCTTGGACTTGTAGGTGGCTTTTCAAAGTCATGTCAGCCTTTCTTGATGAAATGTGGAGGCTTTATCTCCTTCTTCCATGAAAAAATTCATCTGGAGGACTCAGTTGACTGAAACCCTAATTGGTGATACTGATGATTTGGGGCCCATATCACTGAAAATTTGTATAGTATTTGAATGATTCTTCATCATTTTAGATTCCTTGATCCTTTGAGAATTATTGAAAAGTTGAAAATATTATGTATTAATGATTGGTCATTTTCCTGAATCCTCTAAGGGACTCAGGAATTCTGATTCATTGCGGGGATACTAATCAAACTAGTCTGACACAGTCCTTTGGTCAGTGGATTTCTTCTGATGAGGTATATATCTTAGGGTCAAATTTTAGGGTATGACATAAATTCCTGAAGATAAGGATATCAGAACTCAAATCAATGAGTATCACAAACTCATTGAAGACTTGAAAAGCGAAAACATAATTTTTCCAGATGAATATGTTGCTGGACTCCTGATTGAAAAACTACCTCAATCATGGAACGACTACAAACAACAACTGAAACACAAAAGCAAACAACTCTCACTCGCTGACCTAATCACTCACATCATTATCAAGGACACAAGTCGGAAGGAGATCGCTGAAGTAAGAGAAAACTTGTTGGCCACTCGTGCTAATTTGATTCAGCAAAATTCTGACAATAAGACGTACGCAAATAAGAAACCTGATCAAAATATCCCTAAATTCACCCCTACCTTCAAAAACAAAGGGACTTGATTTGTTTGTGGAAAGATGGTTCATATTGTTAAACATTGTAGGCACCGCCAGAGAAATGGAAAACCTCTTAAACCAAATGTTAATTTGGTGAAATGGGATGACATTATTGATGATGTAATTTCTCAGGTGATCATGGTCTATGGTGTGAGGATTTGGGTAGTAGACTCATCTGCTACTAAGCATATATGTGGAAACAGATATGCCCTTTCCTCTTACTCTTCCGTGGAGGGAGTAGAATAATAGATATATCTTGGTGATTCTCGGACTGCTCTAGTCCATGGTAAAGGAAAAGTTCTTCTCAAACTCACACCTGGAAAGACCCTAGCTTTAAGAAATGTTCTTCATGTCCCAACCATAAGAACAAACTTAATATTTGTTGATCTTATAGGAAAAGTTGGGATAAAGGTATCCTTTAAATCTGGAAAGATTAGTATAACAAAGGATAACATGTTTGTGGGGAAGGGATATTCTGATCATGGTCTATTTGTACTTAATATTGATGAAATAATGAATGATAATGCATCTTCTTCTACTTATATTATTGACTCTTTTGATATGTGGCATGCTAGACTAGGTCATGTTAATTTCTCTTATATTCAGAAAATGAAAAACCTAGGCTTAATTAGTAGTTCTAAAAAATCATATAATGACAAATGTGAAATTTGTGTTGAAACCAGACTTGCTAGAAACCATGTCCTTCAGTTGTTGAACGTGAAACCGAATTGCTTGAATTAATTCATACATTTAAGAGACTTGAAAAATACTATGACAAGAGGTGGAAAAAGGTATTACATGACTTTTATTGATGATTTCTCTAGATACACTAAAGTTTATCTTGTTAGAAATAAATATGAAGCATTCAACATGTTTCTTTCTTATAAAGATGAAGTTGAAAATAAATTAAATAGAAAGATTAAGAAAGTTAGATCTGATAGAGGAGGTGAATACATAATCTTCAATGAATTCTGTGAAAAGGAATGTATTATTCATGAGATAACTCCCCTTTACTCTCATAAATCAAATGGAGTTACTAAAAGAAAAATAGAACTTTAAAAAATATGATTAACTCTATGTTGGTTAGTTTCTATGCTCCTAATAATTTATGGGGTGAAGCTATTTTATCTGCATGTTTCTTACAAAATAGAATTTCTCATAAGAAAACCGGTAAGACTCCCTATGAGCTTTGGAAAGGTTATTCTCCAAACCTGATATATTTAAAAGTGTGGGGGTGTCTTGCTAAAGTGATGTTTCCAGATCCTATGAAAAGGAAAATATGGTCCAAGTCTTCTGATTGCATGTTAATTGGTTATGTTGAACATAGTGCTTCTCATAGATTTCTTATTTTGAAAAGTGATGTGCATGATCGCAATATATTATAGAGACTAAGAATGCTGAATTTTTTAAACATGGATTTCCTTTAAAGTCTGATCACATTTCTCATGATGTTGTGGATGATTCATGTATTGAACTTGTTGATCATAATATTAATCATAATGTTAATTTTAACGAGGATGAATATGAGGTTTTGATAAGGAGTAAGAGATAAAGGAAACCTATATCATTTGGTAATGATCCTTTAAGCTGTTCAGAAGCAATTTCTTCTTCTGAATCACGTTTTTGGAAGGAAGCTATCAAAACTAAAATATATTAAATTACTAAAAATCCTTGTATAGTTTAAAATAGGTTCCTAAGCAATGGCATGATAAATTTGATAAAAACTTTAATTTCTGATGGATTTTCATCTTTTGATGTTGATAAATGTGTATATGCAAAAACTTTGAATGAAAAATGTGTTATTATATCCTTGTATGTGGATGACATGCTTATTTTTTGTACATGCATTGATATAGTTATTGAAACTAAGAGTTTTCTTTCATCTAAATTTGACATGAAAGATATGGGAGAAGCAAGTGTTACATTGGGTGTTAAAATCATAAGGAAGGAAGATAATATCACATTATCCCAAGAACATTAAGTTGAAAAATTTCTCAAGAAGTTTGGTCACTATGATGTTAAACTTGTGAGTACCCCTTATGATTCTAACTCTAAATTGAAGAAGAATGAAGGAGATCTTGTTTCTCAATCTGAGTATGCTCAAATTATTAGAAGTTTGCTACATTTGATGAACTTTTATAGACTAGATATAACTTATGCTGTGAGAAGATTGAGCAGGTATACTCATAGCCCCAATGAGCATCATTGGGAAGCACTTGCAAGAGTTATGAAATATTTGAGAGGTACCATGAATTATAGTATCAAATATAGTGGATTTCCCATTGTCCTTGAAGGTTACAATGATGCTAATTGGATCTCAGATTCAGACAAGACAAAGTCCACTAGTGGTTATATATTCACACTTGGTGGTGGTGAGGTTACATGGAAATCAGGAAAGCAAACTATTATTGCAAAATCCACAATGGAATCAGAGTTTGTAGCTCTGGAGTTGGCTGGTAGTGAAGCTGAGTGGTTGAGAAACTTCTTATTAGACATTCTATTAGGAATAAAACCCACCCCATCAGTGTCAATACATTGTGATAACCAATCTGCAATTGCAATTTCTAAGAACAAGACATTGAATGGAAAGAATCAACATGTTCGATTAAGACACAATGTGGTAAAACAACTATTGAAAGATGTAATTATTGATTGCGACTTTCTAAGTCTAACGGTTACTAACTGCAAGTGCACCGTCTATCGTGTAGTAATAAAAGATATCGATCCCACAGAGACCAATGTCAACCTACTGTACTCTATCGTTACTTTGTAACGCTAAGGCGAATGATGTTTGATTAATACGAAACTAAAACTAGAACTTCAAATAAAACTAAGAAAATAAGATAATAAAGAGAGACCGGAATATGGATTCCGCGTTCCTAAAGGACTATGTAGAATTCGGTTACTAATTAGATTATAACTTAGTTCCGTAGAATAAATTGACTTAAAGACTCTGCTTCACGCTCTCGCGGTATTAACTAAAGCCATACTTCCTAATCCCAAGATTTTGCTCTCGCTCGCCCGATAATTAAGAAATATATTTTGAAAGCTAATATTATCCTAAACGTATCTAAAACTCTCTCGTTGTATTTAGATTTGTTGCCTAATTTCCACTATCTGGTTTGATCCCCATGCTCTTGCTGTGCCGATTTTAACCTTAATTAATTTCTCACTCTCGTGACAAAATCGTGTGAAGTAACCTCTCACTCTCGTGACAAAGCTATTTAAATTAAACTTGGAAATTAAAACCAAAACAAAATTTTAATCATAAGTTCGCACCTATTATTTTTTACCGAGTCCCTTCGGTAACGACGGTCCTCATACACCAGACTCAAGACTATTTAGCTAGACATTGACAAAAAAATAAAATATGCAATTGTGATGATAAATTAAAGATGATAATATAATTCGAAAATTTAAATAAGAAGGCGATGAAAATATAAATATGTGATTAAATAAGAAGACGAGAAATATAAATAATAAAAAATAAACCTGGAATTAATTGATGCTTGAATCATACATTGAACTCTTGAATTCTTGAATACGAATCAGAAAAATAAAATACGGAAAAGAAAGAATCCTAAAACTAATATTCGTAATAGTCCTCCGATGTGGAGAACTATTACTTTTACATAAAATAAAGAAACTTAAAAACTAAACAAGGAAAAATGGTGCAAGAGATGGGTGAAAAAGGAGATGTCGATTCAAGTAGCAGGGGCTGCTATTTATAGCATCTAGACTTTGGTTTGTTGAGAACTTGAAGGAATGGATTTATCTTGGGCCTTGATTGATAAAATATGACTAAGGTTGATTAGGGTGGAGATAATTTCTCTATTGAATGAGAAGAAAACGCAAGAACGACTCTTTCTACTTTGACTTCTGTTTCGTAAATAGGTTATTTGACTTGAGCTTGAGACGAGAGTTTGACAATTGAGACGATCAACTTGAAGTGAAGTTGGGTGTCTTGAAGCCCAGACAGGCGTCTCACTTATGAGACAGGCGTGTGACAGTGGTTATGCAGAAATGCATTTTTCTTGCTTTTTTCCTTCTGTTTTTCCACGTTTCTTGTCCAATAAGCTTCCTTTTATATTTTTGCCTCCAAAAGTCAAGCTTAATTAAATATCTGCAAAACAAACACAAAACTCGTGTAATATCGTTTGAAATAAATAAATTAATAACATAAATGATCGAAAATTATACTAAATAATCGATACAAATTCGAGTGATCAAACTCCCCCACACTTAAACCTTAGCTTGTCCTCAAGCAAAATATGGCTCATAAGAAAACTAGTTCAACAAAATACTCGTCCTAGGCTACCAACTCTTCTTCGGTTAAGTTTGTATCGATAGGTAATTACTCACACACTAAGGATATCGTAACAACACAATTCCGCTTTTACGGTCATCAACCTCCCTCCTATACAAACCAATTCGAATCATGTCATTATACATAAGTCTAACCTACTCATCCTTCTTTCATCCCTTTTCATTCTGGCGCAATCATATTAAGCCCGTTATCCTTTCACACTCATGGTAGGATAGCCTGTTAGTGACTATGATCTCATTTTCATCATTTTTTTTTCTTTTGCACATATCAATAAAATAAAGAATTTTACATTGTTGGGCTAAATGATTGGGTAAAGACCACCTAACTTAGAAGGAACATTTCTTTTCATTCATTCATTTTTTCTTCTTAATTTATTCTTTTAACTTTGAGATCATACACTTAATTGCACCGACTTCCTACTTAGTGTGTGCTTAGGATGGTGTTGACTGCTAATATAAACTAATAAGGGACTACTAAAAGGGTGAGAACTTAAGGCTATGGCAAAATAAGTACTCAAATCTATTTCCATAATTGGGAGCCTCACGATGTTAAGACGATATCGATCTTGCGGAATTTTCCCAAGTTTCACAATCTAACCTCAATTTCGTCTGTAACCTAAGATTTTTAAAAGAAACATTGTTTTTAACACAAAAAATTTCAAAATATTTGGTGTGGGGCTCAAGGGAGTGGGAAGTCGATAAATAAAAATCGCATATAAAAACTTGACATTATGCTAGAAAGTAATAAATCTAACTAAAAAGCGTTAAAATGAAAACGGTAGAGTTCCTCCCCCACACTTAAACCAAACATTGTCCTTAATGTTTTGATAAAAGGTGGTAAAGGAAAAATAGAATATGTATGACTTCCATTGTGTGCCACCACGACCGAATTTACTCTGACTCTTCCCTAGTCGTCCTCGTCTTTGCTCACCACTTCTGCTTCAACGTCTTATACTACGAGATTTTTGGATTTGCGAAGACTTCACTTTTCAGGAAGCTACTCTTCATACTGCCTATTTCTGAAGGAAGTACCTACAAAAATTGTTAGAAATACAGTGTGGTGTGTGCAAGTATCGTGTGTGCAAGTGGAACTAGATAGTGCTAAAAGACAAAGAGAAGGAGATGAGTTACAAACGAGAGAGACATGCCATCTCCTATCATACTCATCATTGGTGTCACCACCAACAACGCCATTCGTAGGAATATCCATGGGCACCAACTCGTCTTAAGGGATTGTCATTTAGAGGTCTTTAGCCTAAATGTAGCTGAAATATGGCAAGCGATACATTTCTTTATTTTCTGCAGATAAAAACAATAAAAGAAAAACATTAAAATAAAAGTTTGTGAGTTACCACCCACATGATGTTTTGTTTAACGTCGATAGCTCGACGGTTAGGAGTTATAATTCTTCGGTTTCCATGGCCATTTATCAAGCCATCTCACATATCCCTCACCTATTCTTTTCTTCCTTTTGTGGGGCGGTTTATTCTTTTGAACTTGTGGTGGTGGTTCTGGATCTATGCTAAGTATTAGCTTTTCAAGTTTGGGCTTAGTTATTTCATCCAACACCTCAAAAGTTAACCTTACCTGCTTAAGATCAATTATTTCCCTAGTTTCAAGGTCATCTAGTTTTCTCTTTTTATGTAAGACTTCAGACAAAGGTGATTTGGTGTGGATATTTTCCAATACCTCTGCATACATTTTGGGTTTGGAGTCTACAAACTTATACGAGAAAGGATATGGTGGGGTATATGGAAGAGTATCGATAATTGATTCATCCTCTACCTTTATGACAACCTCCCATTCAAATGATGTCAGTGGATTTTCCTCACCAGAACTCTCGTCATCCTCATAATCACTCTCCTCAACCTCATAATCACTCTCCTTAGGAATTTCGAGTTGATTTTCACTACTAGCTGCTATAACATACGCAATTTCCTCAGGGGAAGGTCATATATGTGTTAGTGCAAGTAGCAAGATTTGGGTCTCCAATGCCTCAGTGTGAGTCACGATGGACTCATCCATTGTGTTTATCTGCCTAAGAGTTTCATGAGTATCGAGATGTTGTCTTCTAAGCTCTTCATTCTAAAGAGTTTGTGCCTCCACAAAGCACTCCATCATCGATCCTAGCCTAGCATTAGTTGTTGTTTCAATGAAATCTTCCAATAACATTTCAAGGTTGGAATTAACGGATTCTTGTTGTTCCTCAAAGTGTTAGGAATGATGACCATGAAGGGGATTCGGGTGAGGTTCCGAGAGATATTAGGAATGAGCCAACATCGTATTGATATCCTTCATTAATATTTCTAGGTTGGAATTATGGTCTTCTTGCGGTTCCTCGAAATATTGAGGATAGTAATCATAGGGAGAATTTGAGTGTGATTCCTCAAAATAGAAGAAGTTTAGGTGATACATAGTTATAAAGAGAAGAAAGTAAATCCCTTAGTCTATACGGTGCAACAACAGAATGACAATATTGACTTTTGGTCCCCGACAATGGTGCCAAACCTTGATCGCGACTTTCTGAGTCTAACAGTTACTAACTACAAGTGCATAGTCTATCGTGTAGTAATAAAATATATTGATCCTAAGGAGACCAATGTCAACCTACTGTACTTTATCGTTACTTTGTAAAGCTAAGGAGAATGATGTTTGATTAATACGAAACTAAAACTAGAACTTAAAATAAAACTAAGAAAATAAGATAAAAAAGAGATATCGGAATATGGATTCTGCATTCCTAAAGGACTATGTAGAATTCGGTTACTAATTAGATTATAACTTAGCTCCGTAGAATAAATTGACTTAAAGACTCTACCTCAGGCTTCACGGTTAAAACTAAAGCCATACTTCCTAATCCCAAGATTATTCTCTCGCTCGCCCGGTAATTAAGAAATATATTTTGAAAGTTAATATTATCCTAAACGTATCTAAAGAGCTCACGCTGTATTTAGATTTGTTGCCTAATTTCCACTATCTAGTTTGATCCCCACGCTCTCGCTGTGTCAGTTCTAACCTTAATTAATTTCTCACTCTCGTGACAAAATTGTGTTAAGTAACCTCTCACTCTCGTGACAAAGCTATTTAAATTAAACTTGGAAATTAAAACCAAAACAAAATTTTAATCATAAGTTCGCACCTATTATTTCTACCGAGTCCCGTCGGTAACGATGGTCCTCATACGTCGGACTCATGACTATATAGATAGACATTGATAGAAAAATATATATGCAATTGTGATAATAAACTAAAGACGATAACATAATTCAGAAATTTAAATAATAAGGCGATGAAAATATAAATAGGCGATTAAATAAGAAGACGAGAAAGATAAATAATAATAAATAAACCTGGAATTAATTGATGCTTGAATCATACATTGAACTCTTGAGTTCTTGAATGCGAATCAGAAAAATAAAATACGGAAAAGAAAGAATCCTAAAACTAATATTCATAATAGTCCTCTGATATGGAGAACTATTACTTTTACATTAAATAAAGAAACTTAAAAACTAAACAAGGAAAAATGGTGCAAGAGATGGGTGAAAAAGGAGATGTCGATTCAAGTAGCAGGGGCTGCTATTTATAGCCTCTAGACTTTGGTTTGTTGAGAACTTGAAAGAATGGATTTAGCTTGGGCCTTGATTGATAAAATTGGACTGAGGTTGATTAGGGTGGAGATAATTTCTCTGTTGAATGAGAAGAAAACGCAAGAACGACTCTTTCTGCTTTGACTTCTGTTTCGTAAATAGATTATTTGACTTGAGCTTGAGACGAGCGTTTGACAATTGAGACGATCATCATAAAAATGAGACGATCAACTTGAAATGAAGTTGGGCGTCTTGAAGCCCAGACGAGCGTCTCACTTTTGAGACGGGCGTCTGACAGTGGTTTTGTAGAAATGCATTTTTCTTGCTCTTTTCCTTCTGTTTTTCCACGTTTCTTGCCCAATAAGCTTCCTTACAAACACAAAACTCGCGTAATATCGTTTGAAATAAATAAATTAATAACATAAATGATCGGAAATTATACTAAATAATCGATACAAATTCTAGTGATCAATTATTTCCATAGATTATGTGAAATCAGAGGTTAATTTGGCCGACCCTCTGAATAAACCCTTGAGTAGAAAAATGATTTATGAATCATTGAAAGAAATGGGACTTGAGCCAATTTGAACACAGTAAATAATGGTAACCCAACCTTTGTGATTGGAGATCCCACGAAGAAGGTTCATATGGGTAATAACAAGTTATTTACTAAACTAACAACACTATTGTCCTTTCCTATTATGGAGTGTTGAGCTCCATTAGTAGAGGATAAGCTTAAAAGCTTTTAATGATTTCCATAGCTCTTATGGATGGTATATGAAGTGCAACATATATTTGATGGAATCACCTATATGAGTGTCAAGTGGAGCCGCTTGCATGAGATTTGAAAAATCTCTAGAGCACTCATGAAAACCAGGCACGCGCATGGCCGAATTGGCGCACAACGACGATGGCAGCGAGAAATTATGGGGGTGTAATAATTAGTAATGCCTTTAGCACACACCAAAGTGTACTGGTTCATAGAACTTGCTCCACAAATTTACTTGTGTGTTAAGTCTTATTGATCTAGGCTCTAGTTCATAACCCAAAAGGCACCAGACTCGAAAAATTACATCCTCGAAAATTACCCAGGAAATTTCCTCCCTCTTAAACCCTTTCTTTGGACCTTTGAAATATGTGGGGGAATGTTGCAAAATTTGTGTATTTTAAAGTCCAACCTCCACTAGTGGAAGTTAGTGCAAAAACAGACCAAGACAATATTGCAACATTTTTTAAGAACAACCTCCACCAGTGGAAGTTAGTGCGAAAACAGACCAAAACAATATTGCATCATTTTTAAGAACAACCTCCACCAGTGGAAGTTAGTACGCAATCAATATTGTTTGTTATGTTGTCGCCCAAGTCACTAACCTTGCACCGTCCACTTTGACTAAATCAGTATGGTTTGTTGTGTTGCCGCCCACATTATTAAACCTTGTCGTCCATCATTTATTTTCCTCTACATTGTTATTCACTAATTTTGTCCTATAAATAGTTAGTTTACTCTAATGAATAAACACACCAAAAAATCATCTTCCTCTTCTAATTTCATTTATCCTGGGCAATATATATATATATATATATATATATATATATATATATATATATATATATATATATATATATATATATATATATATATATATATATATAAGATTCTCGCTAGTTCTTGAGTTCCTGGTTACTGCAACTAGAAGGTGTTGTTTAATCCTGGGGAGTGTTTAGGATAATACATGAATAAAACTCTCAAGGACAGGATAGTGAATCTAATTCACAATTCAACTTGGTTACTTTCCTTAATTTGTAACTTCGTTACGGTAGAACTTGTTGGTGATTTTACTCTCTATATCTAATATTATTATCGTTGTTTGGATGACATAGAATCAGAAACATATTAACTAAAAAGTTATTTAACCCTCATTAACTATTTAACAAGCAATCAAATTGTTTTTTTTAATGTAGTCAAAGATACATCCTAGCTAAAGGTATGAATACATCCCATTCTCTTAGATAAAATAAAAATGCAGATTAATAAAATAAAACCTTAAACACCTAAATATATTTTAATATCCTTAAAGATGTCACTTCTTAAATTAATTTTTCATTTGAACTTTATTCATTTACTTTTATGATACTTTTAAAACAAAACCAAAAAATCATACCTTGTTAGTATGGGCCTCATGTTAGTCCAAAAAAAATCTAAAATAGTTGTAGAATGATTATTAGTGTGATTTTGATTCATAAGCCTTTTCTCATTTTCCAGTTTCTTTAATTAATAAAAACTCCACTCACAAACACAAATCTTTAAAATGAATTGGTGAAAACTTATATAGGATCCACTAAAAGTGGGAGACTTTAATCGCATGTTAAATCTTGTATTTCAAATCTCAAATAGTTTCAAGCATACAAATAGTTTGAAACTCCAAAATTGCACTATATGTGAGATTTAGAGGAATAGTATGAAATATTAGATAAGATTTTATAAAGTGGGTGTGTGTGGGTGGGGGGAGGAAACCTACCATTATAAGGGATACATTAGTAGGCTAATCATATTTTAAAATAATTAATTTTAATATACTTGGTTTGATTTTAATCAAACTATAACTATCAAAGTCAACATAGGTACACTATCTCAAAAGTAGTATCAGCAAAATAAATATAAATCATATTTTAAAATAGCTTAAAAAATAAAATTATTCAAACATATTTATGTGTTTGATTGTCACAAAACTTAATAACGCGAGACTCCAACATAACTTTAAAATAAATTATTTAAAATTGATATACTACATTTAAAAGTTGAAGTTGCGAATTACAAAAATAACAAGTAAACAACATAGATTCCAACCCAACAATAAATATATGTATGTTTGTTTCAACTTTAAAAAAAATAGTGTTTTTTTTTTATATTTTTAAACATAGATTTTATAAAATCGTTTTATAAAATATTATAATTTTTTTATATTTATTTTGGCTAAAATGAAAGAATAATTATGACATCCTATAACATATATATTATTGAAAATTAAAAGATAGTCAAAAAAAAAAAAAATTAAAAAATTTATATCTTAAAAATGATTTTTATGAAAATCTATTTAAAATAGACTTCAAAATTAAATGATTTTTTGAAATTTTGACATCTAAAAAATGTTTTAGTAAAATGATGAAATATCTAAAATAACATTTTAAGAATAATTATTCAAACCAAATTTTATCTGAAACTTTAACCGAAAATTTTCTTATAAATTTTGTTTATACAAAATTTTATATTAAACTATAAAAATCATAAAAAAAAAAAAAAAAAAAAAACAGATTATAAGTCAACTTCTCAAATTGACTTTTCTAGTACATACTTAGAAACAAAATGATGTTATACATATTACACACAGTACACACATTATACTTGAAAGTGGAAAGGGACCATACATGTCCAAGAAAAAAAATTAAGATTGTGTTGGGCCAAAGTACTATTCATCCAATCATTCATAAAGATGAAAAGTGTTATTATTAAAACTATAAAACACTATCAACAACAAAGTTGCACTTTCCCTAAACCTAATGATTCTTAGGATTGGGATCATCAAAACTATATATATATATATATATATATATATATATAAAATTGTTAGAGTAGTTAACTACTTTCACACACACACACAAACAAAACATTGAGTGCATTCGCCACTATGATTTGAATGGCAGAAAATGCAAGCATTTTTGTTTTGAATATCCTCATGCTAAGTTTTAGTGGAGGAAAAATAGTGTTTATTTATGGAAACCCAAAATTGAATCAAAATGGAAATGATTATAGGTAAGAAACTAGAAAGAGGTATATTCCAAGAATAAACTCCTCCACTACCAAGTTACTCAAAACTATGGCTTATTACTTTGTCCCTTCAAAGTTCATGAGTTAGAATAAGGTACGATCGATGGTATAGTCAAGCACTCAAAATTCCATATCTGGCTTCCTAGTTGATGCAATTTTAAATCGTGAATTGAGCATTTGTAAATTGTACTATCTATCTTGTCATGTCACACAAGTCATGTTTTTTTGTGGCCTAATTGATGCACCAACTTGTCTTGTCATGCTATATGTTCTACTTCAAATGCACTTCTGTTTACTATTCTTTATTTTCATAGATAAAATAGTATTGTTTCTTTCTATTTTATAGTGCATTCATTTTTACACACACTTTAGGTTTTACAAAATTAATTTGTAAGGGTCCTGAAGATATGAATACATACACGTCATTGTGTCTAATATTTTCGTGTTGGAAATTTTGAGCAAGCATCTTAATTTTGTATTCACTTTGATGCTCATTATTTGTGTCTCACACAAACACATAACAATAATAATTTGATCAAATATTTAAAATAATTATTTTTAATATCGACACATTTGTTGGAAATCAATCAAACTTAACGAAAATTTCACAAATAAGATTGTTGTCAATTACGCAATGACAATGAAATGAAATGAAAGATTGAGAAAGAAAGAAAAAAAAATATTGGAGAAGAAGAATATTTTCTGCAGAATTTCTCTCTCTCTCTCTCTCTCTCCACAACTTATAAAAAAATTATTTATTCATTTGCAACTGCAAATCCTATAAATATAATGTTATGAGTTATCTACAGAAATAAGGGTTACTTCTTATTTATAGATTTAGGTTAGCTTACTCCCTAAGCCAAAATCCAAAACTATAAAGACTCAAAATAGTTAACATTACTAAAATAGGCCTGAATCGAAATCATGTGTGAAGCAATCTGTTTAGACACTTCGACACACTAATATAACTCGACACAAAGATATTTCGACACAAATAATTACATTCATAACACACCACCTAATTCAGATGCTTTAGTATCCTCTTTGTCGTTGCTAGATGTGATACCTTTGGCTTCTACATGAACCTACTCACCATACCTATATTGTATGCTAAGTCAGGCCTTGTGTGACAAAGGTATCTTAGTGAACCAATGAGTCTTCTATACTGTGTTGGATCGACATCATCTGAATATGAACCTTTCAACAGTTACATTCTAGGCTCAGCCGAAGTCAAGGCTGGGTTGCAATCTTGCATCTCAAATCTCTTGAGTATTTCTCTTGTATATCTTCTTTGGTGCATCATCAAACCTCTACCACTCTTTTAGAATTTGATTTCAAGGAAATATGAGAGATTTCTTAAGTATGACATTTCAAACTCCTCACTTAGGTCATGTTTGAAGTCTTCGATCTCCTTCTTGCAACTTCCTATTATATCAACAATTCATCGACATAGAGACATAGTATAAGAAATTCATTGTTGCTTCTTCTTACATATACTTTATGCTCAATTGTGCACTTCACAAATCCCCCCCCCCCTTAAAAAACTATCTATCATCTTATTTCAAGCTCTTGGAGATTGCTTAACTCCATACAAGGCTTTATGCAACCTGTACACCTTTCTTTCTTCACACTGTTTCACAAACTCATCTGGTTGTGCAACATTAGCTTCTTCATCTAAGGGTCCATTTAGGAATGCACATTTAACATCCATATGACACATCGTCTAGTTGTTCATGTTTGTTAGACCAACAACCAGAATGTTTGTCTCAATCGTAGCAACAGGTGCAAAAACTTCGTCGAAGTCGATTCCTTCCTTCTGAAGAAATCCTTTTGTCACAATTCTTGCCTTGTCGAGTTATTTCTCCTTTGGGATTTAACTTCACCTTGTATACTCATTTCACATTTATTTCCTTCTTTCTTTGAGGCAATTTGACAAGTGACCGAGTGTTATTGACTTCAATGGGCTCTAGTTCCTCATTCATTGCTTTCACCCACTTTGAATCCTTCAATGCCTCAACTACATTGATCGATTCAACATCTGTATAGAAAGCATAGTGCACTAGCTCACCTTCATCATCGACCACTTCATCTGATGTAATCACACATTCTTGCAACTTGTAGACATGTGTTTTCTTCTTTAAGGTCACCTTGGTCTTGTTTCACCTCTAACTTCTTCTTGTCGAATATCTCTTTCGACTTCACTAGTCGGTTCTTCACATAAGATTCTAACTTAATCTTTCTTGAAATTTTTCAGTCTAATCCAATTCTTTAAGCTCATTTATGATCATGTACATACTGATCATTATTTGCTTGTTCACTGGGTCGAACAACTTATATTCTTCAAATGAATGATATCCTATCAGAATCATTTGAATCGACTTGTCATCAAGTTTTCTTCTCAACTGACTTGGAACATGTCTATGTGTTATAGATCTAAATACCTTTAGATGACTCAAGCTAGGCTTGACACTAGACCAACGTTCTTCTATTTTGATTCCCTCTAGCTTCTTCGTCGGAAATTTATAGATGCTTACCTTTCAACACACTTCTCACTATGTTCATGATGGTTCTATTCTTTCTTTCTGTTGTGGAGTGTAGGGTGGGACCACCTCATGCACAATACCTTCTTTCTCACATAATTTGTCGAATTCTTTCGACACATATTCTCCACCACCATCAGTCCTCGGAATCTTGAGTTTTCGATCACTTTGTCTTTCGACCATAGATTTAAACTTGGAAAATATCTCGATCACTTCACTTTTCTTCTTGATCGGGTAAGTCCACAGTTTTAGACTTAAATCATCTATAAATGTGACAAAGTATTTGTTACCTCAGTCAAATCCACCCAGATAGGACCACATCCATTAGAGTATATGACTTCGACATGCTTCTTGCATCCTTGCTGAAGTTATTCCTGTGTTGTTTCGCCTGCACACATTCTTCACATACTTCATTTGGAATGTCAATTTATGGTAATCCTGAAACCATATTTCTTCTCTTCAACTCTCTGATATCTTTGAAATTGAGATGACCAAGTCAATAGTGCCATATCCATTCATCTCTGTTGGTTGCAGTCGTAAGGCACTTATTCTCAATCACATTAAGTTCAATCTTGAAGGTTCTATTATGAGACATTGGAGCCTTCAAGATCAACCAACCACCTGCATTGAGAACTCTCATCATCTTGTCTTCAATCGACACCTTATAGTTCTTTTTGACCAACTTCCTTATACTTAACAAATTAGAATTCATGTTTGGTATGTACAATACATTGGAAATTACTAACCTATTGTCATCCTTCCTCATAATCAGAACAATACTAATGCCTTCAGCTACTAAAGTATTGTCATTTGCAAATTTCACCATGTTCTTCATTGAGGACTTTATGTTGATAAACCAATATTTCCTTTCAGACACATGTAATGAACATCTTGAGTCCAAGTACCACTGGTCCTTAAATCTCTCTTCCTCTCTCGTAGTAACCATCAACAACATCTTTTCTTCTTCATGTTTAGCCAACACTGCATTAATTTTTTTATTCTTCTACTTTTCAAGACAATCACTATAATATTGTTAGGTTTTTTACCATCACCTCTTCCTCTACCTGCAACACCACCTCTTTGGTTGTCTTGGTTCCAGGGGTTTCTATGATTCAACCAGTTTCCTTCTTGCTGATTTCGCCTAGTCGAATTGTTGTAGGCTCTTCTGTCTTTGTTGTCATTCCAACTTCCTTTGCCTTTCTTTTCCCTTATTGATTGTGCCTGTAAAGCTACATCATTATTCGACTTTCGACTTTTCTGCATCTCTTTCAGCCATTCTTTGTTCATGAGATTCAAGTGTCCCTTGAAGCTCTTCCTCTGTCAATGTTGACAAGTCTTTCAACTCTTCTACGGCTACAACGTGGTCGAATTTTGGAGCTAGTGACCTTAAGATCTTCCCAACAACTGATCTTGATGTTAACAATTCTCCACATACCTTGATTTGATTCACCAGTTTTGTAACCCTAGTGAAGAAATCTGTTATGATTTCATTGTCTTCCATTTGAAGCAATTCATAAGTCCTTTTGTGAGTTTGTAACCTCGTCTCTTTCATCTTTTATGCGCCTCCAAATGATGAATTTCCCACGCTTCTTTCACTGATTCTACATCACTAACCTTTTCGAAATTATCTGGATCAACACATTGATGAATTATAAAGGCAGCTCTATAATATTTCTTTTTAACTTCTTTGTATGCAGTCTACTCTTGATCTGTCACATTTTCTACAAACAGTGTTACTCCTTCCTTTAGAAGATCCCAAAGATCTTAATAACATAACACGACTTCCATTTGCTTGCACCAATTCTTATAATTATCTTTTTTGAGAATCGGAAGACTCGCCGAAAAATACTTGTTTGGATTATTCATCACCATCATAATTTTCTTCCCACGAATCGCTCAAACCAGAGTTCTAAATATCAAATGTTGGAAATCAACCACAACCTATGGAGAATTTCAATCAATCTTAATAAGTAAGATTGTTATTAATCACAAAAAGACAATGAAAAGAAAAAAGATTGAGAAAGAGAGAAGAAAAAAAAACGTTGGAGAAGAAGAATATTTTCTACAAAGTTTCTCTCTGCTCACAACCTATGAAAAACTTTTTTATTCACTTGTAACTGCAAATTCTGTGAATACAATGTTATGAGTTATTTACAAAAATAAGGGATACTCCTTATTTATAGATTTAAGTTAATTTGATCCCTAAACCAAAACTCAAACTATAAAAATCCAAAATAGCTAACATTACTAAAACAGACCTAAATTGAAATCCTATGTGAAACAACCTACTTAATATAATTCAACACATATATTTCAACACAAAGAATAACATTCACAACAACACCTTAGACATTTTGTTTACTACATATTTAAAATGCAAAATGAAAAATATGTAAAAACAATTTTAGTCAAGGAGGGTTATATACAATAAAGTTGATTACAAATATTTTAGTTTTTTCAATTATAAATAAATAAATAAAAGTCAAATATACTACCTCCGTTTTTTTACAAGAGACAACTCACTTTTTAGATTCATTAAATAATCAATGTATCTAGTCTATAAATAAACCAAATACATTGATTATTCAATGAACATAAAAAATAAGTTGTCTCTTATATAAAAGAACGGGGGTAGTATTATTTTATATTTTTTCAATAAAATAATTTGCTCTATTTAAATGCACATGTAAATTTTTTAATTCTCAATTATTATAAATTATTAGTATTTTTTGTAATCACAAGTAGGTGTTTGCATTGTGTTAGATATCTCGTGAATATATGCATCATAAATTACAAGTTATAAGCACATTGTTATTTATTTATTCAATACAATACTCTTAACATGCTATTTTATGTTTAATAATGACCTGAATGGACACAGAAAACATGAAATGATAGTGGTAACGTGACACAATAGATATTGGATATAATTTTAAAATTAAATTCATAATATATTACAAATAATATTTTTTCATAACTATTTTACTTAAAACGACTTTGAAAGGTATTTATTCCATAATAAAAACTAGAGCTAAGGTAATATATAAAAGTTGAGTGGGTCCAAATCTCTGAAGCTTAACTTTAAAATTAGAAATATATATACTTGTGATAAAAAGGAAGGGAGTTTATTTTAAGGAAATCTATCTTAGATAGTTTGAAAAAAGGAAGAATCAAATTCCTGACAGCAAAATAAAAATGTTAGAGGTTAACGTTTAGAAACTAATATCTCAACAACGCTGACCCATAAAAAATAATAATTAATCTGCCATTGGTAGCAAGCCACGTGTTATGATCAAACACCATTAATTGTTTTTGATACAAATATTAAGGGTGAAAAAGAACCTTTGAAAATGAAAATGAATAAAGTCCATCCATTAATTGGAGGAGTATCTGATCCATCCATTGTGGGTACATTATAAATCATGATTAAATATTTTTTATTTATTTCATTTTACAAAGACAAGAATAATATTTGTATAACAACCAATCACTCTAAAATATTTAAGAATTAAAATTCTTTGATTGAGTATTCAACATATCACCACGTCTAACTTTTTTATATTAATTGAAGATAAATAGTACTAGATTTCTACTTAACCAAATTGCACCAGACAATTTGATAGCAAAACAATTTAAATTGATCATTTCAAATATTCTTGTATGAAGTTTGGAGATGTAACAGTCACATCATGATTCGATCTCCCTGTCTTCTTCTCGTACACTATTTGATGTACCATATAATTTTAACTTGAAATTTCTACCTCATATCCTTACATTATATCTTTTTATTAAAATACACTCATATAAATTATTTATTAAAAATTAAATAATATTAAATAATTAATCATTGATTTTATTTTTGAAAAATCTCCAAGTAGACAAAATAAAAAAAATAAAAATAAAAAATAAAAATTAACTGTCGAATCTCTTTTACAAAGTCTTCCGATACACAAAATAAAAATTGATGTTAAAACTGACTATTTAAGAAATCTTTTGTTTCATTTAAGAAATTCTTCCGGTATGCAAAATAAAAGATAAAAAATATTTAAGAAAAGTAAAATGGTAAATTAATTAAAAATATACAAGGACAAATTGGTAATTTTTATAAAATTAAGGGGTATATAAATAAAGGTAAGGGTACTAAGTAAAATTTTCTCCAAGTTGTGGCCAAAATCCAAATTAGTTAGGGTTAGAGTTTATTACTTAATAGTCAAATCACATATTTAAGATAGTTTGTAATTAGTTTATTTTGCACATTCAGTAACAACAATCCTTATTCTTCATTCTCTCTCTTTTTCTCTCATCACTAAAAGTGCATCACGCACTAACAAATTGGTATCTAGAGCTTACGTTAGTTTCTTGATTATGTTTGCAAGAACCACATGTCAGTGATCGTATTTCTGGGATCGTGAGTTGTTAATCGTGTTTGCTGCAAAGATGAATGGTAACAATGACATTTTGAATTCTCTTCCGATTCTTGGTGGTAAGAAATGAATTCGATGGAGAAAACATATGCAATCTCTGCTTGCCTTTTATGAAACCTTAGAAGTGGTTATTATTGCTGTCTTCGAGCTTGTTGAGAATGCAATTGATGCTCAAAGAGTCTCGAACAAGGAGGACAAGAAGAAATACTAAATCAGCGAATGATGCATGAAATAATCTTATCAAGTATTACGAAGGAGGTGAGAATGTTAAAGTCGTCAAATTGTAGACATTGTAAAGGCAATATGAATTACTGTAGATATGAGAAAAAGAAAAGATTGCAGGTTATGTCTCGAAGGTGAAAAAACTTGTTCATCTCATGAAAAGGTGTAGTGAACCCCTAACTAATAAGATGATAGTTGAGAAGTTAATGTGTACATTGACATCTCACTTTGATCACGTTATCTTTGCTATTCAAGATTCCACCAATCTTGAAACATTGAAATTCGAAGATTTGGTTGGTTCGTTGGAGGCACATGAGATGAGGATTGTCGAAAGGAAATGTGTCCAAGATTCAATACAAACTTACAGGCTCATACATAGAAGAAACATGATGGTTCCAACAAGATCAAGGGCAAAAAAGACAAGACTCAAAGCAAGAAGTCTTAGTTGAATCCTCAAAAGCATAAAGTCGATAATAGGGCTCCTTAATCCTCGAAAAGAGGAGAAGGAAACTTCTATCAGAAACTAAAGAGAAGAAAGAAAAGGTGTGCAGTGCTATAACTGTGAAAAATGGTGTCACTTGGCCAAAAACTGTTGGTACAATAAAGATAAGAATGAAGGAGAAAACCTTGCACGCCAAGATTTAGATGCTTCTAAAGATATGTTGTCATACCCTAAATTTTGACCCTAAGATATGTACATCATCAGAAGAAATCCACTGACCAAAGGATTGTGCCAGACTAGTTTGAACAGTATCCCCGCAATGGATCAAGATTCCTGAGTCCCTCAGAAGATTCAAGCAAATGACCAATCATTAATACATAAGATTTTGAACCTTTCAATCCCAAATAAAAGGGTTACGGAATCTTAAATGATGAGAAATCTATCAAAGACTATACAAAAGACTCAGTGATCTAGGCCTCGAGTCATCACAATTAATGATTAGGGTTTCAGTCAACTAGGCCATCCATATGAAACTTTTCATGGGAAAAGGAGCCAAGATCTCCACATATCATCAAGAATGTTGACATGACCATGACAATCCATTTACAAGTACAAAAGGTGCAGAGATCAATGACTGCAAGATTAGGGTTTCATAGTGCCCAAATTAGGGTTTCTGACTAATCGGGGAACCAAAAGTCATGATTTTCATCTGGACAAAAGCCTATACCATAGGGAATGGTTTAAATAGATCATATACATCATATAAGTCCATTCATAAGGACAAAATACCTTAGAGGATGTCTAGTTAGAAAATCAGAAATTCAGGGGTATCCAGTGCAATTTCCATCTAGACGAAAAAGTCAAAGTTTGACTTTTTCACCCAAAATGATCCACATGACCTATATTTCAAGAATATATGGTCTATGATTTCATTTGATCACAAAAAAAATCATAAATTTGAAGATAACGTGTAAAAGGGGCAACCTTTGAAACTTAGAGAATCTTCTAAGTTATGGAAAAAAGTGTTCAAGTACCCTACTTCCAAGCATCATAACTTGTGATCCAAGCATCATATTTTGGTGAAAAAAATATCAAATGAAAGATTTGGCTAAAAAATAAAAATGATTCAACTAGGAGAAGCTCTAATTCATTATGGATTTCAAGTTGAAGATGGATCAAAATCAAGAAAAATATTGATTTTTAACACTTGGGAAAAATCTGCTTAAGTGTAAAATCAGCAAAACATCAAAACTTGGAGGGATTTTACACCAAGTTCCAAGATGATTCAGATCCTTTTCAAAACACCAATGTTGTTGCAACTGTTACCAACAATTCAAAGAAGTAATTGGCATGAAAAGATCTTACTTGTACATGAAGAAATCATGGATCAAAATGAGCATCTCAAGTTGTTTTGCAAAAACAGATTTTTCACAAACTTATGAAATCTGATTTTTTGAATCAAAGTACATTGACAAGTGGATTTAAGCATCTAAACAATGATTACAAGTCTAATCAAACCTGCAAATTCATGATTGCACCATGGAATTCACCAAAATGACATTCATAGAATTCAACATTATGCATTTTGATCCAAGGGCCACAAAGCTTCAAAAAGTCATATTAATGGATCTCTTGTTCAACAAGCAATATATGGACACAATCCATGCATCAAACTTCTGAGGAATGTGAATTTTGTTGGTGCATAGCTGAGCTATTTCACAAAATCATCATTTCACTTGTAAGAGATATTTTTCATAAACCATGACTCACCATTGTGACCTCATCACTTAAAATATTGGAGGCCAAGTTTGTTCAACATCTTTTCCTATAAATAGAGACCTCATTCCATCATAAAAATTACACCAAAGCCTCTGATCTCCAAGCTTTCTCTTCTTTGATCTCAAAGACTCAAAACTTAATATTTTGAGCAATCACCGTCGGTTTTTGAGTTTGAGCTGGCACAAACTCAAACCAATTGCTCACACAAATCACATATGATGTTTATGAGGTGTTAAAACACTTAGATCACCTCTAAAACACCCCAACCCAGAATCACTCATCAAAACCTCAAAAAGTCCTTGTTTCTGCAACTTGAAGATCAGAAGTTGATCCAACCATTTGCAATCAAGTCCAAGTGTTCAAACATACTCCATATGGTGTAGGGAAGTTGTACAGATCATCACAACATCTCTGTAACACCTCCAATTCAAAATCACAACTCCAGTTGAAGCTCAAAGTTCAGGTAAGCCTCAAACTATGCCAAATCATAATCCATGCATATTTCTTCGCACTATCTTTTTGCCATATGTGCGTAATCATATTTTAAGTGATTCCCCTCAATTAATTTCACAATACAATCATCATGTAGAATTTCACGAGGATCAGGCCAAATTAGGTTTCTTCAGTGTTCATCACTGATTTCTCACTCCACACTTAAAATAAATGAAATTAATTGATACCATTGGTTACATGGGATCAAAACGAGTGATTTTGATATTTATTTCATCTCAAATGGATGCCTATTCCATGAGATACAATGACTTTTGCAAATTTTGGGCAAGAACACCTTCGCGCGTGTTCTTCAGCCATGTTCTTGGCGCCCTTTTTAAAAATTTAAAATTTTGAATTTTGTGATTTTTGTTAATTGATTCAAAAATTAATTTCTCTTTGATTATTTTTAGTTTTCAAATGATTCTTTTTTCATTAATTCAAAAAAATGTTTAAATATTTTATTCCATTTAAAATTTCCAAAAATATATATTTTGTATTTTTTCAAAGAATTAATTTTTAATTGATTTTACACATTTTAAAATTATTCTTTCTCTTGATTTTTCAAACACAAATGAATCTCAAGATATTCATTGGATAAAATATAAATTTTTAAACCTTGATCCAAGATTTTTTCTTGTTTTTCCTTAGTGTTTGAAATTTATCAAATATTTTAATATTTTATTTCAAAATATAAATATTCAAAATATTCAAAAATTAGGGTTTTGACTTTCATACCCTCAAATTGACTTTTGTCACACTCTTGGGCCTCTATTAGAGTGTAAGACCCATCCCTTTTTGTTAAGTGAACCATTAGGGTTGATCTGATTCATTTTCAAAAACTCGGCGCGATCACCTTTTTCACCGCATTAAGTTTTCATCTGTGAATCTTTCTCTATGAATATCTTTACATATAACTATTTATTTTCTAAAATGAATTATCAAAATGTGTCATGAGGAATCCTTTCTGTTTAGGACTCATTCTTTATTGTTTTAAACTTTCTCCGGTCTATTTTAAAACTTCGTCATGCTTCCGTAGAAGTCCTGAATCCACCAACTGCTTCTTAAACAATTTTTAATCTCCTAAATAGAGATCATGAGCATTTGTTTACAAATCTCATATCCTTTTATTTTTTCATCTTTATGACTAAAGATCTAATACACCAACAACTAGACTGAGCTTCATTCAGGTGAACTGATTTCTAGGCTGTAGGCAGCTTTTCAACATCCAAGTAATACTTTGTGCATGAAATCATCAGATAATTAATCAACAAAACAAATTCCATACGCATCCTTATGTTTAAGCCCTATTATTTGCTTCTAAGCCATCTTTTCTCTTTCTAACTTCTCGCTGTTTTCTTAAATTGTTGTGCTTGTTTAGAATATAATTGTTTGCCAAAATTATCTTTCTTCACCTCATACTAAAGCAAAGATAATAATAAACTTCTTATTGACAAAGAGAATACAATGTAAATCACATTTGTAATCTTTCTCCCTCGGGATTTTGGGGCCTCTACTTCCAAGTGTAACACCCAGCTTCATTATTAATAAAACAATTTAAAAATACTCAAACCATAGCAATGACAATACTAAAAGCTGTTAAACACATTCACTGACACCTTTTATTTGTCTGCATGCATTTCTTCTGTATATATTTTCATATTGCTAGAATCTCTAAGTATTTAGGTTATCTTCATCCAACGGATACACTCTTTCAAAACACTTAAGATTTTATTTTCTTTACAACTTACTAGGGGTTTACAAAGATAACAAGTTTCCCGATGAAGTGCTTCTTTGTAAACCATCCCCAGCCCCATCTTAGGCTTTATCCAAGGACCCATGGGCCTTATATAGATAACCTAGCCTCCTCTTGAGCTTAAACACAAGGACTCTCTCAGGCTTCCTAAAAGCATAGGAACAAACCTTAGAATCAAACACCCTACAGTAGTCTCCCTCTCCCTAATGGATGAACAAATTAGCCTCATCGTGGGCTTTGTTCAATTGAATCCTCCCCAGACAAAGGAATGTTTGATGACCTTCAAAACATTCATCAAACCAACATACAAAACATTCTTATTACAGAGTCATTCTACCAACAATTTTTCAGCCTCCGATCTTAGGCTTCATATAAGATATAGATAAACCAAGAGTCAGTCTCTCATAAATAAGCTTCACTCATGGGCTTCCAAATAAGGAAACAAATAAAACTTTACCTTAGAGTTAGTTTTCATCCTTTAGCTTCAACCTTGGTTTTCAATCAAGGCACATATAAATCAAAATCTTCCCTCTTCAGAGATGACAAATTCTCTCTACTGAGCAACTTTTAGCTTCATCCTTAGGCTTTAATCAAGGCACAAACAGTCAAACACTATACAGTCACTCAAAATTAATCATAGCCTTGGACTTTAACTAAGCTACTTCTTTCATTACAATCATAGTCTTGGACTTTAACTAAACTAATTGTTTCATTACAGTCATAGTATTGGACTTTAACTAAGCTAATTATTTCATTACAATCATAGTCTTGGACTTTAACTAAGTTAATTCTTTCATTACAGTCTTAGTCTTGGATTTTAACTAAGCTAAATAACATCAATACAGTCATAGTCTTGGACTTTAACTAAGCTCATTCCCAACAATCATAGTCTTGGACTTTAACTAAGCTAAATTTCCCACAAAAATAGTCATAGTCCTGGACTCTAACTAAGTTAAACATCCATCCTTTCTTGAGCTATGCAAATCAAGATAACCCATTCAGCTGTCCTGAGCTATGCAATTCAGGTTAACCATTTAGTCCTCCTTAAGTTATGCAATTTAGGGTACCCATTCAGCCTTTCTTGAGCTATGAAAATCAAGATACCATTCAACTTATGCATTGAGCTATGAAATTCAAGCAACCAATTACAAACAATTGTTTTCAACTTCAATCTCGGGTTATGATCTAGAAACAAACAGATTATTCAGCTTTAGTCTTGGGCTTTGATCAAGACACAAATCAAACTTTTGAGTATCAACATCTTGTGCTTTAACCAGGATACAAATCAACCCCTTTCCTCTTAGCTCTAGCCTTTTAGGAGGAACTACGATGCTCTGATCCCTCAATTCTCTTTTTGGGGGTACGTAGGCAAAATGTTGTAAGATTTTGCAAGCACACCAAACAAAAAACAACTATTATGTTCTCAAACCTAAGAAAAACATCAGAAAAATATGATGATACAGAAACACAAAAAACATCAACATTACTCTATCAATCAACACTCATATCATACCCAGGCCCATATAAAGAAACCCCCCATCAAATATCAAAAAGAACAAATTTTGCATTAAACCAAAGGTGAAATAAGCTAAAGAAGAACACAAAACCATGTGGGCATCTGTTAAATAACAGTATGCAAAACAAGTGAATTTAAGATATCTTTTCCCTTCCATAACCAACTTCACCAGGAAAAAATAAGAAATCAGAAAGTAGCAAAAATGCGATAGTGACTAAAGGCCACAAAAATCAAGCTACATGTGTTGGTTATTGTTTCCCTTTCATATGAGATGTCAACATAAATATTTGGTTTCTCGACACATTCTATTTGAATCACATGATTGGTCAAAAATTGTGGTAAATATATTTTGACGAGCCGAAGAAGAGAAAGGTTAAACTTGCTGATAATAGCTTGTTACAAGCAGAAGGTACTTGCGGCATAGTTATTCAAAGATGAAATGGAGAAAAGTTGTAAGACCCAACTAAACCTTGCGAGTATTCACAATATATTTCAAATAATTTAATAAATCATCAATCACAAACATGGGTGTCACGTCTTCTTAAACATCTTACCACAAAATGTCCTACTCCGTAACATGGGTTGCAATATCAATTATAATCAAACAGTGCATTGAACTTCAAAACTAAATCAATTATTAAACTTGGCAGCAGACACTTGAGCTTCACACTCTTTTATCAAATCAACGCAAGTACCATGAAAGATAGTTTTTATAACAATTCAAGAATACTCAACATACTTCAATGGTGATTTATCTCATGAAAATTTAACTTGAAACCACTTTATAAAAAATTTTATACAATCTTTGGAAACATCAAAGTATAAAGAGATTCTTAATCGGAACGACCCAAAACCCCAGTGTTATGTATCAAAACGAGACTCCTGTCATTCCTACGGAATGAATAAACATACTTTGGAGCAACTTCTAGACTTCCTTACCTAATCTGGAGCTACCTGCAAGTTACCCACATTCGTGGAAACATTTCCAAGCATAAATGGTGAGTAAACATAATTATTATAAAAGACACAAGGAATATACATCGTATATAACAAGTAACAATTACAAGATATCATCATATACTTAGATATAGACAACAACTACAAAAGCTTCATGTCAAAACATCACATATGCTTCACTTAACACAACATCATGCAATGCCACAAATCATGAAATGTAATTTCATTAGACTCAATGCATACGGTACCGAAACTTCACGGATGACTTAGTCATCGTTACATCAATATTTGCACTTAATCTGCACAATGGGATTAGGCAATCACTGGACCTTAACGTCCTATAATTCGTCACTGGATTTTCATATTGCAAAACATCACTGGATATTTCTTCCTAACATATGTTATGAATAGGAGTGGCAAACTGGCATGCCCGCCCCGCAAAAGCCCAAATGAAAATAGGGCGGTAAAAATTGAGGATGCATGCCTAAAACCTATGCCCTCCCTGCAAAAAAATGGGACGGGGCAGGGAAAGCCTGTGGGAATTGCACTTTTTAAGCCTAAAAATATATAAAAAAATTAAGTAAATGTGCATGCCTGCAAAAGCCTGGTACGAAAACGGGGCAGACACTTTAGTGGCGCAGTGTTGATTGGAGTTCTTCAATTCGTTAGATTATTATACCATAGTAAGTCCAGTTGGTGGATCATATCCATAATTTTGTCTTGGTGTCTGGAAGATGTTCTAACTTGGTGTTAGGACATTATCTGGGTTGGGTATCATTGGTGAAGGATGATTATGCTCTAGTTCTGGAGCTTGGAGGCCTACATTATTTCCTAAGGAGCATCTATATAGCTATACAAGATAATAATGAAGTAGAAGGCCTGCCTTGGAAGGATAATGTAGAGAAGACTGAAGTAGATCATGTATTGATTTCTTGGAAGTCTGCATGTGGATAGTCAACAACTGATCAAGAGTATTCCAGATTATCATGCGGGAGAGTGATAGGTAATGACTACCTTTGAAGAGTTGGGTGATTGTCTATTTAAAATTTTGTGGAAGGACTTTGTCCTTATTTAGTAAGTCATGTTTTTCTAAAGCATGTATCTGGTATCTGACACCGATAGAGGAAAACAAACTAAGAGGTACGACATCTCTTTTGGGGAGTGTGCTACATTCCAGGCCAATTGGATTTTATCTCGAGCAGCTGGATACCTATACATGAAGACTCAGGTGGAGTTCTGAAAATGTGTATATGGTTGTAGGAAGAGGGGGATCAACAAGACTTTGACCTTATGTGCCTCATGAATAACATGATGGACTTCATGCGTAAGTTACTGCTATTTCTTGTCAAAAGGGATAGAGGTGCCAAAATGAATGTACTTCAGGAGGTGGATGGACAAAGAGTGAGATCTTGAATTCATTAAAGATGCGTCTTATGTTTTCCATTCATTCTTACGCGGGTGCTCAGGGGGAGCACATGTTATCTTAGATAGGGGGAGTTGCATCTTGATCTAAGGATCTACTGCAGGTGTGCAGTCTACACCAAGCTTGTGGTGAGTGTCAAGCAGATTTTTTCCAACCATGAGGGATGAAGATGTCAATTGTGATGTCTTGACATTCTATTATTGCAAGTTAGCGGGAACTTGGCATTGCAGAATATCTAATTCCTGATGGATGCTAGGGAATTATTGAAGAATCTGGGAGAATTTATTTATCTATGCAGATTAATATCATTATCAGTGAAATTATCTCTTATTTATTTGATAATCTCAGTCTCAATTATGTCTTATTGTGCACATGGGTGGCAGTTGAGAAGAATCTCTGGTACATGTCAGAAAGAGGAACAAATATCGATAATAATGTAAAGCATGCAGATGTATTGGAACTTGTACTTAAGAAAAATCAGTCAAAGTTTGAATAAATACACAAGGACTATTTTTTCTCCAATATGAGTTAGAAGAAAATATGGCATTTCTAAAGATCTGGATGTGCTTGGTATGGATTTGGATTAATTTGGGAAATTTTTGTCAAATTTTAACTAAAAAAGGGGAGAGAAGAACATTATTATAATCATAAGTTTTTAATATGGTGTTCTTGACTGAGATGTCCCAGCATGATGTCTTAACATTTGTTGGTAATTGTGATACATCACTCCAAGACAGCAACTGTGTATTAATCCTTGTTTCCTAAAGTGCACTAATCAATGTCTTAACATTATGATGGGACATTCGAGTATCTGTATAACCAGAATTTTAATTGTGTTTGGAGGAATGTCAGAAGAAATGGTTCAAAATTTCGTAAAACAAATGCAATCGGAGTTTGAGATGAGCTTAGTAGGTGAATTAAACTACTTCCTTGGTCTTCAAGTAAAGCAGATGGAAGACTCTATTTTTCTCAGTCAAGGGAAATATGCAAAGAGTATAGTTAAGAAATTTGGTCTAGACAATGTTGCACATAGGAGAACTCCTGCTCCAACTCATCTAAATTTTTCCAAGGATGACACGGGGGTTAGTGTTGACCAAAGTCTTTACAAAAGCATGATAGGTAGTCTGCTTTATCTTACAACTAGTAGACCTGATATAACATTTGTTGTTGGAGTATGTGCTAGATATCAGGTTGAACCTAAAGTGAGTCAAATTAATCAAGTCAAAAGAATATTCAAATATGTGATGGCAACATTAACTATGGTATATTATATTCTCATAGCTCAAATTCACTCTAATGGGATATTGTGATGTTGATTGGGCTGGAAGTACGGATGACAAAAAGAGTACCTCTGTAGGATGTTTATTTTTGGGAAACAACCTGATCTCCTAGTTTAGCAAGAAGTAGAATTGTGTTTCTCTATCCATGGCAGAAGTTGAATACATAGTAGTAGGAAGAAGTTTCTCTTAACTGGTGTGGATGAAGCAAATGTTGTCAGAATAAAATGTCACACAAGATGTTATGACTTTGTAATGTGACAACTTAAGTGCTATACATATCTCAAAAAATCCTATTCAATATAGCAGAACAAAGCCCATAGACATCAGGTATCACTTCATTCGAAATTTGATGGAAGATAAAGTGATAACTCTGGAGCATGTTAATACTGAGAATCAGTTAGCGAATATCTTTACCAAGGCTTTGGATGTCAAGCAATTTGAAATATTAAGAAGAAAATTGGGAATTTTCCTATCTGGAGACTTATAGCAATTACCTATGTGTATGATCAAGATGAAAGATTAGATGCTTGTAATCTGTTTGATGTCTATACTGCAAAATAAAGCTATTGAAGTATTTATGCAAATTAAGGTTATGGTTTATTCTAGAATGGTTGTGCTAAGAGGAATGAAGCAGATAATATTACAAAAGTTGTAAAAACAAGATAATGAAGTTTCTCTCATGAAGGATAATACTGAAGTTCATGATGGTTTTCTTATTGAGGGGAACTATATGTTTATAACAACTTCAACATGTGGTTGCATAATGTCATACATAATGTCCTAACATTATTCAATATGTGATTTTTCTCATTTTTGTGTGACCAGAAGGCTCTGGTCCTGGCAGTCTCTCCCTTTGTCAAATTTGGTTAAAAAGGGGTGAAAGTTTTCATGAAGTAAGTACTCATGGTGTGTTCTGTTGCTAACCCATGAAGGAGTGTTATAGTTGTTGATGTGGTTGTTTTAGCCAAAATTTGTCAAAGGGGGATATTGTTGTTCTGCCTAGTTGAGGTTGACAATAATTTTGGTAAAACGCCCTATATTGGTCATGTTGGACAAGGTGTCCTGAGAAGTTATAGATCAGGTTCTGTTTTGAGGAAAAATAGGTGTTTGGAAGATGTTGGAGGAGATGTGCCAGTAAAGGTTACTCAACATCTGTATTAGTAGCAGTTTTAGTAATTGTTATATTTAAAGAAAATCATAGAATATTCAAGAGAATATTTATGACTACAGCTGGCGTCCAAGTGAGAAGATTTTCAAAGATTGAATGCTTGAAAATCGCAAATCAGGGAGGATTTGATTTAGAAACTGAAGATTGAAAAGTTTCCAATTTCTTGGAGATACTTAGAAGATTTTATGGGTCAGAATGCTGTGAGTTTAAAGCCCAAATCCAGTGTATTCTTTTGTTATAAATAGGTTTGTTTAGACCTAGGTTTATAACAAGAAAAAGAGAGAACCTAAATCCAGTGTATTCTTTTTGTAAACCTTTGTTAGATCAAATAGATGATAAGAATAGGAAAACTTTACTGATTTGTAAAGTGTGTACTCTAAAGCTTTTAAGCATAGAGTGTTTTGTTGATCACGTAGTGATTGTTAAGGAATTGAGGAGGGCATCGACCTAGGAAGTGTCTTAGGTAGAAATATAGCACGGGTAGTGATTAAGTGACAAGTTGGAAACCAGAGATTGTTTCACTTTGAATTAATTCTGTTTAGTGGATTTCATTCCTGGATTGACATCCCCCAAAGTAGGGGTGTTAGACCAAACTAGGTAAATAATTGATTGTGTGTTATTTACTTTCTGCATATTTAACTATTCATATTGTTCATTGTTTGAGAAAGTAGAGATCAGTTGTTTTGACATCTTATAGGACATATGTGATCTGTTAAACCAGAATTTCAGTAAGAATTCTAATGATTCACATGCAAATGATAAAACTGATGAATCTGTTGCGAGTAATTTACAGCTTAGGAAAGACATTGCCGTATGGCATAAGAGTGACTATCTCTGCATAAATCACATATTGAATAGCCTTGCTGGCGAGCTGTATGATTACTACAGTAATTGCAATACTTCTAAACAAGTATGGGAAGCTTTATAGAAGAAATATGATACTAAAGAATCATGTGCAAAGAAATATGATGTAAGTCAATACTTGAACTACAAGATGATCGATGAAAAATTATGCATGAAATCATAACTTAAGGTATGCCCCTCGATGAACAATTTCATATTGCTGTTATAATTGACAAACTGCCATCTGGTTGGAAAGATTTCAAAAAACAATTCTTCGACACAAAACAAAAGAGTTTTCAATCGAGAGTCTGATTACTCGCCTCCGAATTGAAGAGGAAGCTAGGATATAAGATTACAAAGATGCAGTCTTAGTTATATCTAACAACAAAAAGAGATTCGGTGCAGTTTTGAAGCCTACGAGTTAACCAATAAAGAATCATAATCGCAATGTTGTGAACCGAATTAAGAATGGGAATCCCTCAAGGGCCCCATATGCTCCGACTTCTAGACAGTTACTACCATCTTAGAGAAATGACGCTCCGGCCTTCACTTGATTTAATTGTGGAAAATCAGTTCATATGGCTAAGAAATGTAAGATCATGCATAAAATTATTGGTTTTAATTCACAGTTTAACCTGACTAATGAGCAATTCATTATTATGATCACTGAAATCAACGTGGCTGGTGGATAGACATCGTTGTTTCTCATCATGTCTATTTTGATCATCCTATGTTCGAGACATACACGGATGTTAAAGATAAGAAATTGTTGTTGGGAGATGCTCACACCACTAATATTTCTGGAATTGGAGACATTGAGCTGAACTTCATCTCAGGAAAGACTTTAATCATGAAGGACGTCATGCATGTTCTTGAAATTAGGAAGAATCTTGTTTCTCGTTTTCTTTTAAATAAGGCACGGTTTAGTTATTCTATTGGAGCATATTTGTACACCGTCACTAAGAATGGTATTTTTTTTGGGAAATGGTATGCCACTGATGGCATGTTTAAGTTGAATGTTGATTTGAAAACTTAAACATGTTCGCACTGATGTTTAAAGGAGCTGTAAGAAATTGTATCTTTAAAGGACCTGTAAGAGTGGATTGTGTACACACTGATGAAAACATAGCACATCTTTTTACAAAAGGATTAGATAGAGAGAAAGTCCATAATTTTATACGAAGGCGAATTATTTAGAGGGGGTGAATAGATACCCAATGGTGTTTACAAAAGGTGTTTTCAAAAAACAATGGCTAACAAAACTAACTTGGATGGATTCGTTTAAACTGAACCGCTATCGTAAATTTAGGATATGCATATGTGAAAACAAATAAAAGATAATGATAAGTTATTCAATTAATAAGTTTCAACCAATGTCTCTTGAAAGCTACTCAACAAGTAATGTTATATCCAATGATAAATCACACAAAAAATTAATTGAAACAAATTATTGAACACCTTGTGTGCAATCAATTTTGTTTGGAAATTTGTATAATTTGTTGATCTTAAAATCCAATCACAATCAAAATGATTGTGATCAATTCAACAAATTGTTTTTCAAATGGTTTTCAAAATAAATTACCAAACGAATTAATCACACAAATGATGAAATTCAACAATTTGCAAATGAAATGTAATATAATATATATATATATATATATATATATATATATATATATATATATATATATATATATATATATATATATATATATAGGTACGTCTGCCCTCAATTCAAATTCGAATTAAGATCCTGAAATTAACCTTACTTTGAAAATGTAGTTTACAAGAGAAATGTAGCAATGCAACCCTACAAACCCTAAGTTTGATGTTGATCCTAACAATTTATATTCCCTTGATTTTAGCTTGATCAAGTCACCCAACAATGCCAATTTGATTCACTGTCTCACGCTACTCCTTTGCAAGAACTGCGGTCCTTCAAAGTCTTCACTTGATCGAATCCAATTTACAAATTATTGTAACCCAAGATTTACCAAGATGATCTACTGTCTCACGCTACTCCTTTGCAAGAATCATAACTCTTCAAAGCCTTCACTCGATCGAATCCAAACTTGAGTAATCTTGTCCAAAACCTTCAAATTCACACTTTGATCTCGAAGGAAAAATCCACCTTGTTTTCGGATTTGAAACCCCCATAAGATCTCAATACAATTTACAATACCATAAGCTAAATTAGATGTCATCAACTTGATTCTAGATGACACCCAAACAATGAATGATTATGTGTATTTTGTTTGTGTGTATGCATAAAACCAAAGTTGAAGATGAAGAAGACTCTTAGTATGTTCCAGGTTTTGTTTATGAGTTTACCAAAATCATTGAAAAGAAATGATGCATGTCACACCTGTGACAAACATCATTTCTTTTTAATGATTTTTGTAAAATCATAAACAAAACCTATATATATATATATATATATATATATATATATATATATATATATATACACACACACACACACATTTGCAATTATCAAGAATTTTGAAGTATAGTTCGACCTATGCAAGTTATGTTCCGACCTATACAAGTCATGTGTCGACTTGTATAGACAACACGTCTAACAGATCCTATAGGCTTCAATAATGTAGCACATGAGTCGACCTATAGAACATATATGTCGATATGTAGAAGAATTTGTTTTTATATGTCGACTTATAACATGTATGTGTCGACCTGTAGAAGAGTTTTACTTCTATGTGTCGACCTATGAAGCTTATGTGTCGACCTGTAGACAATTTTTCACAACAAAATAGTTTTTGATGCATATAGAACCATTTTTTGATGCATGAATCTTTTCTAATAATTTTCAATATGTTTTCAATGCTCCCTATGTTAAAATGCACAACTAAACTCAGTTGATACCGCTCAATGCTCATAAATGCTAAAGTATCCTAATTTTAACATATGATGTCAATAGCGCTGGTAGCGGCCGCGATATCGCCGCACCGCTCCAAAATCGACAACGTCGCCTTAAGGTGTACCGGTTAGCCACGGAAGTGGATTACGAGAAAAAGCGGGTTTTGTGGCGGGTTTTCGGATGCGAAGCAGTTCAGTTGCGGTGCGGGTGCGGCCAGGTTTTACCCGGGTCGGTTTTGTGACCCGTTTTGTTAAAAACATAAAAAAAAACCTTGTTTTTTATGACTTCTTCGCAAAACAACAGTAACGGCACACAACTTTTTTCTTATTCGTCTTCGCAACTGTCTTCTTCTTCATCCTCGCAACTGTCTTCTTCAACTATTTTCTTCTTCTTCCTCGCAACTATTCTCTTCAACGCATCTTCCTCGCAATTGTTCTCTTCAACGCATCTTCTTCGTCAACTCTCACACAACTGTTATCTTCGTCTTCAACATATCACTATCAGGTTTTCTTCGTATTTTTTCTTTTTCATCCTCTATTTTCTTCATTTTGTTCCTCTATTAATATTCTTTTCCATATATAATATTCTTTTTTCGCACAATTATTATGACTTTCTTCAATATATAATATTTTTTTCCATATGTAACATATATACCATTTTTCTTCCTCTGTTAAAAACATATATAACATTTTTGTTCCATTAATATATAATTTTTTCATAACATTCTTCGTCCTCTGTTTCATTATATTTTCAACAGCCATGTTAACTTCAACTCCTCCTATTGGTTCTATTCCACCATCATCGTCCAATAATCAATCGATTGGTTTTTATTCTAAGCATAAAATAACCGGTGATATAGGATGGAAATATAACCATTTGAAAGACTTGAATAATAAGAGAAGGGTTACATGTGATTTTTGTAATGAAACGTCTTGCACTCAAACACCCAAAGAGGTTAAGGCGATGAAGATGATGATGAGGCAGTGCATTTACTAGAGATATCTAGGATTCGAAGTGGGAAAAGACCAGCTGAAGAAGGGAGTATGTCTGCTTCCAAGAAGAATACAAAAGGTCCCTTGGATGTAATTTTCTATAGAAAACCCAAGGAAGCTTTGAAAAAAGGAAAGCAAGCAATCTTGAATGATGCTTGTGATAAGCAAGCAAGAGCAAGTTGCCTCAAATACATAGCCCATTTCTTTTATCTGAATGGAATTGCATTCAATGTTGCAAATTCAAAAAGTTTCAAGTTGATGGTTAAAGCAATTGGTATGTATGGTGCACATTTGACGCCTTCAAGTTATCATGAGTTAAGAGTTCCATTGCTTCAAGATGATTTGAGACTTACGCATGAGATGTTTAGTACTAATAAGCAAGGACAAACAAAGTATAGTTGTTCCATAATGTCTGGTGGTTGGACTAATACAAAAGGAAGGACATTGATTAATTGTTTGGTCAATTCTCTGGCAGGAACTCTGTTTGTTAAGAGTATTGATGCTTCTGCATACATGAAAACTAGACAAAAAGTGTTTGAACTATTGGATAGCTTTGTTGAAGAGATTGGTGAAAGTAATGTTATTCAGCTAGTTACCGATAATGGAAGCAACTATATCTTGGCTGGTAAACATCTTCAAGTCTCGAGGCCAAAAATATTTTAGACTCCATGTGCTGCTCATTGTCTAGACTTGATGCTAGAAGATATCGGAAAAATTCCTAAAGTCAAGAAGGTTATACAAAAAGGAATGCAACTTGTGGGCTTCATTTACAACCATTCTTTGGTTTTAAACTTAATGAAGGATAAAATAGAAAGTGAGTTGGTTAGAAGAGGAGTCACAAGGTTTGCCACAAACTTTCTTACTTTGCATAGGTTGCACACTTTAAAGGCAAAAATAAGAACCATGTTCACTTTTGAAGAATGGTTGAACTTGAATGTTAGTAAGGATGTGAAAGGAAAGAAGGAAATTGCTATTGTACTTCAAGTCTCATTTTGGGAGGATGTTGTGTACATTCTTAAGGCTATGGGCATCTTGTAAAGGTACTTAAGCTTGTTGATAATGAAAGAAGCCGACAATGGGTAACATCTATCATGAAATGTTGGAAGCCAAAGAGTTAATCACAAAAAACTTCAACAATAGTGAAAGCAAGTACAAAGATATCATTGTTATTTTTGATAGAAAATGGAGTATGCAACTTCATCATCTGTTACACACACTGGATATTATCTAAATCCGAGGTTCTTTTATAGAAATCCAATGATTGAGAATGATGATAAGTTGTTGGATGGTCTTTATGCATGCATTAATAAGCTTTCTGAAAATGCTAAAGTTATTGATGCCATCCATGGAGAATTGTCAAAATATAAGATGGGTATAGGCCACTTTTCGTTGAAGGAAGCGGTAAGGCAAATGAATGATGTAGCTCCTGGTAAGTTACTAAGTATATTTGACAATAATTCAACTGCATAACATTTTTTATGAATATATGCTAATGGAAATAAGTCTTACATTGCATCTGAGTGGTGGAAGAGGTATGGAGCAAAAACACCAAATTTGCAACTCCTTGCTATTAAGATATTGAGTTTAACTTGTAGCTCATCGTGTTGTGAGCGGAATTGGAGTGCTTTTGAGCATGTAAGTACTTACTAACTTAGTATTAATTTATAGATTCAAATTAATAGTTTATATTTATTATTTAAACTAACGCTAAAATTATAATATAGATTCACTCCAAGAAGAGAAATAGACTTGAACATCAAATGTTGCAAGACTTGGTGTTCATCAAGTATAGTCAAAACTTGAAAGAATGTTTTGATAGTGATGATTTGATTGATCATGTGGTTATGGATGATGATTTTGAAACCACGTACCTATGGTTGATGGGAGGTGAAGAAGAAGCTCAATCTGAAGTTGATGATATGGTGTTTGATGGTGATGATTTGACTTGGATAGATGTTGAAATTGCAAGTGGTGCTTTTGAGCCTGCAATCAACACTAGGAGCCAAGCAGCAATGCAAAAGAAGGCAATTGCGCATCCACCACTTCCACCTTCTTCATCTAGATCTAAGGCAAAAGGAAAGGAAGTGGTAGTAGTAGATGATGAATTTGGTGATGAAGAGTATCTTGAAGAGGATGAAGAGGATGCTAGTGCCGGAAGAAATGACGATGAAGACTATGATTTTAATGATTGTTGAAGTTTTATTAGATTTTGGTTGTTTTGGTTATTTTAAGATTTAGATGTTAAGGTTTTATTTTATTAACTTTTGGAAGTATGTTGCAATGCTTTATTTGCTTAAGACTTATGCCTTTTAATGGTATTTGGAATTGGAAGTAATGAATACTATTATGAATTTGAAGTAATATATGTTATTATGAAATTTGAATTTTATGGTATTATGAAATTTGAGTTTTCTTTAAATATATTTTAGTATATTTTCACGCCCGCGTCGGAAAAATAGCGCCCACGCCGCTCCCCGCTTCCGCGCTGCTCCCATTTTCGGAGTGGCTGCGCCGCGCCGCTTTCCGATATTAACAACATAGGTTTTAACATCATTCAAAATACATTTAATCGGAAAGTTGAACTCACACATAATACATCCAAGAAGATGAGACTAATTCCAATAAAGAAATGAGTATCTCGTGATGGTAACCCGACCTAGATGTTTGGAGATCCCAAGAAATAGGTTTATTTGGTAATAACAAGTTGTGAGCAATATGAGATGATCATGCAAGTGAAGCATGAATCCTGGAGAAATAAGAGGATGAAATAATATAAGCTCTTAATGAGATTTATACTTTGTATGAGGGAAGACTTAGGTTACAAGAGTACTCTTGATAGACGCACTTATGTGATTGTGGAACTTTGGTCAGTTCATATGGAATTGCGAGGCTTAATTCCTAAAGCATTCATTAAATCGGGATACACGTGCAGGACCATTAAAGCACGAGCTATCAGAATATACCTTAAGAAAAAGTTGTGTGTGGGTTTGATGTTTGATATAGAGTTCAAGACAAAAATGTCATTCTTGTTAAATCAAAATCTTACTTGCTACACAAAGGTTCAAGTCGTAGACACCATTATTTATGCATAATCTTATGAATGTTTGACGTTACTTCTAAAAATCATCTATTGAATTCAAGTGGGGGATTGTTGGAAATCCTGGAATGATGAAAAACTTGGAGTGGGAATTAGAATTATTTATTGACATTAAATGGACAAAAATGAGCACAAGTAAGAACTAATATGGAAGTGAATTTGAAATGATTCATTTTAGTCTCACTTAAGAGGGAACACAAATATTAGTAGTTTATATATATTCCAACTTGACCAAATGGGTTAGGCCCCAGGGGATACCCATTTTTGTAAAGGAGTGAGGACACACCATCAAGTCATCTAGACACACATGCATGCATGCACCACCGCCATTGTCCGATCGGTCAGCTGACTCGGCTCGGTTCGGTTTGGTCCAGTCTAGATGAATTAATTTTTGAAACCCGGTTTGGTTCAGTGGAAATTAATTATTAAATGATTGATTTCGTGGAAATTAATTAATATTAATTAAATAACATTAATGACGTGTCACTCATCAAAACCTAATTTTAACCTGGTTTTGACTAAGTTTGGCTTGCCCTCCGAGAATAAGTCAGAGTCTGACTTGCTGACCAAGGTAAAACTACCAGTAATGGGTATGAAACTTTCAACTATTTCCCATGATTTTCGCTCCACTCAGTTGAATCCTTTGCCTATAAATAGAGTTCCTCAGTTCATTTACAATTCACTCCAGATTTTCTAAACCTTTCAGAATCTCTCTTCTCCCTCTCATTCTCTTTATCTCAAAAAAAAATTGCTCTATTTTTTGAGTGGTTTATCACGCCATAAACGACTAGATTATTTCCAGATACTGCAAATGGTCTAAACATCATCTGAAGGTGTATTTCGTCGAACGATTCATTACAGTGCAAGTGATAATCGTATTTTGAACGAATTGTTTTACCCTGGAGACGTCATCGAAATTCGACTGCATTACATAATTAGTGGCAATACGACGAAACATCATACAAAAAGTGATCTAGTACTCGACTCGTCCCAATAATTTTATTTGTGATCATTTTTCAAAAACCGGAAACAACATAAACTAAACGGAGTTAGTCTATTTTGCCATCTCATCACATAACTAGAAATATCTATTTTACTCTACTAATATTAATGCTCTTAATCTACAAACTAGTGAATATAAAAAAAAAATACACAAATGATTGAGTTGAGCATGCAGAAACTTTTGACTAGTCTTTTTCATATTCTTAACTAAGGAGAGTTATACTTATTTTGGTTTAAGACAAGTAGTACTTTACTTAACCTTCTTTATACACTTTCACTAAAGTGAATTTACCAAGAGATAAAGCCAAGTACCTAACCAATTACTATTAGAATGAGTGATGATGGAATTAATAGTGGGTAGGATCATGTATCAATTTTATGCATAATCAAAGTGATTCTGAAATCAGTGACCAAATTATGGGTAAGATGACAATAACATATAACTTTAATCAGTTGGCTTTATATTTTGAAAAGCAATCCAAATGTAGAAATTCTAATGGTGATTCATCAAAGTGGGTACAAATGGCAACCATTAGTGGATAAATGTGACATTTTTCTTAACCAAACTTATCTCTACTTAGTTACATGTTGGTTTTAAGAACTACTAGTTATTTACTGTTCCCTTCTTTATGGTTTTATATACACATCACAACCTACTTATCTATATTTACGATTAGGTATATAATTATGTTTTTATTTTTATTTTTTAAAATAAAAAAATAAGTGGAGAATTTTTATTAATTCAAATATTATTAATGATTATTTTATAATTATCTATCATATAATATATATAAGAAAAAAAAATGACCATTTTCTTCCTAAAATACAACACGAAAGATCTCACAATTCAGCATTTCAAATATTTCAAATTCCAATTAATTCACATATTTTACTGTTTCTTTTTCCAAATCATTTTCATCATTACTATACAACCGTTTCTTTCTCTCTTCTTTCTCTTTAATGGTACATCTCTCACATTTCTCTCTATTTCTTTCTTCTTGACTCTCACATTTATTTATAATCATCATTTTATCTTCATCATTCTTTTACACCGTTAAAATTAATTTCAATTTTTCATTTTTATTTTCCAGGTTATCGATATAGATGAAAGCAAACACTAACTTGAAATAATATGAAAATGGTAAGTTTTAAAGGTTTTTTTTATTTTTTAGATTGTAGATCTATATTTATATGTAACCATATGTGTATTCTTTTAAATAATATAGATCTACTTTTGCCATTTTTGAAGTTCATGATATAATCCATATTTTTTTCATCTTCATATTTTTCAAATGAAAATATGTATTTATTTATTTATTTTTCAAAGTTATATTTATTTTGTGTTGATTTGCATTTATTATTCAAAAGATCTTTATTGATTTCTTAGAAAAACCGGTGAAAATGATAGTTTTTTTTAGTTATTATGATCTTATTAAAGCAAATGTTATTGTTTGTTACAGGTTGCAAAGAAGATGAGAAAGAGAAATAAATTTTGTTACAGTTTGTTTTATATTAAATAATTTTACTATACTATTATATATATATATATATATATATATATATATATATATATATATATATATATATATATATATATATATATATATATATATAAAATCATTATAATACTTTTTATTACGATTATTATTTTTATTTATATTATATTATTATTATCTTATTATTATTATTTTTATTATATATCATTTCATTTTATTAACATATTTTTCACTTCATTTGTTTTTTCAGGTGGCAGATTTACTAATAAGAAGAAAAAAATTTAAATAATATTCATAATTTGTTATGTAATTTATGTAATATATATATATATATATATATATATATATATATATATATATATATATATATATATATATATATATATATATATATATATATATATATATATATATTATCGAGTGCACTATTCTGATGTTAATGATTGGGATAAGTAATATCTTTAATGTACTTTACTTTTTGTGATTAATATACAAATTATTTTTGTAACTTCTAATCATTAATATCGATCATATTATATGTTAAGATATTAGTATTAATAATTAATGATAATAATATTACAAGTTAATAATAATTATTTTTGAAACTCCTCATCTTTAATAATAATGTCAACATATTAGTATTAATATAAATTATTTTTGTAACTTCTTATTTTTAATATCATTATTAATAATTATAATAATAATGGTATAATAATAATTAAACTAAAAATAATATTCGATAAATCCTGAAAAGTTTGATGATGATAAATATTATATACGAAATAAAGTTTATGGTTGATAAAACAATAATTATAGATCAATTTATCTATTAAATTTATTTTAAGATTAAAAAATATATAATAATAATTTGTAAGATACCATAATTTTCTTAATATTTTAGAAATAGTGTACATAATAATAATAATTGAAAAATATAATTGAAAAAAATAGTATTATCTCTGATATTATTTATAAGAAAAATAGAATTTAAGTTTACAAAATATTATTTATATAAAAAATATCCAATTTTTATTATGTTAAAGTGCTTTGCAATAACTATTTAAGTCAATAAATTTTAATTTTTTATTTAAAATTAAAGAGTTATAAATATATTTTTTAATTTTGAAGTAATAGATAACTAAAATTAAATTAATTATTTTGTCTTAAACTTTGAGATAGAGAAAAAGTAGTTTTTTTTTATTTTATAAATTAGACGATGGTGGTTTAATGATGAGTGAATTCATATCCATAAATGCATCTCTGTTTAATGGCTCAATCACAAATTAGAAAATAGTTAATGATATTAAAATTTAAATTGATCATAAATTATTTTGTTCTATTTTTATTTATAATATTTTAATAAATTTTAAATTCTCACTTATAAGTTTTTACAAAAATTAATATGTTTTCTTATGATCATTATTAAAATTATTTTTTAATTAAAAGAAAAATTATGTTAATTTAATATATAAGAAATTTAATATATTTTTTCCTCTTCAAAAAAAAAAGAAAATAATATATATATATATATATATATATATATATATATATATATATATATATATATATATATATATATAAAAGAAAGTCTTAATGTTTTAAAGTCATAGTAATTAATATATAATAAAGTTTTAATTTGTTATTTTTAAAAATAAAATAGAGAAAAAAAATGTTTCCTTACAAATACTATGATATTTTTTAATGTTTATAAAACTAAATTAATGCATAAATATTTTTATAAAAAATATCAACCGATGACTATGGGTATTGATTCTATCTTTTTTAAATATAAATTATATTTTTATATTTATTAATTTTTATTAATCTTAGTTTTAAAAAAAACAAATGCACGTAAATTATCAATACTTGAACGAACACACGAGTACTGATATAATTATCCCACGATATATATATATATATATATATATATATATATATATATATATATATATATATATATATATATATATATATATATATATATATATATATATATATATATATATATATATATATATATATATATATATATATATATATATATATATATATATATATATATATATATATATATCATACTTACATAAAATATATTTATTTATACTAATAATATTTATTTGTAGAACTAAAATAATATTTACAGACACTATGAAATTATTTGATATTTATAAAAATAAATCATTCCATTAACTTTTGTATAACAAATTATTCTAATTATTTTTTTAAACTTCTATAATCCATCAAAAAATTTTGAATATTAAAAAAATCATTAAAAAAATAAAATAAAATGTGGCGTTGAAGTCATTTGGAATATTAAAAAAGAAATAAATTTTATTATTATTATTATTATTATATTATTCCAAATACGGGGAAAATATGTTATTTTTAATCAATTGAACATGATATTTATAATATATTAAATCCTTACTCGTCAATTAAAATACGAGAAAAATTTCACATTTATATGTTATTGATGTAAATAAGGGATATATATATATATATATATATATATATATATATATATATATATATATATATATATATATATATATATATATATATATATATATATATATATATATATATATATATATATATATATATATATATATATATATATATATATATATATATATATATATATATATATATATATATATATATATATATATATATATAATGTACTACTTATCCAAAAATACGAAAAATAGATTTCTTATAAATAAATTTAAATATCTAAATACGGGAAAAAATTAATGTCTCTTATAAATTAATTTAAAATATTTTTAAAACAAATCATTCTATAAAACTAAATCATTCTGTAAATTGTTTTATAAAAAATATTTTAAAAAAATTAATATCTATCTTTTTTTAATATAAATTATATTTTTAATATTTATTGATTTTTATTAATTCTATTTTTTTTTCAAATTTTAAATATAAACAAATGCGCATCACTGGTGGGTACCTGTACAAACGCACAACTAACATAAATAAATACTAAAGGAAGTACTTCTTTCATGCGAACACATGGATACTGATATGTGTATCCCACGAAATAAATATTTGTAATAATATTTACATAGAGATTAAAATAATATTTTCAAAAACTATGATATTATTTGATATTTATAAAACTAAATCATTATATAAATATTTTTTTGTAAAAAATATCAACCGATGTTCTCGGGTATTGATTCCATCTTTTTTTTTATAAATAAATTATTTTTTATATTTTTACTAATTTTTATAATTCTATATTTTTTTTTAAATAAATGCGAGTAACACACAAATATTCGTGCGAACACACAGATACTGATATGAATATCCTACGAAATAGTTTATGTTAATAATATTTATTTATATAATTAAAATAATATTTACAAATACCAACCGATGTAAATATTGATTTTATCTTTTATTTTTTAAATACAAATCATATTTTTTATATTTATTAATTTTTATTTATCATATTTTAAAACAAATATGTGTCACCGACCGGTACGCGTGTCAAGACACTGGTATTACTATTTTTTTCCATTCACAAAATTATTTTTTCAATAACACTTATTTATATCACTATTTGTTATTACAATTAGTTAATTACACAAATATTCTTTTCTTTAATTAATTTTTAAATATTTAAACTTATCATATATCTTGATTTAATTTAATATTTTATTTATTTTATAAAAAAATATTTTGACAACAAATACGCGTTACCGACGGATCCCCGTGCATCCGCACGGATATCACACTAGTTTATTAGAAAGAATACATTTTAACTATTTGTAAACTCAACAATTTAGATTCGAGTTAAATTCTATTGAATTGTTAACTTATAAAGTTATCAAAGTAAAACTCTCATAATAATAACAACAACAACACCAACAATATTATTAAATTCTATTGAATTGTTAACTTATAAAGTTATCTAAGTAAAACTCTCATAATAATAACAACAACACCAATAATAATAATAATAATAATAATAATAATAATAATAATAATAATAATAATAATAATAATAATAACGTTTTATTTAAATTATAGAAAATAAATAATAAAAAAAGTAACTATTTATAAATATAAAAAAATAAATTAACTCTCTTATTGCATTATCGTCACGAGGTTTGTAACCACTTCGAACAAACTATCTGAAATCTTCATTTTCAAGATAATTGTTGTTTGAAAAATAGAAAAAATAAATAAATATGTACCAGGAACATCCACAAAAGAAGAAAAATAATCAAAAATAAAATTCACAAATTTATTATTTAACTTCTAATTTTTAAAATTGTAAGTTTTTAAGAAAAAAATTGCAAACTCTCAAAATTAGAATTTTTTAATGGAAAAATTATAAACTCTCAATTATAATTTTTGCACATAAAAACTATAAACTCTCTTATCTATAATTGTTGGACAGAAAAATTCTAAACTCTCTCAACTACAATTTTTAGAGAGAGATTGTAAACCCTCTCAACTACAAATTTTCAATGAAAAAATTACAAATTCTCTCAACTACAATTTTGGATGGAAAATTTATAAACTCTCTCTAAATGCTCGCATGCATACAATTACTCAAACCCATTACAATCACAAATCTAAGGTTGTCGTGGTGAAAAAAAACTCAAACTTACCTTTTCTATTTATATTCATATTCAAATTATTTTTTATAGTGATTCTTTCTACCAGGGCTCTTGTGACTCCCGAAGGTTTAAAATTACAACGACAATGTGTAGTCACCTCTTAACATTTTAGAGCCTTAACAATCTCCACAAAGAGAAAAAGGAACGGAAGAATGATAGACTCATACATGTGAACAAAAAGTTAAGAACTTGAATTTGGAAGAATTAAGAAGAAGTTCACTTTGGGCTTGAAGAGTTCCCAAGAAAATGGATGGAAACTCGAGGAAAAGAGGTGCAAGAAAAAGGATAGTAAGGAAAGTTGATATCTTTATATAAGAATTTGAAGCTCGTTCGTAGGATTAGCCATGTTCTTACAAGAATTAGGGAAAATAACTTCCATTTTTCCACTTTCTTGAAAGTTGGTACTACTTCCTTGGAGCTTAAGACCCAAGCTCAATGAATTTCTATAAATACTACAACCCTGAGGTTGAGAAGGACATTCAATTTCACCCAGAAAACACCAGTATACAAATCTTCTCACCTCCCTATGAGAACTAGCTCTAACATCACAATGATCCTAAAAACCTATGATAGCTCTACAACTCAATGGGTTGTCATGTATTGCACTTTTAGGAAATACACTTAGTTTTTGTTGTGCAAGAGCAACAAATCTCATAAGTAGTGTCACGATAGTGTTTGATTGTTAATTCCTAGATACTTAAGTATCATAAGATGCTGGTAAAAGTTGTGACACATGAAGAAATTATGAAATTGGCGAAGATTTTATAAGTTCGATAAAATGGTGAGTTATCAAAGTAAAAGATAAAGATAAAAAACTTCCAAAGAAATTAGAGATGTCATTCATGTGTAATGTAGTATCATAGTTCAACCTTCAAAGGGAATGTGCTTTATTCTTAGGACGGTGCTAATGGATAAAAAAGCTAACCCTAGGACCAAAAAAGGTATAAGAAAACATAAGTAGAAACTCTCCAGGTAAATAGTAACTTTGTATGGAGGTTGTAAGAAGTTGCAAAGAAGAAGCAATGGATGAACAAGAATAGAAAACCTTATTACATCCCTCATATTTATTTATGAGCAATCTGACATTGAGAAACATAACATCAAGTATCTCCTATAGTTAGAAGATTACAAAGGATTATATTTGATTCCTTAGATTTAACACTTTTGTTCATTCTTGTTTATACATGTGTAGCCTATATTCTCAATACATTGTAATTGCTTTACTCACTATGAGTTAATTCTTATTTGTTTGATAATGTGAAGTTCCATGAACAAGTAATATTTGATGTGAATCAGTGTGGTTCTATGTCATGTTTAATCCATGTGTTTATTATGGTCGACTAGCAAGTAGACATATATAACTTACTTAATCACTTTAGACATAAAATATCAAGGCCATATATGTAAAAAAAATCAATTTATACTTGAAGTGCAATTGTGCTACTTGAGGCTTAGACATATGTTTCTTAGTTACTTATTGCATATTCTAACAATGTTGACAAACACCACAAAGTTTAGTTCTAACCTCACCTGACATGACACCACACACAAATAAAGTGATTAGACCCCCTTCAAATCCTTTGTCTATCTTTGTGTCGTTAATCTCGTCTGAATCTAGATATCACAATTTTCTAACAAAATAGTTGCGCACAACATCTTGAGCAAATTCATAGCTCGCAAAGGTTTAAAGAACAGTGAAACACATATGTCATAAATAAGTATACCTTATATTTAACAATATAAAAAGGTAAAAAGGTTGAAGAGCACTCATATTACAAATATTATTAATCGCAAGAATAATCTTTTAACAAAGAAATATGAGACTTTATACTAGAATGATTAGGGATGTTCATGGACGATTAATTTTCATAGCCAATTCATTATCATAAATACTTCATATGTTATAACTGGTTATTAAAATCAATTGCAATAACCGATTTTCATTTTTGTAAAATGATTTTAAACCAGTTATATCCATAACCAATTTTATAATTAGCTTTGATTAAATTTTATTTTAAAATCATTTTTTGCAATAATTTTTTTATAAAAAATATTTATGTTCAATTTTTTAAAAGTATTTTTGCAATAATATTTTCAAAAAAAAATCATTTTTTTCAATTATTAAGAATTTAAAAAATGAAAATATTTGTTTTTTATAAAAAAAAATTGATACATTTGGTTTTTATTTTGGATATGGATGCCTAAATTATAGGTGCGGTTAAAATCATATTAATAATATATCCAAAATGTGGATTTGGTTAAAACCATATTAATAATTAAACGGATTTGAATATGGATAATTTTAAGGGTTAAATAGTGTTTACCTCCTGTCAAACAAGCGTGCTTTGATTTACCCCTTAAGAAATATTTTTGTGATTCTCCCCTCAACTTTTCCAGATTCCTTTTGCAAAAACTCAGGTGTGCACATGTCACCAAGACTCGCCTATGTGGTCTCATTCTTGTTGACTTTGAAATAAGTTGCCACGATGGAAGAAATGGGTTAGGGTTATATTAACTTATTTGATTAATAATTGTTTTCTCATTTTACCCCCTTGAAAAGATAGGGTTCTTATAACTCAAAAATAGGAAGCGGAGACGACGAAGAAATCCACGATGAAGAAGAAGAACCAGAAGCAATCAAAGCAATCAAATCAATCTAAGAAAGCCACTAAAATGAATGAAGTCAGCCCGTCAAAGCAATATGTTGAATCGGAGAAGCACGAGGAAGAAGCAGAGGTTTCTCATACTCAAGCTCAAAAGGTTTTTTTTTCATAGTCAGTGTCGTTTCCACAAATGTTGTTGAATGTTAAGTTTTGATTGTCTTTCTTATTAATTTTAGAATATGCAAATCTTCAATGTTGTGTTCCAACATGGAGGGGAATTTATTAGATTGAGTGATGGGGTTACGATTTATATGACAGGTGTATCGACATTAGTTTATGGGCTCGAAAATGATAAGTGGAAAATGGTTAGCATTCATGGGTTGGTGACTGGGTGGGGTAACTTGCATGGGACATATAGAACATGGACTAAGATTATCGAAGTAGATGAATTTTTTTTCCAGATTAGGAGGGATGATGACTGTTATGATTTTTCCGCATATGCTTGTGCAACCTTTCATACCCTAAATTTTGACCCTAAGATGTATACCTCATCAGAGAAAGTCCCCTGACTTAAGGACTGTGTCAGACTGGTCTTGAGAGTATCCCCGTAATGAATCAGGATTCCTGAGTCCCTCGGAGGATTCAGGCAAAGGACCAATCATTAATACATATGATTTTCAACCTTTCAATCACCATCAAAGGGTTAAGGAATCTCAAATGATGAAGTACATTTCAAAGACTGTACAAAAATGTCAGTGATCTAGGCCACGGGTCATCAGTATCACCAATTAGGTATTCAGTCAACTGAGCCCTCCAGGTGAAATTTTTCATGAAAAAAGGATCCAATGCCTCCACATGTCATCAAGAAACATGTACGTGACTTTGACAATCCATCTACAAGTCCAAAAGATGCAGAGATCAAGGATTTCAAAATTAGGATTTCATAGTGCCCAAATTAGGGTTTCTAACTAATCGGGGAACCCAAAGTCAAACGTTTCCTCTGGACAAGATCCAATACCATAGGGAATGGTTTAAATAGAGCATATGCATCATGGAAGTACATTCATAAGGTAAAAATACCTCAGAGGATGTCCAGTCAAAAAATCAGAAAACCAGAGGTATCTAGTGTAATTTCCATATGGACTAAAAAGTCAAAGTTTGACTTTTTGACCCAAAATGATCCCCATGACCTATATTACAAGAATATATGATCCATGAATGTATTTGATCACAAAAAAAAATTGGAGATAACTTGTAAAAGGGGAAATCTTTGAAACTTAGAAATTTTTCTAAGTTATAAGAAAAAGTGTTCAAGTACCATACTTCCAAGCATCATAACTTGTGATTCAAGCATCAGATTTTTGTGAACCAAATCTCAAATGAAAGATCTGGCCACAAACTACAAATGATTCAACTACACAAAACTCTAATTCATTATGGATTTTAAGTTGAAGATTGATCAAAATCAAGAAAAAATTGAATTTTCAACACTTAGACAAAATCTGCCTAAGTACAAAATCAATCCAAACATCAAAACTTGGAGGAATTTTTCACATGGTTCCAAGTAGATCCAGTTCCTTGTGAACATACCAATGTTGTTGCAAATGTTTCTAACAATTTAAAGAACCAATTGGCATCAAAAAGATATTGCTTGTGCGTGAAGAAATCACGGATCAAAGTGACCTTGACAAATTGTTTTAAAAAAAAAAATCAGATTTTCACAAAACTTGAAATTCTGATTTTGTGAGTCGAGTTATAAGATCAAGTGGTCTTAATCATCTTAACAATCATTGCAAGCCTGATCAAACCTGCAAATTCATTATTGCACCAAGGAATTCCAAAATGGCATTTATGAATTTCAACACATATACCTTTTGATCCAATGGTCACTGAAATTCTGTGATCAGGTACGTGATGTCGAATGAGATGTTTAAACACTTGACAACTTGACCAAAACTTAAAGTGCAGGAAAATTAAACAACACAGGAAATTGTTAACCCAGTTCAGTGTATAACCACACTTACATCTGGGGGCTACCAAGCCAGGAAGGAAATCCAATATAAGTAATATTAATTCTAGACTTAAACCACTCAGTTTAATCTTTCACTTAATATCTACCCAAGGCAATTTCTACCTAAGACACAACTTAGATATGAGTACCAACTCACTCCCCCTCAATCACACAGTGATGTGTTTACAAGTTTAATAAAATTGAAGTCATACTTCAAACAAAACAGCTTGATCTTACTTCACAGTTTCAATTAAGACACAAATACACTTTTGCTTAAAAGCTCATAAAGTGGTACACATAAAACAACCTGCTATTAAAAACATAAACACCCTATTTAGTCTTCTTAATTTCGTACTCTATTCTGAGAGTTTCTGTTGCTTAAATAGGTGTTTGGATTTTGGGCTTTCTGTAGGTTTATCCAATCCTGATACGCATGCTGCCATCACCTTGAATTAGGGTTTGTTACTTCCTAGATTCTAGGTGATTCAGTTCTTCTGATTATGCTGAAGTCACATAACAAAACTCCCTACAGATGCGCCTTCTTCTGTTTCATCCATCCATAATTAATTCCAGATAACTTCCCTTAATTTACTCAGTTCTGTTAATCATTAATTAATTCTGGTAGCAGGTTTGAGATGTCACAACATCTGGTGTGACATCCTGAAAACTGAACTTATTTCATTTACTGATACAATGTCACAACATCTGGTGTGACATCCTGTAAACTGAACTTACTTCATTAACTGATATAATGTCACAACATCTGGTGTGACATCCTGAATTAAGTTCATTTACTTATATTCTGTTTGTTAATGTCACAACATCTGATGTGACATCCTGAATTAAATTTAACACTTCTTGTTGGTCAAAAATTCTGCCAATTCAAAACATCTACAAACTCCCCCTTTGGCTAATTTTTGGCTAACATATTTTTCTGGTTTATCAGAGTGCAGCAGAATTTCTTTTATCAGAGTACAACAGTTCTTTTCTGTTGAATCATATGTGAGTTTACTCCCCCTCAAACCTACATGAGTTCAGACTTGTTGCAACATAAATTTTTCATTAAAAACACAGCTTTAGTTCAGAAGCAAACAGAAGTTTTTTCATTAATCAGTAAGCAGCATCATACACATTGTTGTTGTTGTCTTAGCTTTAGTTCAGAAGCAAACAGAAGTTTTTTCATTAATCAGTAAGCTGCATCATACACATTGTTGTTGTTGTCTTCTCCCCCTTGTTAGACATAAATTGGGGCCAAAGTTTTACAGAAGAAATACAAAAGCAAAATCAAAATACAATGCTGGAGCAGACATTACAGATTCCTCACATACATGTTTCACTCAGAATCCTCATATTCAGTGTCTTCCTCTTCTTCAGTTTCTTCATCAGAAGCAGCAGCTTTCTGAGCATTCTCTTTAATCTCCAGCCTTTTGATAATCTCCTCAAGCTTCTGCTTCCTTGCATCCAGTTCTTTGCATGTGTTCTTCAGCTCAACAATTAAATCAGCTTTGGAGATTGGAGTCTTTGCCTTTGAAGATCCAGCAGATGTCCCAGAGGGAGCTTCAACATCAGCTGCATGATGACTTAAGAACAACTTGTAGTGGAAGGCCAGAGGACTCTCTCTTTTGCAGATTGAATCCTTCTCAGTGAGGATACTTGGATACTGGCTGAGGATTATTCCACACAGCAGAGAGGGGAAGGCAATAGGCAGCTTTGTTGCAGATGATCCAGCATGCTTCAATGTCTGATAAAAAATATAAGCCCCAAAATCCAGCTTTGTTTGGGTGCCCACAGCATATATAAACCTGCCCAATCCAGTTGCTATTGAGGAGGTATGGTTGGTAGGGACCCAGTTTGCAGTGCCAATCCTATGCAGCATTGCATACTTCCTTGTCAGCAAGCTCACAGAAAGTTTCCCTTTAACTGGCCAAGTCTTGACCTGATTTGCAGTGATGACCTTGCATACCTGGTTATCTGTCTTTCCCAGCTCATTAGGTTCATCAAAGTCTCTTCCTAGATAGTGGTTGATAACCCTAGGAGAGAATATCACACATCTCCCTCTGACATACACCTTTCTGAAGTCAGCTGACTTACCATCAGCATAGTCTTCTTGAAGGTTGACAATGAATTCCTTGACTAGCAGCTCATAGCAAGGAGAAAAGTTTGACACTGTTTTGAATAAGCCTGCAGAGGAGATGAGATCAATTACCTCTGTGCACTCAAGTGCATTACTGCTCAGCTCTCTTTCAAGTGCTACCCTTCTTTGATAGACAAATTTCCATCTGTTTACACTTGACACATGATGGAAAGAAATGTTGTCCAGAGGAGCTTCTGGAACAGCATAGGAGGACCTTGAGGGTGCTGGTTTCTTCTTTGGTGGGGATGTTGGGACATCCTCTTCAACATCTGAATCTGGAGGGGTGACAACTTTCCTCTTCTGTGTATTCACCTTGCTCCATTGTTTGGTAGGACCAAAAGCAACTTTAGCTTTATCCTTCTTTGGTGTAGGTTGCTTCTTCTCAGGAGTTGCATGTCCTGCAGTCTTCTTTTCCTTCCTAGTCCTAAGCCTTTTGGCTATGCTAGGGTTTACAGAAGCAATGGTTTCTGTGTCAGAATCATGCTCTATGTTTACAACAGGAGGAGGTTGAGCAGTCTCCTCTTCAGCAGGTGGATCAACAGAGGCTTGATCTTTAGTGGAGGTATTGTGCTGGTCCTCAGATGTGTCATCATCACCATCAGTGGAGGCCTTTTGCTGGTCCTCAGATGTTTCATCAGCATCATCAGTGGAGGCCTTTTGCTGGTCCTCAGATGTTTCAACATCTATTGGGACATCCTGTTGAGCAGGAGTGTCCTCTTCAGCCTGATTTTGTTGTTCTTCTTGTGGAGCTGGCATGGTGTTCAGAGGGATAGATATGCCACTCACAACTCTTTGCTCAGACAAGATCCTGTTCACCAGTTCCTTTATAGAGTCATCCACATATTCAGAAGCTTTTGGAGTAGTGTTTGAGGATGAAGGCATGCCTTTGGCTTTGCTGAATACAGGTTCCTTTGCCCTTCTCACAGTAGGGGTTCTTGGCTTTTGAGCAAGAGGAACACTTCCTCTGATTTCATCTATTGGAGTTGAATCCATAGGTACCACAGAGATGGGGGTCGCATGCACCACATCTTCTTGGCTGAGAATTTCTTCAGAGAGATTAGGGTTTTGATGTTGAGACATTTTCGAAAGAGATTGGATGAAGAGTTTAGGTTTGAATGATTTTGATGAGTTCTGAAAAAGCAGTTAGAGAATGCAATTCGTTTTGAGAGGATGATGAGAAGATGGATAGCTGAGAACAAGCTGATATTTTTATAAGTAGTCGTTACTTGGAGAAATTTTAGGAGTGGAATACCCAGAGTCCTTGACCAGACTGGTGTTGCCATCTGGTGATCATGCCACACGATGTCATATGACATGTTGGCACATCTCCATAACTGTTATATTTCACATAAACAGATTCCCAATTTACCCCTTAGGTTTTCAAATTGGGTAGCATCCAAAGCTTTAGTAAATATATCAGCCAATTGCAGATTTGTAGCTACATGTTCCAATGAGATCACTTTCTCTTCCACAAGATCTCTGATGAAATGATGCCTGATATCAATATGCTTGGTCTTTCTATGTTGGATAGGATTCTTTGATATATTAATAGCACTTAAGTTGCCACAGTACAATGTCATGACATCTTGTGGTACATTGTACTCAGTGAGCATTTGCTTCATCCAAACCAACTGTGAACAACTGCTTCCAGCTGCAATATATTCAGCTTCAGCAGTAGATAAGGATACACAATTTTGTTTCTTACTGAACCAAGAAATCAAATTGTTTCCTAGAAAGAAGCATCCTCCTGATGTGCTTTTTCTGTCATCAGCACTTCCAGCCCAATCAGCATCACAGAAGCCAGTGAGAATTGGTTTGCATCCATGAAAGTACATTATGCCATAGTCACAAGTACCATTGACATATTTCAGAATTCTCTTGACTTGGTTTAGATGACTAACTTTTGGATCAGCTTGATATCTTGCACATACACCTACTGCAAAGGCTATGTCTGGTCTGCTAGCAGTCAGATATAATAAGCTTCCAATCATACTTCTGTATAGGCTTTGATCTACATTCTCACCCTTGTCATCTTTAGTCAGCTTTAAATGTCTGGGGGCAGGAGTTCTTTTATGAGTAGCATTGTCCATCCCAAATTTCTTGACAATATTCTTAGCATACTTGCTTTGGGAAATGAACATGGAATCCTCCATTTGCTTTATTTGCAATCCAAGGAAGTAGGTTAGTTCTCCTACTAGGCTCATCTCAAATTCAGATTCCATTTGAGTGACAAAATGTTTAACCATCCTATCTGACATCCCACCAAAGACAATGTCATCTACATATATTTGAGCAATCATGACATTTCCTTTATCATCCTTCACAAACAAGGTTTTGTCTATTCCACCTTTCCTGTACCCTTGCTTGATAAGAAAAGTAGTCAGTCTTTCATACCATGCTCTTGGGGCTTGCTTCAGTCCATAAAGAGCCTTCCTTAGTTTGTACACATGGTTTGGACAGCTTGGATCAACAAATCCCTTAGGTTGTTCTACATATACCTCTTCATTAAGATATCCATTCAGAAAAGCACTTTTCACATCCATTTGAAATAGCTTGAACTTCAGGATACAAGCTATTCCTAAAAGTAGTCTGATTGATTCAAGCCTTGCTACTGGTGCAAAGGTTTCATCAAAGTCTACTCCCTCAATTTGTGTGTATCCTTGAGCTACAAGTCTAGCTTTGTTCTTTGTAACAACTCCCTGCTCATTTGACTTGTTCTTATACACCCATTTAGTGCCAATCACATTTATGTCATCAGGTCTAGGAACAAGATCCCACACTTCATTCCTTGTGAATTGACCTAATTCTTCTTGCATTGCACAAATCCATTACTCATCAGTAAGAGCTTCCTTGATGTTTTTAGGTTCTATTTTTGAGACAAAACAAGAACCTGAAATCACCTCTCTTGATCTAGTGCTTACACCTCTGTTGGGATCCCCAATTATCAAATCTTTGGGATGATCCTTCTGGATTCTTATGGAGGGAGGTTTGCTGGATTGTTCTGTCCTTGCATCAGTTTGAGTGAAGTCAGAATGATCACTCTTTTCTTCAGCTTCAGTTTGACTATCAGCAGATGTTCCAACATCCTCTGTAACATCTGTAGGGGCATCATCAATTATCACATTTATAGATTCCATGATAACTTTGGTTCTAGAGTTAAATACTCTATAGGCTCTGTTGTTTATAGAGTATCCAAGAAAAATCCCTTCATCACTTTTAGGATCCATTTTTCTTCTTTGCTCCCTATTGTTGCACCCCAAAATTTGCCCTCACAATACAAGACTTTGTGTGCTAAGAAGGTTCACAAGGTTCACAAGACCTTTCATGAGGTTCATGAAGTTTACAAGACACTTCATGAGGTTCACAAGGTTCACAAGACCTTTCATGAAGTTTACAAGACACTTTATGAAGTTCACAAGGTTCACAATACTTACAAGACCTTTCATGAGGTTCATGAAGTCTACAAGACACTTTATGAGGTTCACAAGGTTCACAAGACCTTTCATGAGGTTCACAAGGTTCACAAGATCTCCCATGAGGTTCACAAGGTTCACAAAGTTCACAAATAGTCAGAAAGTTTGACAATTCCCTCAGACAATGCATCCTCCTAAGCAGTGCATTCAAAACTAGGGTTTTGACTTTAATCAGGCTAAATGGACTTCCAAGACTTCAAGTGAGCTTCATAACATCTTATATGTGTTTAAGAACCCCCATGATAAGTTTCAAGACTTTTCTCAAAGGTTTGCTCAGTCAGATGATCAGATAAGTCAAAATCAGTCAAAGCAGTTAAAAAGTCAAACTAAGGTCAACTGTGGTCAAACCAAAGTCAAACTTCATGATTTTTTGTCAACATCAAGTATATGAAGTAAAATTCATCATTTGATCAAGGGTTGATCATGATTCATCAAGGATGTTTCAGATCATCAAGAATCAGAGGTTTCTAAATTAGGGTTTCCTCAGGAAAAGTCAACTGAACTTTGACCAGCCATAACTTTCACATGCTTCATCACATTTTTCCCATACAAAGCTCATTTTGAAGGAAATTGAATTCTCTACAACTTTGTGTCTCAAAAGCCAAGCCCAAAAATGCTTCATTTGGAAGGTATGAGCTAAGACATTATAGGTCCTTTTGAAAGTCAACAAAAAGTCAACAACTTCAAAAGGGCATAACTTGAGAATGGTAAATGATATGGACATGAAACCAATGGGGTTGGTTAGAGGACTCTCTAAGCTTTCCAAAATGTCCAAGAACACCTTCATAGCATTAAAATTTAAGGATTTGTGCCCTTGTAAAGTTGGGAAATTTTTGGGGAATTTATGAAGCAAATAAGGCCTTAAAACCAATTTTTGCTAAATGAGCCCACCAAATTGCCATCCAAACTTTATAAAAACATCAAGCACGACCCAACCCATTCATTTTCTGATTTTTTATATTTTATTTAATATTTATTTGAATTTTATTCATTAAAATACAAATTAAATTAAAATAAAATATGAAAATCATATATTTGGAAGAGATTGTGATTCTAGAAGGTCATAAACACCATTCAAGACCAATTATTCATATCCAAATTCGTGCTAGACCAAGATAGTAAGGATATATTGGATTTTTTGATATTTTTGGATGAGAGATTTCTTCATAATCAAGTAATCAATTTTCATGATACAAAGCCCATTCTTTTTGACCTAATTCAATCCTTATATATACATGAACACATAGCAATGCTAAGGGGACGAATTCCAGCCTCCAAAAACACTCTCCAAACTTCAAATTTTCAAGAAAAAAGTGATATTCGGATTTCATCATTGAGGTTGCTTATCAAAGGTTTTAAGGTGTAAAATCGTTCCTGGGTGTTTCCAAAACCTTTCCCAATCATCATAAGCATCTAAAACACCACATAATCGTTCAACCGAATCGTGCTTTGTTCTTGAACATGAGTTTTTCGATTTCATATATTCGTTTGTTTTAAATGATATTTGATGATTGTTTTATGTTTGTGATAGTGCTAGGAACGTTTCTGGACTCTCAATTTGAAGAATCGTGCCCTTAATCTCCAAACACCATTATTAGGGTTCTTGCTCCATGATTGGGATTTTCTAATTTAACAAATATAAATGCATTATAAACGTATAAATGAACTGGCCTTGTTGTGGGGAGTACAATGGTACCCTCAATTTAATGAAATTTTACAGGTTTGATGTTCTTGACATAAGGCTAGGAAATCCTACGAAACCAGGTTCGCAGGAAAAATCGCAGGAAAAATTGAAAGTAAAATCGCAGGAAATTTGGGGAAGAAGATGAAGTCCTTTGGCGCGAAATTCTGATTTTTAAAACTATGTTTATTTTATTATGTTTTGCTTGTATATGTATTTCAGAAAGAATGCTTGGCTCAGTTGGTGGATACGCGCGCATATGAAGCACAAGACATGAGTTTGAATCCGTCCTCAGTCATATTATTTTGGCATAAATTCCATTTGTTTCCAGGCTTAAAATATAAGAATTGGCATCCATCCCATATTCACATGCGCACGCTTGGCCTGGTGGAGAGTGTGTTGGTCTTGAGATTGCAAAGCCTAGGGCCTGGGTTCGAATCCCAGCCCCAGGTAAGTTTTTATCACTTTTTTTTCTTATTTTATTTAATTCTTGTTTATGTTTTAATTAATTTGGTAAATTATAAAATGTTAAAAATAAAAAGTGTATATTATTTCTTGTATATAAATTTCAAACTTATATTTTCAAAAAAAAAAATTAAAACTTTATTATTAAAACTATTTTACTATATATTATTAATGTTATTTGATTTGTATAAATAAATTAGTTGTATTTAGGTTAAAAAATATATAAACCCTATTTTTTTTAAAAACCTAAAATTATTTCTACAAACCCTAATTATGGATATTAGTTTATTTATTTATTTTAATTTTATAATTCTTTTCAATTTAATTATAACTTTTAATTTATTTATTTGTAAAACTTTAATTATGTACTTATTTTTTTTATAATTTGTTTATAATTTAATTCTTGTATGCAAATAATTTTTAGTGTATGTTTAAAAATAATTAAAACTTGCTAATTGAATTTTGTAAAATATAATTTATTTTCATTAACCTAGTTTTTATAATTTGTACATAACTTAAAATTTTATGATAATTAGTATATAATTGTTTATATTTTCTTAATCTTAAAATAATAATTGTTTATATAAAAAAATTGAATTTTTAATTACTATGCTAATATTCTTGTTTATTTTATTATTAATTTTATTTATTTTCATATATTATTACTAACCCCATTTAACTTTGTATTATTTTTATTATTATTTTTTTACCAACCCAATTATATTATTATTATCTTGCTTATTTATTTAATTTGTTAATTATTATTATTTTGTAATTGCTTCCTTTATGTAATATTGTAATAGTATTATTTAATATTTATTTTATGCTATGGTTAGTAAAATAGGGAGTATAACATGTTTGTATGTTTAAAATTAATTTAGCTCATTAAATTTAAAGATAAATATTAAAATTGTACACTCACACACGTAAGTCGATCTTTGATCGCCATCTCACTTCCTTAGGGATACCTCTCATGTTGCCTAATCAAAAGGTCAAGTAGGGTGTATAAAGCAAAAGTCCCTCATCTCACATCATCTAGTCCCTAAACAGATAAAAGATCAAGTCCCTTTCGAATGTTGCCTTCGTAATGATCTTGTCCCTTTCGAATAAAGATGATAAGTCCCTTCGAATTGCTTATACACCCCACAGTTGCCTAAATAACAAATGTCCCTTCACTTGTCCCTCACATCCAAGGTAATGACTACCTATTCCTTAATAATAGGGATAGTCTTACCATTTAAAGGATTCAAGAACAGAAAAGACTTAAACTTAGGGTAGGTTCCTCTTAGATACTTGCTCACTTTTCAAAAACATTTCAAACACTTTACACATTTTAAACAATTTTCAAAACAAAGGTTTTTTACGCATCCATACATGGATCATTATAAAACTCTTAAGAAAATTTCTATTCACACACTTCACATTTCAAAAAACATTTTAAAGTGAGCTAAGTAACTAAGAGCCCATGGATAACCATGGATGTAAAGGGTGCTAACACCTTCCCTTTACATAACCTACCCCCCGGACCCAAAAATCTTTTAAAAGGTCTTTCCTGTTCTTTTATGCCTTTCCTTTGGATAAAATAAAAGTCGGTGGCGACTCTTGCTATCCGCAACATAACTAAAGTCAGTTCTCCCACCGTGTTACAGAACTGGCGACTCTGCTGGGGATTTAATATTAAAGAGGGGTACCCTTAGGAATTAGATCACTTTAACTTTGTTTGCCTTGTTTGCTTTATACTTACTTGTTGGGTTCTTATGTGTGAAAGATCCTAACCCGGATCTAGTGTACCTTAGGTAAATGGCAATAGACCAAGGAAATTGTACGGCGTATACCGATATGGTTGATCTGGTGGCCATAGTTAGTGTGACTTCTTGGTTGGTGCTTATGTTCCTTAAGTCAAGTTGAGGATAATATGAGGCTGCCATATGTTGTCAATGCACTAACTAACTTTTAGAACCCTAGTTATCCCATCTTGGCCTTTAGAAAGTAGTGAGATAACCGACTTTGGTGCAGACTGAAGTTGGTTGATACTCGATACTACGCTCATTGAGATTCTAAACTTGGAGGGTTTTGGTTGGCAAGTAAGTTGCCTACTGAACAACCACCCTTGTGAAGGATCAATGATATTGAGATCCCTTAGAACCTGGTTACTTTTGTAGGACAGGATGAACCATCTAACTTCAGGGGAGGGTACTTACCTTTGAACCTCATGCAAGCCTTTAAACCTAGGGCTATTGTGTGACTTGTTTGTGTGTGCCACATGTTTGTGATTGAGCATAACATCATGACATCATCATGCATCATAAGCATAGCATTTTCCCTAACCCTTTCAAGGACCAAGGGATTTATCTTTGTTCTTTGTTGCAGGTCATGGCTTCTGCTCGTAGAAACACTATCAGGATCAACTTTGTGGGCATACCTCTTAAGCTTAAAGAGTTGGTTTCTCAAGTGTCTTATCACTCCCAGTTCATCAAGAGACATGGTCACCTATTGGATCTAGTCACCTCAGGGTTCAATGAAGACATGATGAGTGTTCTGTTTCAGTTCTTTGATCCTAAGCACCATTGCTTCACATTCCCCGACTACCAGCTGGTTCCTACAATGGAAGAGTTCTCTAAACTTTTGGGTATACCTGTTCTTGATCAGAAACCATTCGCAGGCTTGGAAAAAGAGCCTAAACCTGAGGTTATTGCCGCAGCCCTACATCTGAAGAAGTCTGACATTGTTCTAGAAACGAGAAGCGGAGTCAAGGGTATTCTTGCTAAGGTGTTGATAGAGAAGGCTCAAGTGTTCTTGAAAGCTATGAGCTATGATGCTTTTGAGAAGATCTTAGCCTTGTTGATTTATGGCTTAGTGTTGTTCCCCAATCCTGATCAGTTCATAAACGTGCATGCCATCAACATATTTCTGAGTCATAATCCAGTGCCTACATTGCTTGGAGACATCCTACACTCTCTTCATACTCGTACTACAAAGGCAAAAGGAACTTTGATGTGTTGCATACCTTTGCTATCCAGGTGGTTTATTTCTCACCTCCCTCGCTCAGTAATGAAGAATGAGCAAGGGTTCAGATGGTCCAAAAGGATTATGTCACTCTCACATTCAGATATTCATTGGTGCTCCAGATCTATGGAGAATGTCACTATCATTGACCGTTGTGGGGAGTTTCCTAATGTGCCACTTCTAGGCATAAGAGGAGGCATTACCTACAACCCTTCTCTAGCTTTACGACAGTTTGGTTACGCTCGAAGTGATGGTCCTCATGACATGTTGATTCAGGGTATTGTGTTTGACTACGACAACGATCTTCAAGGTTACCGTCAGAGGTTCATACGAGCATGGGGAAAAGTGAACAAGGTTGACAGCAAGACTCTGGAGCCTAAGTACACTATTCCTATGGAAGCTTATCTCAGATGGGTGCGATCTCGTGCTCAGACTCTCATGATGCCATATCCTGCTATCCTGCCAGTTGCCATGGAACCTGTTGCTGAAGAAGATACTTCTTATACCATCCTTCACCCAGACATGCCTACTGACATGGAAGACTTGCAGAGATCCTGGATCCAGTTGAAGGAACAAAGGGATACTTTCGAGGCTCATTACAAAGCAAGCCAAGGAAGAATCCTGGAACTAACAAAGCAACTTCATGAGGAACGGAATCTCAACTCATACCTCGACACAAAGAGGAAACGTCCATGGGAGACTTAAAACCCCATCTCTTGTATTTACTTTCATTTTCTGTAAGCCCAAGAGGCAAAACAAGTTTATTACTAATAAAAGTTTACCTTCTTGGTTGTTTAAGCAAATTTAAATCCTGCGGTCCTTGAAAACATAGCATACACATTCACATATCATATCATTGCATCACAGGTTTATTGTGTACAGGTATCTTATCTTCTCGCTGTTTATTTGAAGCAGAAATGGATCTTGAACAGACAGTCAAAGATCTCCAGGCTCAGAATGCCCGATTCTAAGAGTTGATTCTGAACTTGTCCAAGGGACAAGATGAGTTGAAGACACTGCTGGCTAAGAAGAAGAATCCTGAAGACAACAAGGATGATCGGCTGGGACAACTACAAGCTGAGATGACAGAAATGAGGACCCAGATGAATGACCAGGTGGGTCTTATTCAAAGTTTAGCTCAGGGGCAAGAAGAGTTAAGAGCCTTTGTCCGTAAACTTCAAAGTAATGGAGTCAAGAATCTAATTGTTAATCAACCTCCGTTAAAACAAGCTAATTTGGTTGAAAGGAAGATGAGGATAAAAGAAGGTAAGAAACCGGTTACCACTGATTGTTCTTCAGTTGAAGAAAAAAGACATGGTAAAGTTAATCCACCTCAACACAAGGGATGTAGAAGACAGTTTATCAAATTCAACACTCCAATGTCACAAGTTCTGCAATGCTTGTTGGAGATGAAACTAATTTCCTTGAAAAATCCTCCTCAAAATCCTATAACTTCCTCTCCTCGCTATAATCCCAAGGCAAGGTGTGGGTATCACTCCAACTGTCCTGGACATGATACTAATAGTTTTTGGACATTGAAGAAAAAGATTCAAGATCTAATTGACGAAGGAATCCTAGAGGTTACTCCAGAAGGTCAAGTTGAGTTCTACTATCGTCCATCAAACACCGAAACTGCAAGACAAGTGGCCCAAGGTAGCAAGAAAGGAAACCTACCTATTCCTGTTGAGATATGGGGCACCTTGGGACATCCAAGTGGTAAATTCGATTTCATGGTGAAGTATACTGCTCCTCAAAGTTCACAGATTGCAATTGAAGACATTCAGCCAACTGGATGGGACAACATTTAAATTTTCATTTGTAATTTCTTTTGTTTGTTTAAACACTTGCTATTATGTTAAACTTTTGTTTCCATTAATGCATTGCGTATGTTTGTCTTGAATTAATCCATTCGTTTCACTATGTTTTGAGCTATGTTTCATATTTCTATTTTGTGATATTTAACTCCTGATAAAGCTATAAGCCTGTAGAGGGAGGATGACGAAAACAATACCATAATCTTATGCAGTATGCTTTTGAACAGACTATGCTGACGATGTACAGGCATTGTTTCAATTCCTAAACAGTGGAGATATAAGGAAGTTAATCCCTAGTCAACCCTTTTGAGCCTATGAAGTAGGAGTGTTTTTATTCTCGCACAAATTAAAACCCTTATTCATAACCCGGGGCAGGGTAGTTACTCGGTTAACTCAAATATGCCAATTATATGTGTTGTACACAACTAATGATGGTTCTCTGTAATCATTAAACCTGACAGTCAATATCCAGCAAAAGAAAAACCCACTAAGTCAAAACCTATGAAGGAGACTTAGTAAAAAATTGAGAAATCCCGCTGACTGTAATCTTGAAACAAACAGTTCAGGAAAAAGGAAGGGATAATAAAGCAAAAGAAAAAAGAGGTCACTATGAATCCTCAACAAAGAAAGATGACTGAATGTTCAAATAAATTTTTGGTTTCTGAACCATCGCAAATGTCAGTGTTACAATTCCAAACTACTTTGGAACCTCAATGCATAAGTTAACTGAGCATAGGACTGAAGAACATCATGGAGATTGGGTTGGGTACAAATAAATTTGAGCCTTTATCCTTTGTTTCTTAAACCATGAACCAGGCCACGTTATAACCCTTTAAAAGTCCTAACTGAAGCATGGTTAGTTTGAAAGCGTACTGTTACGAAAAGGTATCCTGACTCCTTTAGGGCTTATTATAAAACTTGAGTTAATATCACAGTTTTCTTAAAAAAAAAAAAATTTAAAATAATTCTTTTTCAAAAACTTCAAGACAGACATAAGCATTGCATTTGTTTGCATATACCTGAGTGTTTGACAAATGGAGAAACTTACAGGATGAATGTTCAATGAACCAAAGTCCTTCCGATGAACAAAGTTGCTTCCTGGATCAAAGTCCATGTATACAAAGGGGCATAGTCATTATCTCCCAATCAAGGGGGCAGGCCATGATACTGCCTAACTCATGTGGGGCAGTCAGGACAGGATTCAGTTATGTTTAAGTATCCAGGGGCAGATCTCCACATCTGTCTAAATTACCGAGGGTAATATTACAAAGTTCATAATGCCAGGAGCATAGTCACTGTTTCCCAGTCAAGGGGCATACCAACTTGCTGTTCAATTCATTTGGGGCAATCAGGTCCAGATTCAACAATGCTTAAATAGCCAGAGGCAGCTCTCCTCATATATGTGAATTTCATGATGTCAGGGGCATATTATTGTGAGGCACTCTGTTTATTTCTCTTGAGATAACTACATTCAGCCAAGGGGCAATGCTTTCTCTTCAAATCTAATACCTGGAGCGTATATGGTCCATCACAATTTGAAGACACATTCCTCTCATTGTACTACCTTGATATTGGATTCTCAACTAAAACCATGATGGAAATTAATTGTCTACACCAGTAGTATCAGATGGTGTCAGTATCATGTCTTCAGATCCAGCTATAGGATTTCTGGGAAGGTATTCAGGAAAGTTAAGAATCTCAGGAGCTCTAAATCCAATTGGTTATACACTCTCAAAGTTGAAATGATTATGTTTTCGAGTTCAGCTTTACTTTTCCCTCTTTATTCAGGATTACTTTTCCTCTTTTACTAAAGCGAAAAACGTCTATTGGTCGTGTTTGAATGTATGTATGCTTTTGAATATGATTGATGTTTACCAGAAATGCATAAATGCTTAATATGATTGATGTTTACCAGAAATGCATGAAAATGTAGTAATAGTATTTACTAAGGACGAACGAGGGAAAGAATTCAACGAAGCTTCGCCGGTTCGTACTCACAAGACAGCTACAAAACCCCTAGTAGGGCAAATCCATCTTCATAAAATACTTCAAGTCACATCTCCCCTGGAATTTATATCCATCTCTTTTATCCTCATACGGATAGTCGGGAATTTATTCTTCCAATAGGAGTACGACGAACGAAGACGGGAGATTATGTATACCCTACTATCGAACGAAGACGGGAGGTTATGTATACCTTACTATCAAACGAAGACGGGAGGTTATATATACTATATTATCAAACAAGACGGGAACGAGTTCCTCATATTCTCCAGCAACAAATCGGGATTTATTTTCCCTGGCCAGCAGTTGTTATACAAAGATTTCCAGACGCTTCAGGCTGCATGATGCATACATACATCATTTACATCATATCATACATATACATAGATACATAATACATTACTTAGGTGCATCATATCATACATGCATACATAATGCATAGACTAATATTATCATACAGAATGTTATAATCTTGTTTTTCAGGTTAATTCTCCAGCAGACAAACTTCATCAACAACTTGTGACTATTGGGCCGTTGTTTATCCTCCCAAAAGTTATACTTATACCTCAGAATGTTGTTCATCCTTCTGAAAGCATATCATCACCTCAGGACGTTGTTTATCCTCCTGAAAGCTTCTTATACCACAGGATGTTGTTTATCTTCCTGAAAGCATATCATTTCCTCAGAACGTTGTTTATCCTTCTGAAAGCATATTATTTCCTCGGGACGTTGTTTATCTTCCTGAAAGCTATCATGACCTTGGGCCGTTGTTTATCTTCCCAAAGGTTACCATTTCCTCAGGACGTTGTTTATCCTCCTGAAAGCATATCATGACTATTGGGCCGTTGTTTATCCTCCCAAAAGTTATACTTATACCTCAGAACGTTGTTCATCCTTCTGAAAGCATATCATCACCTCAGGACGTTATTTATCCTCCTGAAAGCATACCATTTCCTCAGGACGTCGTTTATCCTCCTGAAAGCTTCTTATACCTCAGGACGTTGTTTATCCTCCTGAAAGCATATCATGACCTTGGGCCGTTTTTTATCTTCCCAAAGGTTACATCATTATACCTCAGGACATTGTTTATCCTCCTGAAAGCATATCATTTCCTCAGAACGTTGTTTATCCTTCTGAAAGCATATTATTTCCTCGGGACGTTGTTTATCTTCCTGAAAGCTATCATGACCTTGGGTCGTTGTTTATCTTCCTAAAGGTTACCATTCCCTCAGGACGTTGTTTATCCTCCTGAAAGCATATCATGACCTTGGGCCGTTGTTTATCTTCCCAAAGGTTACCATTCCCTCAGGACGTTGTTTATCCTCCTGAAAGCATATCATGACTATTGGGCCGTTGTTTATCCTCCCAAAAGTTATACTTATACCTCAGAACGTTGTTCATCCTTCTAAAAGCATATCATTACCTCAGGACGTTGTTTATCTTCTTGAAAGCTATCATTATATCTTCATATTTTGGACTGCTTTATCCTCCAAGAAATGTATCTGAAGAACTTTTCTCCAAGTGGCATCTTTAAGCCCACTCAAGCATATTCAACTAGTCATCAGTATCACTCTAAGCACCGGTGAGTGCAAATTTTTGGGCTTTTGTGTTCAATCCCCTTCAACCTTCCAGGTCACGACTGGCAAATATACCAATCTAACCCCTCAGGTTTCAGAAAATTGAACAGGGGCAGCTGTTGCACCCCCAAATTTGCCCCCACAATACAAGACTTTGTGTGCTAAGAAGGTTCACAAGGTTCACAAGACCTTTCATGAGGTTCATGAATTTTACAAGACACTTCATGAGGTTCACAAGGTTCACAAGACCTTTCATGAAGTTTACAAGACACTTTATGAAGTTCACAAGGTTCACAATACTTACAAGACCTTTCATGAGGTTCATGAAGTCTACAAGACACTTTATGAGGTTCACAAGGTTCACAAGACCTTTCATGAGGTTCACAAGGTTCACAAGATCTCCCATGAGGTTCACAAGGTTCACAAAGTTCACAAATAGTCAGAAAGTTTGACAATTCCCTCAGACAATGCATCCTCCTAAGCAGTGCATTCAAAACTAGGGTTTTGACTTTAATCAGGCTAAATGGACTTCCAAGACTTCAAGTGAGCTTCATAACATCTTATATGTGTTTAAGAACCCCCATGACAAGTTTCAAGACTTTTCTCAAAGGTTTGCTCAGTCAGATGATCAGATAAGTCAAAATCAGTCAAAGCAGTTAAAAAGTCAAACTAAGGTCAACTGTGGTCAAACCAAAGTCAAACTTCATGATTTTTTGTCAACATCAATTATATGAAGTAAAATTCATCATTTGATCAAGGGTTGATCATGATTCATCAAGGATGTTTCAGATCATCAAGAATCAGAGGTTTCTAAATTAGGGTTTCCTCAGGAAAAGTCAACTGAACTTTGACCAGCCATAACTTTCACATGCTTTATCACATTTTTCCCATCCAAAGCTCATTTTGAAGGAAATTGAATTCTCTACAACTTTGTGTCTCAAAAGCCAAGCCCAAAAATGCTTCATTTGGAAGGTATGAGCTAAGACATTATAGGTCCTTTTGAAAGTCAACAAAAAGTCAACAACTTCAAAAGGGCATAACTCGAGAATGGTAAATGATATGGACATGAAACCAATGGGGTTGGTTATAGGACTCTCTAAGCTTTCCAAAATGTCCAAGAACACCTTCATAGAATTAAAATTGAAGGATTTGTGCCCTTGTAAAGTTGGGAAATTTTTGGGGAATTTATGAAGCAAATAAGGCCTTAAAACCAATTTTTGCTAAATGAGCCCACCAAATTGCCATCCAAACTTTATAAAAACATCAAGCACGACCCAACCCATTCATTTTCTGATTTTTTATATTTTATTTAATATTTATTTGAATTTTATTCATTAAAATACAAATTAAATTAAAATAAAATATGAAAATCATATATTTGGAAGAGATTGTGATTCTAGAAGGTCATAAACACCATTCAAGACCAATTATTCATATCCAAATTCGTGTTAGACCAAGATAGTAAGGATATATTGGATTTTTTGATATTTTTGGATGAGAGATTTCTTCATAATCAAGTAATCAATTTTCATGATACAAAGCCCATTCTTTTTGACCTAATTCAATCCTTATATATACATGAACACATAGCAATGCTAAGGGGACGAATTCCAGCCTCCAAAAACACTCTCCAAACTTCAAATTTTCAAGAAAAAAGTGATATTCGGATTTCATCATTGAGGTTGCTTATCAAAGGTTTTAAGGTGTAAAATCGTTCCTGGGTGTTTCCAAAACCTTTCCCAATCATCATAAGCATCTAAAACACCACATAATCGTTCAACCGAATCGTGCTTTGTTCTTGAACATGAGTTTTTCGATTTCATATATTCGTTTGTTTTAAATGATATTTGATGATTGTTTTATGTTTGTGATAGTGTTAGGAACGTTTCTGGACTCTCAATTTGAAGAATCGTGCCCTTAATCTCCAAACACCATTATTAGGGTTCTTGCTCCATGATTGGGATTTTCTAATTTAACAAATATAAATGCATTATAAACGTATAAATGAACTGGCCTTGTTGTGGGGAGTACAATGGTACCCTCAATTTAATGAAATTTTACAGGTTTGATGTTCTTGACATAAGGCTAGGAAATCCTACGAAACCAGGTTCGCAGGAAAAATCGCAGGAAAAATTGAAAGTAAAATCGCAGGAAATTTGGGGAAGAAGATGAAGTCCTTTGGCGCGAAATTCTGATTTTTAAAACTATGTTTATTTTATTATGTTTTGCTTGTATATGTATTTCAGAAAGAATGCTTGGCTCAGTTGGTGGATACGCGCGCATATGAAGCACAAGACATGAGTTTGAATCCGTCCTCAGTCATATTATTTTGGCATAAATTCCATTTGTTTCCAGGCTTAAAATATAAGAATTGGCATCCATCCCATATTCACATGCGCACGCTTGGCCTGGTGGAGAGTGTGTTGGTCTTGAGATTGCAAAGCCTAGGGCCTGGGTTCGAATCCCAGCCCCAGGTAAGTTTTTATCACTTTTTTTTCTTATTTTATTTAATTCTTGTTTATGTTTTAATTAATTTGGTAAATTATAAAATGTTAAAAATAAAAAGTGTATATTATTTCTTGTATATAAATTTCAAACTTATATTTTCAAAAAAAAAAATTAAAACTTTATTATTAAAACTATTTTACTATATATTATTAATGTTATTTGATTTGTATAAATAAATTAGTTGTATTTAGGTTAAAAAATATATAAACCCTATTTTTTTTAAAAACCTAAAATTATTTCTACAAACCCTAATTATGGATATTAGTTTATTTATTTATTTTAATTTTATAATTCTTTTCAATTTAATTATAACTTTTAATTTATTTATTTGTAAAACTTTAATTATGTACTTATTTTTTTTATAATTTGTTTATAATTTAATTCTTGTATGCAAATAATTTTTAGTGTATGTTTAAAAATAATTAAAACTTGCTAATTGAATTTTGTAAAATATAATTTATTTTCATTAACCTAATTTTTATAATTTGTACATAACTTAAAATTTTATGATAATTAGTATATAATTGTTTATATTTTCTTAATCTTAAAATAATAATTGTTTATATAAAAAAATTGAATTTTTAATTACTATGCTAATATTCTTGTTTATTTTATTATTAATTTTATTTATTTTCATATATTATTACTAACCCCATTTAACTTTGTATTATTTTTATTATTATTTTTTTACCAACCCAATTATATTATTATTATCTTGCTTATTTATTTAATTTGTTAATTATTATTATTTTGTAATTGCTTCCTTTATGTAATATTGTAATAGTATTATTTAATATTTATTTTATGCTATGGTTAGTAAAATAGGGAGTATAACATGTTTGTATGTTTAAAATTAATTTAGCTCATTAAATTTAAAGATAAATATTAAAATTGTACACTCACACACGTAAGTCGATCTTTGATCGCCATCTCACTTCCTTAGGGATACCTCTCATGTTGCCTAATCAAAAGGTCAAGTAGGGTGTATAAAGCAAAAGTCCCTCATCTCACATCATCTAGTCCCTAAACAGATAAAAGATCAAGTCCCTTTCGAATGTTGCCTTCGTAATGATCTTGTCCCTTTCGAATAAAGATGATAAGTCCCTTCGAATTGCTTATACACCCCACAGTTGCCTAAATAACAAATGTCCCTTCACTTGTCCCTCACATCCAAGGTAATGACTACCTATTCCTTAATAATAGGGATAGTCTTACCATTTAAAGGATTCAAGAACAGAAAAGACTTAAACTTAGGGTAGGTTCCTCTTAGATACTTGCTCACTTTTCAAAAACATTTCAAACACTTTACACATTTTAAACAATTTTCAAAACAAAGGTTTTTTACGCATCCATACATGGATCATTATAAAACTCTTAAGAAAATTTCTATTCACACACTTCACATTTCAAAAAACATTTTAAAGTGAGCTAAGTAACTAAGAGCCCATGGATAACCATGGATGTAAAGGGTGCTAACACCTTCCCTTTACATAACCTACCCCCCGGACCCAAAAATCTTTTAAAAGGTCTTTCCTGTTCTTTTATGCCTTTCCTTTGGATAAAATAAAAGTCGGTGGCGACTCTTGCTATCCGCAATATAACTAAAGTCAGTTCTCCCACCGTGTTACACCTATCAGCCAGAATATAACAATTACTTCCAAACACATGGAAGTACTTAACTATGGGTTTTCTGCCCTTCCAGACTTCATAAATTGTGGACAAGGTTCCTTTCATTAGAGTGACTCTATTATGAATGTAACAAGTTGTGTTCATAGCTTCAGCCCAGAAGTACAATGGTAACTTTTTGGCATGGATCATAGCTCTTGCTGATTCTTGGATAGTTCTGTTCTTCCTCTCAACAATCCCATTTTGTTGAGGGGTGATAGGTGAAGAGTATTCATGATTGATTCCTTCTGAAGAACAGAATTCTGAGAATTTTTGATTCTCAAACTCCTTTCCATGGTCACTTGTTATTCTGACCACACAGCTTGCTTTTTCTCTTTGTATTCTTTGGCATAAATCTTTGAATACATCAAATACATCAAACTTTTCTTTGATAAAATTTATCCATGTATACCTTAAAAAGTCATCAACCACCACATAGGCATACCTCTTACCACCAAGACTCTCAACCTGCATAGGTCCCATAAGATCCATATGCAATAATTCCAAACCTTTGGAAGTTGTCAGATGTTGGAGCTTTGGATGGAACATCTTGGTTTGCTTGCCTATTTGACATTTACCACATATTTTGCCACCATCAATCTTCAGTTTAGAAATACCTCTCACAGCTTCCATAGATATGATTTTCTTTATGCCTCTAAAATGAAGATGACCCAGTCTTTGGTGCCATAGTTTTATTTCTTCTTCTTTGGCTAAAGAGCAAGTTGAAGTGAGACTGGAATCTTGAGGTTCCCACATATAACAGTTGTCTTTAGATCTGGCTCCTCTCATGACAACCTTCTGTTCTTTATTAGACACTATGCATTCAGTTTTGGTAAAGTTTACACTGTAACCTTGATCACATAATTGACTTATACTGATCAAGTTAGCAGTCAATCCTTTTACTAGCAGCACATCATCTAGTCTTGGTACATCTGGACAGTTCAAGGTCCCAACTCCCTTGTTTTCTCCTTTAGATCCATCTTCAAATGTTACATATCTGGATGAATATGACTTTAAGTCTACTAGCAGATTCTTCAATCCAGTCATGTGTCTTGAACATCCACTGTCAAAGTACCAATCTTTTTTAGCTGATACTCTTAGAGATGTATGAGCTATATATGCAACATCCTTCTTTGACCATTTGTATTGAGGTTTCTTTTGATGTCTCTGCCTTGTGTAGTGTCCATTAGTAGAGCTCCAAGGTTGTTTGTTGAACTTGTTCTTGGGCATGTAACTTTGATCAGCATGAAGACTAGCTTTAGGTACCCATACTTTCTTGATGACCTATGTCTTCTGCTTAGGAGGTTGCTGATACATCTGACTTGGATATCCATGCAACTTGTAACAATGAGGTTTGATGTGTCCAAACCTTCCACAATGATGACATCTCCATCTTTGATACTTCTTCTTCATTATGTTCTTTTCATGATGTTGAGACATCTGTTGGAACATTATGTTTGACTTTGTGTTCTTTTCATGATGTTGAAGCATCTGTTGGGACATCTTGTTTGACTGTATGGAATTTGAAGTAGTTTTGCTAGTGCTAGCTTCAACCTTATGAACATTGTTAAATCCTAGTCCACTTCTATCCCCTGAATGCTTATTGTTGTTGAGAATAACATCCAGTGTGTTTGAGCTACTGTTCAGCATTCTAACAGATTTTGACATATGCTCCAACTTGGAGTTGAGAAGGCTTAATTCACTTTTCAAGGTGTCAATGATCTCTAGATCACTTGTTTTTTCATCCTTTAGTGCCTCAATCTGCTTCTTCTGCTTTATACTCTCCATGCATATTTCAGTGCTCCTTTTAACCAGTTCTCTGTATGATTGCTCAAGCTCTTCAAAAGTAAGCTCCCCATCACTGGATTCACTTTCAGATTCACATAATCTAGCTAGAGAAGTGATATGCTTAGCTGATTCTTCTTCTGAATCACATCCTGAGTCTTCATCAGACCAGGTTACAGAGAGACCTTTCTTCTGCCTTTTTAAATAGGTAGGACATTCATTTCTGATGTGTCCATATCCTTCACATCCATGACATTTAATCCCTTTTTCTTGATTGGTCTTTTCATCATAATTTGACCTTCTATTAGCATCATAAGGTCTTTTGTTCTCAGAAGAGTTTGTGTATCTTCCACTTGGTCTGGACTTGTCCTCCATCTTTCTGAGAATCTTTTTGAATTGTCTTCCAAGCATTGCAATGGTTTCTGATAAATTTTCTTCAGGTTCTGCTTCATTATTTTCTTCTTCTTTATCAATATTTGACACCAAGGCTATGCTTTTGTTCTTCTTTACAATTGTGTCATTCATTCCCATTTCAAATGTTTGAAGGGAACCAATGAGCTCTTCAACTTTCATTGTGCATATGTCTTGAGCTTCTTCTATTGCTGTGACCTTCATGTCAAATCTTTTTGGCAAAGATCTGAGAATCTTTCTTACAAGCTTTTCATCAGTCATCTTTTCTCCCAAAGCACCAGAAGTATTGGCTATTTCTAAGATGTTCATGTAGAACTCATGAATTGTTTCATCTTCCTTCATTCTCAAGTATTCAAACTTGGTGGTGAGAAGTTGAAGTCTTGACATCTTCACCTTTGATGTTCCTTCATGAGTTGTTTTGAGAGTGTCCCAAACATCTTTGGCCAGCTCACAGTGATGCACAAGTCTGAAGATGTTCCTATCAATGCCATTGAATAAAGCATTTAAGGCCTTGGAGTTGCCAAGTGTTGAATCTTCTTCCTCCTTACTCCATTCTTCTTCAGGTTTCAACACTTTTGCTCCATCTTTGGTGTCTTGGACAGGGTGTTCCCATCCATTGTTGACTGCTTTCCAGGCCCTATTGTCAAGTGATCTTAAGAATGCTACCATTCTTGGCTTCCAGTAGTCATAATTAGATCCATCCAATATAGGTGGTCTGTTTACAGATCCTACATCTCTGTCCATGTTTCCAGAATTTGCAGTCCCTAGATCTCACCCAGTTAAACAGGCAGGGTGCCTGCTCTGATGCCAATTGAAATTCTGTGATCAGGTACGTGATGTCGAATGAGATGTTTAAACACTTGACAACTTGACCAAAACTTAAATTGCAGGAAAATTAAACAACACAGGAAATTGTTAACCCAGTTCAGTGTATAACCACACTTACATCTGGGGGCTACCAAGCCAGGAAGGAAATCCAATATAAGTAATATTAATTCTAGACTTAAACCACTCAGTTTAATCTTTCACTTAATATCTACTCAAGGCAATTTCTATCTAAGACACAACTTAGATATGAGTACCAACTCACTCCCCCTCAATCACACAGTGATGTGTTTACAAGTTTAATAAAATTGAAGTCATACTTCAAAGAAAACAGCTTGATCTTACTTCACAGTTTCAATCAAGACACAAATACACTTTTGCTTAAAAGCTCATAAAGTGGTACACATAAAACAACCTGCTATTAAAAACATAAACACCCTATTTAGTCTTCTTAATTTCGTACTCTATTCTGAGAGTTTCTGTTGCTTAAATAGGTGTTTGGATTTTGGGCTTTCTGTAGGTTTATCCAATCCTGATACGCATGCTGCCATCACCTTGAATTAGGGTTTGTTACTTCCTAGATTCTAGGTGATTCAGTTCTTCTGATTATGCTGAAGTCACATAACAAAACTCCCTACAGATGCGCCTTCTTCTGTTTCATCCATCCATAATTAATTCCAGATAACTTCCCTTAATTTACTCAGTTCTGTTAATCATTAATTAATTCTGGTAGCAGGTTTGAGATGTCACAACATCTGGTGTGACATCCTGAAAACTGAACTTATTTCATTTACTGATACAATGTCACAACATCTGGTGTGACATCCTGTAAACTGAACTTACTTCATTAACTGATATAATGTCACAACATCTGGTGTGACATCCTGAATTAAGTTCATTTACTTATATTCTGTTTGTTAATGTCACAACATCTGATGTGACATCCTGAATTAAATTTAACACTTCTTGTTGGTCAAAAATTCTGCCAATTCAAAACATCTACAAACTCCCCCTTTGGCTAATTTTTGGCTAACATATTTTTCTGGTTTATCAGAGTGCAGCAGAATTTCTTTTATCAGAGTACAACAGTTCTTTTCTGTTGAATCATATGTGAGTTTACTCCCCCTCAAACCTACATGAGTTCAGACTTGTTGCAACATAAATTTTTCATTAAAAACACAGCTTTAGTTCAGAAGCAAACAGAAGTTTTTTCATTAATCAGTAAGCAGCATCATACACATTGTTGTTGTTGTTGTCTTAGCTTTAGTTCAGAAGCAAACAAAAGTTTTTTCATTAATCAGTAAGCTGCATCATACACATTGTTGTTGTTGTCTTCTCCCCCTTGTTAGACATAAATTGGGGCCAAAGTTTTACAGAAGAAATACAAAAGCAAAATCAAAATACAATGCTGGAGCAGACATTACAGATTCCTCACATACATGTTTCACTCAGAATCCTCATATTCAGTGTCTTCCTCTTCTTCAGTTTCTTCATCAGAAGCAGCAGCTTTCTGAGCATTCTCTTTAATCTCCAGCCTTTTGATAATCTCCTCAAGCTTCTGCTTCCTTGCATCCAGTTCTTTGCATGTGTTCTTCAGCTCAACAATTAAATCAGCTTTGGAGATTGGAGTCTTTGCCTTTGAAGATCCAGCAGATGTCCCAGAGGGAGCTTCAACATCAGCTGCATGATGACTTAAGAACAACTTGTAGTGGAAGGCCAGAGGACTCTCTCTTTTGCAGATTGAATCCTTCTCAGTGAGGATACCTGGATACTGGCTGAGGATTATTCCACACAACAGAGAGGGGAAGGCAATAGGCAGCTTTGTTGCAGATGATCCAGCATGCTTCAATGTCTGATCAAAAATATAAGCCCCAAAATCCAGCTTTGTTTGGGTGCCCACAGCATATATAAACCTACCCAATCCAGTTGCTATTGAGGAGGTATGGTTGGTAGGGACCCAGTTTGCAGTGCCAATCCTATGCAGCATTGCATACTTCCTTGTCAGCAAGCTCACAGAAAGTTTCCCTTTAACTGGCCAAGTCTTGACCTGATTTGCAGTGATGACCTTGCATACCTGGTTATCTGTCTTTCCCAGCTCATTAGGTTCATCAGAGTCTCTTCCTAGATAGTGGTTGATAACCCTAGGAGAGAATATCACACATCTCCCTCTGACATACACCTTTCTGAAGTCAGCTGACTTACCATCAGCATAGTCTTCTTGAAGGTTGACAATGAATTCCTTGACTAGCAGCTCATAGCAAGGAGAAAAGTTTGACACTGTTTTGAATAAGCCTGCAGAGGAGATGAGATCAATTACCTCTGTGCACTCAAGTGCATTACTGCTCAGCTCTCTTTCAAGTGCTACCCTTCTTTGATAGACAAATTTCCATCTGTTTACACTTGACACATGATGGAAAGAAATGTTGTCCAGAGGAGCTTCTGGAACAGCATAGGAGGACCTTGAGGGTGCTGGTTTCTTCTTTGGTGGGGATGTTGGGACATCCTCTTCAACATCTGAATCTGGAGGGGTGACAACTTTCCTCTTCTGTGTATTCACCTTGCTCCATTGTTTGGTAGGACCAAAAGCAACTTTAGCTTTATCCTTCTTTGGTGTAGGTTGCTTCTTCTCAGGAGTTGCATGTCCTGCAGTCTTCTTTTCCTTCCTAGTCCTAAGCCTTTTGGCTATGCTAGGGTTTATAGAAGCAATGGTTTCTGTGTCAGAATCATGCTCTATGTTTACAACAGGAGGAGGTTGAGCAGTCTCCTCTTCAGCAGGTGGATCAACAGAGGCTTGATCTTTAGTGGAGGTATTGTGCTGGTCCTCAGATGTGTCATCATCACCATCAGTGGAGGCCTTTTGCTGGTCCTCAGATGTTTCATCAGCATCATCAGTGGAGGCCTTTTGCTGGTCCTCAGATGTTTCAACATCTATTGGGACATCCTGTTGAGCAGGAGTGTCCTCTTCAGCCTGATTTTGTTGTTCTTCTTGTGGAGCTGGCATGGTGTTCAGAGGGATAGATATGCCACTCACAACTCTTTGCTCAGACAAGATCCTGTTCACCAGTTCCTTTATAGAGTCATCCACATATTCAGAAGCTTTTGGAGTAGTGTTTGAGGATGAAGGCATGCCTTTGGCTTTGCTGAATACAGGTTCCTTTGCCCTTCTCACAGTAGGGGTTCTTGGCTTTTGAGCAAGAGGAACACTTTCTCTGATTTCATCTATTAGAAAAAGGAACAATTAGGGTTCATTTGATCCATTTTCAAAAACTCGGCACGATCGTCTTTTTCACCGCATAGAGTTTTCATCTGTGAATATCTTTCTGTGAATTTCTTTACACATAACATTCTTTTTACTAAATGAATTGTGAAAATGTGTCATGGGGAATCTTATGTGTTTAAGACCCATTTTTCTATTTTTAAACTTTCTCCGGTTTGTTTTAAAACCTCGTTAGGCTTTCGTATAAGTCCTGATCCTCCAACTATTTTCTTAAACAATTTTCAATTTCCAAAACAAAGATGTTGGGCAACTTGTTTATAAGTCACATTCCTTTTCTCTTTCAAAATTAAAGATCTAATACACCTGCAGTAGACTGAGCTTCTCAACCAGGTAGAGTTACTTTCTAGGTGATATATAAGCGTTTCCTTAAAGGCCATACCCTGTGTATGAAATCACAAGATAATTATTCAACAAAACAAATTCCATAGACATCCTTATGTTTAAGCCCTACTAATGGCTTTTGAGCCATCTCTTCTCCCTCTAACTTCTCGTTGTTTTCTTAAACTGTTATTGCTTAATTAGATTAAGGTTGTTTGCCAAAACTATCTTTCTTTACCTCATACTAAAGCAAAGATATTAAAATACTTCTTAATGACAAAGAGAATACAATATAAAAAATATTTGAAATCTCTCTCTCCCCTCGGGATTTTGGGCTTCTACTTCCCATAGTAACTCCTAACATAATTATTAAAAATCATTTAAGAATATTCAAACCATAGCAAACACATAACAAAAAATGTTCAAACACATTCACTGACACGTTTATCTGTCTGCATGCATCTTTACTGTATATATTTGCATCTCTACTAGAATCTCTAAGTACTCAAGTTATTATCACCAGACCAGCCTTTAAATAACTTAGAACCTTATTAGGAAAAAACATAGCCTCCTCTTAGGCTTAATTCAAGGACCCTCAGGCCTCTTAAATGTGTCTTCTCTCAGGCTTAGAATTCACTCAGCCTTCCCCAACCTCCTCTTGGGCTTTGTTCAAGAACTCATGGGCCTCTTAAAGGTAACCTAGCCTCCTATTGGGCTTAAACACAAGGACCCTCAAAGTCTTCATAAAAACAGATGATTAAATCCTTTAGAATCAAACACATGCAGTAGTCTCCCTCTCCCTGATGGATGACCAAGCTAGCCTCCTCTTGGGCTTTATACAACTGATTTCCCCCAAACAAAGGAATGTCAGATGAGATAAAACATTTATAAAACAACAAACAAAACACTTTTCATACAGAGTCAGTCTCCCATCAAATTTTCAACCTCCCATCCCGGGCTTCATACAGGATATAGATAAATCAAGAGTCAGTCTCTCACCAAATAAGCTTCATACTTGGGCTTCCAAATCAGGACACAGATAAACTTTTCCTACAGAGTCAGTTTTCTTTGTTTAGATTCAACCTTGGGCTTCAAACAAGGCACATATAAAACAACTCTTCTCTCTTTAGAAATGATAATTTCTCTCGACTGAGTCTTTTAGCTTCAACCTTGGGCTTCAATCAAGGCACAAAAGTCAAACACTTTACAGTCAATCAATACAGTCATAGTCTTGGACTTTAACTAAGCTAATCAAACAATACAATCATAGTCTTGGACTCTAACTAAGCTAATCTCTTTTAGTCATACCATTGGACTATAACTAAGATCACTTTCCACCATTCAAATTTCCACCCAATTCAGCTTTCATGAGTTATGCAATTCAGGTTAACCATTCAGTCCTCCTTGAGCTATGCAATTTAGGGTACCCATTCAGCCTTTCTTGAGCAATGCAAATCAAGATACACATTCAGCTTATGCCTTGAGCTATGCAATTCAAGCATCCTTAATAGTTACAACAAACCATTTCAGCTTCAATCTTGGGCTTTGATCAAGACACAAATATAAACACTTTGAGCATCAACATCCTGTGCTTTAACCATAATATAAAATTAATCCATCCTCCTAGCTCAAGCATTTTAAGAGGAACTACGATGCTCTGATCCCTCAATTCTCTTTTTTGGTGTACGCGGGCAAAAGGTCGTAAGATCTTTGCGAGCACACCAAACAAAAAACAACAATAGGTTCTCAGACCTATTCAAAAACATTAGAAAATTATGAAACACAAAAACACAACTTCATCTTATCTTACCAACACTCATTTCATTCTTAAACCCAAATCAAAGAAACCCCACCAATATCAAAAAGAACAAATTTTGCCCTATACTTAGGAGAAATAATCTATGAAGGAATCCAAAACCATATGGGCATCTGTCAGTCAATAATATGCAAAACGGGGTGAGTTTAAGATATCTTTTCCCTTCCATAACCAGCTTCATTAGGAAAAAAATAAGAAATTAGAGAGTAGCAAAAATGCGATAGTGATTGAAGACCACGAAAATCGAGCTACACAACCCAGGTAGAAGGGGAAATGTTTGTGGAGCATAAAGTAACTGATATTGGAGACTCATGAAGGAGTCCTAGGTGTGTGAATGAGATTATTGAGTTATAGGGATGTGATTAAGAGGGAGTAGAAGGATTGGATTATAATGAGGATGAACGAGCAAATGAAATTCTAGACGGCTTTGAAGGTATTGATGACACATGCCTATTAATGAAGCATTTTCAATTGGTGGGTTTTTATGTGGAGCCAAAAAGAAGAAATGAGAAGATGATGAATACGTGAGTGATGATCTAGACAACTTATATCCTGATACTTCTAATGATGAGAAAGTGCCAAAGTTAGAAAAGTTTAGGAAAAAGCATTTGAATAATAATGTTAAATTTGATTGGGTTATGCAATTCAATTCCTTAGATGACTTTAGAGAAGCAATACGTGAGTGGTCGATATTAAACGGTAGGGAAATTACTTTTATGAAAAATGAGTCATACAGGGTAAGGGTTGAATGTAGGGCCAAATGTAGTTTTTTAATGCTTTGCTCTAAAGTGGGTCAAAAACACACTTATGTTATAAAAACCATATTTGACTAACATATGTGTGCTAGGGTTTTGGGTAACAAGTTTGCGAACTCAAGGTGGGTGGCTAAGGCTGTAGTTGAGAAAATGCAAACACATGAGACTGTTAGGATCTATGATATCATTCAAGACATGAGACAAAATTATTTTGTGGGAATCACTATGAGTAGGGAATGGAAGGAAAAACTCAGAGCAAAGAAGATCCTATAAGGAGATGCAGACAAGTAATATACAAATTTAAGGAGATATACAATTGAGTTACATATAGTGAATCTTGGGAACACTTTGAGTATCACTGTTGACAGACCAAATCCTTCTATTCAACCAAGGTTTGGGCATTATATTTTTGCTTTGATGGTTGTAAAAAGGGTTTCATAAATGGTTGTAGACACTTTATTGGAGTTGATGGCTGCCATATGAAAAAAAAATATGGGGGTTAATTATTAATTGTTGTGGGTAGGGACCATTATTATCAATACTTTACTTTGGCCTTTGGAGTGGTTGAGACAGAAACAAAGGACAACTGGAAGTGGTTTCTTGACTTGCTAATGGAAGATATTGGACAATACAAGAGATATGTTTTTATCTCTGATCAATAAAATGTGTCTTATTGTTATTATATACTGATGTCAATATATGTTGTAGGGTTTGGTAGCTGTTTTATAAAAAAAAATGTTTGAAATGATAAAACATAGGTTGTGTCTAAGGCATATGTATGCAAATTTAAAAAAAAAAGATTTGGGGCTGGCTCTTTAATTAGAGATCTGATAATGGGTGGTGCAAAATCAACTTACTATCAAGGATGGTTGTAAAAGATGAATGAGATGAAGTAAGTAGATCCAAAGGTATGTGCTTGGTTAATGGAAGTTCCTCCAAAAAGTTGGTGTAAGTATGCTTTCACTTTTTATCCTAAATGTGATGTTCTTATGAAAAATATTGCTGAGACTTTTAATGTCACGTTCTTAGCTTCTAGGGATAATCCAATTCTAAAAATGTGTGGGTGGATTAGAAGGTATTTAATGAATATGTGTTCCACATCTGCCATGAAACTTGATAAGTGGCCACACAAGGTTATGACAAATCCTAGGAAGAGACATGATAGTGAGGTTGCTTTGAGTGGTCATTGGCTTCCTACTTGGGCAATGGATGAAAAATTCCAAGAAACCCATTCTACCAAAACTCGAGAATTTATAGTTGACATTGCCAAAAGGCCATGCACATGTAATTTCTAGGAGTTGGTGGGGATTCCCTGTAGGCATGATATAACAGCTTTAGGTTTTAGGCAACAGAATCCTGAGGAATATGTGGATGAATGTTATTCTAGAGAAAAATATGCACTCTGTTATGGTTTTGTTGTGAGTCCAATTAATGACCAGGATATGTGGCCTGAAGTTCAGTCAGAAGAACTTTTACCACATATGTACAAAAAAGGTACAGGTAGGCCTAAAAGCTAAGGATTATGGAGAGTGGTGAAGATGGTGCTAGAAGGAGATTGTCAGTTGTATCTTACAGATGTACAAGATGTGATAAGTTTGGTCACAATGCTCAAACTTATAAAAGCACAACACAGGATCCAAATGGGCTGGAAAAAATGTATGATCTGATATTTATGTATGTCTTGTATGTATGTGATATGATCTGATATTTTTATATGTCTTGTATGTATTTAATTTGGAAGAGAAAGGTCAAGGAAAATGCAACAATACCAACTGATGTTGCGACACATCCAAGTAATGCTCCACAACCAAGTAATGCTACACTACCAAATGATGCAACATAGTCAGTTGATGCAACAATTTCAGCTATTGCAGATCAACCAACTGACTATTTTGGTGACATATATGATGAGCTCATTTCAAGCCTTCCTGATGCTACTCAAATACACGAATTTGCTGCTAGTGAAAGTAATGCTACTCAAGCACAGCCACCTACTACAAGTCAAAGTGATGCTACTCAAGCATATACACATGTTGAAAAAGGGAAAGTTACCAAAAAGGGGAAAGAGGTCAAATCTTTCAAGAAGAGGTCAAGTGAAAGAATCAAACTCAAGTGGTTTCAAAAACCAATTATAGTGCCTGGTTCAAACATTGGTCAACCTATCTATTTGACAGAAGAAGAGAGAGGGATTTTTACACAAGAAGGAAGTGATTTTCATCGTGCCAAGAAGAAAATTAAGAAGTAATTTTATGGTTGTATTATTGCTTTCAAGTTATGACTTAGTTATTATTTATGTTTGAACCTTAAAGTTGTATTATTGCTTGCAAGTTATGTGCCATTATGTAATGACAATTCCATTTTGTTATGGCTTATTCCCTTGTGTAATGACAATTCCATTTTGTTATGGCTTATGTTGAATGACATCAAACTTCAACATTTCAACAATTTGTACATCTTTTGTTGAATGACATAAATAATCAAACTTCAACATTTTAACTCAACAAGAGCAATGTGATTTACAACATCATATAAAAAAACATCAGACTTCTTAAACATTGATGCAAACATACTTGAAACTTCATAATACATAGCGTAAACTTAAACCAATACATTACATGTACAACTACATGTACTTGTACACTACTGCAAACATAATCCAAGACAATCAAATTGCCATTTTCAATTGGAAATTTTTTCTAGCTTATTTGATGTCATTTCAGACTTCACCTTTGCCACATCACAGTTTTTGCAACAATTTTCATTCTTTGAGAATTCATTCATGGAGTTATCAATTTCAACATCCCAAAAAACCAGTTCACATCTACTCCCCATCTGCATACACATACGACATTAATGACATAATAATCCATCTGCAAATAAACAATATTTGGATTCAACATTTACCCTTGTGTTCCGACACTTCCAAAACTTCCTATTACGGTTTTGTACAGTCTTCTCCACCAACATCTTCATTGGACGACAATAGCCGCACAAGGGAACGGTTGAAATGACAAAGAAATTGTTGCTTTCAACACTTACACTTTGACTTACAGCCATTTAGCTCCACATGAAAGAACAAAGAAAGAAAAAGAAGTTTCAGAGGAAGAAGAAGACATCTCTAAAATAACCCTAACCCATTTCTTCCATCGTGGCAACTTATTTCACAGACAGCAACAAGAATGAGGCCACGTAAGCGAATCATGGTGACATGTGCGCACCATGGTTTTTGCAAAAGGAATCAAAAAAGTTGAGAGGGGAATCACAAAAATATTTCTTAAGGGAGAGTAAATCAAAACACGCTTGTTTGACAAAGGATAAATACTATTTAACCCTAATTTTAATAATCGGTTTATTTGAGCACCTTTATATTATGATTTTGTTCTTGTAAAAATTTATGTTCAATAATTAAAATATTTTGTTAAAATAGTGCGGTTATATATATATATATATATATATATATATATATATATATATATATATATATATATATATATATATATATATATATATATATATATATATATATATATATATATATATATATATATATATATATATATATATATATATATATATATATATATATATATACTATTTTTCCAACTATATAAACTATCTATACATAAAGATTCAAAAAATTCTATTAATATAACTATTATCTAACCATTTTTACTATAAAGATATTTTTTTTGGTTAGTAAGTATTTGATTAAAAAAGTATTAGGAATACTCGAACTCGATTAAAAAAAATCCAATTAAAAGATCAAAAAAAAAAGAAAATTAAAAATCAATTGAAACATGATTAAAAAATTACAAAAGACTCTATTTTTATCATAAAGATTCAATTAAATTCTATTGATATAACTATTATCTAACCAGTTTTAGCTCAAGTGTTCGGTGATCAAAGCCAGAAGTAATTATATATGCAATTCCAAGAAAGTGATTTTTTATTTATATTGTTTGTACTGTTAACATTTGGAATCAGAACAATAGTCATATTGATATGGAAAATTTGTTCTTTACATTTGGTGAATTGAGTCATGAAGGTGGTACCACATTAACTATAAGAGGATCTGCATGACATGTTGGCCATTGCCAAGTTTTCATACACTTGCCTTAAAATAATATTAAAGGAGTCAAAATAAAAATAACTTTTTTCAGGTTGATTCTTCATGGCACCCAAGAGTTTTGTGTTGAGAAAATCTAAATGTTAAATGGCACCCACAAACTTTACTCGAATTGGCATAACTTCACATTTATATCTCTATAGCAACTGATCGATTTATTAGTTTTTATTTATGACATTTTTTAGAGTTTATGAATGTAAAATGAGTTCTTATAGAAGGCTTTCCTAATGTGTCCTTCAAAAGTAAAATGTTTTATATTATAGATTAAATATAGACAATTTCTTAATCCACCTTATGTATCTTTTAGTAGTTATATGTTACATTTTCAATTATAATTCTTAATTCTGTTGATATATTTCCGGACGCACCATTTTTTTTTTTAATGTTAAAACCTTCCATGGATATATGTGGAACTAGTGAAAAAAAATTTTTTTTTAATTAAGTCAGATTCGTTAGTCGGAGACGTATATATAAATTTATGGAAACTAAAAACATATAGTATTAAAGTCAACATGATAAAGATCTTGAGTCAAGGGATTAGGTTTCTCGTCAATAGAAAACTTTGTTATTTGTATCTCTTCAATGTGTTGTTTTGGTGTAGAGATTGAAAAGTTGCGCATTCTGACCTAGGGTTGGGCTTTTGTCTTGTGTTATTTGTGAGTTATTCCAACATCACCTAGTTGTTTGAATTGGATTGATTTTATTGAGTTGTATTTTTTCCACTCTAAGCTTTTAAGCATGGGTATTTGTTCTTGATTAAAGCTTTTAAGCAAGATCAAGTTGTTTATCTTGGAAGAGTTTTCTTCTATTTTCTTTGTAAGTTTTTAGTTGATTATCACAGTGTGTGAATGAGGGGGACTGAGAGGGAGTTCTTTTATCTAAGGGTTCTTAGATAGAAATTGCATTGGGTAGTGATTAAGTGAGAAGTGTAAATTGGGATTGTTTAACTTTAAATTGATACTACTAATAGTAGATTTCCTTCCTGGCTTGGTAGCCCCTAGAGCAGGTGAGTTTGCACTGAACTAGGATAACAATTCCTTATGTTCTTACTGTTGTACTTTATTCTGTTTTTACCTTGTTAATGTTCAGATAGTAATGTCGTGACATAGCCTTCGACGTCACATATCTGCTATACCAGAAATATGTTATACCAGAATTTCAATTGGTATCAGAGCAGACATCCTGCTTTATTTCTGGGTGAGATCTGGGGACGATACTTTCTAGTACAATGGACATGGAACTAGGATTTGTCAACAGACCATCTATTTTGAATGGCACTAATTATGATACTTGGAAAGCGCGTATGGTGACTTTTCTATAAAATATTGATAGGAAAAGCTGGAAAAAATTATCAAAGGTTGGAAACACCCTGTTGTGAAGGACAAAGATGGCAACGATACAACAGAATTGAAGCCAGGAGAGGACTGGTCTAAGGAAGAAGATGATCTTGCTCTTGGAAACTCTAGGGCCTTGAATGTCTTATTCAATGGAGTGAACAGGAATACATTCAAACTGATAAATAATTTTACTGTTGCTAAAGATGCATGGGAGATTTTGAAGAATGCTCATGAAGGAACCTTTAGGGTGAAGATGTCAAGACTTCAACTTCTTACCACCAAGTTTGAGAACTTGAAGATGAAGAAGGATGAGAGCATTCATGATTTTCACATGAATATTCTTGATCTTTCCAATACATCTAGTGTCTTGTGAGAGAAGATGTCAGAGGAGAAGCTGGTTAGAAAGATTATCAGGTTATTGCCTAAGAAGTATGACATGAAGGTCACAACTATTGAAGAAGCTCAAGACATCAGCAACATGAAGGTGGATGAGCTTATTGGGTCACTTCAAACTTTTGAATTGGCTATCAATGAAAGATCTGAAAAGAAGAACAAGAGCTTAGCTTTTATCTCCAATACTAATAATGAAGAGGTTAAATGTGACATGGAGACTAATGAAGGAATTTATAATGAAACTGTGCTTCTTGGGAGGCAAGTCAATAAGGTGCTAAAATGTATAGATAGGAAGTCAAGAATAGATGTTGCAAACATGTCATTCAACATCAGGAAGAATAGTGATTTTCAGAGAGAAGCAGGAGTAGAGGAGAAAGAAAATAAAGAAAAAGGTCTTACTTGCAGATATGATTCTGATGAAGGATCTGATGATGGAGAACTTAATTTTGATGAACTAGTTGCTTCCTACAGAGAATTATGCCTCAGAAGTGCATAAGTTTGTCAACAAGGAGAGAAACAAAAGAAACTTATAATCCAACTGAAGGCAGAAAAGGAAGAGCACATGGAAATTATCTCATGGCTGGAAAATGAAGTGATTTTGCTGAACTCTAAATTTGACAGAATGTCCAAGTCTGTCAGAATACTGAACAATGGCTCTGCTCTGACACATTAGATGAAATTCTTTAGGTTGGAAAAGTGGCAAGAGATATGAGGGGAAAAGGATTTAATAAAGGAAAGGAACCTCTTTCAGACTTCATTCATCCCAAACCTAAACCAAAGATGTTGAATCAAATGTATCAACATCATGTCAACAGTAAAATCAATCAAGTTGGAGATGTTACAGGTCTTGGTTATGATAATCAAGTTATGATGAAGAAAGGAAAAATGTTTGTAATGAATTTTGTTCAACCTAAAAGAAAACAGGAACAAAAGATGTCAGGTCAAAAGTCTCAACATCAGAAAAGACATCATTGTGGAAGCAAGACCCAACAGTGGAAATGTCATTATTGTGGAAGATTTAGTCACATAAAACCATATTGTTATAAACTGTATGATTATCCAAAACAATCAACACAGCCTAGAAATAATCATGGTATGATTAAAACTAGAAAGGTGTGGAGACCTAAGGTTGTTGAAAGTGAGAAAGATTTGTCTGAAGACAAAGAGGAAAGTGTTGATGAAAAGAACCACCAACCTACATAGATGGTTAATGTTGATGATCTGAATACTGATGATGTGATTTCTGTTACTAAGAAAAGTAAGTAAGCATTCTTAAGTGAGTCAGAGTATGATATTGAACATAATGTCCAGGATTTCATGACTCTAGTAAAGAAGCAAGATGCATCTGTGAAACAAATTTATGCTTCTTTTAATGTCTTTTTTGCTCTTGGTGATTGGATGTGTTATGTTGCAGATTTACTTACTTTTGGTTGATTACCCTTAATGCATAGTTGCTTGGTTTGTTATATTATGGCTAAAAAGGGGGAGAAGTAAGTAGTAGTAGTAGTAGTAGTAGTAGTAGTAGTAGTATTAATGTTCTTTGGTCATTTCCTTGAGGGGAGATATTATGCTATTAAGGGGGAGATATTTATTTTTAACTATTTGATGTAAAAGAATATCTTTGTGAAAAGGTTGTCATGTTTTCTGTTGCTGGCCTGAGGTTAGCCTCTGGTCTGGAAGAAGTGTTATTTGGTTAGTTTTAGTCAAAATAGGCCAAAGGGGGAGATTGTTAGTTCTGTTGTTGTGGGTGTTGACATTAATTTTAGTAAATCTAACCTGACAACAACAAGTTAAACATGATGTTCTAACATGCTGAAGAACCAGTTTTATAGCAGGTTTAGCAAGTTGTCAGAAAATAAGTCCTAACATGGCTGCTCAGACATCAGTACATATGTGGTTATAATACTTGGAAGATGTTGAGACAAATGTTGAAACATCTTCAACTGTCATGAAAGTATTGTTGTTTTGTGATATCAGAGCATATGTCTTAACATCTGTCTGTCAGTTATGGACAACTTTGCAGAAAGTTGTAATTTGATTCTAGAGGATTTTTAGCAGGTGTTTGTTTCTGTGATTAGTCTAATTGGTGGCGAAAATCAAGGAGGAATTTTATGATTAAAAAAAGCTGTTATGTTTCATATATTTGAAGATATTTTCATATCTTTTAGGTTGTTATTTTTGGAAAGATCTGATGTTTCTATTCCTGTACAATTTGTTCAAAAGAGAGTTGAAGATCAATCAGTTTTTAATGAAGATCAATTATGATTCCTTTCATTTCTCATATTCATGAAGATCGTTATCTACTTAAAAGGGTGCAACCCTAATTGGAGGTACAGAGATTAGAGATTGAAAAGTTGCACATTCTAAGCTAGGGTTAGGATTTTGTCTTGTGTTATTTGTGAGTCATTCTAAGATCACCTAGATGTTTGAATTGGATTGATTTTATTGAGTTATATTTTGTCCACTCTAATATTTTAAGCATGAATGTTTGTTCTTGATTGAAGCTTTTAAGCAAGATCAAGTTGTTTATCTTGGAATAATGTTCTTCTATTTTCTTTGTATGGTTTTGGTTATTATCATAGTGTGTGATTGAGGGGGAGTGAGAGGGGGTTCTCTTATCTAAGGGTTCTAAGATAGAAATGTCATTGGGTAGTGATTAAGTGAGAAGTGTAAACTGGGATTGTTTAACTTCAAATTGATACTACTAATAGTGGATTTTCTTCCTGGCTTGGTAGCCCCCAGAGTAGGTGAGTTTGCACCAAACTGGGTTAATAAATCCTTGTGTTCTTATTGTTGTACTTTATTCTATTTTTACCTTGTTAATGTTCAGATAGTAATGTTGTGACATCACATATCTGGTATACCAGAATTTCAAGAAGTATTTTTCAGAAGATGTGTGCGATAGAGATTGAATTCTTGGAACTGAAAGAAGGTAGCATGACTGTTGTTGAATATGTTGTTCGGTTTGAAGAGTTGGTGCATTATTGTGCTCACTACAATACTGAAGAGGCTATGACTTTGAAATGCTTGAAGTTTGAGAAGGGTTGCGTCCCGAGATCAAACAGGGCATTGCTTGTCAAAAGATAAGAAATTATCCAGAACTGGTAAGTATAAGTCGGATTTATGATAATGATAACAGGACTCGAATTGCTCATTACAAGGTTGTAAGTGACCAGAAGGGTAAGCAGAGGTATGGGGGCACGTCTTATAGTGCTCCAACTGATAAAGGAAAACAAAGAGCTATTGTGTGAAAGAAGTCAAGTGGGGGTTGTTCCCAATCCTACTAAGTGCTTCAGATGTGGTGCCACAGGTCACCGTGCTAATGATTTTCCGAATGAGATGAAGAAGTGCTTCAAGTGTGGAAGACCAGTTCATGTTGTGGCAGATTGTAGGGCCACTATGCCTACCTCTTAAATTGTGGATAACAGGGTCATATCAGCACACACTGTCAGAAGCCAAAGAAGTCTCAGACTAGTTGAAAACTGTTTGCATTGGTGGAAACTCAATCCACCAATGAAGAGCATTTCATCAAAGGTACTTGTTTTATTAATGGTATTCCCTTGATTGTTATCATTGACACAGATGCAACCCACTCGTTCATTTCTGTTGATTGTGTGAAGAAATTAGAAATTGTATCGTCTACTCTAGATCGGAGGATGACAATTGAAACTTCATTTGTTGGTTATGTGGTTACTTCTTTGGCATGCTTGAAGTTTCCGTTGACTATTTTTGGTTGAGATTTTGGAGTGGACTTGATTTGTTTGCAACTTAGTAATCTGGATATTATTTTAGGGATGAACACTGGTTGAAATTCAATCTGGTTAACATTGATTATTTTAGGAAGACGTTGTTTCTTACTCCTGAAGAGGAGGCCTTAGCAGATTCTTTATCTACCAAGGAGTTGAGGATATTGTTGGAGGATGAAGCTAAGATGTTTGTTGTATTTGCCTCGTTATCTGTTGAAAGCAATACATCAGTTAATGAGTTACCAATGATGAATGAATTTCCTGAAGTGTTTCCTGATGATATTAAATTACTTATTTAAATAATTAGTTATGATCAATCGTTACTTGATCTAGTAGTGATTGGCGTTGAACTTGATAGGAAGAATCACGATTCGATTCCCTGCAACTGCGATCGGAAGGAGGCTGAAACCACTTAATGGCAGAACAGACCCCTGAACCAGATTAAACTGGTGGTGAAAATCGAAAAATAAAATTATGAGTTGACATGATTATGAATTATCATATTATAAATACAGATTATAGTAAGTTGTTATTAAGAACTAGTTATTTGATTAACTTATATGTTTAAATAAAATGTCATGAGTTGAACTATTATAAGATATGATAAAAATTGTAGTTCTTTTCTCGATTTTATCTTATTTATAATATTAGTCTCACTATTTTAAATTAAAATAGTTTTTTTTTCTCTCTCATATTTTTCACTTAAAATCGATGATGTATGTGTACTTGTCATAAGTACAATATTATAGACTTTCCTCCCAACAATATATCGGGCGAAGGCTTTTGTTTATTAATATTTGAATCATTTCCTATTTTTCCAGCTATGAGATCCTTTATTTATAACCATGGCTCCCTCAAGATGGACATATTCTTGTATCTCTTATATTTATTAGCTTTGACCTATTAATGAAGAAATGGAATGAGTTTGTCCTTAAATCTGGGGAACATGACAATGACTAAGAAATCTCACCAACTTCTCTAGAACATGTCTTAACATGTTATTGTTAATAATAATGCCTAATTAGGTATGCGGTATGCTCACCCGTCTTAATATGTTATTGTTAATAATAATGCCTAACTGAGTATGCGATATGCTCACCCGTATTAGGCTTGATCCCTGACCATGTTAGACTTGAGTGTGCCTCGTATTGGACTTGAGTCCGCCCATGTTGGACTTAAGCCCGGCCATAATGGGTTTGAACTCGCTTGACATTGGGTTTAAGCGCGTCCATATTTTTTTAGTACTCTCTATGAGATTAGTGTGTTCTAACCCTAAAAGGATCAAATTAGCTTGTGCCAAGTGGATTTGACTCGTTACGAATATATCGTTACACAACCCCTTAAGCACGAAACATATGTAAGGACGAAGTGATTAAACAAAAAAAAATGGTAGTACGCAGTCTCTCAAGCATGAGACGTGTAAGGGCAAAATATATGGGATAATGCATGTCTCCTTGCTCCTTTAGGTTTTTAAAGACATATTGAGGCCTTTTTAAAGATATATTGAGGTCTTTATATACATGGCAATTCACAATTCCTCGAGCACGATACTTGAAAGAGCAAAATGATTTAAGGCGAGTTTGCAAGAATGATGTTTTTGGAAGATTGTAGATGTAATTAATTTGAACGGTCTAATTCTATATAGATTTTTCGATATGTTAAGTTGATTTCCCAATCCTAAGTCAAGTCAACTTCGTTGTTCAGCTAATACAACTTAAGATCGATCTAAGTAGTTGACTGGCGAGTTTGCCTTCCTAACGCGACAAGCAACTCATCTTGTCCACATATTTTTAAGTCTTTCTCTAAACATTTCAAGTAAGCTAAAATGGTATTCAATAATGATAAACTTATGAATTCCAAAGTTATTAATCAACTATTGATAAAATGTATAAATAAAAAATTTAAATATATGAATAACAATATTATATTTGAGATGTTAACTTAACATAAAAGTTTAAGAAATATTAATTTAGTTAATTACTTTTCTATTTTATAAAAATATATTTATTTAAATAATATAAAAAACAATAGAAGGTGATACCACTTCCACGTATGTTTAATAGTAACTCCGTATCATCAGAAATGGAAGGCCAAATCATATATAGAATGAATGTTTATTATTTTAAAACAAATTGATCAAAACTATGATAAAAATTGAGACTAAAATTTGCAGATTAGCATAATAAAAACTTTGTATTAAAATATGAATAAAAATGATATTATATTGATAAGACGAATAGGTGATTTGAGTTCGAGTGAATTTAATATCCGAATTGATAAAATTTGTTTGGATTAGATTTATACATTTTTAAGATAAAGCTAAAAAAAAAAAAAAAAAAACAGGCTGATTTGTATTAGATTAATTAGATACATTAAAAATTTAATATGCAAAAATATCTTTTAAAATTATATAACTTACGTTAATAAATTTTTCATAATAATATAACTTTTCTAATTTTTCTAGGTCTCTTATAGGTAATAAATGGTGTTTTATTATTTTCTTCTCAAAGTTGAATATAATTTATATAAATTGATTGAGGAAAAATTTACCTTGTATTTTTACGTTTATCTCAATACTCATATGAATAATTTTTTTGGACGAAAATACCATCATATAAATAGTGTGTAATTCAAAAATTATATTTTTTTCTCCTCATTTTTACACCATACGAACAAAACAAATTTTAGGAAAGTCAATTTCTCTCCTCGAACACCCATCATCAGCACATCCGGTTAAAGTTTTTTGCATTCCAGAACTAGTAAGTAAGCGACACTCACTTTACTATTTTTTACGTTTACACATCGGAAGTATTTGTATTGCTATTTGCAGTTTACATTGCTTTTTTTTCCAGTTACACACCTGAAGTAGCTATATTGCTACTTTCGGTTTACATATATTTACATTTTCACACTGGAACTAGCCTCTGTGCTACTTCCGGTTGAGTTTCGTTTTTTTTATTATTAATTTTGTGTTTTTTTTCAGTGTCTTACATTAGAGGACGCGACAGATATATTCATCGGCGATTGCCTGGTGGAAGGACAGTTCTGACGCATTTATTCTAGCAGGAACTTCAGGTTGTTGATCTTGTAGTGGCTCGTGTTCCACTGCATCCACCATTTCTAGGAGGACCGTTTGATACGTCACTTTTGGTGAGGTATCAGAATCACGTTGCTCGACATCTGTGGGAAGGCGAAGTAAGTCAATCTATGACATTTCTATGGTGAATAAATGTAATTTTAATTTTTAATGTATCATGACATATGATATCTATCATTTTCAGGAGAGACATAACAAGAAGGAGGTGAAGGTTGCTGCACATGGCAGCAAACTTATTGGATGGGTTTCACATATGCTCCCACCTAAGATGGAGCACTGGATATCTGATTCTGGTATATCTTGTCTTCAAAGGACTAGTTTATCGAGGATAGATAATAACCTTTTATCTGTATTTGCTGAGAGATGGCATCCCGAGACATCGTCGTTTCATATGACGTTTGGCGAGATGACCATCACTCTGTACGATGTATCTTGCCTCCTTCATATACCTATTAGAGGGGACTTATGTAGCCCTGCAGAAGGGATTACTGACTCAGATGCTATTAGTCTTGCTATTCGTCTGATGGATATTTCACTGGAGGATGCAGTTGAGGAGATCCGTATATCCAGAGGCCCTTATTATAGATTAGAGTGGTTGAAGAAACAATTTGTCCGTCTACAAGTTGAGAGCAAATTTGATTGTGTTGTTATAGTGTATATGTTATTGTTACTTGGTTGCACTATTCTTACTGATAATACCTTTACTCTTATAGAGACAAAATATTTACCGCTCTTCGAGGACTTTGATAGATGTGGCGGATATTGTTGAGGTGTTACTACACTTGTCACACTCTATAGATACCTCGGAGATGCTTCATTTTATTCTCGCAAATAGCTTGATGGATATGTCTTTCTTCTACAGGTACAAATGTTTTATTTTAATTTACTTTATGATTGTATTATGTAATTTATAATACTTTTAATTGATAATATTCATATTTTGTTGACAGTGTTGGATTCATGAGTATTTCCCAAATGTTGGAAAGAGATGATTTTCGAAGATTGTTGGTGTTGGTAGTCTACTTCCGAGGGTGATGAAGTGGTGCGACAAGCATTCTACGATGAAGGTTGATGAGATTAGAGTTGTGTTGATATTTTTATTTTATTATTCATACATAGTTATTATTTCACATTTTGATGTATAGTACTCTTTTGTTTTTTTTTATATCCAGATACACTTATTATTTTGCATACTTATATAATACTCTATTGATCAAACTTATATTATTTATAATTATTCAGATGAATTAAAAAAATAACATGAAAACAATTGTGCATTAGAAATATAAAAAAAAACATGAAAACAATCATAATATAATATATTTTGGGAGAATCGGTGTAAGCTTGTGTCAATGTTGTAACCGTTCAGAGAATCATGTTATCCAAGAAGTTGTATTTGATGTGCGATGATTCTGCTAATCCACTGTGACTGGTGGTAAGGAAAATCTTTCGTTCATGTTTACCTGTTACAAACATATATTAGTGAGATGGAAAAATAAATAATATAATAGTATTGGAAAATAAATGTTTATAATATTTACCTGAACCCAATGATTTGAGTTTACAAAACCAATGCAGAAAATGGAGACATTATGATTATGTTTAGTCGTCATAGGGAAGAACGTCAAACTAAGAGTACTTAATGAGACAAGAACGATGTTATACCGATTTGTTATCACATAACCCATTTATGGTAGTGTCATCCATTTATCATATGGTTGGGAACCTAAAGATGATATCAACAAGGATTCTCTTACTTTTGATAAGCGATCTTGAAATAACTTTGCATAAATACTATTTCTAGGACCTCTGATTTCATCATCCAAATTATGACAAACCATTGACCATCCATCTTCACCATATCCATGCATTGGTGTAATGGCTCTAAACCCACAACATCATCCTTAACATCAACAATGTCATCAATGAAAGGTCTGATATGTGTAGGAAATTATACAATGTACCTGTGAGATGGTTTTTTCTTTGACGTCTGGGATAACTGTGAACATGGCCTCTTCGAAGATTTCTGAGAATTGTTGTGTGCTTCATCAACATACTCGTGATACAAAGGATCACGATAAACATCATAACTAACAAGTTTTTTTCCCTTTTCTCTTCACTCGTCCCTTGGTCTTTATCTTCTTGGGTGGTGGAACCATTTTTGTTCTAGTGGGGTAAGCTATTTCACACACCCTACTTTTTAATACTCTCTTTCCTGCAACATCCAATGATTGAAACCTTTTCCAAGGTGCCTTAATTGCATTTGCCGTGTCCATCTCTGGTCCATCCACTATGTCTACCTCTTGTTCACCTTCCATACTTGGTTTCCTCCAATGGATATGAATAGCATCGTTTGGTATTGGTTCACCACTCAATGTGTATTTCCCTAACTCACAGGCACAACGTAACCCGTATACTGTTCTACGAACGCACCTGCACATCTGGGTGTTTGTACCCACCATGTCAACCTTGTGCCACTCTTCAGCAATGTGACATAAAGCAACTCTAGATACTAATCCACGCAAATTCCCATAATATGGACCACTGTGGGCATGCTCAACCTCATAAAAACTCTTCTAAAATGAAGCTCTAATATTTCCCACTTGAATCTTGATGTTGTCATTTATAGCCTCCCAGCATTTAACCATATCACCTAAGTTGTTCTCCAACATCAGCTTCAGCTTCCAATGCGCAGATTCAACTCTAACAAAAAAAAAAGTTCAGTATCATTACTATTACAATAAACAAACTATGTCTAAACCCTAAAAAACAAACACATAACATGTTAGTCGTGACGTTGCCTAAATGCAATACTTTATTGATCCAAGCTTCAACAAATATATGCCTATGAGGTGTCAACCACGTGTCTCTCACATAATCAATGAAAGGTTTGTAATCCTAACATGCATGCTCAAGTAATTTCAACCTTTGATGATACTTCACCTCATCACTAGTCACTATAAGTTCGTACCAAAGCCTTTTTATCAGTTCTCGCACATCATTCACAACATACTCCCTGCACTTCACGTTCATATTCTTGTTTATGTGAAATCGACAAAGTATATTAATTGTCATTGGAAATACAGTTTCAATTGCTTTCATCAAAGCAAGATCTCTATCGGTTAAAATTACTTGGGGTCATAACCCTTGTTTAGTGAATAACTATTTCAGTTTATCTAGTACCCAACACAAATTCTTTATTTGCTCAGATTCCATATAGGCAAATGCAATAGCAAATGTTAAATCAGTTGATGTGACACCAAATATTTCAAACAAAGGTTGCCTATACTTATTAGTTTTATAAGTATTATCCATAATCAACACAATCAGGAACATATTCAACAACTTCACTGAGTCTGGATGGGCCCAGAAGATATCTTTCACAACTTCTGATCATCTTCTTTCCTACTATAGTAAACATAATTTGATTCCTCAATCAACTTAAGCAACAATTGTATTTTTGTTCTACTTCCCCTGATTTTTTCCTGAATATTACTCTTGTATTTATATATTTGGGTGATTTGAGTCACATTGTTTGGATCTCGTTCTTGCAATGACAACAATATATGTCTTGGAGGAACATGATGTTTTGTCAAATCTAAAATATGTTGTTGGTCATCATTAGTGAGCCGACTCACAAACGCATGGCTTTCAAATCTATCAGGTAAACCATGGTTGTGAACTCCACATTTTACATCGATTTTCCAACCAGAACCATCCTTTGAATGTGTTAATCTAACTTTGAAAGGGCAATCACATCTTTTGAAAGCACTTTGTGTTTCTCTTTCTCCTTCTTTGTATTTTCCACCTTTATCGCATCCAAATATAACTTTATCACTTCTTCCTCTCTTACCAATCTTTATGTCCTAACAGATAATTATAATAGTGACTCTATTTCTGAGTCCAACCTCCCTAATCCACCTAGTCGCCTCCTCTCTTGTAGGAAATTTTTGTGTAGTTGAGAATATATTTTTTGTATCTACATTTGTCTGGTCTTTGTCGCATATCATCAAAGGAACATTCATGTCTCCTAAAAAAAGTGACAACATAAAAATAAATAAATTAAAAAAAATACGAATCGGATAACCTAACTAGGTTACTTCCGGTGAAGGCCAAAAATACAAACTGGAACATGTAGACGTGTTACCTCCGGTTGAGGGAATTACCTAAACCGGATAACACAAACGTGTTACTTCCGGTGTAGGAATTGGGTGAACCGAATATCAAGACCTTGCTACTTCCAGTTCATAAAATTTGTATTTCAGATTTTTTTCCCTTGCTACTTTCAGTTCTTGTCGTCTACTATCAAATAATTATTTTTTACTCATCTGACTTCGCGGTAAATAGTAAAAATAATTAAATAAAAAATATAAAGGATAAAATTGAAATATTTTAAAATATGTAGGGGTATGGGGACAAACGTAGAGGTACAAGATAAAATTTTCTTAATTCGGATAGATGGATTCACAAGTAGAATTTTAGAAATTCATTACTTTAACCAATTAGCACAGAGTTTTATTTGTTTAGTTCAATTTTTGTCCGAACAAAAATAAATATTTAACCCAAACACCTTAGTTTGATATGAATTCAAATTTGATTCGGATTTTTCTAAATCAATGAACATCCCTAAAAGTAAAAGTTACTAAGTACTTCCTCTAGTCTTATTTATAAGTTTTTTTAATTCATAATATTAACAATGTGTTTGGACAGAATATAGTTTAAATACATTAGTTGTTGAATGAATTTAAAAAAAAAAAAAAGAACAATTTTAATTATATATATTTTTAAATAATTTTATATGTAAACTTAAAGAAAAAATAATAAAAATTATTTTGAATTCATTTGCTATAAATTAAAAGAGTGATTTTAAAACTTATAATTTTGATATTCAGTGTTAGAAACTTTAATAAATTGAAATTACATTTTTTTAAGTTTTAAATTTATTTTTATTCGAAACTATTTTAAATAATTTCTCATTTAAAGTATTTAACTTTATTTACTGATAACTCGACTTTGTATCGATTATTTAGTATAGTTTCCGATTATTTAAGTTATTAATTTCTTTGTTTCGAACGATATTACGCAAGAATTGTGTTTATTTTGCAGGTATTCAGTTACACTTGACTTGTGGAAGCAAATAATGAAAATGAGACAGAAACAAGACTTGTTGCACAAGAAATGAGGCAAAAGTGCAGAAGAAATGATGTTTCTGGTTTTTTACTGTAGGGCGACCGTCCCACATCCTAGACGATCGTCCCAAGCCCAAGTTGATCGTCACAAGCTTTATTCCAGAAACCTAAATACGCATCAGTTCAGTCAAAACTTAAGATAGCCGTTGCGCGTTCTTCTCATTCAGCAGAGAAATTTCCTCAACCCTACTCAACCTCAGTCCAATTCATAAAGTCAAGGCCCGGCAAATTTCACTTCGCGCAATTCTCAACAAACTCAAGTTGTAGAAGCTATAAATAACATCTTCCACCAATTGCAAAGGGAGCTTCGTTTTTACACCAAATTGCTGCCAAATTCTCGTTCGAAGTTCAGAGCTTATTTTATTTTCAGTATTGCTTTTACTTTTCCATTACCAAATCAAAGTGATAGCCTTCATCATTAGGAAGCTATCACCATTTAATTCTTTCTAGCCACTGCATATTCGTTTTAGTTTAAGTTTCTGCAAGAATGGTTGATCAAGAATATTTCATCCAGATTTCTATATTTTAATGCTTTACCATTTAATTATTATCCCATTTATTTTTATGCAATTCTTCTTCTACCTTTCTTTGTATTTATTTAATATGTCTGGCTAAACCGTTAATCGGTATGTGATTGTCTAACCAAAACAAATTCAATAGAACTAGGCTAAGACTTTAAATTAAGTTAATTTTTGGTTTTGATTTCTAAATATAAACAACTTTTGTTACGAGAGTAAGAAAGTATAAAAGGTTAGGATTAAGGCCACGGGAGTGTGAAATTGTAATCGGATTGCTGAAATCGAGCATTATTTTAAATACAACGGACGCGCTTTAAAATCAATTAGAACCTCTAGGTTTCCAAAAAGTTTTTCTAACTTAAATTGACATAGTGAGAGAACTCAATTGAACTTAGGAGTATAGTAATAGGCAAGACCACGAGAGTGTGAGTTAATGACTTTTAAACCGACACTTTCTATGGAAAGATAACTTAACAAACCTTAATAAGTCGAACCTTTATTGAATTCGTGAAGGCGAACCAATTATGTATCGATATCCTTATCATTAATTTAACTTAATCTAAAAAATTTAATTGCACTTTAAAACTAAAATCACTCGTTTTAGCTAAACATAGTAACACCCGGTAGTGCTAGGTTGATTATCGAGTCTATGTGGGATCGATATCTTTTATTACTACGCGATAGACGGTGCACTTGTAGTTAGTAACCGTTAGACTCAGAAAGTCGCGACCAAGTGTTTGGCGTCGTTGTCGGGGACTTAGATTTAGTCAATAATGCAATTCGTTGTTGCGCTGTCTAGACTAAGGCAACAAATTTACCCCTTTGTCGATTGTATGCCTGGTACTTGCTCCCGAGGCGAAGACTTAGAACCCCAGATCGACAAAGTAGAACATTCATAAGTTTGAGACGCCTAACCAAAACCAACGAAACCCTTTTTCCTGAAGATATTATACCAGAACCAGTTGAAGAACTAATCATGGCCGAAAACGGAGAAGCACCACGTTCACTCAAGTCCTATGCGACTCCAAATCAACAAGAATCGCACAACAGTGTTGTCGTACCATCCATTACCCGAAACGATTTTGAATTGAAACCTTCACTGCTGCAAGTTGTACAACAAAACCAGTTTTCTGGAAATCCTACGGACGACCCAAACGAACATCTGACGAAGTCTGTGTAATACGCAGATACCGTGAAAGCAAATGGTTTAACTCAAGGTGCAATAAGATTGAGTTACTATTATTTCATTTAGCATAAAGCTGCACAACCACGTATAGATAGGTAATGTGTTTCGTGTCTGCATTTAAAGGATATTTTTCAAAACCTATTTGATTGTTTGCTTGAGGACAAGCAAAAATTCAAGTCTGGGAAAGTTTGATAACTCGAATTTGTATCGATTATTTAGTATAGTTTCCGATCATTTAAGTTATTAATTTCTTTGTTTCGAATGATATTATGCGAGAATTATGTTTATTTTGAAGGTATTCAGTTACACTTGACTTGTGGAAGCAAATAATGAAAATGAGACAGAAACAAGACTTGTTGCACAAGAAATGAGGCAGAAGAAATGATGTTTCTGTTTTTTTACTGTAGGACGCCCGTCACAGATTGGTGACGACCGTCCCACATCCCAGACGATCATCCCAAGCCCAAGTTGATCGTCACAAGCTTTACTCCATAAACCTAAATACGCATCAGTTCAGTCAAAACTTAAGATAGTCGTTGTGTGTTCTTCTCATTCAACAGAGAAATTTCCTCAACACTACTCAACCTCATTCAAATTCATAAATTCAAGGCCCAACAAATTTCACTCCATGCAATTCTCAACAAACTCAAGCTGTAGAAGCTATAAATAGCAGCTTCCACCAATTGCAAATTGAGCTTCATTTTTACACCAAATTGCTGCCAAATTCTTGTTCGAAGTTCAGAGCTTATTTTATTTTCAGTATTGCTTTTACTTTTCCATTACCAAGCCAAAGTGATAGCCTCCATCATTAAGAAGCTATCACCATTTAATTATTTCTAGCCACTGCATATTCGTTTTAGTTTAAGTTTCTACAAGATCGGTTGATCAAGAATATTTCAGTCAAGTTTCTATATTTTAATGATTTACCATTTAATTATTATGTCATTTATTTTTATGCAATTCTTCTTCTACCTTTCTTCGAATTTATTTAATATGTCTGGCTAAACCGTTATTCCGTATGTGTTTGTCTAACTGGAACAAATTCAATAGAACTAGGCTAAGACTTTAAATTAAGTTACTTTTTGGTTTCGATTTCTTAATATAAACAATTTTTGTTACGAGAGTAAGAAAGTATAAAAGGTTAGGATTAAGACCACGGGAGTGTGAAATTGTAACCGGATAGTTGAAATCGAGCATTGTTTTAAATACAGTGGAAACATTTAAAACCAATTAGAACCTCTATGTTTCTATAAAGTATTTCTAACTTGAATTGACATAACGAGAGCACTTAATTGAACTTAGGAGTATAGTAATAGGCAAGACCACGAGAGTGTGAGTTAACGACTTTTAAACCGACAGTTTCTACGGAAAGATAACTTAACAAATCTTAATAAGCCGACCATTTATTGAATTCGCGAAGACGAACCAATTACGTACCGATATCCTTATCATTAATTTAACTTAATCTAAAATTATTATTTTCTCTCCCTTTAAAACTAAAATATCACTTGCCTTAGTTAAACATAGTAACACCCGATAGCGCTAGGTTGATTATCGAGTCTATGTGGGATCAATATATTTTATTACTACGCGATAGACTGTACACTTGCAGTTAGTAACCGTTAGACTCAGAAAGTCGTGGCCATTTACAAAAATAGTCTTTTGCATTGCCTAAATTTAAATTTTGATTATGCTAATTTACTTTATTTTTTAAATTAACTTATTTATATGAAGATTAATTTCGTGAATGGATAAAATAAAAGGAAAAGATTAATAATTAAACTTAAAATATTATACACAAAAACTTAATTTAACAAAGTAATAATAATAATAATAATAATAATAATAATAATAATAATAATAATAATAATAATAATAATAATAATAATAATAATAGCAAGAATTGAATGAATAAAGTGATAATATAATTTTGACTCAAGAGACAAAATAAAATAGTGAAATAATAATATAAACAAGTAAATATAATCAAATATTAAATATTGATTTAAATTTCATTTTATTTATTTAAGAAATAACAAAAAACATATCATTACTATATTATGTTCAGCATTTTTTGTTAATGAAATGCTATAAGAAAAAGTTAATAAACTTCTAAAGTGGCTAGAAACCGGAAAAACAACTCATACTAAATGTAGTTTGATTGGTGTATATATAAATACTCCCTACATTACATATTAATAGTTAGCTTAGAAACCGGAAAAACAACTCATACTAATTGTAGTTTTATATTTTCTACAAGTAGGTTTTATTTGTCATCTTCATTTTTTTTTGGTTAGACAATAAAAGAAGTTTGATTTATTATAACTATATATAAAATAATTAATCCCCATTAATAATAGAATGAGGGTGGTTGTGCAAGAGCAACAAACTCTATCCCACAGGATCCCAAATAATAGAGAGTCCAAATTTTTTAAAAGATGTAATTTTTTCATTAATTTTAATAAATATATAAGAAAATATTATATAAAAATTTAATAAAATAAAAAATATTATAAAACTTAATATATAAAAAATAAAAAATGAGATGGATCAAATGTTAATATAATTATAATTAAATTTATTTTTAATTAATATAGAATTATATTTTTCGATCATTTTTAATTATTTAGTTGATTTTTAAATATAAAAAAATTGGATATATTTTTTAAAATAAAACATGTCTCTACCCTGAATAGAATTTAATTGAAATGTAAGTAAAGAAATTTTGCACTGACAATCAATTATAGCATTTGAATCTTGGAAGAAAGTTTAATTTTTATTTTAAAAACATAAAATAATAATAATAATAATAATAATAAATTAAAATCCTTAAATTTGTCATATCAAAAAATATTTTTAAATTAAAAATGTAATTTGGCGGAATAATATTTCATCTATTGATATTTAAAACTTTCATACATATCTTATTTTTTATAAATAAATAAAAAGTATTAGAAGTTTTAGACGTCTCCCCTATTTTGTAAAAAAAACGACGGTTAATTAACGAAAAAAGAGGATTTGAATAAAGAAAATGACGAAAAAACCCCTGCTAAATGCCCTTAACTTCTATAAAATGGGTTAGTTTACCTATGAAAAGAGAAAAAAGTGTAAGAAAGAGTTATAAGAGAAACATGGGTATGAATTGCAACAGAGTAGAACACTTTGAAGAATCCACCATGAAAATCCAAACAGAAATTCCAATTCATCAAGTTCGTTTACCACCACAACGAACTTCACTCCACAAACTCAAACAACGTCTCTCTGAAATCTTCTTCCCTGATGATCCTCTACACCGTTTCAAAAACCAACCCTCCTTCACCAAGTTTCTTCTTACTCTCCAATTCTTGTTCCCCATTTTTCAATGGGGCTCTCAGTATAATCTCCAACTCCTCCGTTCCGATATCGTCTCCGGTCTCACCATTGCCAGCCTCTCCATTCCTCAGGTCACAATAACCGTTGCATGTCTCAGTGACTAACGTCTCATATGTCTAATCAAATTAGACCTGACACTAACACAAACACAAACACCGAGATATTATTGTATTATTCAATTATTTTAATTACTACATATGACAATCAGTGTCTGTCGTGTTTAGTGTCTGACTCTGTGTTTATTAAATTGCAGGGGATAAGTTACGCGAAACTAGCGAACTTGCCACCTATTATTGGATTATGTAAGAATTTAATTTAATTTAATTTATAGTTTTATTTATTTTAATTAATGAAATGATTATGATGGGAAAAAATTGAATATGAGTTTCAGATTCAAGTTTTGTGCCACCATTGATATATGCTTTGCTTGGAAGTTCAAGACATGTTGGTGTTGGACCAGTTTCAATTGCATCGTTAGTTATGGGATCAATGTTGAGTGAGAGTGTTTCTTTCACTAAAGATCCTACTCTTTATCTTCAATTGGCTTTCACTGCAACTTTTGTTGCTGGTTTATTCCAATCTTCCCTTGGTATATTAAGGTAGTGTTCTAAATTATTTTGGTTAATTTGAGAATATTTTTATACTATTTTTAAGATTATTTTATTGGTTTTCTTCTTCCCTAAAATTTTCAGGTTAGGTTTTGTAATTGATTTTCTATCAAAGGCAACATTGGTTGGTTTCATGGCTGGTGCTGCTATCATTGTTTCATTACAGCAATTGAAAGGGTTACTTGGAATTGTGCATTTTACTAACAAGATGCAAATTATTCCTGTATTGCTCTCTGTTTACAATCAAAAGAATGAGGTACATATTAATTTATTTATTTTCATCCTCTATTTAGAGATGAATGAGGTTTTAATAATTCAGAGTTCGATTTGAAATATTATAGTCAACTTTTTTTTTTTGTAAAATGCATCTAATTTATATCTAGATCAGAAACATAAGTTTTTCAATGAATATGAAATAGAATATTTATTTACATTAATGACAACAAAAGGGTATATATGTTTAGTTTTCATGAAAATAATATATTTTTTAAGATTAATTAAAAATAATTAATATTTTTATTCAAGTTTATCATTATTTATATGGAAATAAAAGTACTCTATTTTATGAGTTGTGGAGATTAGAAATGGACAAACATTTTATAAAGTAATTTTGCTTTTACTATATGGGGTGTCTTCAATTAAAATTTGGTCAAATATTGTTAGTGGTGCAAAACTAAATTAAATGATTTATATACTATCACTTTCATTGCATGGTTTCTAAGTAATGGATGGCTATTTTATTTTCATATATGCTTTCTTTTGGTACTAATTACAATTATAATAAAGAATCATATTCCAAAGTTTTATTTTTATCTTTAAATATTCTTTTTTGCTAACTCAATAATAAGAGTTTAATATAAAAGATTATAACAAAAGAATGAGGGTATAATGGGTATTTTCAAATATTGTTATGGTAGTGTAAATTGACTAAAGTATCTTATTTTTTGCAGTGGTCATGGCAAACTATTGTTATGGGATTTGGTTTCTTAGCATTCCTTCTCACAACAAGACACATTGTAAATTTCTCTATCTTGCATTAAATCATATACTGATACCGACACGAACACGGATACGTTATTTTTTCAAGAGGTGTAGGTGTAGATAGTAAGATCTAACAATTCTTTATGAAAAATTTGCAACAGAGTTTGAGGAAACCAAAGCTCTTCTGGGCTTCAGCAGCTGCTCCTTTAACATCAGTCATTCTGTCAACAATTTTAGTCTTTCTTCTCAGAAATAAAACTCATCAAATTTCAGTGGTAAGAAAATTTTTGCTCGCTTCACCGTAACTGTTTGATTAAAATATCGATCAATTTTTAATAACCAATTATATCTATGTATTTTTCGGCAGATTGGACACTTATCAAAAGGTGTTAATCCACCATCAGTAAACCTGTTATACTTCAATGGTCCTTACTTGGCTCTTGCTATCAAAACAGGCATTGTCACTGGGATTCTATCTCTCACAGTAAGCACTGCGTCTCGATTTTGTACTTTGATATATCACATGATGTTAACTGATTTTCTACTTAAACGTGTGATTTACTCGTATTCGACCAAATTTTCGTATGTTTTAGGAAGGAATTGCGGTTGGTAGAACATTTGCAGCACTTAAGAATTACCAAGTGGATGGAAACAAAGAAATGATGGCTATTGGCATCATGAACATAGCTGGTTCTTGTACTTCATGCTATGTCACAACAGGATCGTTTTCTCGAACGGCTGTTAACTACAATGCTGGAGCACAGACTGCGGTTTCTAATATAATCATGGCTTCGGCTGTTCTAGTGACCCTTTTGTTTCTCATGCCGCTATTTTATTATACGCCAAACGTTGTCTTAGCGACTATCATCATCGCTGCGGTGATTGGACTGATAGACTATCAAGCTGCACATAAACTGTGGAAGGTTGACAAACTTGATTTCTTGGCCTGCATGTGCTCCTTTTTCGGCGTTCTCTTCCTTTCTGTACCTTTAGGCCTCAGTATAGCGGTAAGCTGCTCTAATTATACGAGTTTAAATACCGTAGCATCGACAAAGTAAAACTTTGTTGGTGTGTATGCGCGTCATTAATAACAATTTTCTTGGCGGAAATCTTCAGGTTGCGATATCAGTTTTCAAGATCCTACTTCATGTCTCGAGACCAAACACTTTGGTTTTGGGGAACATACCAGGAACACAGATATTCCATAACATAAACCAATACAAAGAAGCTTTAAGAGTTCCTTCATTTCTCATTTTGGCTGTTGAGTCTCCAATCTATTTCGCGAATTCAACTTACCTTCGAGAGAGGTCCGATAAGAAGATTTCTAGAATTTGAATTTGTTAAGTTTTCAGTGTATATTTCTTTGAATGAGTGCATGATTCATATGATTAAGAGTTTCTCCTACCACAGGATACTGAGATGGGTTCGAGAAGAGGAAGAACGTGTAAAAGAAAATAACGGAAATGCGTTGAAGTGCATAATTTTAGACATGACAGGTAATGATTTCACTGCTCTAACATCGAACAATCATGCACTATCGGCTTTGAACATCGCTTAACAATGCTTTGTTTTTTTCAGCTGTCACAGCAATAGACACAAGTGGACTCGAAACTTTAGGTGAACTTAGAAAGATGCTGGAAAAGAGATCACTTCAGGTATAGACATAAATTGAAATTGATTTCGAAGGCCTAAAAATCTACAACTATTCACTTTCTAACCTGTCATATGATTTGCTACTGCAGTTTGTATTGGTAAATCCAGTTGGAAATGTGATGGAAAAGTTACACGTGTCGAAGATTTTGGATACCTTTGGATTTAAAGGAGTATATCTCACAGTAGGAGAAGCTTTGGCTGATATTTCAACATCAGAGAAAGCTGAACCTTGATATTTGATTAATGGTTTTCTAGGATATGGGAGAGATCTTAGAAGAAGCATCGCAGTTTTTTGTTTTTTTGCGAGAAATACTCGCTTAAGGGAAAAAATCTTATGTTTTCTGCTAGTTAAGCAATTTTTGTACTATTTGATTAGAGGGAAAGTATTCCTAAGAGAGACATGTTTTGGCATCAGAAATCAAAGTATTATTGGTAATTTGGTATCAGTTTCTTGTTTGAAAATTGCATATATTAATAGCAACAAAGTTTAGATTTAAAAGCTGATGACTTAATCAATTTTGTTCTTAAGCCATAAATGCCACGCCATTGGATAATTTGGCTCAATAAGCTCTTCATAAGAAGAGAGTGAGAGAACTTTATGGATACATAATTGAGAGTTTATGGTTATTGGGTAATTTGACAGCTGTTCATAACAAAATTATCATTTCGAATTCAAGTTCCGACCAAACCAATAGTATTCAAACAATACAACAAGGACAATAAACAAACATCATGTGGAGTTGCCAACATGAATCAAACCACTAGGACAGTTCAAAAGAAGCTGAACCACATCAAATGAACCGAACCATGACAGTAGTTCACAAACTAAAACTATTCATTATGGTTTAGTTTTTTTCAGTGTAGTTCGGTTTGATTTAAACACTCAATTCATTTTCTGGTTTTTTTTTTCAACAGTGCATATATTCAGTTCAATTCACTGAGAATCCGTTCGGTTCAAGAAGGTAGAATTCAATTTTCGGTAAAGTTAGTTCAGAGACACAGAACTGATGCACGGACCTTTACACCAGATCGTTTTGGTTCAGAACAAACTATTAGCAGTTCTGTTGTAACGATTCAACTCGGCTCGATTTTCCTTCCTTGACCAATCCGTGAAATGTCTTTGCAGACAAGACAAGATAATAATACTTTATCATATATATCTCTTATCCAAACATTGACATATGATATACAAACAATACAGTATACAAATATGCGATATGATTGGGTTTAGAGTAGCAAAAATGGAATATAAACAAAGGTAGAATCAAAAAACAATGATAGACGATAAAAAGATGAGAGAGGGCCCAGTAGCCTCTTTCAGCTCATCCATCAAACATTACAACAATGCACATAGCTGTTCTGAGTTATCATAATGGAGAAAACTCTTTCTTTCCTATAGCTACAAAACCACGAAATTCAGTTCTTGAGAATTAACGCATAGAATACTTTTGCACATCGATAACCAAAAGCCGAAAGCAAAAACAAATCCACATGGCCGATTGTCTACGCCTTTTACCTTCACAACAGTTTCATAATAAAGCCTGTTATTTGGAAACTTGCAGAGCCATGAGGAAGATATCGTCATGGTAACTCGAATTAGGAGAGTGCTCTTCTGAGTTAGTGCAAGTTTTCTCCATTTCGTCTTCTGCAAAAATCTCCTCCGATCGACACTTGAAACTGCAAAACGCTTTCTCTTCACTGCAAGATATATACAATAAATTACGACTAATGTTTATGACTTCACTGAAAAAAACTCAGTGATAGAAAAGTGAGATGTTTAAGACAAACCTATATGCATAAATGTCTTCCTGCTCATGTAATTTCTTAGTACATGAGTAACAAAAGCTCGTAATACTGTCAAAACGATGAGGCGCAGATTCTTGAGAAGAATTGAAAGCCGGTTCTTCTTTCTTGCTGAACTCAGTAAAGTCATTGTTGTCGCATTCCAAAATGCAGTCACCGAATATGTGAGTTCGCTTAGGATTTGGACCGTGAGAGATTATACAAGTATAATCCTCTGAAAGCTCTATCTCTTTTGCAGAGAGTGAACCTACATATATCGGAAGCGAATATGATTTGATTTTTAAAGAATCATCTACGGGTGAATTTATGTTCATAACCGGGGCAAAACTTGATGTTGCAGAAGTAACTTCTACAAACAAATCATTGGTTCCCAAATTAGAGCTTTGAGTTGAGTTGATTACCGAAGAAGGTTTAGAGGAATCCGGCAAAGATTCCCAATTGACATCAACATCAAATCTTTCAACTTCTGATAAGCGACTTTTGGTTTCAGAAGGAAGTGAAATTACATAGTTTTTGGGCAAGGAGTTGGTTTTCAAACGAGATGCAAAAGATTCAAGGTTTTTGTTCGAGAATTGATGTATGCCGTTCTTCACCTGTGATCCAAAAATTATATTCTTCCTCTGAAATTCACCAAGTATCTCGTTACTAGATTTGGTTTCGTTAACAAGAGAAGTTATGATACCAAGGCCTACTTTACTTCCATCCAACGGCTTCTTATGCTCAGCTTTCCGAGAAGACTTAACACCGAAAACATTGCTAAGATTCGAGAAGAGTCTGCAATCGAGAGGAGATGTAGGACTCCAGACGGATTCAAAATCCGGTAAATTTTTCACACCAACACCGATCCTAGAACCAGAAGCATGAAAAATTGAGGAGCATATTTGTCTCGGGCTAATTGTTTCAGAAGGTAAAGAGAAATTGGAAGAAGAATCGGCCATGATATCAAAATACTTCCGAGAATGATCCTTAGTACCTCATTGTTCCTCTTCAAACGACGAAATCATCACTTCCTTCCAGCATCATCACATTCTGAAAACTAATGAAAACACCATTACGCAACCGGTTATCTTCTTTCGCATTTGGCATAGATTAGCACTAGAAACTTAAAAGCTTCTTCAGTCAAAAAATTGGCAAATCAATCAACAATATTTGCAACTCACAGTTAAATCTCAATAGAATTCGAGTAACTGATTAAACTAAAACATTTTCCATAAACATTCACATTAACAGAATGCTACAAAATCAACTTGGAAAATACAAACCTACGAACAAAGATCTATCAACTAGGAGACATAAAAAACAGCAAAAATGAAATCAGACAAATCCTAAATTTTTCACCTGATCAAAATCCAATAATTCAACTGCAAAAGATTTTTATTTTTCGATCTTAGCATAGTAATCATCCAAAACTCAGAAATCAACCATGACTTTCAGTTAAGTCAGAATCTGATTATCATCAAAACAATCTAATTAAGCAATCTTATCAAAATCTACAAAAAGGTCTCTGATTATTACTTCATTTCATGAAAAACTAAAAAACCACAACACATTCTACCAGATAAACTTCAAAATTCATAAGATTGATGTCAGAAATTAAGGAACAGAAAAAGAAGACATTTTTCAACTAAACTAACCTACTTTTTTTTGAATCAGAAAGAAACACAAATGCAGTAGAAAATTACACAAGTTCATAAGTAGACATTTATCTACCTTAGTTTGATAATCAGAAGAATTTTAGCATCATCATCTGGTTCCTGTTGCATGCATCGAAGTCAGAGAGACACAGCGAACCGCTTATTCTGAAAAGTACTGCTTCTCTCTCACTCTTTTTCTGTCTTTCTCATCTCTCTTTCATGATTGAGCTCTCAATACGTATAGTACATGTACATACACCGTATTTTCGTATACTATTCATAATTCTTTATTTATTCATTTTTAAAAGATTAATTTCAACCACTACACTATTTAATCAAATATAAATTATATTTCATTTTCTTTTTGGAATTTCACTAATACAAAAATAAACTTACTTGAGATTTGTTTCAAATTTTATTCTATTCAATTTGAATCAATTTTAAAATATATTCAAATTACAAAATATTATATTTTATTAATATTAATATTATAAATCTTATATATAACATATTTAAAGCAATATATATCATATAATATATTAAAAAGAAGAATAATCTTTTAAAGAAATCAAAATGAAGAAAATAATCATCACAATTAAATTATATTCATCCGATTCTATCTATAAGAGAAAAAATATTTTTTAAATTTATTGAATAATCAATATATATATATATATATATATATATATATATATATATATATATATATATATATATATATATATATATATATATATATATATATATATATAAAGGACGAAAATCAAAAACTCACTAATCTATTTAAATAAAAACATTATTTAAACCTAAAAAAAAATATTAACAAAGGCATATATATATATATATATATATATATATATATATATATATATATATATATATATATATATATATATATATATATATATATATGATAGAAAGGTGTAAATATAAATTGTAGTGTCATAATATCATTTTTCATCAATAAACAAACTTGTTCTTTATACCGTTTGAAAAATCTTATCAATAAAATATTAGTTTTTAAAAGTGTATGAAAGATCATAAGTGATTAATTTTATAATGATGTGTAATAATGTTGGATAGAAAAGTTCAACCATAAGCAATAAATTATAGCCGAACAAATTGTTTAAAAGAAAAGGAATAAAGATGACATGTTGATTATTATATAAAATGATTTTTTTAATCTAAATTTGTAAAGATTATGTAATCTTAATTGTACTTGATTTGGATAGGTTTCTTCATTGTTGAGAATTGAGACTTTTATGGGAGAGTCAGAAAAAAAAAAAAAAAAAAGGACAAAGAAAAAAAAAGGTGAGTGTGACCCGGCACAGAAAAATAACTGACCATGTTCACAACTTCATAGTTTTGTGTGGGTCCAATCTAAGATGGGCCACAACTTGTAAAAGAAATATTTTGTGTGATAGAAAATAAAGAGAATTAAATGTTTTGATATCAATTATTTTTTGGTGTATTTATTGAAATATATGTAAGTGACAAGTTATTGGAGATGGAGTCTAACACATCAAAGTGTGAAATTGGTGGATACAAGGGCTGGATATGTGATTGATTTTGATGAGACATATTAATCTATAGTAGAAAAAGCTTATATTTAATTTGGCATGTAGCATACAAAAGGGCATAAGTTGTACATGATTGAAGTTGTACATGATAACTTATTTGTATGACTAGTTTGATTATAATATTTACATGAAGCTATATGAAAGACTTAATTTATCTGAGCCATGTAATTTTGAATCTCCGGATTAGACAAGTCTTTATATGGGTTAAAATAATTTGAACATGTGTGTATAATAGTCTTAATGAATACTCGATAGATATAATTTGAATATATAACTCTTTTTTAGTGAATCGAATTTTGATGAATCAAAATCTGATGACTGTGAAGGATCAGACTCTGAACAATGTTGTTATATCTCTTAAAGTTCAAACTCTGATCATGATGTTCTAGTCTCTGGTGACAACTCAAACTCTGAAGACCTCAGCTAAAGGTAGGGGTGTTCGTGGTGCGGTTTAGACAGTTTTGACGCTAAAAATCATCTGAACCACAAGAGAAAAAAACATGTGGTTTGGTTTGATTCGGTAGCTTTTTTTAAAAAAATTGAACCAAACCAATGCGGTTTGGATTAGTTCGGTTGGTTCGGTTTTCGACAAGATTTTTATTGAATCATTTATACATATATAGAGAACAACAAAAATTTGGGTTTAATAATTCATACATTAAAAAAGTAACAACAAAACTCATCATATTTAGACAAAAACTTATCATTCAATATACAAAAATTAGTTTAAACAAAAGTTGAAAATAATACCAGCATAAAATAATATCAAAAATATTATAATAAAATAGAAAAAAATAGAGGAGACGGAGATTAGAGAAGATGAGAAAGAAAAAAGCATAAGAGATATGAGATTAGAGAAGAATGGTGCGACAAAAACGTAATAAGAAGAGAAAATAGTAATGTAAAAGTGAGAATATGAAAAAGAAAGAACATGTGAGATGAAAGATTAGTGTAGAAGAGGTGAGACATACATGTCAAAGAAGATAAGAAGAATGTGAAATACTATTAGGAGAGGTTTGAGAAGGTTGAAACTGAAAAACTAAGTGTGATTAAGAGAAAATATATCATAATTGTAAGGTTAAGGCACAACGAATTTGAGTTTTTGGTTAGATATGGGATAAGTGAAGTTTAGGTTGTAACATAATGCAGTTTGATTTGGTTTAGTTCGGTTTGCAAAATACAAACCGAAAACCAAACCGAACCATGCGGTTTTATTAAAAGATGACCCGAACAAATTCGAACCAAATGCGGTTTTTTGCGGTTTCCGTTTGGTTTGGTTTGGCTTGCGGTTTTCTATTGGGTTGGTTTGGTTTTGAACACCCCTAGCTAAAGGTTCTTAGCCTCTAATATGTACTATGTACCTAAAGCATACCAATCTTGTCAAAGCGCCAGATTTATGAAGAGAGTCAACTAGGGTTTCGTTTTGCAATGCTCAAAGAATGGTGATGTGACCTTTTAAGTTTGTTCTACCTCTTGGTAGATACCTAGTACTTCGAAAGATGTTGTGAACAACGCTTTTATTCATTCGACAATGTTTCTAACCAGGTACATCCTCTAACATCTCTCTTAACATGCTTCTTCACGAAGAAAGTTCTTTTCTTAACCTTCCAATGACTCTTACTTTGCCTCTATAAACGGAAGCTGGAGATTTGAAAGAAGGTCAAAACAACATAATAGAACATCAAAAGATCTTGAACATAACTTTGAGCTATTGTTTATAATTGTTATTGTAAAAGATATTAAGATTTCTTATTTTTGTATATCTTAGAAATCTTCATAAGTTAAGAACATTTGTGGTTGTTGCACAACTATTATACTTTTGATTGTGTACCAATGTATATTTATTATCTTTTCTTCTAAACTATTTGCTTAAAAGTAGAGGAAGTCTCTTGCCTGCGTGCTTGAGCAGTGAAGTCTCTTTCTAGGTTGATTGAGCAAAACTTTCTTCCTAGGTTTCTTAAGCGGAAGTCTCTTTTTGAATTGACTGAGTAGTGAAGTTTCTTGCTAGTTTGCTTGAGCACAATATAATCAGTTTTATTATAATGAAAAACTCTTGTTGAGACAAGGGGACTGGACTACTCTCAATTGAGGAAAGGAATTGGTATAAACTTTGTGTGTTACTTTGCTTATTGCTTCTAATTAATATTATTTTCGCTGCTAGTTTAAACTCTGATATCCGACTCTGAAGTTGCTGATCAAAAGCGAAACATTTTTTGTATATACAATTCAACCCTCTTTCTTGTTATTATTCTCATCTTTAGTTGGCATTAGAGCACAGCTTGTGCTAAACACTTCACCGTGGTACAGTAAACGATCCTGAGAAAAATATTTGCTTTATCATATCTAGTGCTTCTAGAACGATTGGTAGTAGTATTCCCTATAATTATAATACTGCTGAGAAAAGTCATTACTCAGCTAAACCACCTTCATTCAATGGTGATTCCACTCAATTCTAATGGCCTAAAAGAAAAATATATACTTACATCATTAGCCTTGATGATGAGTTGTGGGATATCCTCGAAGACGGCATTGACATGGTTGTCGATGGTGTTGGAATGGTGAAGAATAGGAAAACTCTCACACCAGTTCAAAAGAAAATATATAGAAAACATCATAAAGTCAAAGGTATTCTGATAAAGCCTCTACCTCATTTGGAATACATAAAAATGATTGATAAGTTTATAGCTAAAACTATCTTTGTTTAATTGTTTAATTTTATTTTCATTTTCATTTTCTTTAATTTCATTTTTTTATAGATAATATTTTTTAATCCATTTTCACTATAATTTTCATTTTGGTTTTGGTTTATTTGAGGTTTATTTTGGAATATGATATAATTAATCTAGAAGGTTCATTGAGTGAGATCTCTAAGAAATTTAATATTCAATATTTCACATATGCGACTGAATGATTTTTTAATCATCTTTGCACTTTGAGGCATTGATAGATTGTCTTAATGGCTCGTACTTAGAATTTTTTATAGATATTTGATTCCACTTCTAACATCTAATTTTACATCATTGTTCCTTGTGATTCGTTCTTATGCTCATCATACATATAACTTGTTCATATTCATCGTGTTGTTATCTAACACTTTATTGTTTCTTATTTCTTATTAATACAAATACATGATAAACAATAAAAAAAACCTAAAGATATCGGTGAGATTCTCTTGTGTTTATTATTTAGTTTAGGATACTTGCACACATACAACCTCCTATTGGGATGTCTGACAATGACCCCTTTTATTTCCCGCATTAATTTCTTTTGTATTTGTTTCCCCCGCTTCCCTTTTGGATGCACTATATTTGTCTTTAACGCATTTACTTTGGTTATGGTTTCGTTCACCGGGAGAACCCTCATTGACTAGGATCGACCTCACCTTATCTCTCAAACCTTTGGTTATGGTTTCGTTTACTATGAGCACCCTTAGGGACTAGATTCAACCTAACCCTTCTCCAGCCCTTGATCCAATATCAAGTAACATTTTCCCTCAACTTGTAAATTGAGTGATTTTTGCCTCGCCATCATCTTTTCAGATTTAAATCATTTTCATTAATAATTACTCAACAATTTCCCAAATAAAGAAGGAAAACGAGTGGAGTGTACGTACTTGTGCACCCCATTTCTTGAGTACTTAGATTGTTGGCCCTGTTTTGCTGGGGATCTGATACTTGTCTTCCTCTTAAAACACTTCAACTCGTCAAACTTCTTTGTTGCTCCTTTAGGGAATCACTCCAAAATCCTTCTTTCAAGGTAATTAACAAACAACTCTTTTTTCAACTATAGTCGTCCGAACTATGATTGCTCTGACTTCCTATTAAGGATACGTAGGCACAAGATTGTGAGATCCTAGTGAGCAACCTTTTTCTTTTCCACTGTTTCACTCGTAGTCATTCGAACTACAAACATTGTAACGCCCTAAATTCCCCCCGTAAATTAAACTAATTTATCAGAGTGATTTATAAACCAAATTTCAACAAAAGGATGTTACTTCTCAACAATATTGCTCATGCATAGGACATGTAACACATAATTGAAATTAACGGCAATTAACAAAATCATAATCCAAACATTCACTTTTATTAAGCATCGAAAACTTGTTCAGTTAAATCATATAACATAACTTTTTACAACAAAATTAGTTTCGAAGAAAAATGAAAACAAATGATCTATCAACAATTAAAATAAAGCAAAAAGAGTTCCCTGACTCCCTAGTGTTACATATCGGAGCAGACACTGAAAACTAAGTGAAAGACTTCAACTACACTAACCGCAACTCCATGCTAATCCTGATTATCTGCATGTTACCCATATGGAGGCAACATTCAAACTGAAGAGGTGAGATTCTTAAATCAACAAAAGAAACAGATGATAAAAATATGAAAGCATGAAATCATCAAGTAATTCACCCTTCATCACAACTATCAACATGAATCATTAATTACACCAAACACAGATGATCTTACACCTCATAATGCAACACAACTCAAATACAATGCAATGAGACACCAACTTGACTCAATGCATGTGGTACCAAATTTGATCCTTTTTTTCATGATCACGATTCCCGTTAGAATTTTTATATAGGTCGCTCACACTCCACATGGACACACGACATCCGTGATTGCTCATACCCCACATGGGCACACAATCACCTCAACAACTACAACAACATAATTCCCTTACAAAGAATCTGGATAAAGGCTCACACCCTGCATTGGCACATGTATTATCCCACAACTTATGCAACATGATATGCACCTCAACAACAACATACAACTACACCATAATAAACAACTATTGCATTTACAAGTTATTATACTACACAACATGCAACAACTAACCAAAAACACCAAGTAACATTATAAGTAACAACTATTGCACTCAACAACAACAACAACAATTTGATTTTACAAAGCAGAATCTGGATAAACACTCACACACATGGGCACACGTTTTATCTCACAACTCATGCAACAACATACTGTTGCATCCTAATTTTTTCCCTAACTTTTCTTTGCATTTTCATCTGCATCTTGCATACAAACAAGATTGCACTTGTTGCACGGTTCTACTCGGGTTAGGTTTATGCCTCGCAGGGGATCACCGTTGTCTTTGATTACTTTATTTGTTTATGTTTACTAACCATTAATCAAAATTCAAAAATATTTTTGTTTCCTTTTACTAACCTTTTTCAGGAAGAGGAACCATGTGAAAATGCCAAAAATAGCAGTCCTGCAGCTCAAGTAAATTTCACAAACAAAAGTCGAAGACGATCCGCAAATAATTCAAAATTATCAGATCGAGGATTTCCCAAGTTAATTGATTCGTTCAAAGGATTTCCAAGGTTCATGTGTTCATTTCTTCGACGCACAAGAAGAATCGGACCGAAACAACCAAACAACCATGTTTGAATAAAAAATTCAAATTTCAGCTTGGTTAACCGGTTAATCAAATGGTTAACCAGTTAACCAGTGCGAAATTTGAATTTTTTATTCAAATTCAGCACCCTTAGATCATTGATTTAATTGGAATATTCTAGATCCATTGGTTTCTGATTTCTCTACATCACTTTGATCATTTCCTACCATAAACCCTCATTAATCACCACTCTTTTTCATTTCCCACCAAAATTCCAATCACCAGACCTAAATTCAAATTACCAAAGCAAGCTCCATTCCACCAAATTTCTGTACCTAAGGCCTTTAAATAGGACCACAATTTCATTCATTTCACAAGCTTTTGATAGCCACAAAACCTCTTGCAAAATACTCCCCTAACACCAAAATTCTCCAAAGCTCACCTTTCTTTCTTTTGAATTTATCAAGAATTCACATTGAATTCTTGACTAACTTGAGCTAAACTTTCATCCTTTCATTCTTTTCTTCATTAATTTCAGTAGATCTAAGCTTGTATTGGTCCAATTTGAAGAAGAGCTTTTGGTAATTCATCTTCCTCCATAAACCCATATTCACCATCAACATTCAAGATGTAGATCTTTGATGCCTTTGTTTCTAGATCCTTTGGATCTTTATTTGTTGTTTGATTGTAGGGATTCCACTGTATTTTGGTTTTAAAATTCGTTCAAATTCAGATCATGATCATCCAATGTTTGAGAAAAGGTTTCAAAATGGATCATGCAGAATTTTCTGCATTTTTCAGCTTCTGGTACAGCGTTAACCGATTAACCATCTTCAAAACAGCGCAGATTATTCAAAATTTGCTTGCGTTAACCGGTTAACACAAGACAAAATGGTGTTTTTGGCTTGTTTTAAGCCCCTTCTTGGTTCCTTTTTCTTCTTCTTCTTCCTCCTTTTTATTTTTACCTTGGGAAGCATTTTTGGGAGTGATTTCTCCTTAATTTCAATGAACTTTGGGTGTACATTAGAGTAGTTAATGTTCATTAATTCAAAACTACCTTTAAGTGGATTATTCAATTCATTTAAGGTACTTTGCGTTAGTGATACATTTTCATGCTTGAATCCACCAAGATGAGTGATTGAACTTAAGGATGGAAGAATACCATAAATGCGACTCAATTTGGTATTCACCTTTAGTTTTATGCGGTATTGCGTCCGGATAACGATTTACATATCGTTTATCTCGCATGCATTAGCACTAACATTATACACCTTAATTGGTGGTGGCCGGCCTCATTTGTAGGGTAATTACTTCGTAAATTACTCGGCGATTGCTTAACATAGACCTAAATGTGTCCCGACTTCGGAATAAAAATCTAATTGGGTACTTGCACTTTCATGGACCGGATCTCTTGTTGATCGCGTAATCCCAAAGTGGTTAATCATATTGCATTAAGAAATCAAGACTTATGAATGTTTGATGCATAGGTGCTTTGGGTCTCCCAATCGCCTTTCAAATTTCATTGAATTCTGTTCAGTTTGCCTTGATTAATCGCTATAGTGTAAGATGCTAAGCGGATCCGGTTGCCTTTCGGTTTTGGTTACTCTTTTTTGGTTGTGGTTGATTAAGTTCACCATACCATTATTATGTAAATATTATTATACTATTACTACTATTAATATTTTAGATTCTTGCACTTTAATTTCTTTTTGTTACTAACATTTAATTTCTTACACTTTTATTGCCTTTATTCTATTTTTCTTTATTCATCCATATCATGTTTATTATTTGCTCTTTTTTTTTCTTTTGTCCATTTGGACACAAAACATTAATAAAGGATTAAACTTCTAAAAGACTTGTGACTTTAATTTGTGGACTTTTGGTTACTATCCTTGGCATTGGAATGGAGATTTTTGGACTTAGATTTTAGGATCCCTTCCCCTTGCTTTGATATTCATGAAGTTGGATTTAGCCTTTATTTGGCCATTTGCTAGCTCATAAGGATGGAACTCTTATGCTCATAATTTGGAATGTCATCAAGATTGGTTAGATCTTTCTTCCCTTATCTCCTTTTTTTCTTAGGATAGTCCCTTCATCTCCTCCCATTCTTCAATTTTCAAAACCTTCTCCCTTTTTTCAAAGGATTCCTTCTTTTTAAATCATCACCTCTTTAATAACCAAAAACCTTGACTTTTGTCAAGTGGATTTTATTTTTTTTTCTTTTCTTTTAAAATCAATGAATCTAATCATGTTGACCATAATTCAAAAAATAAAAAAGAATCAAACCCATTCAAGTTGTTTTGTGCTTTTGTGCACTTATGTTTATTTTCTTAAAAGAGTGTCGATTATGAGTCATTATTCTTTAGTCGGGTGCAAGTCTCTCAATCTCCATGGTTGTAGTTTGATGTAATTGAGTCTCTTTTCATTTGTGGGGGTTTAGTGGCATACTCGTTAATTTTATCTGAGTTGGCGCCCTCCCCATAATGATGTATGAGTCCATGCCTTCATTCTCATGGTAGATTTGTTTGGCTATCCACTTGAAGATGACAAATTCTTTTCACTTAATAAAATGAATCATAACCCACCTTTTTCACTATTTGTACCACGAACTACGGGGTTATGATCTTGCATTGCACTTTGTGGGTACGTAGGCATGAGGCGTTAAACCTCTCCAAACAAAAAAATATTAAAAAAAATAATTCTTTCTCTCACCTCTCCACTCTCATTTTTGCAAACCATTTTCAAACCAAAAGCAGTAAATTTTTCAAAGGGCTCCTGTGGAGTACCACGGACATTTTGGGTGCGTAAAACCTTCCCATTGTGTAACTTATCCCCTTACCTATTTCTTTGTTGTGTTTCTTTAGCTTTTTGCTTTTAGATTCATTAGGATTTATTCGCTCTTTTTTCCCTTTTCCTCTTGGAATAAAATAAAAGTGCGGTGGCGACTCTGTTTACTTTGAGTTAAGTTAACTAATAGCTTACACTCATGTTTTTAGCGCTACAGAAAAGTGGCGACTCTGTTGGGGAGTAATCTCTAAGTGGATTCGGCCTAGTTTGATTTATTTACTGCTTTGGTTTGATTTGTTTGTTATTTTTTTGTTCTGTTTCGATTTTGGTGATCCTCTGTGAGTGAGATAGATTCTAACCCGGATCTGAGTTGAACTTATGATAGGACGGCGATATTCGAAGCGATAAGCGATGGAGTAGTCCAAAGCTATATCAATTTGATAATCTTCACTCGGTTAGGCACTCTTGGATTATCAATGTCATGATGAGTAATCATACGTGCTATTATTTTCCGACCTTGAGTTGATCATACTGAGGACCGTAGAACCCTTAACCCATCCAAGCCAATTTAGGAACGTAGTGCGGAAGCCATCCGGGTGTAAACCTAAGGTGGTTGTCACGCGATACTACACTCGGACGAGGTCTATTTTAAGAATGTTATTGGTTGGGGAGTAATCCAACGTACCGATAATATTCTAAAGATGGTTGTTAACTCCGGGCACCTCTGTTAGCACCCTTTTGGTTTTTTGCAGGTACAATGAAGACAAAACTTTAGTACTTATCTGTGTGGGTTGGTGTTCTGTTACCTTGACTTCATGCTCGTGACTCGGAACCTTAACTCGTGTGCTTTGTGTGATCTTGTTTGTGGTTGTTGCATACATGCAATCATACATTCATGAGCATTGTTTTTGAGATTTCAAGGGACTCATAAGATATTATTGCAAAATTTCAGATGTCTATGGTTATGAATTTTGAAAGGAGGAACACAAAGAAGTACACCTTCGAAAATCCTAATATAGTAGAATTGAGAAAGCTAGGAGCATTGGTGGTTGACACCCTGGAGTTCCGGAAGTGTTATGGAAAGCTCTTGTTTCTTTTGGATACCGATGTACCAGAGGGGATTCTCCCTACCTTAGCTCAATTTTATGATTTGTTGCATCATTGTTTCACCTTTCCGGATTATCAGCTTGTGCCGACTTTGGAGGAGTACTCTCATTGGATGGGTCTACCTATTTTGGACAAGGAATTTCTTTTCAGTGGTTTAGAGAAGGAGCTTACAACCAAATTCATCGTCAAGGCCCTTTTTCTCAAGGAGTCTGATCTTAATGGGAAGTTTCTTCCAAAAGGGAGTGTCTGTGGTATTAATGCTAAGTTTTTGATGGGAAAAGCTTCTACTTCATTTACTTTGGGTCATAAGGATGCATTTGAGGCTATTCTTGCTTTGCTTATTTATGGGATTGTCTTGTTTCCTAACTTAGATGGTATTGTGGATGAGAATGCCATTCAAATTTTCTTGAAGAAGAATCTGGTACCTACTTTGCTTGGAGACATGTATCATGCCTTTCACTATAATACCTCTAAAGATGATGGAGAGATTGTGTGTTGTGCGCCTTTTCTCTATAGGTGGTTTATTTCGCACCTACCAAAGTCCAACGTCTTCAAGGATAATAGAGAGAAGCAAAGATGGTCTCAAAGGATTATGTCTCTTTCTCATAAGGATATGACTTGGTATTGTTCCCATTACGATACTGGAGTGCTTATTGATAGTTGTGGAGAATTTCCTAATGTACCTCTTCTTGGTACACGTGGGGGAATTAGTTATAACCCTATTCTTGCTAGGCAACAGTTTGGATATTGTTTGAAGGACATACCAAACAATCTTTCCTTATCACGCTTCTTCTTTCTTAATGGTGCAGACCATGTAGAAATGAAGAAAATGATTGCTCATTCTTGGCATGTGGTCCGTCGGAAAGAGAAGGGTCAATTAGGAAGACAACACCTTGCTCCCTCCGAGTGTTACATCTAGTGGGTTCGATCTAGGGCTTCCAAGCTCAAGATGCCTTATCCACCCGAGGAGACTTTGTTTCCTATATTACCATTGTCTGCTTTTCTTCCTCCCGTTGATGAGAAGGTTGCTCTTCAATAAGAGTTGGACAAGATGAAGAAAGAGAAAGAAGAATGGCTACTTGAGAAGACTATGATGCAAGAGCAACTGAAGGAGAAGGATGATCTCATTGAGTTACTTGAGTGGCGTGTTATGAAGAGGCCAAGAGAGGATTTACTTTCCTCTAGTACTTCATCTACCATTCCTCCTACGTCAGGTACTTGGAAGGCCATTGTTGACCAGTTGGCGAAGGATAAGGAAGACGTGGAGAATCGTTACAAGAAAGAGATTAAGAGGATTCGCATGAAGTACCAGCCAGGATTAGGATCTTCTTCGGATGTGATCCCCTAGGCCTAGTTTACTTTTTCTCTCATGTATTAGGATTGTTGAGGCTTGTACTTCACTTGTAATCCTTACTTCAATTTTAATGAGAACGAGTTTTTAAGTACTTCAAAAAGTGTTTCTTTTATAAATATTGCAATTTATCTTATAGTCCTTTGAAATATTTGCATTTGCATATGCATACCATGCATCATACCTGCATTTGTCTTGCTTTTTGAGTGTTGTCTGGGGATCTTATGTTGTTTCTTGGTCTTCATTCAGTTCTACTGTCAAGCTGACTCACAAAGTTGATACTCGAGCTAATCGGAAGAAGATGTCGGAAACCTTACAATAAGAGAATCGCGAGCTGCGCGAAGACGTTGCATATCTGAGGGAAATCTTGGAAAGAGTTACTGCCATGATGGAAAGCTTGGTGGCTGCTCAGAATCAGCCACCTCCTCCTAATTCTTCGGTACAAAATACAGTCATCTCTGAGATTGTTACTGCATCAATTCCTGCTGAGACTGTCCTTTCTCCTCGCTATCACATGCCTTCTAGCACACTATGGGGCATGTCGGTTGATTTCATTCCTGTTGGTTATCATCCCCCTCCTCCTGAGACTGCTGTATTTAATACTCTTCCTCCAGTGATGACTACTCTTCCACCAGTGATGACTACTGCACCGCCTGTGATGCACACTATTCCACACCATGATGAAATGATTCACCATGCTGAGCCCAGTGAAGGCGTTGGTGTGATTGAAAGACTTGATGATTTTCAAGGTCGTTTTCCTGAGATACATAAGGAGATGAGAGCCTTGAAGCATAAAGATATGTTCGGAAAAGATGCTTATGATCTTTGTTTGGTCCCTAATGTCAAAGTTCTGTACAAGTTCAGGTTGCCTGAGTTCGAGAAGTATAAAGGAAACACTTGTCCTCTAAGTCATTTGACTATGTATGCTAGGAAGATGTCTGCTCAGATAGATAATGATCAGTTGTTGATTCATTATTTCCAGGATAGTTTGACTAGTGCGGCCATGAGATGGTACATGAGTTTGAACAATAGCCAAATAAAGACTTTCAATGATTTGGGAGAGGCTTTTGTTAGGCAATACAAGTATAATGTTGATATGGCACTAGATAGAGATCAGCTTCGCGCTATGTCCTAGAAGGACAAAAAAAATTTCAAAGAGTACGCACAGAGATGGTACGAGCTAGCAGCTCAAATTGTTCCTCCTCTAGAAGAGAAGGAAATGACGAAGATCTTTTTGAAGACTTTAGGTTCTTTCTACTATGAGAAGATGATAGCAAGTGTTCCTTCTGATTTGACTAAAATGGTGAGTATGGGGATGCGTTTAGAAGAAGGTGTCTGTGAAGGACGGTTGAGCCAAGAGAGTAGTGCAGGCTCGAGCTCTAGGAGGTTCAACTTTGGTAAAAAAGAAAGAAGGAGAGACTAATGTTGTGTCTCGTGAAAGTTACAGAAGACCCCGTGGTCGTAAGAATCGTCATCAGCAGCATGTAGCTTCTGTAACTCCGGTGATTAATGTGATTCCAACTCTGCCAACAGCTCCAAAGTATCAGTCTCGTTATCAACAACCTTCTGTGCAACAAGGTGGTAATCAACAGGTTCACGCTAAGACAAGTTTTGATCCCATTCCAATGTTGTATGCAGATTTGCTTCCTTCTTTGATTGCGAAGAATCTTGTGCAAACACGTTCTCCACCTCCAGTTCCAGAGTCTATCCCATGGTGGTATAAGCCAGAGGCTCATTGTGCTTTCCATCAAGGTGCCACGGGGCATGATGTTGAGAACTGTCATCCCTTGAAGTTTGAAGTGCAAAAATTGATAAGGAGCAATGTTTTGTCCTTCAATGATGTTAATCCAAATGTGAAGACAAATCCGCTTCCGAAGAATGGTAATACGTCTGTGAATATGGTTGATGGTTGTCCTGGTTTGTTCAAGATTTATGAGGTCCGCCATATTCGAAGGTATTTGGTTGAGATGCATGCTTTCTTAAGTGAATATCATGATATTGATCACGATTATGCTGGTTGTTGTATTTTCTCGGTGAACCCTCGTGGTTGTGTGATTGTTAAGAGAGACATTCAAAAGATGATGGACAATAAGTTGATAGAGGTGACAGCAAAAAGAGATGAGTATGAAAATTAAGTGAACGTTATTGTGCCTCAGTTCAATATTCCTGAGAAGGTTGTTCCTGAGAAGGTGGTTATTTCTTTTGATAGCCGCAAATATGATGTTACTCCCTTGGTGATCAATTTTCCTGGTCTAATGCCATATGAGTCTAATAAAGCCGTTCTGTATCGGTATAATGCTACGATGATAAAAAATGGTAAGGAAGTTCCTATTCCTTCTCCAAGGTTTGTGGTTAGCATTGCTGATGTGAAAAAGGTTACTCGAAGTGGCAGAGTTTATGCTTAGGATCCTCTGAAGAGAGTTGAAGATACAAGTGCGAATAAGCAGATTATGGATGTTGTTGCCCGATCAGGCCAATTCGGTGATAATGAAGATGAGGTGTTGAAACTGATAAAGAAGAGCGAGTACAACGTTACTGAGCAGTTGTTGCATACTCCGTCGAAGATATCAGTTTTATCACTCTTGATGTGCTCTGAGGCTCATAGGCAATCTTTGCAGAAAATTCTTGATCAAGCTTATGTTGACCATGATGTGACTGTTGATCAGTTTGATAGTATTGTGGCTAATATCACATCATGTAATAATCTGAGTTTCTGTGATGATGATTTGCCTGAAGAAGGAAGGAATCATAATTTGGCTCTGCATATTTCGGTGAACTGTCAGGAAGATGTTATGTCTAAGGTGCTGGTTGATACTGGGTTTTCTCTGAATGTGATGCCGAAGTCGACTTTGTCAAGGCTTGCGTACCAAGGTGCTCCCATGAGGCATAGTGGGATTATTGTGAAAGCTTTTGATGAATCGAAGAAGACAGAGATTGGTGAAGTGGATCTTCCTATTCTTATTGGACCGTTTATATTCCAAATTACTTTTCAAGTAATGAATATACGTCCTACTTACAGTTGTCTCCTTGGAAGACCCTGGATTCATGAGGCAGGAGCTGTGACATCTACTCTCCATCAGAAGCTGAAGTTTGTGAAAGATGGGAAATTAGTGACTATTGGCGGTGAACATGCGATGCTAGTGAGCAATTTGTCATCTTTCTCCAATATTGATGCTGAAGAAGAGGTGGGAACTTCATTTCAGGCTCTTTCTGTTGTTGATAATGCTGCTAAGAAGAATGCCATGCCTATGTCTTCTCTCAAAGATGCTATGCGCGTACTCGAAACTGGTCGAATTATTGATATTGTTGACAACAAAGAAGGATTTGGTATTGGTTTTGCACCAGGTGTGGCTCTCAATAACCCGAAGACTATTCAGGAAGGATTCCAAAGTGCTGGGTTTATCATCGATCATTCCGCTGCTGCCATCATTGAAGATGATGAAGATGAAGAAATGCCTAACTTTGTTACGCACGGAAAGATTTGCAAGAACTGGGTTTCTGTTGATGTTCCTTCTATTGTTCATGCTTCAAAGTAATTTGTTTTATTTTATTTCAAAAAAATCCTTTCACTCTGCCCAAGGTGAAAGTGATGTTTGTCGGGCTTTGTTTCAAATTTTATCATCATCAATAAAATGTTATTTTGTTATTTCCTTATGTTTTTTCCCTTTTTGCTTTATTCTGAAAAATGGTAACATAAAAAACCTAAAATAAAAACAACCATTGTTTATCTGCATAATATTTGCACTTTTGTTCATACTCTAAAATAAAAATAAAATCATTATGCAGATTGATTGATAAACCCATTGAAAACAATGATCTTATGCCCACTCCCAACATTGAATTCCCTGTGTTCGAAGATGAGGAAGAGGATGTTGAAGAGATTCCTGATGAGATTTCTCGGTTGCTTGAGCACGAGGAGAAGGTTATTCAGCCTCATGGAGAGTCTATAAAGATGGTCAACTTGGGTTCTGAAGATGATAAGAAAGAAGTCAAAGTTGGAGCATTGCTTGGTCCTGATGTTAAGAAGAGGATTGTTGAGCTTCTTAGAGAGTATGTTGATGTATTTACTTGGTCTTATCAAGACATGCCAGGTGTAACACGGTGGGAGAACTGACTTTAGTTATGTTGCGGATAGCAAGAGTCGCCACCGACTTTTATTTTATCCAAAAGGAAAGGGCATAAAAGAACAGGAAAGACCTTAAAAATATTTTGAGTTCGGGGGGTAGGTTATGTAAAGGGAAGGTGTTAGCACCCTTTACATCCATGGTTATCCATGGGCTCTTAGTTACTTAGCTCACTTTAAATCGTTTTTGAAATATGAAGTGTGTGTATAGAAATTTTCATAAGAGTTTGATAATGATCCATGTACGGATGCGTAAAAAACTTGTGTTTGAAAATTGTTTGAAATTTATGAAGTATTTGAAATTTGTTTTGAAATAGTGAGCAAGTAACTATGAGGAACCTACCCTAAAGTTTAAGTCTTTCTGTTCTTTAACCTTTAAATGGTAAGACTATCCCTATTATTTAGGAATAGATAGTCATTACCTTGGATGTGTGGGACAAGTGAAGGGTCATCTGTTATTTAGGCAACTGTGGGGTGTATTAAGCAATTTTTTTGGAGGGACTGTCATCATTATTCGAAAGGGACAAGATCATATTGAAAGGCAACCATTAAGGGACTTGATCTTTGATTATGCAGGGACTAGATGACTTTTCTTTTAAGGGACTTTGCTTTATACACCCTACTTGACCTTTTTTGAATAGGCAACATTGAGAGGCAACCCTAGAAAGTGAGATGGCGATCAAAGATCGACTTACGTGTGTGAGTGTTTAATTTTAAATATTTATCTTGTGAATTAGGTGATCTAAATTAATTTTAAATAGCATACATGTTTACACTCCCTATTTACTAACCATGACATAAAAACAAATAATATAAATATTACAAAAAATTACACCAAGGAGCAATTACAACAATGATAATAAGCAATTTAAAATAGATAGCAAAATAAATAAATAAATAAATAAGCAAGATATAATAAGTAAAATAAATAAGCAATTTAATTGGGTTAGTAATAATAATTAAAAATAAATGGGGTTAGTAATAATCATATAATAACAATAATAATAAAAATAAGCAAATGTATTATAATAAACAAAATTTTAATGGTTAGTAGAAAAATTATAAACAATTATATCAATTATTATGAAATTTAGAATTATAAACAAATTAAATAAATTATTAACATATTATGAAAAGTGAATTGTAATTAAAAGTTAAATTAGCAATTTTTAAACATATAATAGAAATTATTTACATATATATTTAATTACAAACAATGATAGGATATTTATATATTAAAATAGGATTAGTTATAATTTAATTATATTAAATAAAATATGTACATAAAAAAAATGATCATACAATTTATATTTACAAAAATTAAAATCACAAAATAGAATTATGTTTTTTTAATTGCTTAGAAAAATAAATTAGGATTTGTCAAATATTAGGGTTTATTTTATTTACAAAATTAATTTAATGAATATATACATATTATAATTTAAGTACATAAAAGAAAAGCTAATTTATTTGAATTTAGAAAATAATTTTTTAGAATTTAGAAAATATAATATATACATATGTTTTATTTTTGAATTATTTAGATATATATATATATATATATATATATATATATATATATATATATATATATATATATATATATATATATATATATATATATATATATATACAAAATTATTTCTAATTAATCAAAATAAATAAAAACAGAAAAAAAAAGGTTGGAACTTACCTGGCTGGGGTTTGAACCCAACACCTTAGGCTTGCCCATAACAACACACACCACCAGGCTGGCCATGCGCAGGTGCTAATGAGATGAGAATAATTTGTTTTATGCTTCAATCCTGAAAAATCAAAAAATAAGAAAAAAAACCAAAAGGCCTGGGGGGATTCGAACCCAGGACCTTCATAGTGGACACACATACACATTACCATCCCAGCTAGGTGAGCGCATCTGTTCATATTATCACCACAGTTTATAATATATTAAGATTGTGAATTATGTGAAAAAAACAAGAAAAAGATGGTGAAGCCAGGACTCGAACGCAGGTCCTCACACAAAACATGCGCACCTCCTTCCACTGGGACAAGCAACAGGCTTGTGACATAAAATAGAAACAAATAATAATATTTTTAAACAGTTTTTTGAATCTGGAATTTCGCGCGCAGCTTCTTCTTCTTCTACCTTTTACCTGCGAAAATTCATACGATTTTACCTACGATTTTTCCTGCGTGTTCTTCCATACCCAGAACCTGCGAAAATCAAACACCAACGAAACAGTACAATTTCTTTCAATTGATCAGTGTATTATGATCCTCATGGTTCACACAATATCCCTATGTTCTTAAAATTTATTTATTTTTGGTTTAGCATGAAACCCTAAAAACTCAACCGAAACCCTAACAATGGCTTCCTTTGATTCTGGTCACGAAATTCAAATTCAATTGTCCAGAAAGCTTCACCACATCAAAACAAATCATATTAGTAGGTCACAATCAACAAACAGCACATAAATTAATGGAATCAAAAACAAGTTATGGATGACATAAAACCGATTCGGTTTGTGCATTACAACATGGTTTTGATGCTTATGAGTATTGAATCATGATCAATGAAGGTCAAGGATGCTAATGCAACCTTTGTGAAGCTTTGAAATTGTCTCAATCTCAAAATCCGAATCCAATTATTTTGAAGAATGTTTGAACTTTGCAATGTGTTCTTGAGGCTGCAAAAATCGTCTTGTGCTAGGTTTGTGTCAAGTACTTATAGAATGATCAAATGAGGCTGAAAAACTAGGTCATTGTGTAGAAGATTTGATATAAAAAGATTCAAAAATATTATGCCTTAAAAATCAAATATCCTTGTATGAACACTTGCTATTTTAGGCCAATCCTCATGATTTCCTTTCCACTTCAATTCCAATCACATTTATGATTTTCTAAAAGCTTAAACCAATTTAAATCTTAGACTTTTATATTTTATTTTTATTTAAAATGATTTTTAATGAATTAAATAAAAATAAATAAAAATGAAATAATAAAAAATCTGATTTTTATTGACTTGGGTCGTGCATGAAGTCATAGTGTGGATTGGGTCATCATTTGGCAAGCCCATTTGTAAGAAATTGGTTTTAGACCTCCATTTTCATCATAAACCAACCCAAAATTTCCCAACTTTGCAAGGGCACACATCCTTCAATTTTAATGCTATGAGGGTGTTCTTGGACATTTTGGAAATCTTAAAGAGTCCTATAAACAACCCCACTGGTTTCATGTCCATATCATTTACCAATCTCAAGTTATGCCCTTTTGAAGTTGTTGACTTTTTGTTGACTTTCAAAAGGACCTATAATGTCTTAGCTCATACCTTCCAAATGAAGCATTTTTGGGCTTGGCTTATGAGACACAAAGTTGTAGAGAATTCAATTTTCTTCAAAATGAGATTTGGATGGAGACTTGGTGATGAAGTATGTGAAAGTTATGGCTGGTCAAAGTTCAGTTGACTTTTACTAAGGAAACCCTAATTTAGAAACTCCTGATTCTTGATGATCTGAAATCTCCTTGATGAATCATGATCAACCCTTGATCAAATGATGAATTTTACTTCATATAATTGATGTTGGCAAAAATCATGAAGTTTGACTTTGGTTTGACCACAGTTGACCTCAGTTTGACTTTTTAATTGCTTTGACTGATTTTGACTTATCTGATCATCTGACTGAGCAAACCTTTGAGAAAAGTCTTGAAACTTGTCATGGGGGTTCTTACACACATATAAGATGTTATGAAGCTCACTTGAAGTCTTGGAAGTGCATTTAGCCTGATTAAAGTCAAAACCCTAGTTTTGGATGCACTACTTAGGAGGTGCATTGTCTGAGGGATTTGTCAACTCTTCTGACCAGTTGTGAACCTTGTGAACCTTGTGAACCATCATAAAATGTCTTGTGAACCTCATGGGAGGTATTGTGAACCTTGTGAACCTTGTGAACCTCATAAAGTGACTTGTAGACTTCATGAACCTCATGAAAGGTCTTGTAAGCATTGTGAATCTTGTGAACCTTGTGAACCTCATAAAGTGACTTGTAGACTTCATGAACCTCATGAAAGGTCTTGAAAGCATTGTGAATCTTGTGAACCTCATAAAGTGACTTGTAGACTTCATGAACCTCATGAAAGGTCTTGAAAGCATTGTGAATCTTGTGAACCTTGTGAACCTTCTTAGCACACAAAGTCTTGTATTGTGAGGGCAAATTTTGGGGTGCAACAGCTGCCCCTGTTCAATTTTCTGAAACCTGAGGGGTTAGATTGGTATACTTGCCAGTCGTGACCTGGAAGGTTGAAGGGGATTGAACACAAAAGCCCAAAAATTTGAACTCACCAGTGCATAGAGTGACATTGAAGGTTGGTTGTATATGCTTGGGTGGGCTTAAAGATGCCACTCGGAGAAAAGTTCTTCAGATACATTTCTTGGAGGATAAAGCAGTCCAAAATATGAAGGTACAATGATAGCTTTCAGGAGGATAAAGCAGTCCCGAGACAATAATAAGCTTTTAGGAGGATAAAGCAGTCCTGAGATATTGATGATATGCTTTCAGGAGGATAAAGCAGTCCTGAGGTAATAATATGATTTCAGGAGGATAAAGCATTCCTGAGGTAATGATATGATCTCAGGAGGATAAAGCAATCCTGAGGTACAAGAAGCTGTCAGGAGGATAAAGCAGTCCTGAGGTGATGATAACTTTTCAGGAGGATAAAGCAGTCCTGAGGGAATGATAACTTTCAGGAGGATAAAGCAGTCCTGAGGGAATGGTGTGCTTTTAGGAGGATAAAGCAATCCTGAGGTAATAATATGCTTTCAGGAGGATAAAGCAATCCTGAGGTAATAATATGCTTTCAGGAGGATAAAGCAGTCCTGAGGTGATGATAACTTTTCAGGAGGATAAAGCAGTCCTGAGGGAATGATAACTTTCAGGAGGATAAAGCAGTCCTGAGGGAATAGTGTGCTTTCAGGAGGATAAAGCAGTCCTGATGTATAAGAAGCTGTCAGGAGGATAAAGCAATCCTGAGGTAATAATAAGCTTTCAGGAGGATGAAGCAATCCTGAGGTGGTGATGAGCTATCAGGAGGATGAAGCAGTCCTGAGGTACAAGAAGCTGTCAGGAGGATAAAGCAGTCCTGAGATGATGATGATAGATATCAGGAGGATAAAGTAATCCTGATACAGTGATAAGATTTCAGGAGGATAAAGCAATCCTAATGTAGTGATATGCTTTCAGGAGGATAAAGCAATCCTGAGGTACGAGAAGCTTTCAGGAGGATAAAACAATCCTGAGGAATGATAACTTTTCAGGAGGATAAAGCAATCCTGATAGTCACAAGTTGTTGATGAAGTTTGTCTGCTGGAGAATTAACCTGAAAACAAGGTAGCATTCTATATGGTAGCATTAGTTTATGCATTATGTATGCATGTATAATATGATGCACTTAAGTAATGTATTATGTATCTATGTATATGTACGTTATGGTATGCTGTAAATGATGTAAATGATGTAAATGATGTAAATGATGTATGATATGATGATGCCTGAAGCGTCTGGATATCTTCATATAATAACTGCTGGCCAGGGAAAATAAATCCCGGTTTGTTGCTGAAGAATATGAAGAACTTGTTCCTGTTTTGTTTGATAATAAGGTATACATAACCTCCTGTCTGTTGGGGATAGTAAGGTATATATAACCTTCCGTATGCTGGGGATAGTAAGGTATACATAACCTTCCGTATGCTGGGGATAGTAAGGTATATATAACCTCCGGTGTTCGTTCGTCGTACTCTTATTGGAAAGTAAATTCCCGAATATCCGTATGAGGATAAAAGAGATGGATATAAATTCCAGGGGAGATATGACTTGATGAAGATGGATTTGCCCTACTGGGGATTTGTAACTGTCTTGTAGGGATGAACCGGTGAAGCTTCGTTGAAATCCTTCCCTCGTTCGTCCTTAGTAAATACTATTACTGCATCTTCATGCATTTCTGGTAAACATCAATCCTATTAATGTACATGCATTTCTGGTAAACATCAATCATATTCAAAGGCATACATACATTCAAACACAACCAATGGACGTTTCGCTTATGGAAATAGGGTAAAAGTAAATCTGGATTCAGAGGGAAAAGTAAAGCTGAACTTTGAAAACAGAATCGTTTCAACTTCGAGAGTGTATAACCAATTGGATTTAGAGCTCCTGAAATCCATAACTTTCCTGAATACCTTCCCAGAAATTTTCATAGCTAGATCTGAAGACATGATACTGACACCATCTGATACTACTAGTGTAGACAATTAATTTCCACCATGGCTTCTGCTGAGAATCCAATATCAAGGTAACACAATGAGAGGAATGTGTTTTCAAATTGTGATGGACCATATACTCTCCGGATACTAGATTTGAAAAGAAAGCATTGCCCCTTGGTTGGGGATGAATTGTCCCATAATGGAAGTATCTGTAATGAGCTACCTCAAGAGAAACAAGTAGAATGCCCCATAAGCATATGCCCCTGGCATTGTGAACTCTGTAATGTCACCTTTGGTAATTCAACTGTATGAGGAAAAATGCCCCTAGCATTATGAACTTTGTAATGTTACCCTTGGCACTTCAGATAGATGAGGAGATCTGCCTCTGGCTGCTTAAACATAGTTGAATCTTGTCCTGATTGCCCCAAATGAGTTAGGAAGTATCATGGCCTGCCCCCTTGATTGGGAGATAATGACTATGCCCCTTTGTATACATGGACTTTGATCCAGGAAGCAACTTTGTTTATCGGAAAGACTTTGGTTCATTGAACATTCATCCTGTAAGTTTCTCCATTTGTCAAACACTCAGGTATATGCAAACAAATATATTCAAAAATGCAATGCTTATGTCTGTCTTGAAGTTTTGAAACAAGTTATTTTAGAAAAACTGTTTTTTTTTTGTGAAAACTGTGATATTAACTCAAATTTTATAATAAGCCCTAAAGGAGTCAGGATACCTTTTTGTAGCAGTACACTTTCGAACTAACCATGCTTCAGTTAGGACTTTTAAAGGGTTATAACGTGGCCTGGTTCACAGTTTAAGAAACAAAGGATAAAGGCTCAAATTTTATTTGTACCTAACCCAATCTCCATGATGTTCTTCAGTCCTATACTCAGTTAATTTATGCATTGAGGTTCCAAAGTAGTTTGGAATTGTAACACTGATATTTGTGATGGTTCAGAAACCCAACATTTATTTGAACATTCAGTCATCTTTCTTTGTTGAGGATTCATAGTGACCTCTTTTTTTTTTTTTTTTTTTCTATTATCCCTTCCTTTTGCCTGAACTGAAAAGCAAGTAAGAGGATTCTTGGGCCATTTGAATTATATTTTGAGGTTTATCTCTCACATGACTGCCACATGTGCTCCGATCTTCAAGCTGCTTCGAAAAGACAAAGGTTTTGTCTGGACAGATGATTGTCAGAAGACGTTTGAAAGTATCAAAGAATATCTGCTTGAACCTCTTATCTTGTCTCCTCCTGTGGAAGGTAGACCGTTGATCATGTACTTGACTGTGTTGGAAGATTCCATGGGTTGTGTGCTTGGTCAGTAAGATGAATCTGGAAGAAAAGAATATGTAATTTACTACTTGAGTAAGAAATTCACTGATTGTGAGTCTCGGTACTTCATGCTTGAAAAACTTGTTATGCCTTAGCTTGGGCTGCAAAGCGTCTTCGCCAGTATATGTTGAATCATACAACTTGGTTGATCTCTAAAATGGATCCGATCAAGTATATATTTGAAAAGCCTGCTTTGACTGGGAGGATTTCTCATTGGTAAATGTTGTTGTCAGAATATGATATCGAGTACCGAGCTCAAAAAGCTATAAAAGGTAGTATCTTGGCTGACCATTTGGCATATCAACCGATTGATGATTACCAGCCTATCAAGTTTGATTTCCCAGATGAGGATGTGATGTATTTGAAAATGAAAGATTATGATGAACCTTTGATTGAGGAAGGGTCGGAGTTTGGATCTCGATGGGGTTTAGTTTTTGATGGTGCTGTGAATGCACGCGGAAGAGGAATTGGGGCAATGATCATTACTCCTCATGGTTCGCATATTCCTTTTGTTGCAAGGCTGACCTTTCCTTGTACCAATAATGAAGCTGAGTATGAAGCCTGTATTATGGGTCTTGAGGAAGTGATTGATTTGAGGATTAAGCATCTTGATGTGTATGGAGATTCTGCTTTGGTAGTCAATCAGATTAAGGGTAAGTGGGTAACTCATCAACCCCACTTGATCCCTTATAGAGATTATGCCAGGAGGATATCAACTTTCTTCACTAAAGTTGAGTTTCATTATATTCCTCGTGATGAGAATCAAATGACAGATGCTTTGGCAATTATAGCTTCTATGATAAAGATGCACCAATGGAATGATGTTCACATGATCAGGGTGATGCGGCTTGAAAGACCAGCTCATGTGTTTGCAGTTGAAGAGGTCCATGATAACAAGCCTTGGTATCATGATATTAAATGTTTTCTTCAAAGTCAGGAATACCCACTTGGGGCATCCGGTAAAGATAAGAGGACTTTGAGGAGATTGGCAGACAATTTCTTCCTTAATGGAAATGTGCTTTATAAGAGGAATTTCAACATGGTCTTGCTCAGATGCGTGGATAGACACGAAGCAGACATGTTAATGAAAGAAATTCATGAAGGATCTTTTGGTACTCATGCTAATGGGCATGCAATGGCTAAAAAGATGTTGAGAGCAGGTTACTATTGGTTGACGATGGAATCTGATTGTTGCAAGTATGTGAAAAGTGCCATAAGTGCCAAGTGTATGCTGATAAGATTCATGTGCCACCAACTCATCTCAATGTAATTTCTTCCCCGTGGCCTTTCTCTATGTGGGGAATTGATATGATTGGTATGATTGAACCCAATGCTTCGAATGGACATCGTTTTATTCTTGTGGCAATTGACTACTTCACTAAGTGGGTGTAAGCGACATTGTATGCTAATGTGACCAAGCAAGTTGTGGTTCAGTTTATCAAGAATAACATTATCTGCAGATATGGTGTTCCGAATAGAATCATTACTGATAACGGTTCGAACTTGAATAATAAGATGATGAAAGAGCTTTGTGAAGAATTCAAGATTCAACACCATAATTCTTCTCCTTATAGACCGAAGATGAATGGGGTTGTTGAAGCTGCAAATAAGAACATTAAGAAGATCATTCAGAAGATGGTTGTGACATAAAAGGACTGGCATGAGATGTTCCCTTTTGCTTTGCATGGGTATCGTATATTTGTCCGCACCTCAACAGGGGCAATCCCTTTTTCATTTGTTTATGGTACAGAAGCAGTACTCCGCATCGAGGTTGAGATCCCATCAATGAGAGTTCTGATGGAAGCCAAGTTGACTGAAGTTGAATGGTGTTAGAGTAGATTTGATCAGTTGAATTTGATTGAGGAAAAGAGAATAACAACTTTGTGTCATGGTCGGTTGTACCAGCAAAGAATGAAGAAAGATTTTGACAAGAAGGTCAAACCTCGTGTATTCAGAGAAGGCGACCTCGTGCTCAAAAAGATCCAGTCTTTCATTACAGATTCTCGGGGCAAGTGGACTCCGAACTATGATGGCCCGTATGTTGTCAAGAAAGCCTTCTCTGGCGGTTCATTAATTCTTGCAACTATGGATGGTGAGGAGATCACTCGTCCTGTGAATGCAGATGCAGTCAAGAAATACTTCGCCTAAAAAAAAGAACAGCTCGCAAAGTTGAAAACCTAAAAGGGCGGCTTAGGCAAAAATGAGCGTCTCGGTGGATTGAAAACCTGAAAGGGCGGTCCAGGAAAAAATTAGAGACAAAAACAGAAATAATTATCCCGGTAGATTGAAAACCCAAAAGGGCAATCTAGGCAAAAGTTAGGGATCATGGCAAGTAACTGCATCGGCAGATTGGATCACTTGTAACGATCGAGGATTTCAGATTCTATCCCTCAGAAGAACTGCCCATCAAAGATTCTTATTCACTTATCCTCGACTGAAGTTTTGGACACAGTGGAGTTCAAAGTTGATAGGGAGAATAGTGATCATTGTATTTCAATGTAGCCCTTTTCCATGTATTTACCATTTTTCAAACTTGTAATGATCCATGGAGTCACGCCATTTGCTGACTACCATTCTATCAATAAATTTGAGCTTTTATCCAATTGTTTGAAACTCTTTATATTGTTTCTGTTTACAAAATTTCAATTTATTGTTGATGATGATTTTTGAAACAAATTTAATAAATTTAATTTTTGAAGATTATAAAAACTTTTTTCTCTTGATTTGTGAACAAAGAAAGGATATCAATAGTGATTCCGGGGATGGTAAAGTACGGATGTGTGTAACTTGTCTCTCCCAAAGCAGGGTTTGATCCGTTTGTGTCCTTAAGGAATTTTTGATTGGTCCTGGCATGTCGATGTTAATGATGTTTTGTTCCCCAGCAACCAGCATGAGTAAGGATTGTAAATACTCTTAATTATGTTCCTTTCCCCCAGAAGAGTTATTGGAAGATATATCCTAGAAAATCCCCAGCTGAGTTCTGATCTCTTCCTCAGTAGTTTACCCTTGACTTGAAAAGTCTTGGAAGCCCCCAGTCGAGTCTTTGTTCCTCATTATAAGTTGGTTGCATCTCTCAGCAGAAGTATGGATATATCAATCAGTTTAGAGGTTTTCTTTCAATTGTTGGTGATTATTGATTTAAAATCCCTCGTAATTGTGATTTGCTATAATGTTAACCTCTGGTATCCCTCCGTGGATCGAAAAGTCCAAACGTTCAGTGATGAAAGATCTTCATAGATCCCTAGTAAGTCTGCGTGTGATGGTTTCCAGCAGATCTATATTTTTTATCTTTGGCAAGTTTTGCACTCTTTCCCTAAGCAGAGCAGGAGTGGCGTAACTCCTTCCCCAAGTAGAGTGAGAGTGGTATAATTCTTTCCCCGAATGGAGCAGAAATAGTATGATGGTTGTTCCTACAAGAATTTGTTTGAGAACATTTCTTTCCCCAGCATGGATCGTGGAAGTATTCCCCATCCTTCGGCAGATCATTACCTTTCCTCAATAGGATGGTATCCCTGTGCAGAGTTGATGATTGATGTTTGATACTCCAGTAGGCTATGCTTTATTTGCATTACTGTAGATCCTTACTTCGTCTCCTCATCCAGATTTATGAAGATATTCGTCCCCATTGGAGTTTAACAGGGACATTTCCCTTTTCCCCCAGAGTATGGAAGATTTTGAGTTGTTGAGATATCTCCGACATGTTATCTTCTCAGAGTGGAATTTTCTGATGTTATCCTTTTATGGATTCCTGAAGATTTCTTTGTGGACTGGATCCCTAGCAGTTGTTTTCCCCAGTTTGAGTTATGCCTTGTAGTAGGATTTATTCCTTTGATGTTTTTTTTGATATTCCCCTGCAGGATTTCGAATTGAATCTCCAGCATGGTCCCCGGCCTTGTTGCCCTGATTAGCCGTGTATCCGGTTGTTGTGGTGTTTATGTCACCCGTTGCTCATCTTTATGTCTGTTTTGTCAGCATATTCATACGCATGAGCATAGCATCTTTTGCTTGCATTCTTGCATTTATCTTTGTTCCCCGCTCTTTGGTGTGATTTTTCCCCACAGAGTGCGTGTGTGGTTTTCCTCTCAAGATTAGAGTGTCAATCCTTAAGCAGAAAATGTTTATCCTTTCTATTTCCCCACTGAGTTTGCTTCTCGTGGATGATTTTGATTCAGTTTCCTCCCTAGTTTATTATCTTGATGGAACTTCCCCAGTTGAGATATTTCCTCCTTGGGATGAGTCTTGTTTGACCGTTTCTCTCCAATTAGTTCTTGGATTGAATTTTGGTCCCCTTCGTGAGTAATGTTTGCTTTGGAATTAAGCTATCATTGTTTGATAGTGGGCAATATTTTCTCCAGCTTGAGTATATTACTTTGGAATTAAGCTATCAATTTTTTGATAGTGGTAATATTACCAAATTAATCAAGCTTTTTTGCTTGTACTCCTACCCAGTAAATCCGGTAGTTGAGAGTTCTTCTTTTTACCCAGTAAAAAGGTAATAAAGGTTGTTCCCCTTTGTTGTGATCCTACCCAGTAAATCAGGTAGTTGAGGTTTTCCTACCCAGTAAAAGGTAGTGGAGGTTATCCCTCTTTGTTTTGCTCCTATCCAGTAAATCGATAGTCGAGTCCCTTGTTTTCCTACACAGTAAACCGGTAGTTGATGATTCTATTCTGACTCGGTATTCCTTTATTTTTGGACTTGAATACTTTGATTGGTTATTGTTCCCGGGAAGAGTGTTTACTCTTTCCCATTGAACCCTGTTACCTTGATTGTATCATATTTTCTTTTCCCCCATGTGGAGTCGGTTATCCAGTGATTTATTTTCCTGGTAACTCTTTTGGTGTCTTTTGTTTTCCCCGGCGGGATATTTCTTCTGTGTCCCCAAGCTTTTGCTTTCCTATGGTGGTCGCGTTTTCCACAGAGATCTTGGATTTGCATATCATCTCATATTCATATCATATCATGTTCTCTTAGGACAAAAATTTGGGTTTTTTGTATTTAAGTCTCTCTCATCTTGCAGAGACGAATATGTCAATCTTCATATCTTCAGATTGAAGAAACTTAAATAGGGGCAGTTGTTGCATCCAAATTTTTGCCCTAAGTTTTCCTTGCATTTTCATCTGAATCTTGCATACAAACAAGATCGCACTGGTTGCACGGTTCTTCTCGGGTTAGGTTTATGCCTCGCAGGGGATCACCGTTGTCATTAATTACTTTATTTGTTTATGTTTACTAACCATTAATCAAAATTCAAAAAAAAATTTGTTTCCTTTTACTAACCTTTTTCAGGAAGAGGAACCATGTGAAAATGCCAAAAACAGCAGTCCTGCAGCTCAAGTAAATTTCACAAGCAAAAGTCGAAGACGATCCGCAAATAATTCAAAATTATCAGATCGAGTATTTCCCAAGTTAATTGATTCATTCAAAGGATTTCCAAGGTTCATGTGTTCATTTCTTCGACGCACAAGAAGAATCGGGCCGAAACAACCAAGCAACCATGTTTGAATAAAAAATTCAAATTTCAGCTTGGTTAACCGGTTAACCAAATGGTTAACCGATTAACCAGTGCGAAATTTGAATTTTTTATTCAAATTCAGCAGCCTTAGATCATTGATTTAATTGGAATATTCTAGATCCATTGGTTTCTGATTTCTCTACATCACTTTGATCATTTCCTACCATAAACCCTCATTAATCACCACTCTTTTTCATTTCCCACCAAAATTCCAATCACCAGGCTTAAATTCAAATTACCAAAGCAAGCTCCATTCCACCAAATTTCCGTACCTAAGGCCTTTAAATAGGACCACAATTTCATTCATTTGACAAGCTTTTGATAGCCACAAAACCTCTTGCAAAATACTCCCCAACACCAAAATTCTTCAAAGCTCACCTTTCTTTCTTTTGAAGTTATCAAGAATTCACATTGAATTCTTGACTAACTTGAGCTAAACTTTTATCCTTTCATTCTTTTCTTCATTAATTTCAGTAGATCTAAGCTTGTGTTGGTCCAATTTGAAGAAGAGCTTTTGGTAATTCATCTTCCTCCATAAACCCATATTCACCATCAACATTCAAGATGTAAATCTTTGATGCCTTTGTTTCTAGATCATTTGAATCTTTATTTGTTGTATGATTGCAGGGATTCCACTGTATTTTGGTTTTAAAATTCGTGCAAATTAAGATCATGATCATCCAATGTTTGAGAAAAGGTTTCAAAATTGATCATGCTGAATTTTCTGCATTTTTCAGCTTCTGGTACAGCGTTAACCGGTTAACCATCTTCAAAATAACGCAAATTATTCAAAATCTGCTTGCGTTAACCGGTTAACCAAACCGGTTAACACAAGACAAAATGGTGTTTTTGGCTTGTTTTAAGCCCCTTCTTGGTTCCTTTTTCTTCTTCTTCTTCCTCCTTTTTATTTTTACCTTGGGAAACATTTTTGGGAGTGATTTCTCCTTAATTTCAATGAACTTTGGGTGTAGATTAGAGTAGTTAATGTTCATTAATTCAAAACTACCTTTAAGTGGATTATTCAATTCATTTAAGGTACTTTGCGTTCGTGATACATTTTCATGCTTGAATCCACCAAGATGAGTGATTGAACTTAAGGATGGAAGAATACCATAAATGTGGCTCAATTTGGTATTCACCTTTAGTTTTATGCGGTATCGCGTCCGGATAACGATTTACATATCGTTTATCTCGCATGCATTAACACTAACATTATACCTTAATTGGTGGTGGCCGACCTCATTTGTAGTGTAATTACTTCGTAAATTACTCGGCGATTGCTTAACATAGACCTAAATGTGTCCCGACTTCGGAATAAAAATCTAATTGGGTACTTGCTCTTTCGTGGACCGGATCTCTTGTTGATCGCGTAATCCCAAAGTGGTTAATCATATTGCATTAAGAAATCGATACTTATGAATGTTTGATGCGTAGGTGCTTTGGGTCTCCCAATCGCCTTTCAAATTTCATTGAATTCGATTCAGTTTGCCTTGATTAATCGCTATAGTGTAAGATGCTAAGCGGATCCGGTTGCCTTTCGGTTTTGGTTACTCTTTTTTGGTTGTGATTGATTAAGTTCACCATACCATTATTATGTAAATATTATTATACTATTACTACTATTAATATTTTAGAATCTTGCACTTTAATTTCTTTTTCTTACTAACATTTAATTTCTTTCACTTTTATTGCCTTTATTCTATTTTGCTTTATTCATCCATATCATGTTTATTATTTGCTCTTATTATTTTGTTGATTTTTCTTTTGTCCATTTGGACACAAAACATTAATAAAGGATTAAACTTCTAAAAGACTTGTGACTTTAATTTGTGGACTTTTTGTTACTATCCTTGGCATTGGAATGAAGATTTTTGGACTTAGATTTTAGGATCCCTTCCCATTGCTTTGATCTTCATGAAGTTGGATTTAGTCTTTATTTGGTCATTTGCTAGCTCATAAGGATGGAACTCTTATGCTCATAATTTGGAATGTCATCAAGATTGGTTAGATCTTTCTTCCCTTATCTCCTTTTTTTTAGGATAGTCCCTTCATCTCCTCCCATTCTTCAATTTTCAAAACCTTCTCCCTTTTTTCAAAGGATTCCTTCTTTTTAAATCATCACCTCTTTAATAACCATAAACCTTGACTTTTGTCAAGTGGCTTTTATTTATTTTTCTTTTAAAATCAATGAATCTAATCATGTTGACCTTAATTCAAAAAATAAAAAGAATCAAACTCATTCAAGTTGTTTTGTGCTTATGTGCACTTTTGTTTATTTTCTTAAAAGAGTGTCGATTATGAGTCATTATTCTTTAGTCGGGTGCACATCTCTCAATCTCCATGGTTGTAGTTTGATGTAATTGAGTCTCTTGTCATTTGTGGGGGTTTAGTGGCATACTCGTTGATTTTATCCGAGTTGGCGCCCTCCCCATAATGATGTATGAGTCCATGCCTTCATTATCATGGTAGATTTGTTTGGCTATCCACTTGAAGATGACAAATTCTCTTCACTTAATAAAATGAATCATAACCCACCCTTTTAACTATTTGTACCACGAACTACGGGGTTTTGATCTTGTATTGCACTTAGTGGGTACGTAGGCATGAGGCGTTAAACCTCTCCAAACACAAAAATATTTAAAAACAAATTCTTTCTCTCACCTTTCCACTCTCTTTTTTGCAAACCATTTTCCAAAAGCAGTAAATTTTTCAAAGGGCTCCCGTGGAGTACCACGGATATTTTGGGTGCGTAAAACCTTCCCAGTGTGTAACCTATCCCCTTACATGTTTCTCTGTTGTGTTTCTTTAGCTTTTTGCTTTTAGATTCATTAGGATTTATTCGCTCTTTTTTTCTTTTCCTATTGGAATAAAATAAAAGCGCGGTGGCGACTCTGTTTACTTTGAGTTAAGTTAACTAATAGCTTACACTCATGTTTTTACCGCTACACACACAACTACGAAACAATGCATAAGGCTAGCATATCATCATTACACTACCTCACTTCTGCCCAACATACAATATACACATGTTCTAATATGCAAACACAACAATCCACAACAACAACACGCATCGCACACCCAGAATACACATTCCACAACTCAATATATCACAACATACAAGGGAACGCAATTAACATATCAAATTATTGGAATTCTGGTGTTGAAAATATTTTTAGTAGAAAATACATAAAACCAGCTTTCCATCGATTTGAACAGCGATTGAATTGGACTTACGGTTTTGAAAGTTATGGATTTTTGAAAAATTATAAAATTTGTCACGTTCAGTGGTAACCGGTTAACACTCACACGTTAACCGGTTAATCTGAGTAAATTTTCCCCAAAACCCCAAATTTGTACTAAGTAACTGGTTAACACCTACACGGTAACAGGTTACTTGACCTGCAGAATCAGTTTATGTTATTTCTGTTACGAAAATCACTTTTCAACCCTCAATCTAATAATCTCAAACCACATATATCATAGAATTTGAACCCCAAATTCGGTATACAACATTATACATACATCATAGCATCTTATATCACAAGGAAAACACAATTACAACGAGAAATTTACATAATACGAGCATTATTACTATCACTGATACACAACTTCGACTTCTCACCGGAAACACCAAACGAATCAACAAACACACGGGTAATAACCTAACAATTTATCTACCCACATACATATATCATTTACCCCTTAAGTGATTGAAGAACCTCACCCTTACATTAGAGTTCTTGCAAGATTCTTCTCTTCTCCCTTGAGCCCTAGCCTTCTCTTTTCCTCTTGCTCCTTTCTCTTGTTTTTTCGTAGAATGAATTCCCTCTCTTCTACCCCTTATTTTCTTATTATATTAATAATAAAAATATTTTCCATCAAATATTTAATTAAAATAATATTCACTTAATATTATAATTAACTAAATATTACTTATAATTAAATTAGTTTTACTCACCGCACCACCAATCTCTACACTTTCGGTCACACACATCCACTGCCTTACAATCTTATTTTCAAGGCCAATACTCACTACTAAGGATAACTCTAACACCAACGAAAGCACAAAATCACACACACAAATACACAACATCATAACTTCAAATTACAAAAATAATTAAATTAAATCGGGGCATTACAACTCTCTCCCACTTAAAATATTTCCCTCCTCGAAAATTTACCTGATATGAACAACTCATGATATGCCTCACTAGGGTTGTTCATGGTACATTTTTATAAGAAAACTGAACTAAACCTAAATGAACCATTATATTAGATCATCCGAACTAAACCAAACCGTTTTCAGTTTTTCAGAACCGAACTAAGCCAAAAGTTTTGGTTTGGCATAACGGTTTCGGAACTCCAAACTGTATCAAACCATTAGAAGACAATTGTTTCAAACCGAACTATTTATTAAAGAACCAAACCATTATACTTTCTTTTTTTTAATAAAAAATATTTTAAGTTTACTTTTAGCATTTTTAAGACTTTTTTTAATATATTATTTTACATAAATAGAACTTATCAAATATATCAAAAATTATTTACATGGAATATTTTAACGATTCCTGCATTATAGAACCTGAAGAGTACTGAGAAAATTGATCATTTTCTTGAGTCAACAAATAACCAAATCAATTATAATGTTCCATAGAATTATTTTTGTAGTTATAGTAAGTACCTTACTTTTATCAATAAGCTTTTTAGAGTCTGTACTTATTGGTTTATGACATGCTATTTGAGATTACTTACCGATAAATACTTATGATAGTTTCTGAAAAATAGCTTATAACAAGTGTAAAAGTAGATTTTCAATTGTTTTAATAAGCTCTCCAAATATAGCTTTTAAAAATAGCTTACAATTTCTATGAAAAAGTCAAATCACATTATTCTTGATTGTGCAAATACTTATGATAATTTATGAAAATAGTTTATAGGCATGTCTAAAAGCTGATTTCAAATTATTATGAAAATAGTTTATAGCATGTCTAAAAGTTGGTTTCAAATTATTTCAGTAAGTTCTGCAGGCATGACTTATAAAACAGCTAACATGGAAAAAATTAATTACATTTTTTTCTGATTGTGGAAATATGACTCATTTATGAACTTTTAGGTGAAGTACTTATTTACGACAGAAAATTAATCATATTTTTATGACTTTAGGCTATGATATAAGGAAATTGGGGGTTTGGGGTTCTTAACCATTTTTCAAATTTTTGAAGTTCCAATAGTTCAAAATGTGTTTTGACTTATTAACATTTAAAATAAAATAATTATTAGAAGTTACAATTTAAAAACTAAAATAACAACAGTTCTGTCCGGGATCAATTTGACATTGGTTAATGGCTTAACGGTTCAGTTCTAGACCATTAATAAAATATAAGTTCGGTTCACTAACCATTACTAATGGTTCGGTTATTTTAACTTCAGTTCAGTTTGGTTTGGCGGTTCAGTTCAGTTCAATGGTTTTTTTAACAGACATATGCATCACGTATCCCGCTCTTCCACTCCCAAGTCACGAAAGACAACACCACGAATAACATAAAACAACAAGTCACCTCATCAACGACAACAACAACGACGACAACGACAACAACGATACAAAACAAGATGCGATGCTCACGCAATGCACTCGATGACCAACTCAAGATGCAAGGAATAATTGAGTTACAAACACATAGGTTCACTCTTGAACCAGAATACAACATGATTGTTACCATCACCACAGGTAACACTCCCTTAATTCCCCATCACATGACTTAGCTACTCGCACTCGAACAATCACTATAGCAAACAAGGCAACAACAAAGATAAGAACATAAAGCTCCACGACACCACATCATCTTGACCTCATCAACATAATTAGAATACCAACCTTGTTGTCACAAACATCAAGACAACGATTCTACGATTCACCAATCAAACACGTAACTAATACATCCATCTACATAGTAGTACATGATTATTATTTAAACTTTTCACCATATCTCTTCCATTCTGGAACGTCCAATGGTTTCATCATTCCTGCAGGTTCTAACGTTCAACCTTTAAACTCTCGCAAGTCACACACACATACGAACTACGCTACATCACACTTCTGTTGCGCACTCTAATTACTCGCAACTATCAAATCTACCAAATTCACATCCAACTTCTGACTCTCTCTAATATTCACCAGAAAATCATTGTTCACTTTTAATATACCCAACCTCGCACTCTACTCCGTTAACTTACACCCCAACTGCTAACTCAATGTTAATTCTCTAACGATCAAAGCAAACATATGAAAAGATTTCCAACTTAACTCAACAGGCATGAAATTAACTTTACTAATAGGATAATTAGAGCCATGGGCCTAACTCATCATAAATTACAACCATCCCCGTTATCTCATACTCCACTTCTTCCGATCAAGCAGGTATTCTACACTCTTGTGTTTTCAAAACACTTACAACCACAACCAACTCCAAATCTTGAACAGGATATATCGTTTCATGAATCCTCAATTTTTGTAAAGCATGAACTACGAATTTACCATATTGTACTAACACATTGTCCAAATTCATCAAAAACACATCCTAATACCTCACAAATGGTTTATTAGGATCATGCAGAATCAAAATTGGAGTCGTGGAAAACTTCTACTTCAGCTCGTTAAAACTTTCCTTGCAACGAACATTCCAGAACAAACGAGCTATCTTTCGCAAGTCAACTGAGATAATGGAAGTGTTAACTTGGAAAACCCTTCCATAACCTGCGGTAATTGATGGGCTAAAGACGTATCTAATTATGTGTCTAGCAGTATCTTAACTGCAAGTGCACAGCCTATCGAAGTAATATTTAAGATTATCGATCCACATGGACTCTATGGTTACTTAGTGCTAGAGGAATTTCTAGTTTAGCTAAGGTGAAGGGTTGTCACGATTTTTTTTTTGTTGTTTTTAAAGATTAAAGGCGGGAATTAAATTTAAGTTTAATAAATAATTCTAAGGCGGTCGGTATGTAATTATGCTAACTTAGGCGGGTCAATCTACCCTAGGCTTATAAAGATGTTTCACTTAATCTATTCTGTAGAGGTTACCAGTTTAAATATCTTTAACTCACACTCACGTGGTCTTATCTCAGATCTTACCCCTAAAGCCCTATGCCTGCTCTCGCTAGCCCATAAGTGTTTAGAAATAATTTTTGGAAACTTAGTAATTCTAATTTATTTTAAAGCGCTCTCGCTGTGTTTAATTTAAATGCCTAACTTTAGCTATCTGGTTAAAATCTCACACTCTCGTGGTCTTGACCTAACCTAATACACTTTCCTTACTCTCGTAACAAAAAGGTTGATTTTATAATAAAAAGTATCAGCCAGAATATTAAGCTCTTAATTATTTTAAGCCTAGAGTTGATTTTACCGAATTAGTTTGTTTTAATTACATACCGCCCTAAGGTATTTAGCTACTCATTATTGTTGAACTAGACAGAGGCAGAGAAACATAAAACGAAATATGCATGGCAGAAAAATAAATATTCAACATAAATATAAAATGCAATTTAATGTAAACCTGGATAACAATAAAAGTGGCAGACTCCTTATTCCACAGCCCGGAAAGTTCGGAGTATTGATCGGAATCGGAAATAAATTCTAAAAGAATCTGAAGGCTTTGAAACAAATTAATTTATAACAATTTCCTGATGTTGGAAATTGTTATAAGGTTGGTTGGGATACAAGAAAAATAAAGCAATGAAAATAATGCTGGAAAAAATAAAGGGTGTAAATTAAATCGGCAGAGCTTCCGCAAGAAATTAAAAACTAAAACTCTGTAAATTGTTCATTCAAATTAAGCTATTTATAGAAAACTAAATGGGCTTGGTAGTTGAATTGTTGCTTGGGCCTCGTAGGAAAATGAGAGAATCCAGGGAACGTGTGGATACTGGGTCAGCTGGAAAATAGGCACTTCATGCAGCGTAACGTTCATGACCAAGTCTTCAGTCAAATACCCTAGTTTTCCCTTGTCACGGTCGTGACAAGGGTATCACGTTCGTGTTCCTTGTATTATAAGTGTCACGGTCGTGAGGGATTTGTCACGGTCGTGAGTGCTCCTTTTGGAGTGTCACGGTCGTGACACCTAGGTGACGACCGTGAGTGTAACAAAATATGCAGGTTATGCAGAATTCCTCATTTCTTCATCTTTTAATGGTTATTTTTGCTCATTTCACTCGTGGCTCTTGATTTAGCTCTGTATATGATGTACCTGCAAAATGGCAAAGAAAACTCGAGGAATCGGGTGTTAAAACGACAATTATGCGATAAAACGGTATTGAAACATAGCAATATAATCGATACATTTTCTCGTTATCAAACTTCCCCAAACTTAAACCTTTGCTTGTCCTCAAGCAAATAGTCGGTTGAAAATTGTCGGACAAGTTTTTATCGACGCACACACATAACAAACCGTACGAGGGATCGTTTTGTCAGGTAAACCGGTACTTTGATAAAACACTAACGATACACTAATGACACAAGCAACAAGCTAAGTCGTCGACTTCCCGTTAAACGAAATATTCGGCAATTGCTTTACGATTTCACCTAGAGTCTTTCGATCTTATTTCGCCCGGTTTCATTCTAGCGCAATCAAATTAAGCCCTTTGCCTTAGCACGCACGTAGTGGAGTAGCCGATTAGCGACTTTGATCCTTTATAAGCACGGGGTCTGGTACACGAGTGTGGTAACCCTATATACATTATCCGATTTGGAGGTTGTGGGGGATCGAGCCGTAGCACGCCCTACCAAGTTCAGAACCAGTACCTCTGAACCAACCCGCAATGGACTCCTTCTTATATTTCTCGTTTCTTATATGCGACCGTGTACTTTGGTGCAATTTCTTTTCATTTGCATCGAGATATGAAGGATCATTATAGATTAGGCATCAAACGCTTATATTCATCGGCTCCCCACGTGGTTTGTGTTCAGACGGTGCTGACTGCTAGTATAAACTACTAGGGGTTACTTTTGAACTGAAACTTAAGGTGTAGTCGTAACAATCATCGGAACGGGATTCGCTTAAGTGGGAAGTCTAAGGTGTCAAGACTGTATTGATTTTGTTGAATCGTTCTCAGCTTCCTAATTATGATTTCGTAGGTAAGTCGGGTAATGCGAAGAATTAATTAAAGATTTTTTTCGGTATGGCTAAATAAACGGGGAAAGTTCTAAACTAAAGAAAATAGCACAAAAATTGCTCGTTTCATTAACTTACGAAAAGGAAATACAACGGAATGGAAAAATGCGGAAAGGGAAAAATGCGGAAAATGAAAGGTACCTCTCCCACACTATATCAGACATTGTCCTCAATGTTGTGATATAATAGCGGTTAAAGTACAATACAAACAACGAAAACGGAAAAACATAAACAAAAACTAAAACTAAGGCTGCTGATGGCCACGGCCTCGGCTTCTGGTGCAGGAGCGTCTGGTCGGAGTCGCTTCAGGGTCAGAACCGGTACCGGTGATAACAGTGATATCAATGCGCAAAGCCTCTAGCTCGCTAAGGATCTCGCCGAGCTTCTCATCAGTAGTCCTCTGGTTGGTGGCAACAGTGCGGAGTAATGCATCATGTTGCTCCTGCTGCCTTCACTCCAGTGCGGCATTCATCTGATTTTGCTGATGAATCGCACGGATGACTTCCTTAAGTGTGTATTCTTGTGCAGGAGGCTGTCGGGTGGATGTCTCAGGAATGTCCTGGACAGGCTCAGCTGCATCCATAGTGTCTTGCATCTCGTCCGCTGGTGGATCGGCCTGCTCATCATGAATGGGGGCGTGGCCGGCAGCATCCGGTAAAGCAAAGAGCCAGTTGGCTCGGCTAGACGGATTGATGCGGTCACAGGACGACAAGATGGTGTGGTGATAAACAGTGTCGTGGATAACAGGGCTAAACCTGCCATCCTCTCTCTGAGCAATCAAGTGTGCGGACCTGCAATAATTCTTCGTTAGGAATTCGGCGGCTCTGCTAGGCAAATTTACGACCAAGTCACCAAGCTCCAACTGAACGGCGAGGGTGGTGACAATGCCGCCTATGTAAAAGGGGGTTGCGCCTCTTTGCGGAATAGCCTGGATATGGGACAGCATGAACGGGGCAGCGTTGATAGGCTCGTCATTTAGAGCGCAGTGTAAGAACAAAAGCTCCTTGGAGTTGAGCTTGTGGTTACTCTCTCGTGCAAAGATGGTGTTGCAAATGATGCGATGAAAATATCTGATCGCTGGGTTGTGGATATGCGTAGCATTCAGGCTCTGAAAGGCTGAGGCACGGGTGTTGGTGATGTCGTGCCATAAGGTGAAAGCGGTTTCACTAAAATTGTCTGGCACGCGGAGATGAGCTTCATTCCCGTGATCGAAGCCTAGCAACTCGGCTATCCTATTTTGCGAAAGTTCGAACTCCCGGCCAAGCAATCTGAACTTAGCGACGCCGGTGAGTTGACTCTGAGAACCGGTAGGAGTGATGTAATGGAATGAGCTTAGAAATTCCAATGTCAGAAGCTCGAATGTGGGCTGGGGCTGACTGCAAGGATCCCACAGACCGACTTTTTGAAGCAGGCTCTTGACACTGTTAAGCATTCCCAATTCTCTCAAACAGACAGTGTCGACATATCGCGTGGGTTGCACACCACGGTTCTGGAATCGGATGAACCTCTCTCTCTGGTTTTCTCCATGCTCACCATCTCTAAATTGAATTGCTTCCATTGCATGCAAGAACAAGAGTGGGAGATAAGAGGTTTTTGGTTTTTGTGAGAAAAGTGATAAAATGAGAGGAAATTGGTTCGGATTAATATTGCAAGGTGAGAATGTGATAGGTGTGGAGTAAATTGAGAGGTTAATGGGGTTTAATTTGGTAATGGGAGGTTACGGAAGTTAGAAGAGATAATGGGTGGTTTTGAAAGTTATGGAAGATGAAAGAAGAAGAGGTTTCGAAGAAGAAACAGTTCTGTTTCTCACGAATCCTATAATTAGGGTCGTCACGGTCGTGACAAGGGGATGACGGTCGTGACGCGCTAATTAGCTTGTCACAATCGTTAGGGGGGTGATGACGACCGTGAGGGCTTAATTCCTTGAATAATTTCCAGAAAGCATATTATCTCTCTCACGCTTCATATAATTTATATAATATTTTTATGATCACTTCACTCTATTTAAAACATAAACAACACATAATATATAATACCAACAGAATTTTGTAAATTGCATTACACGAGAGATTGTATAAAACATGAATCAATTCAAACATAACAGTAAATAGATTGAAAGCATATAAATTGATTAAATTGGAAAAATTTGTAAACTAGAAGTGCTTTGCTTTTGATAATTGAAATGAAATTACATTAATGAAAATACGGTACGAAAATGTTTGCGAAAAGTAAAACTAACTAGAAACGAAAACAATAAGTAAAATAAGCTAGATCACTACAGCATTTTCAAAAGTGCTTCTTCAAATCTTCGATTGCGGAGTTCAGGTGGTAGAATTGCTCACATGTTATGTCAGTTAATCCTATAATGTCCAATCGCATGCTCTTAATCTCATCCTTAACAGTATTTATGTCGGTTTGGTAAGCTTCAAGAGTGTTCATGATATTCTTTAAGTTATCAGCATATTCTACTTGATTCACTTCAGGGGTTTCAATCACTTCATTAGTGTGGTCAATGTCATGCTAACCAGGAGGTGTCTCAGGGTCACTTTCTACATCGGTCATTATATCATCCTTTATCTTGTAAGATTGAGGTGTTTCAGGAGTAGATGGATAGTCAGGTGGGGTTAACTCATAAAGCCAATTATCCTTATTGTGAACACTTACTCTAGCATGAAAGGTGGATGTCCTAAATTCCTTATGATATGGCGATTAAAGCAAAAGTTAAGATTCATAGGACGGATGGTACCTAAACGGTTACATCAGTGTAACTGGTATCTAAGTCCTAAGGCATCAACAATCATGGTTACAAGACCTCCTACTAATATGGGTAGATCAGGTTCTTCTTGGATTCGAGTGAAGGTTTGCATCATGAAAGGCACACCATTGACTGGCTGTCCATTAGTGAAACATGACATAATGAATATCTCATCTTTAGATACTCCAGTAAGGTTTTCTTCTTTTCCAAAGAAGGTGTGGGCTAGGATCTTATGGAAGTAACGGATAGCAGGGTTATGTATCTCATCATTGTTCATGCTATTTGGTTCAGGGTGGTAGTTTCCGGTTAATGTTCCCCAAAAGAAATCTAGCTCAATGTCCATCAATTCTACCTGTGTGGTAGTAAAAGCAAAGGGTCCACTAGGGAATCCTAATAAGTCAGCTAGTTCTTTATGGTTAAAGTCATATTCTATTCCAAATAGGCGGAAACTGATAAATCCTTTCCTGAATCCAAAACCGCGCTCGGGTAGGTAAACTAAGGAGCTAAGGAACTCAAGGGTGAGCTCGCGGTAAGTCACAAACTTTTGTTGAATCAGTGCATTCTCCCATCCAAGTCGGTTAAACAGGTATAGGATGCTATCATGTATACCTAAGGTTTCATAGTCAAATCATCCGGGTACAGAGTCAAATCCATTGGTCTCTGTGATAACTCTTCAAATTTCATTCTTTGGTTCCTACCTCTAAATTTGGTTTCCATATGGTTTATCGGTTGGTTAGCCATAGTTAGTGTAAATTCGGAGGAAACAAATCAGGGGGAGAAGGAAAGTGGAAAAGACTTTAGAAAATCTGTAAAAGTGATTTAAAATTAAAATAAGGAAAAATAAGAAAATAAAATGCATAAATAAAAGCAATAATAGTAATAATGAAATAAAACTATAAAATGACAAAACAAATAAATGAATAATAAAATGATAAATGACAAAATAATAGAATGATAAAAATGATTTAATTAATTAAATGATTAAATGGGTTGCCTCCCACTAAGCGCTGTTTTTATCGTCTAAAGCCTGACGTAATGCTTAGGTGTAGATTAATCAGGGGAATTAGTGGACAACTCTAAAAGTCTTAGACTATTCACATAATCTCTATTTTCAACTTTATGATAATGTTTTAAACGTTGTCCGTTTACTGTGAATGGTTCACTATTCCTATCCTTAATTTCTATCGCTCCGCTCGGGAACACTTTAGTTATTTCAAAGGGTCCTGACCATCTAGATTTTAGTTTTCCAGGAAAGAGCCTATGTCTTGAATTAAAGAGGAGTACAACGTCTCCCACACTAAATTCTTTCCTAGATAGGCGTTTATCATGCCATCGCTTAGTTCTTTCTTTATATATCTTAGCATTCTCATAAGCATCTAGCCTTAACTCTTCTAATTCGTTAATATCTAGGATTCGCTTTTCTCCTGCAGCATTATAGTTTATATTGAGACTTTTGATCGCCCAATAAGCTTTGTGTTCTAGTTCTACCGGGAGGTGACAAGATTTTCCATAAACTAATTTGAAAGGTGTAGTTCCTATGGGTGTCTTGTAAGCGGTCCTATAAGCCCATAAAGCTTCATTAAGTTTAGATGACCAATCTTTCCGAGATATGGCGACAGTCTTTTCTAAGATTTGTTTGATTTCTCTGTTCGAGACTTCGACTTGTCCACTTGTTTGTGGATGATATGGCGTTGCCACACGGTGTCTTACTCCATACTTAGATAATAATTTGTCAAAGATTTTTGAAATGAAGTGCGAGCCACCGTCACTTATGACGAGTCTAGGCACACCAAATCTGGGAAAGATTGTATTTTTGAAAAGCTTTATTACTACTCGTGTGTCATTTGTAGGAGAAGTTATGGCTTCAATCCACTTTGAAACATAATCAACAGCTACGAGTATGTAATTATTACCGAAAGATGATGGGAATGGTCCCATGAAATCTATTCCCCATACGTCAAAGATTTCTACTTCTAATATTCCTTTTTGAGGCATTTCATCTCTTCTTGAAATATTACCGGTGCGTTGACACCGATCGCAATTTATAACAGCGATGTGGACATCTTTCCATAGATTAGGCCAGAATAAGCCGGCTTGTAAGATTTTTGCACAAGTCTTGGAAGTGCTTGCATGTCCACCATAAGGAGATGAATGGCAATGAGCAATGACATCTTTTATTTCTTCTTCAGGAATACATCGACAAAAGATTCCATCGGGTCCTCTTTTGAACAATAATGGTTCATCCCAATAGTAATGTTTGAGATTGTGAAAGAATTTCTTTTTCTGCTGATAGGTTAAATCAGGTGGAAGAGCTCCTGCAGCTAGGTAGTTGACAATGTCAGCGTACCATGGCAGTCCTACAGTCGTTTGGATTGTTTCCACGGGTTCTGGTTCATCTAAGTCTTACTGAACTGGGTCGCTTCCTATTTGTGCTATCAACTGTTCATACGGAAAATCATCGTTAATCGGCACTTGTTCTAGTTTAATACCTTCTATTCTAGATAAATGGTCCGCTACGACGTTTTCAGTACCTTTCTTATCTTTTATTTCGAGATCAAACTCTTGTAAGAGTAAAATCCATCTCAAGAGTCTTGGTTTAGCATCTTTCTTAGTTAATAGATATCTGATAGCAGCATGGTCTGTGTAAACTATTATTTTCGCTCCTACTAGGTAAGAACGGAATTTGTCAAGCGCAAAGACAACTGCTAACAATTCTTTTTCAGTAGTGGCGTAGTTCATCTGAGCAGAATCTAAGGTTCTACTGGCATAGTAAATCGCATGAAGTTTCTTTTCCTTCCTCTGGCCTAGAACTGCGCCTACAGCATAGTCACTCGCATCACACATGATTTCGAAAGGTAATCTCCAGTCAGGGGGTTGCATGATTGGTGCGGTGATGAGGGTTGTTTTTAGAGTTTCGAATGCTTTAAGACAATCTTCATTGAATATGAACTCAGCGTCTTTCATTAATAAACCGGTAAGAGGTTTAGTGATTTTCGAGAAATCTTTGATGAATCGTCGGTAGAAACCGGCGTGTCCTAAAAAGCTTCGTATTTCTCGAATGGTTTTAGGGGGTTGAAGATCTTTTATGACTTCTATTTTAGCTTTATCAACTTCAATTCCCTTGTCGGATATAACGTGTCCTAATACGATTCCTTCTCTGACCATAAAATGACATTTCTCCCAGTTAAGCACGAGGTTTACTTTTACACATCTTTCTAACACCATTTCTAAATTTGATAGGCATCCTTCAAAACTTTGCCCGCATACAGAGAAATCGTCCATGAACACTTCCATGATGTTGTCTATAAAATCTGCGAAGATTGACATCATACATCTTTGAAAGGTTGCAGGAGCGTTGCATAATCCAAAGGGCATTCGTCTATAAGCGAACGTTCCATAGGGGCATGTGAATGTAGTCTTCTCTTGATCATCTGGGTGGATAGGGATTTGGAAAAATCCTGAGTAACCATCAAGATAACAGAAATAAGAATGCTTGGCTAATCGTTCTAACATTTGATCTATAAAAGGTAGTGGGAAATGATCTTTTCGAGTGGCTTTGTTTAGTTTAGGATAATCGATGCACACTCTATGTCCCGTCACTACTCTTTGTGATATCGATTCGCCTTTAGCGTTTTTCACAATAGTGATACCTCCTTTCTTTGGTACTACATGTACTAGACTAACCCATTTACTATCAGAGATTGGATATATTATTCCGGCATCTAGTAGTTTCTTAACTTCTTCTTTTACTACAGTGCTAAGGATTGGGTTAATTCTTCTTTGAGATTCTCTGGAGGTTTTGCAATCTTCTTCTAGCAGAATACGATGCATACAGATTGAAGGGCATATTCCTTTGAGATCAGATATGTTATATCCTAATGCAGTTGGATATTTCTTTAAGACATCTAAAAGTTTCTTTGTTTCGATTGTTCCTAAACTGGAATTTATTATAACTGGTCTTTTACATTCAATGTCTAAGAATTTGTATCTTAGGTTATTAGGTAAAGTTTTTATTCCTAATGTAGGTTTATCCTTACTTGGCATGGGATCCGGTGTAAGTGCTAAACTTTCACTTAGACTATCATCCTGATACAGTTCACGCCAATTATCATCTTCGAAAATCGGAGGGATTTGAATTTTCATAATTTCAGAATAGGTAGTTTCTTTCATTTCCATTTCTCTTACACATTCGTCAATTACGTCCAATAGATAGCATGTATCCTCTATAGCTGGTGTAATACCTCAAAATTTGCCCTCATATTTATCCCCTTTACTGGTGTATCACTTCGCACTCATCTGCATTTCTCACCAGGTCATTAATATCATAGTAGTTCATTTCATTGTTTCATAAGGCATGTGATCAGGGCTCAAGGAATCTCGGGTTTCGCACCTTATCCGTATCTATCAGGGATTGAACTTGTGGAGAATAACCACTGGTGTATCCAATCCATTACTGAGGTGTTCAATCAGATTCGCTTGAGATAAGAGCATTGTTTATTCTCAATATCTCAAGTTGTAGTCCTCATCCTTGAGTATCTCAAGGAAAACTTGGAGTTCTTGTTCATGATTTTGATTTTGAGGACACTTCACCAATGGGAGTCCGGTGTATCAAAGGGCGGTTTCGATCCTTTTGTTTATGGGATAATAATACGAGATTGTGCGGAGTTTAGGGCGGCACCAAAGTTCTTAAGAATGGATTATATTGAAGGATTGGATTTAGGTTTAAAGAAAATTCCCAGTTGTTGGAGTTCAAGTTCTAGCTCTTGATTCTATTTCCAATACAAGCCACCTCCATTTTACGTATCCACTCTCCGATTCGATTTAATTCACCATTTTTGATTCACCATGATTTTATCCCGTTTCGTTAGCCAAAGTCATTTTTGTGTGTCCATATTCACATTTCCAACATTCCATTTTTCATGTCATTTGTCTCTAAATATCAACCATTTCTTTTCAACATTAAGCTCTTTTCTTTTCTAAAGCCTAGCCATTATTCATTTTGAAATTTCATTCTCCATCTTAAAGATCCAACGGTTTCTTTTTCTTAATTCCATTATTCAAACGAAAAGTCAATTATTTAATTCATGTGTTTTCCAAGTTATTATCCTTAACTATTTTTCATGTAGCCAATTTTATGGTAATTCTTACGGGACTCACTTCATGTCCTATTCATTTCTCATACAAAGAATTGCCACTTCAATTGTATTCAAATCACGTTTGCTCTTTCTCCTCAAATACCTCCTTTTCTCCCACTCAATCTCATTTATCTCTCTCTTTTTTATCCTTTCCTTGATTTTGGTAAGTATTTTGTGGCTAAAAGAAGTAGTTGTAGTGGATTAATCTTTGTGAATAAGGATAAAAACAGCATGCGGTGGTGGTTCAGTTTATTGTTGTTTATCGCAAAGTCATTTTTTTTGAATATCTATTGCAAGTTATTCTCTAATCTCTAAAACTCTCCAACCCTTCAAATACAGAATAACCCAAAATGTTTCAAATACAACAAATTAATGATTCACTAAAATCTCAACAATCCCTTTACTAGTTCAAACAGGCCTTAACACAAAAAAGGTAAAAACACCATGAACAACAATTGTCATATGGATATAATAATGTGGTCAGAGATGTATCTGGAAATCATTCTTCCATTACATCATCAGATCCTAGTGTGTTACGCTTGTCAGCAAAGCCACGTCATGTACAGAACATAAATGCAACTTCTCAGGAGGTGATTGGAGATGATTAGGAAAAATCTGTAAATATTTCAGATAGTAATAAAGCAGTTTCTATCAGAAGTGGTCATCATCCAATAAATCCTCAGATGGCACCATCGTGGTTTGAACAATATGGAGCTTTTAAGAATGGTAAGATATTGCCTGTTTATGATGCACAGAAGATAACTGCTGCGAAGACTATGGACCAACCTTTCACTATACCAAACCAATCAGATAGTCTGCATTTCCAAAATTCAGTAGAGCAAGTTAATAGTCGTAGTGATGCTCAACTGGGTAGCACCAGGCATAGTCCAATGACTGCTTCAGTTGAAAGTGAGAATGTATGTTCTCAGTTATCGACTCCTACGAGTGAACCTGATTTACTTAGTTTTAGCTCAAAGAAGCGTAAAAGTTCCATATCTGGACTCCTGTCATGGCATGAAGAATTTACTCAGGGTTCTGAACGGCTTCGAGATCTCAGTGCGGCGGAGTTATTATGGGCCCGAACTGCAAACAGATTGGCTGAGAAGGTTGAAGCTGGTGCTGGGGCTGTTGAAGATTTATCAGTGATGGTGAAGCCAAAAACGAAGACAGACCCTACACATGAAAAGTACCAAGTCATAAAATCAGTTTGAAACAAAAAAAAAAGGGGCAGAAGAAGAATAATTGGAAAGTGAGGTGAACAAATCCATAATAGAAGCGTAACTGAATTCATAACCGAATTTTTACCACCAGTTCATAACAGAATGAAAAGAGTCAGAAAAAAGCACATAATAGAGGAAAGTTAGTTCAGGATTTGATAACTGAAAACTAACTAACTTTCCTAACCGATTTATTCTAGAAGTTACCTGAGAATTCCAGAACCATCTTCAAATTTCCTATAAATCAGTAGCTTCTGATTCAATCCACTTTCTTCCACAATTTTCAGAACCCTCACCCTCCATACTCTTCATTCTTCATCCTTCATACCTGACCCTTCCTCACCAATCTCCAATCTCCAACATTCAATCTCCTTCTCCAATGAATCAAGAATCGCATAGCCACCATCCATAACCAATCGCTGCATCAACAGAATTGAAACTTTCATCAATCTACAACCAAAACCTACATCATCATTGAAGACAGTACGAATCACATCATCAACATCACGCAGACGCGAATTCAGAATGAGTTGAAACATGACCAACAGGGAGTTTGAAATCAATAGGCATACCTGAGTAGAGTATATCGCTCGAACGACGGAACCAGCTTCGCGTCTTCCTCGGTCGTCAATCAAGGGTTGCTGAGTTCGTAACAACATTGAAGCAACGAATCACTGTTAAGGCATCCACCAGTTGCAAAGTACGAATTCGAATTCGTACGAATTTGTCTATGGTTTTGTTTGTTGCTGTTGTCCGCGAATTTTGAACTGTGATCTTGATTCGGATAGTCGGATTAGGATCGTTTCATGTAAAAGGGTGAGGTTTAGGGTTTGGATCTTTGGTGGAAGAGGGGATTAGGTTGTAGTAGAGAGTGTGTTTCAAAGGCGTTATTAGCCTTCCTCCATGGCCCGCGGCGGCGCTGTTAGGAGGAGGAAGAGCGTTGGGGTTTGTGACCGAAGGAGAAAATGGGAGAAGAAGAGGCTGACGGGAGGTTAGCGATGAGGGATTGGACGGTGAGGTTGAAATGGTGGTGGCGGAAGAACAGGAGGAGAAGGAGAGGCGATTTGCCGCGGCGAGGAGAAGACGAGCGAAGGAGGAGGCTAGTGAATCGAAGAAGAAGGTGGGAGACGGAGAAGTTGGTGTTGGCGGCCACGGGGAAGAGGAAAGGGGAATTAGGTCTTTAGGGTTCTTGATTTTCAGATTTGTACTTGTTTTGTTTAAGGGAAATTATAAAGATAATTAACAGAAATTTAATAGTTATTATTAGTAATTATTTGAAAAGAAACGTTAAGGATCCAATTAACAGCAATAAAATTCAATAAAAATCCGTTTAATTATGCTGATTGTCTCTTTAATTCATTTTAATTATTTATTTTTTAATTATGAGATTACTTAGGAAGAAGGATGGGCCCAAGCGCATTTCTCTTTGCACCTCCTTTTCTAAGCCCACATAGAAACAACACAAATAAATCCCTTCTTGTACCTCCCCCTGACTTATGCGTTTTGGGCTTAGCCCTATTGTTATCAACACCCCTCATTTTAGGCCCAGATTAGAAAATGAACTGAAATATATATTAAAAGCACCCCCCTTTGTTATTTTCTTTTGGATTTAAATCTTAGTTCAGTATAGTTTCAAAACAAATCAAATAAAAATAGGAAAAATCTTTGTAAAATTCCCAAAAAAATTCAGTAGCTTAATAATCCATTTTAGAAATTTTTGGTACTTTTATTTTCTGGATTTGGCATTATTTTCAATTTAATTCTGAATTTTCTATTAATTAGCTTTTATTGGATTTCTTTTAATTGTGCTGAATTTTGTTCATTTTATTTTTATAACTTCCAGTAGGATTTTTGAGCCACTCTTTTTTCTGTAATTAGAGGACTCATAATAGGGTTTAGGATTTTTTTAGTGGATTTTTAAGGACCTTTTATCTTAGGTTTTAGTGATGTAATCCTTAGGAATTAGTGGTTAATTCTTAGCTGAAATCAAATCATTTTTAGGCATAGAAAAAATAAGATTTTTTAGAATCCCTTTTAATACAATATTATAGATAGTATTAGGTCCCTATAGTTTAAATTTTCATATTTTTTCTAGAAGTTTTAATATTTTTTAGAATATTAGTTCTTAGGCCTAGTTATGCATAATTCCCATTAGTTTAGGTCTTTAAAAAAATAAAGTACAAAAAATATGGTTCAGTATAAATTTAGTCTTAGAATTTAATTTAGACTTAGGCTAGTTAAAATTTGAGTTTTAGAATGAAGTATTAGGTTTGATTTAGATTTAGTACTTAGGCTTAAAGTTCCCTTTTCATTAGAACTAGAATAAATAAAAATAGACTATTTTTAAATTCATGACTTTAATTGCACTTTAGAATTTTATTTCTTAATTCAATTTCATTGTTTTGCCTTATCATTTTATTTTACAACTTGTATAGGTTTCCCCATTGTTCTTAGAATCAACTTAACTTCATTAAGAAGTAAGTTGAATTCTAGTAATTTCTAGTTTCTCATTAGGATTAGAAACCGCACTAACCATTAGGACCTCTTGTAAATAAACAAAAATTAGGATTGAGTCTTAGTCCCCTTTAGATTTTGCCTTTTTGCAACTTGAGTCCTTCTCTTCTTATCTTCAAACAAAATCCAAAAACACTTAACAAATAAATGAAATGATTCCTTGTGTATAGCCTTATTCCATGAAGCACTTGCATTCATTCCATCTTGGAGTGGTGTAAGCTTGTCTATCATGATGCACAAGTCTCATCAAGGAGTTGTTCACAAAGAAAGCTTAAAAAAATACTTCTTCACAAAAGCAACAAAAACACTTAATAAAGTTCAACAAGCCAGTGAACTTAAGCCCTAATCCTAGGAAACCAGTCTTGGATAAATTCTCCTTGCTGGGTATGCTTGTTCTATTATTCCATCTTGGAATGTAGAGTCAAGTGTACATTCCATGGAAAAGAGTTTGAATTCACTTCCTTGTGCCAAATTCATACAAAACTCATAAAAGACAAAAACAAACAACAAGCGACTATCCTGCGGAAACTTCTTCTCTCATCTCATTCACTCACAACGCGAACTCGCGACGACTTGTCACACATGCAAGACGGTAAACGCACTCGTACCAGACGAGCCTGCAACACCTGAGCATAGACATACACAGTTCCAGCTGTAAAAAAAACAAACAAATAGTTCCCGCCCAGGTTAGGCGAACTACGTCGACTCTGATCCTCATTATCCCGATGAGGTACGTAGACAGCGGGGTAGGGCCCGTTCGAGCACATTCTTTATTTTCCCTACATTTCCCCCTTTCTTTCCATTTTCTTATTTCAGTTCCTTTCTCATTTCCATTCCATTCCAGATAGCCATTATTTCATTTCAGCAGCATCTTTATTTTTCTCACCCTTTGAAACAAACAAGCAAGCGTGGATCCCGTCGGGTACGACGGACGATCTGGGGTGCTAATACCTTCCCAGATCGTAACCGACTCCCGAACTCAGATCTTTGGTTCGCAGGACCTTGTCCTTTCCTTCTTCCTCAGGTTTGTGCAACATTACCTTTCCCATTCATTCGGGATAAAAATGTCTGGCTGGCGACTCTAACCTTTCCGCGCCACTTTCGCGTTTGTACTAGGATGAAAATCCCGGGAGAGACAGCTGGTGATTGTAAGAATTGTGTTAAAATAAATTCAACTTTCTCTTCACCTACTTCAAAGGTTAGCTTTCCTCTCTTTACGTCTATTATAGCTCCGGCGGTAGCTAAGAATGGTCTTCCTATTATGATAGGTGTAGTGGAGTCTTCAGAGATGTCCATGATTATGAAATCAGTAGGGATGTAGAATTGTCCTATACGTACTGGGACGTTTTCTAGTATGCCTACAGGATATTTAACAGAGCGATCGGCTAGTTGAACAGACATTTTAGTTGGTCTTAGGTCTCCCATGTCTAGCCTTTTGCAAATCGTTAAGGGCATAACACTGATACTGGCTCCTAAATCGCATAGAGCTTTGTCAATGACGAATTTTCCTATTACACAGGGTATAGAGAAACTTCCTGGATCTTTTAGCTTAGGAGGCATATTATTCTGAATTATGGCGCTACACTCAGCAATAAGTGTAACGGTTCCGTTATCCTCTATCTTTTTCTTATTGGATAAGATTTCTTTTAAAAACTTAGCATACGAGGGCATTTGGGTGATAGCTTCTGTAAACGGAATAGTAATATTCAACTGTTTCAGAAGTTCGACAAATTTCTTAAACTGGCCCATCGTCTTGGAATTGGTTAATCTCTGAGGGTACGGAATTGGTGGTTTATAGGGTGGTGGAGGCACATAAGGCTTTTCTTTCTCCACTGCCTCTTGATTATCATCTTCCTTTTCTTCTGGATCATTCACCATTTCAGTCGGTTTATCCGGTTTTTGGTACATGGCTGGATTGTCAAGTCTTGGATCGGTAGGTCCGTCAAGTTCCTTGCCACTTCTTAATATCACAACATTGGCTTGTCCTTTCGGATTAGGTTGAGGTTGTCCAGGAAATACTCCAGCTGGCGCAGCGGTAGGTGCTTGTTGTTGAGCTACTTGTGAAATCTGAGTTTCAAGCATTTTGTTATGTGTAGCTAATGCATCTACTTTGCTTACTAATTGTTTAATCTGCTCACTAGTGTGTATGTTTTGGTTTAAGAAGTCCTTGTTTGTTTGAGATTGGTTAGCTATAAAGTTCTCCATCATCAATTAAAAGTTCGATTTTCTAGGGACATTAGGAGCAGTCTTTTGATATCCTGGTGGTGTAGCTGGTGCTTGACCTGGTGCGTATAAAGCATTGTTATTCTTATAGGAGAAGTTCAGATGATTCTTCCAACCTGGGTTGTATGTGTTTTAGTACGGGTTTCCTTGAGCATAATTCACTTGATCTGTGGGAATTCCTGTTAATAGTTGACAATCAGGAACTTCATGTCATGGAACTCCACATAGCTCACAGTTAGGTGTTACTGCAACCACGGTGGCTGTTGGTGTTATGGCCAAGTTGTCGATCTTTTGGTTTAGTTGGTCAAACTTTGCTGACTTGGTCCATACTACTCACTTCGTACATACCTCTTTTTGTTGGTTTCTCAGTTGCGACTCTCTCGCTTCCCCATTGGTAATGGTTTTGAGCCATACTTTCGATAAGTGCATAGGCATTGTTATATTCTTTGTCCATTAGTGCACCGCCCGCGGCAACGTCAATTGTCATTCTTGTATTGTACAAGAGTCCATTATAGAAGGTATGGATGACCATCCATTCTACTAATCCGTGATGTGGACAAAGTCTCAGCATATCCTTATAGCGTTCCCAAGCTTCGAAAAGTGATTCGTTTTCCCTTTGCTTAAATCCGTTGATCTGAGCTCTCAGCATAGCTGTCTTGCTAGGTGGAAAATATCTGGTTAAGAAAACTCTCTTTAGTTCCTCCCACGTAGTTACTGAGTTCGAAGGCAGAGATTGAAGCCAGGCTCTCGCTCTGTCTCGAAGTGAAAAAGGAAACAAACGTAGTCTAATAGCTTCTTGGGTAACTCCATTGGCTTTTACGGTATCTGCGTATTGCACAAAGATCGAAAGATGATGGTTCGGATCCTCGGTAGGATTTCCGGCGAATTGATTTTGTTGCACGACTGATATCAGCGAAGGTTTTAGTTCGAAATCGTTTCGGTTGATAGCCGGTGCGGCAATGCTGGAATACGGTTCAGCTTGCGAAGGACTAGCGTAATATTTGAGTGGGTGATTCTGTTCTTCAGCCATCTCTGCATCCTTTGATGTTACGACTGGTTTAGGTGGATCTAATTGAATATCTGGAATATTGAAATTTTGTTCGTAATCGAATATCCGTCTTCTTACGTGTAAGAAGCGTTCTGATTCTGGGATTAGAGGTTGCAAGTCTTCGCCTTGAGAGCGAGTACTTGGCATACACTCGGGAATTTAGATTAAGAAAAGAAAATAGTTGTTACCTTAGTCTAGAAAATGCTACCCTAAAGTGCACTAGTAACTAAATTAAGGTCCCCGGCAGCGGCGCCAAAAACTTGATGGGCTAAAGACGTATCTAATTATGTGTCTAGCGGTATCTTAACTGCAAGTGCACAGCCTATCGAAGTAATATTTAAGATTATCGATCCATAGGGACTCTATGGTTACTTAGTGCTAGAGGAATTTCTAGTTTAGCTAAGGTGAAGGGTTGTCACGATTTTTTTTTTTTTTTAAAGATTAAAGGCGGGAATTAAATTTAAGTTTAATAAATAATTCTAAGGCGGTCGGTATGTAATTATGCTAACTTAGGCGGGTCAATCTACCCTAGGCTTATAAAGATGTTTCACTTAATCTATTCTGTAGAGGTTACCAGTTTAAATATCTTTAACTCACACTCTCGTGGTCTTATCTCAGATCTTACCCCTAAAGTCCTATGCCTGCTCTCGCTAGCCCATAAGTGTTTAGAAATAATTTTTGGAAACTTAGTAATTCTAATTTATTTTAAAGCGCTCTCGCTGTGTTTAATTTAAATGCCTAACTTTAGCTATCTGGTTAAAATTTCACACTCTCGTGGTCTTGACCTAACCTAATACACTTTCCTTACTCTCGTAACAAAAAGGTTGATTTTATAATAAAAAGTATCAGCCAGAATATTAAGCTCTTAATTATTTTAAGCCTAGAGTTGATTTTACCGAATTAGTTTGTTTTAATTACATACCGCCCTAAGGTATTTAGCTACTCATTATTGTTGAACCAGACAGAGGCAGAGAAACATAAAACAAAATATGCATGGCAGAAAAATAAATATTCAACATAAATATAAAATGCAATTTAATGTAAACCTGGATAACAATAAAAGTGGCAGACTCCTTCTTCCACAGGCCGGAAAGTTCGGAGTATTGATCGGAATCGGAAATAAATTCTAAAAGAATCTGAAGGCTTTGAAACAAATTAATTTATAACAATTTCCTGATGTTGGAAATTGTTATAAGGTTGGTTGGGATACAAGAAAAATAAAGCAATGAAAATAATGCTGGAAAAAATAAAGGGTGTAAATTAAATCGGCAGAGCTTCCGCAAGAAATTAAAAACTAAAACTCTGTAAATTGTTCATTCAAATTAAGCTATTTATAGAAAACTAAATGGGCTTGGTAGTTGAATTGTTGCTTGGGCCTCGTAGGAAAATGAGAGAATCCAGGGAACGTGTGGATACTGGGTCAGCTGGAAAATAGGCACTTCATGCAGCGTAACGTTCATGACCAAGTCTTCAGTCAAATACCCTAGTTTTCCCTTGTCACGGTCGTGACAAGGGTATCACGTTCGTGTTCCTTGTATTATAAGTGTCACGGTCGTGAGGGGTTTGTCACGGTCGTGAGTGCTCCTTTTGGAGTGTCACGGTCGTGACACCTAGGTGACGACCGTGAGTGTAACAAAATATGCAGGTTATGCAGAATTCCTCATTTCTTCATCTTTTAATGGTTGTTTTTGCTCATTTCACTCGTGGCTCTTGATTTAGCTATGTATATGATGTACCTGCAAAATGGCAAAGAAAACTCGAGGAATCGGGTGTTAAAACGACAATTATGCGATAAAACGGTATTGAAACATAGCAATATAATCGATACATTTTCTCGTTATCAGTAATAACCAACTAAATCCAAAAATAATTTAATAATCTTAACCAACTTCAGAGCTTTCTCACTATAGAACTGCATCTACTTTGGATGGATCTGTAATAATGCCCTCATCTGAAATAACATAACCCACAAACTCACCTCTACCAAACACAAATCAATAACTTAGCATAAAACTCCCTTCCTTCAAATGATTGTAATTAAATTCTCAAATATTCTACACGCTATTCTTCTAGTTTTATAATATATCAGACTATCCCCAACAAACACCACTTCCAACTTATCCAATTAAGTATGGAAGATACGATTTATATTCCCAGCACACTCATTGGGTGCATTAAAAGCTCTGAACAACATCATAATATATTCTCAACGCCCATACCGAGTTCCAAAGGTCATCTTCTTAACATCCTCATTCTTCACTTGAATTTAATGATAACCCGACCTCAAGTCAATTTTTTGCTAAGCACACACGCATTCACTAATCGATCCATCAAGCCCTCTATTCTTGAAAGTGGACACTTATTCTTAAGCACTTTGGAGATTTATCAATCTGCATAAAAAATACACTTATCCACTAGAGTTCCTACTAATCAAACAGTATAAGAATCTCACTTATGTCCGTTAGTAGAATAACCTCCCTTTCAACATACAACAGTTTAGTATATGTTCATTACACTCCAAAAGATAGAGATGTGGGAGTAATATTACTACAACCATAACATATACAACCTTCAAAATCTATTATGAGCCCGAAACAATATATCCAAAATAGCTTAACAACCTCTGGTTCTGGTTACCGCATCCCATATCAATTCTTCTTACGGGGTTCCGACTCACTCAAGGTTTCTGCTTACACTAGACCTCAACCCATAAAAAGTGATACCTTTAAGGAACATTAAATCATTTGTGATTTGTCATAATTCAAAACTCAAGTTATCCAAAACACAATTATGAGTTCCCATATTACTCACCGATTGAAACGTAACCTCATGCTATCATCCATTTCTTTAATAGAAATATTGAAGCTCTCCAAGGCGACACCATTGGTCTCACAATTCTCCTCTCTAGTAAATCTTCTAACTGCTCTATCAGTCCCACTAATTCTAACACCATAATTCAGTATGATGCATGTAACACGGTGGGAGAACTGACTTTTAGTCATGTTGCGGATAGCAAGAGACGCCACCGACTTTTATTTTATCCATAAAGGAAGGGACATAAAAGAACATGAAAGGTCATTTTGAAAAGACTTGGGTTCGGGGGGTAGGTTATATAAAGGGAAGGTGTTAGCACCCTTTATATCCATGGTTATCCATGGGCTCTTAGTTACTTAGCTCACTTTAATTGTTTCTGAAAAGAAAGTGTAGTGTGTGTTTAGAAATTTTCTAAGTACTTTGTAATGATCCTCGTATGGATGTATACAAAGCATTGTTTGAAAATATTTGAAAATATTGTGAGGTGTGAAAAGTATTTTTGAAGAGTGAGCAAGTAACTATGAGGTACCTACCCTAGACTAAGTCATTCATGTTCTTATATGTCCTTTCAAGGGTAAGATTGTCCCTATTATTAAGGAATAGGTAGTCATTACCTTGGATTTGTTTAAGGGACGGGCGTAGGTTCATCGTATGGTCAACGAAGGCAACTTAAGGGTGTCTTTAGCAATTCGTAGTGACTATCATCATTTATTTGAAGGGACAAGATCACTATATCGTAGGCAACCTCGTAGGGACTTGATCTTTTAATTTGAAGGGCCTATGATGATTTTATTCTGTAGGGACTTTCCTTTTTAAGACACCCCCATTTTCGAGGGACTTGACCATATTAAAAAGGCAACCAAGAGGAATACCCTAGGAAGTGTAGATGGCGATCTTAGATCGACTTACGTGTGTGAATGATTTATTTCAAATATTTATTTAATTAATTATCTAAATCCGATTAATTTCAATTAAGTTATCACTCCCTATTTACTAACAAAGCAATTAAATAATTTAAATACAATGCGGAAATATAAAATCTACGCTATTACATGGCTTATGGGCAAGTACAAAATAATCGAGCGAAAAATAAATTATAATATAATAACCTATACACTTTTTCTAATAACGCAATAAAATAATAAAGCACAAATAATTATAAGATTAAATAAAGAAATTTAAGGCTTAAAATTAAAAATTAAATTAAAGTTATAATAATAAAAAAAAATAAGTTTAGGTTAAGAAAGTTAGGTTAAAAAATTAGGGTTAGAGAGGTTAGAAAAAAATTCTTGAAATTTAGAGGAAAAATTAGATTAATTATGAAGTATGACAAGTTTATAAGAATGTAAAAAAAAATTGCTTATTTATATTTTTAAAGAAAATAATTTGAGATTTTAATTAGGATAAAACTAATGAAAAAATTCTTTTAGAAAATATTTACTTGATTACTATTCTTAAAAAAAAACTATGTACAAATTGTTATTATTAAGAAAAAGCTTACAATTGAATAGAATTCATTTATCAAGAAATAATTTTAACAAGTTAATTTTTTTTACAAAAATAATAAAGGTTAATTGTATATAAAATTATTGATAATTTTATTAATTAAGAAAAATCTTGATTTTATTATTTGAAATTTATTAGAAAAAATTAAATTATTAAAACATAAAAATAAAGGAAAGAAAAGAAATTACTCAAAAAAAATAAGGACCTGGGAATCGAACCCAGGTCCCTTACCTCACAAGCATGAATCCCAACCAACAGAGCTAGGCGCGCGCCTTGTATATGTGCTAAACAATAATCATTAAATAGTAAACCTGAAACATAAAAGGGAAAAATTAGCAAAATATAAGAACCTGGGGATCGAACCCAAGACTCATAAGCCTTAGACGCGCACGCTTACCACCAGGTTATTTAGCCTTTAGTGGAATATTATGGAAACAAAGAAATAAAAAGGAAAACTTAAATTTGAATTTTGATTTGTGCGCCATACTCCTTCTTCTACCTCCAGCCGTCGTTTTAGACTTTTACCTACAGACGTTCGTCACTAAAAGTTTTAGTGACGAATTTTCTCCATCACTAAAGGTCCTGCGCATTCAAACATCACAAATAACAAGAATAAATTGTTTTTAATGATTCAAATAAGTTAATACGAGGTCCCTAAGTCCAGAAAGCTCATCAATTTCATATGAAATCGCTTCAATCTTAGGTTTCCGAATTTTAGCTTTGCGAACCCTAAACATGGTGGATTCCTATTCCTGCACGAGAAACCAAATTAAACAGCCCAGAAACAATCTTTGTTACCTTCTAAACACAAATCAAACATTAGATATGCTTTAAATCAATTCTATGCATGAAATCGAAAAATGAAAAAAAAAGACATGAACATGAACAATTCGGTATGGTGTTTTGGGATGATTTTGATGCTTATGAGGATTGAGTTACGATCAGTGATCTTCAAGGAGTCTGATGCCACCTTTATTTTGTTCTGAAATTGCCTCTAAGTGCCAAACCAAATACCTCTTTTTCTTGATATTTTTTTAGTTTGAAACCAAGTATTTTCCTGCCAAAATCCTCCCCTTGTGTTTGTGTTATGTTGTATACTTATAGTAGAAGCAATTAGGTTAAAAATTTGGGATTGGTCTTTGTGAAATTTTGTTACTTGATGGTGAAGAAATTCCTTTTATAATTTGTCCAAAAATCACATCATATCGTACCAAATAGCCTTAGCACGAAATTGGATGATATCCAATCACCTTGAATGTCATTTAAGAGCTTCTAGAAGAAGAATCAAATTAAATATTTGTATTTTCATATTTTATTTTGATTTAAAATGAATTTTAATGAATAAAATCCAAATAAATAATAACTAAATTATAAAAATCAGAAATTATTTTAATTAGGTCGTGCTTGATGTTTTTGAGAAGATTGGGTTGCAAATTGATTGACCCATTTGGAAAAAATTGGATTTAAAACCTTATTTGCTTCATGCACCCCTAAAAAATTCCCCAACTTTGCCAAGGCATAAATCCTTCAATTTTAAGGCTATGAAGGTGTTCTTGGACATTTTGGAAAGCTTAAAGAGTCCTCTAACAAACCTCTTTGGTATCATGTCCATATCTGTAATACCTCAAAATTTTCCCTCATTCTTTTTGCCCTAACTGGCTTATCGCTTCGCATTCATCTGCATTTCTCACTAGGTCATTAACATCATAATAATGCATTTCATGGATTCATAAGGCATGTGATCAAGGCCCGTGGAAATTAGGGTTTCGTGCCTTATCTGTATCTATTATGGTTTGAACTTATGGAGAATATTCACTGGTGCATCTAACTTATTATTGAGGTGTTCAGTCAGATTGGCTTTGAGTGAGAGTATTGGCTCTTCTTAATGTCTCAAGTTGTGTTCTTCATCATTGAATATCTCAAGGAAAATTTGGAGTTCTTGTTCATGATTTTGATTTAAAGGGAACTTCATCAACGGAGGTCCATTGTATCAAAGATTGGTTTAGATCCATTTGTTTACGGAATAATAATTCGAGGTTGTGCGAAGTTTAGTATGGCCTCAAAGTTCCTAGGAGTGGATTATGTTGAAGGATCCGATTTAGGTTAAAAGAGAATGCACAGTTATTGGTCTTACTTGGAAGACATCGTTGAAGTTCAAATTCTAGTTCTTGATATTCAAATACAAGCCATTGCCATTCTACATATCAGCTAGCTAATTCACCATTTTTTAGTCACCATGATCTTATCCCGTTTTGCTAACCAAAGTTATCTTTTTGTGTCCATATTCATATTTCTAACATTCCATTTCCCACATCATTTTTTTTCTCTCTAAATGTCAACCACTTCTTTTCAACATTAAGCCCATTTCTTTTTGCAGATCATAAAAGTTTGTTCATTATCCATATTAATAACACAACTACCTACTCAATTTCATCCATTCTTTTTAGGACTAAATATTGTGCAAATTGAACCCATGCATCATTTCATGGCCCAAATTCCCTTTTATTTCTCATCCACTTATCCATTTTTAAATCAAAAGCCCATTTATGGAAATGATGCCCATTACCATATACCAAAAGAAAAATGCAGCCATGGATATGTTTATTTCATCATAAAAATATATATAAAGAAACAGTCACAAGTTGATTCCAAAAAAGAAAATTCGGTTATACCCAAAATTGAAAAGTTCAGTTATGGCAACCTCCAACAGAAAATCGGTTACATAAAGTAAAAAAAAAAAAAAACAGGAAAAACTGATAAGGAGAAATCAGTTGTAACTAACTGATATGGCAGCCTTTCAAGAGAAGTCACTAGGGGGATTGGGGAATGGATCCAATATCAGGAAATCCAGTAAAAATATTACAAAAAAAATCAGTTATAACAGAGTGAAAACGGTTACAACCAAAAAGAAAAAAGCTCCATCTTTTCACCAATGATTCTTCATCATTCTCTAACTCATCTTCTCAAATTTCAAACTCAAAAAACTCTTAACTACCTCTTCAAACTTGGATCTCCAGGAATCTTGAATCTTCAAGAGCTTCATCAACATGACATCCATTATTCATCAAGAACCCGGAATCGATACCTCATGCCATCATCATCAGGAACCCTCATCTTCATCGTTCTTCAACCACCACCTTCTATCAGATTCAATCCTCAATTCAGTTTATACAACCTTCGATGTCACAGATCCAACAATCAGAAACTCAGAACTGCAGCTCCACTATATTCATCAATCCGTAATCACTTCAACAACGTCATCTTTGATCGACTTCGAATTGCACAATAACGATCTGCAGAAAATCAAGAACGCAAGCATAACAGTTCAACATCAGTAATTCGATTTGACAAATCAGCAGGACACTGTCAACATCTCAAAAAAATCAGAAGTAGAGTAAGATTTTAGTTATACCGTTTAGTTCGATTTCTCTTGAATTCGGTTGGTGTTCTTGACTGAGAGTCGGATGGAAAAGAAGAAAACAGAAGGGAAATGGGCCGGGATTTTTTCTTTTGGCATCACTATCACCTTCAGGACTCAGAACAAAAAGAAACTCTCAACTTCAATATTCTTCCTTCATCATCAACCTCACTTTTTCTCGCTTGCAGCAACATAACAATCTCCAATATGAAGTTTCATCACCTATGTAACACGAATCCAGTACAACACATCAATAACCACGACTCAATACCTCAAAGAAGAAGAAGATTCGAGCAAAATTTCGTTCTTACGGAAATAGCGATTCAGAGGATAATAGCAAAGAAAATCTTACCGAATGCCTCTTCTCGTGTTGCTCGAATCATACTCGGATCCATGTTTTCTTTGTCGTAATCGGAAGAACATTTCGTGGTGAGTTGTGAGTGAGTGTCAGTCGATGGTAGTTGGCGAGAAAGAGGGAGAATTTTGGGGAAGAGATAGTCGTCGGAGTAACGATGGTGGCGGCTACGACGCGGTTCAGAGGACGGCGAAGTCGTGATTCTTGACATCAAGGTTTTTCTCGAAGAGTCAAGGCGTCGGATTCGTGTTGATCGGAGCTGAACGAGAGAGATTGAGACGAGAGGTTGGCGATTTGCTCCGACGAAAGTGCCCCCGAAGGTGAGAGTGACGACGGCGGTCGTGTGAAGTTGAAGAAGAAAGCCTTAGGGTAAATGTTATACTGAAGATGTGTAGGGTTTCATGAACTAGTGTGAATTGGGCTTAATTGGATCCAGGAATCGCTAAACACACATCCGGTCTACTCACACCACCCCCCTCTGCGGATATTGTTCTTTGGGCTCAGGGAAGTTCTAATCACACACTTATTTTTACTACCCCAATCCCCTACGAGTCAGCATACAAATTGGGCCCAGGCTCCACAAAGTTCCTATTCAAGCCCCATTTTTCAGTATACACCCACCTGCGCCTTGGATTGGGCCAGGAAGGTTCTGTTGGCACATTGTGTTTTTTATTGCACCCCATGTTTCTTTATTTTTTAGAGATTTTGTTATTTGGTTTTTTCTTGTAAAAATTGTTAATTAATTTTTTGTTAAATAATTTTTGTGGATTAACATCTTAATCCATTTCTTGATATTGTTTAGGTATACTTTTTTGCATTAATTCTAATTATTTTTTGGATTAATTTTGATTAAAGTGTTCATGATGTTTTTGATCGATGTTGTATCGATTTTGATTATGGTGGATCTTCACAAAAGTGATTATGGAAGATAAGCATTTATTTTGCTTATGGAGATCACAAGACCTTGCTTGAGGTTTTTTTTTCGGATTTCTTTTGGTGAGGAATCGGCACTTCGATCAAGTAAGTGATTCCGAGTTTTTTCGGCCTTTAAGCATCATTTTAGTCGTATGCGGCTTAGGACCATATAATTTAAGGTGCATATTGGGCCCTCCCACCTGAGGTATTGGATATATATGTGATTATTGTTGGTTTGTGTCGATTTCGGAGCTTAGGGATTAGGTTACGAACCATTAGGATCGCTTCCTTTCACTTCCCCTTAAAATCCACTTTTTTGCCCGTTTCGTCGCATTTTTTAAAAATAGTTTTAGGTGAGATAAAATTCTGGAAAAATTCATGAGTGATCCTCATCGTCTTAATTAATTTGTCATATTTTTTGTTTCCAGATTTGGGTGGTTTTAATAATTAATTTAGATTTTAGATCACAAGCTGTCCCAAAAAGGAAGGTTTTGGCATAAGGGACCGAAATCGATTTTTCCCCATAGGTGTGAAACCTATTTTTTGTATATGATTAATCACTGTAATTTGTGACATTTTGATGCTCATTATGCATTTTTCTCATAATTTTTAGTGCACTTTTTGATCCACTTTGTGGAGTTGTTTTTTGGTGATCATGTTTTGTTACCTTGCTAATCAAGGAATTGTTTTGGCACTTTGGTGCATAATTTTGTAGAATCCTTTTGGACCATGTAATATAATCACTATATCATTCCAGGGATTTAATTTTATAATTTTTAAAGGCTTTTTGCTATTTTTCCATGTCACCTAGATCCTAGGTTGATTCATGTGTCTATTTGTTGTATAACTTAAATGATAAAAAGGCATTCATGCCATTTGCTTGGAATATTTTTTGGTAATTTTTAGGAGTTAATTATAGGTCACTTTTAGGTCCTTAATTACAGTTATAGGCCACTTTTTGAACCATACTCATTTGGTTTTGTTTTAGTGTTTCAAAGTGCATACTTATGTGAACTAATCTCAACCTAAATTAGTTTCTCTTCTCCTCTAAATAATAACTTGAATTATGTGCAAATCATTAATGCTTATTCATGCATTCTCATTGCATTTCACATCTTGTATGCTACTGACCCATAATCATTTCATTCATATTCACATGCTATTCTTCCTTAGTTTGCATCATTTGCGATCTTATGCGATTTTTGTCCATTTCATCTCACATCTTCTTCTCATTGCTCCATATGCCTAATCCATTGCATCCATGATTGTATATTCATTCATCCATCTTCATAAGCATTCACTACTGAATTTGATGTTCATTTTATGCATTAATTCATTTTTGTAAGCCATATGCATTCATACTTCATCCATAAACCCTAATTTGCATTTATGTGAACTTAGGTGAACTTTTTGTACATAGTTTGACATAGTTTGACCTTGTGAGGTATCCTAGCATACTTAGGGACCTATAACATGTAGCTACTGACTTTAGAAGTCATGTAACCTTTAGGTACCTTCACCTTTAGACTTAGGTCTTATTTTGAACCCTAGTTCCATTCTAGGACGTTTATGGTACTTAATCGCTTTCATGCTTTTATTTTACTTTCAATATGCCTTGTCATGCTAACTTTTGTTTTGTAGGGGGGAAGATTGAGGTAAGCATTACTTCATTCCTATCTCTTATGCATTTTAATTGTGTTTGCCTTAGCACCTTGTGCTTTGCTTTTAGGTTTTCCCTTTCTTTAGAGACAACTTAACTTCCTTAGGAAGTAAGTTAGTTTCTAATTCTCTTTTCTTCTTTTCCTTCTCTTTCTTAGGATTAGAATACCACACTAACCATTAGGACCTCTTGTAAATAAACGAAATTAGGGTTGTGTCTTAGCTCCCCACTAGTTTTTTCCCTTTTTGCAATTTGAGTCATTCTCTTCTTATCTTCAAACAAAATCCAAAAAAACACTTAACAAATAAATGAAAGGATTCCTTGAGTATAGCCTTATTCCAGGAAGCACTTGCATTCATTCCATCTTGGAGTGGTGTAAGCTTGTCTATCATGATGCACAAGTCTCATCAAGGGGTCGTTTCACAAAGAAAACTTAAAAGACACTTCTTCACAAAAGCAACAAAAACACTTAATAAAGTTCAACAAGCCAGTGAACTTAAGCCCTAGTCCTAGGAAACCAGTCTTGGATAAATTCTCCTTGCTGGGTATGCTTGTTCTATTATTCCATCTTGGAATGTAGAGTCAAGTGTACATTCCACGGAAAAGAGTTTGAATTCACTTCCTTGTGCCAAATTCAAAACACTTATTTTAAAAGACAAAAACAAATAACAAGCGACTATCTTGCGGGAACTTCTTTTCTCATCTCATTCACTCACAACGCGAACTCGCGACGACTTGTCACACATGCAAGACGATAAACGCACTCGTACCAGACGAGCCTGCAACACCTGAGCATAGACATACGCAGTTTCAGCTGTAAAAAAACACAAACAAATAGTTCCCGCCTAGGTTAGGCGAACTACGTCGACTCTGATCCTCATTATCCCGATGAGGTACGTAGGCAGCGGGGTAGGGCCCGTTCGAGCACATTCTTTATTTTCCCTACATTTCCCCATTTCTTTCCATTTTCTTATTTCAGTTCATTTCTCATTTTCATTCCCTTTCTTCCAGTCAGCAGTTTTATTCAGCAGCATTCGTATTTTTCTCACCCTTTGAAACAAACAAGCAAGCGTGGATCCCGTCGGGTACGACAGACGATCTGGGGTGCTAATACCTTCCCAGGTCGTAACCGACTCCCGAACTCAGATCTTTGGTTCGCAGGACCTTGTCCTTTCCTTCTTCCTCAGGTTTGTGCAACATTACCTTTCCCATTCTTTCGGGATAAAAATGTCTGGTTGGCGACTCTAACCTTTCCGCGCCACTTTCGCGTTTGTACTAGGATGAAAATCCCGGGAGCGACAATATCATTCACCATTTTCAAATTATGCTCTTTGGAAGATGTTGACTTTTTGTTGACTTTTGAAATGACCTGTAATGTTTTAGCTCATACCTTCCAAATGAAGCATTTTTAGCCTTGGCTTGTGAGACACAAAGTTGTAGGGAATTCAATTTCCTTCAAAATTATATTTTGATGGGAAATTGTTGATGAAGCATGTGAAAGTTATGGCAGGTCAAAGTTCAGTTGACTTTTCCTTAGAAAACCCTAATTTAGAAACTCCTGATTCTTGATGATCTAAAACTTCCTTGATGAATCATGATCAAACCTTGATCAAATGATGAATTTTACTTCATAAACTTGATGTTTGGAAAAAAAATCTTGAAGTTTGACTTTGATTTGACCACAGTTGACCTCAGTTTGACTTCTTAACAACTTTGACTGATTTTTGCATATCTGATCATCTGACTGGTCAAACTTATTGGGAAAGCCTTGAAACTTGACATGTGGATTATTGAATACATGTGGGATGTTATGAAGCTCACTTGAGGCCTTTAAAATCATTTTAACCTGAGGAAACTCCAAACCCTCGTTTTGGACACTTTGCTTAGGAGGAGGCATTGTCTGGGGAAACTTTCACACTTCTTGATCAATTGGGAGTCTTGAGGACCTTATGATCATTTATAAGTCTTGAGAGAGATTTTCTTGATTGTAGAAGGGCAAAATTTTGGGGTACAACATCTGCCCCTGTTCAATTTTCTGAAATCTGAGGAGTTAGATTAGCAGGCACGCCATTCGTGACTTGGAGGTTGAAGAGGATTGAACACAAAAACCCAAATATTTGCACTTGCCGGTGCGTATGATGAGAATGTTGATTGGTTGTGATGCTTGAATGGGCTTAAAGATGTCATTCGGAGAAAAAGTCTTCAGATATGTTTCCTTGAGAAGGAAGCAATCCCAAATATGAAGATAGCTTTTTGGGAAGAATAAATGACGGCCCGAGGTAATGAGATAACCTTTGGGAAGAATAAACGACGACCCAAGGTAACAAAATGGCTTTTGAGAAGAATAAACGACGGCCCAAAATGAGATAACCTTCGGGAAGAATAAACAAAGGCCCGAGGTAACAAGATAACCTTTGGCAAGAATAAACAACGACCCAAGGTAACAAAATGGCTTTTGGGAAGAATAAACGATGGCCCAAAATGAGATAACCTTCGGGAAGAATAAACGATGGCCCGAGGTAACAAGATAACCTTTGGGAAGAATAAACGACGGCCCAAGGTAACAAAATGGATTTTGGGAAGAATAAACGACACCCCAAAATGAAATAACCTTAGGGAAGAATAAACGACGGCCCGAGGTAACAAGATAACCTTTGGGAAGAATAAACGACGACCCAAGGTATCAATATGGCTTTTGGGAAGAATAAACGATGGCCCAAAATGAGATAACCTTCGGGAAGAATAAACGACGGCCCGAGGTAACAAGATAACCTTTGGGAAGAATAAACAACAGCCCAAGGTAACAAGATAACCTTTAGGAAAAATAAATGACGGCCCAAGGTATCAATATGGCTTTTTGGGAAAAATAAACGACGACCCAAAATGAGATAACCTTCGGGAAGAATAAACGACGGCCCGAGGTAACAAGATAACCTTTGGGAAGAATAAACGACGGACCAAGGTATCAATATGGCTTTTTGGGAAGAATAAATGACGGCCCAAAATAAGATAACCTTCGGGAAGAATAAACGATGGTCCGAGGTAACAAGATAACCTTTGGGAAGAATAAACGACGGCCCAAGGTATCAATATGGATTTTTGGGAAGAATAAACGACGGCCCAAAATGAGATAACCTTCGGGAAGAATAAACGACGGCCCGAGGTAACAAGATAACCTTTGGGAAGAATAAACGACGGCCCAAGGTATCAATATGGATTTTTTGGAAGAATAAACGACGGCCCAAAATGAGATAACCTTCGGGAAGAATAAACGACGGCCCGAGGTAACAAGATAATCTTTGGGAAGAATAAACAACGGCCCAAGGTATCAATATGGCTTTTTGGGAAGAATAAACGACGACCCAAAATGAGATAACCTTCGGGAAGAATAAATGACGGCCCGAGGTAACAAGATAACCTTTGGGAAGAATAAACGACGGCCCAAGGTATGTTGTTGATGGAGTTTGCTTGCTGGAGAATTAACCTGAAAAACAATGTTAGTTTGGTGTCAATATAAGGATATATATAACTTTCTGCAAGATAATATTTTATGAGAATGCGTATAATATGATATGATATGATATGATGTATGTATGAATGAATTATGTAGTTGAAGCGTATAAGTAGCTTCGTAGAACAACTGCCGACTGGGGAAAATAAATCATGATTCATTGCTGAGGAGTATAAAGACTTCGTTCCCGTCTTGTTTAAGAATATCGTACTTAAGAACTCCCGTTTTCGTTCGTTGTACTTTTTATTGAAGGATTAAGTTCCTGAATATCCTGACTGAGGATAAAAGAGATGGACATAGATCCGGGAGACCTATGTAGTTAAGTATCAATTCTTCGGAGGATATGAAACCGCTTGGAGACTTCGTAAAGTTGTAAGTGTAAGTTATTGCTTGAGGTATTCCATAAGGATATCCGTAAAGATTACTCTGTGGGGATGAACCGGCGATGCTTCGTTGAATTCCTACCTCCGTCCGTTCTTAGTAAATGTCATTATTGTATTTTATGCATTTCTGGTAAACATCAATCATATTCAAAAGCATATATACATTTAAACATAATCAATGGACGTTTCTCGCTTTAGTAGAAGGGAAAAAATAAATCTGGATTCGAAAAATAATTCTTCCTTGAATAAAGAGGGAAAAGTAAACCTGAACTTGAAAACAGAAACGTTTCAACTTTGAGAGTGTATAACCAATTGGATTTAGAGCTTCTAAGGTTTTTAACTTTCCTGAATAATTTCCCAGAAATTCTCATGACTGGATCCGAAGACATGATATTGACACCATCTGATACTACTGACGTAGACAATTAATTTCCACAATGGCTTCTGCTGAGAGTCCAATATCAAGGTAATACTATTTGTGATGGACCATATACACTCTGAGTATTAGATTAGGAAATAGAGCGTTGCCCCTTGGTTAAGGATGAGTTGTCCCATAATGGAAGTATCTTAATGGAGCTACCTCAAGAGAAATAAGCATAATGCCCCACAATAATATTCCCCTGGCATCGTGAACTTTGTAATGTTACCTTTGGTAATTCAGATAGATGAGAAGATCTGCCCCTGGCTACCATTAAACATTGTTGAATCTTGACCTGACTGCCCCAAATGATTTGGACAGTAACATGACATGCCCCCTTGATTGGGAGATAATGACTATGCCCCTTTGTATACATGGGCTTTGATCCAGGAAGTAACTTTGTTTATCGGAAGGACTTTGGTTTATTGAACATTCATCTGTAAGCTCCTCTGTGTGTCAAACACTTAGTTATATGTAAACAATGATATTCAAAATGCAATGCTTATGTCTGTCTTGAAGTTTTGAAAAAGAGTTATTTTAGTAAAACTATGTTTGTAAAAACTGTGATATTAACTCAAGATTTATAATAAGTCCTAAAGGAGTCAGGATACCTTTTTGTGGCAATACGCTTTCAAACTAACCATGCTTCAGTTAGGACTTTTAAAGGGTTATAACGTGGCATGGTTCATGGTTTAAGAAACAAAAGATAAATGCTCAAATTTTATTTGTACCCAACCCAATCTCCTTGATGTTCTTCAGTCATATGTTCGGTTAACTTATGCATTGAAGATTCAAAAGAATTTAGAATTGTAACACTGTCATTTGTGATGGTTCAAAAACCAAAAATTTATTTGAACATTCAGTCATCTTTCTTTGTTGAGGATTTATAGTGACCTCTTTTTTTCTTTTGACTTTATTATCCTTTGACTTTATTATCCCTTCTTTTTGCCTGAACTGTTTATTTCAAGGTTACAGTCAGCGGGATGTCTTAATTTTTACTAAGTCTCCTTCATAGGTTTTGACTTAGTGAGCTTTTCTTTTGCTAGATATTAACTTGCAGACTTTAGTGATTACAGGGAACCATCATTAGTTGTGTACAAAAGGACAACTGGCATATTTGAGTTAACCGAGGAACTACCCTGCCCCAGGTTATGATTAAGGATTTTAACTTGAGTGAGAAGGAAAACTCTTGCTTTATAGGCTCAAAATGATTGATTAGGGATTAACTTCCTTATATCTCCACTGTTTAGGAATTGAAACAATGCATGTACATCGCTAGCATAATCTGTTCAAAAGCATACTGCGTAAGATTATGATATTGTTTTCGTCATCCTCCCTCTACAGGCTTATAGCTTTATAAGGAGTTAAATATCATAAAATAGAAATATGAAGCATAGTTCAAAATATAGTGAAACGAATGGATTAATTCAAGACAAACATATGCAATGAATTAATGAAAACAAAAGTTTAACATAATAGTAAGTGTTTAAACAAAATAAAAGAAATTACAAATGAAATTTCAAATGTTGTCCCATCCAGTTGGCTGAATGTCTTCAATTGGAATCTGTGAACTTTCAGGAGCAGTATATTTCACCATGAAATCAAATTTTCCACTTGGATGTCCCAAGGTTCCCCATATCTCAACAGGAATATGTAGGTTTTCTTTCTTGCTACTTTGGGCAACTTGTCTTGCAGCTTTGATGTTTGATGGACGATAGTAGAATTCAATTTGGCCTTCTGGTGTAACCTCGAGGATTCCTTCGTCAATCAGGTCTTGAATCTTTTACTTCAATGTCCAACAACTATTAGCATCATGTCCGGGACAGTTGGAGTTATACCCACACCTTGCCTTGGGATTATAGCGAGGAGAGGAAGTATTGGGATTTTGAGGAGGATTTTCCAAGGGGATTAGATTCATCTCCAACAAGTATTGCAAAACTTGCGACATTGGCGTGCTGAATCGAGTGAACTGTCTTCTATATTCCTTGTATTGAAGTGAATTAACCTTACAAGGTATTATTTCTTCAACTGAAGAACAATCAGTGGTAACCTGTCTCTTACCTTCTTTTATCCTTATCTTCCTTACAACCAAGTCAGCTTGTTTTAATGGAGGTTGACTGACGATTAGATTCCTGACTCCATTACTTTGAAGTTTGTGGACAAAGGTTCTCAGCTCTTCTTGCCCCTGAGCTAATAAGAGCCACCTGTCCATTCATCTGGATCCTCATTTCTGCCATCTCAGCTTGCAATTGCTCCAACTGACCATTCTTGTTATCTTCATGATTGTCAGAGAGGAGTGCTTTCAACTCTTCTTTCCCCTTGGACAAATTCAGGACCACTTCTTGGAACTGAGCATTTTGAGCTTGGAGGTCTTTGACAGATCGTCCGAGAGCCATTTTTCTGAAATAAACAGCGAGAAGATTGAGAAACCTGCTATGGAAACCTGTCATGCAATGATATGGTATGTAGATTCATATGCAATGTTTTCAAGGACCGCAGGATTTAAATTTGTTCAAAGAAAAACAAAAACAAATTTTTATTAGTAAATGTTTAATATAATTTTGCCCCTTGGGCTTACAATGAAAGGAAATAACAATAAAGTACAAAAATAAATATATGGGGTTTTAAGTCTCCCATGGACGCTTCCTCTTGGTGTGGAGGTATTTGTTGAGGTTCCGCTCTTCGTAAAGTTGTCTTGTCAACTCCAGAACTCTTTCTTGACTAGCTCTGAAATGAGTCTCAAAAGTATCCCTCTGCTCTTTCAACTGAATCCAGGATTTCTGCAACTCTTCCAAATCAGTGGGCATGTCTAGATGAAGGATGGTATAAGGAACATCGCCTTCAGCAACAGGCTCCATAGTAACCGGTAGAACAGCAGGATATGGCATCATAAGAGTTTGAGCACGAGATCGCACCCATCTGAGGTAAGGTTCCATAGGAATGGAATACTTTGGTTCTAGAGTCTTGCTATCAACCTTGTTCACTTTACCCCAAGCTCGTATAAATCTTTGACGGTAACCTTGAAGATCATTGTCGTAGTCGAACACAATATCCTGAATAAGCATGTCATGAGGATCATTACTCTGAGCATAACCAAACTGACGTAGAGCTAAAGAAGGGTTGTAGGTAATGTCCCCTCTTATGCCAAGGAGTGGCACATTAAGGAATTCCCCATAACGGTCAATGATAGTAACATTCTCCATAGATCGAGAGCACCAATGAATGTCTGAATGAGAAAGTGACATAATCCTTTTAGACTACCTTAACTCTTGTTCATTCTTCATCACTGATCGAGAAAGGTGAGAAATAAACCACCTAGCCAATAAAGGTATGCAACACATCAGAGTTTCCCTCGCCTTCGTAGTACGAGTGTGAAGAGAGTGTAAGATATCTCTGAGTAATGTAGGCACTGGATTGCGAGTCAGAAATATGTTGATGGCGTGTATGTCTATGAATGGGTCTAGATTAGGGAACAAAACTAAGCCATAGATCAATAGGGCTAGGATCTCCTCAAAAGCATCATAACTTATAGCCTTCAAGAACACTTGAGCTTTCTCCATCAATACCTTAGCAAGAATACCCTTAACTCCGCTTCTCGTTTCTAGGACAATGTCTGATTTCTTCAGATGTAGGGTTACATCAATGACTTCAGGTTTAGGCTCCTTCCCTAATCCTGTGAAGAGTCTCTGATCAAGGATAGGTATACACAGTAGTTTGGAGAACTCTTCCATTGTAGGAACCAGCTGATAGTCGGGGAATGTGAAGCAATGATGTTTAGGATCAAAGAACTGGAATAAGACACTCATCATGTCTTCATTGAACCCTGAAGTAATTAGATCCAGTAGGTGACCATGCTTCTTAATGAATTGAGAGCTTTCAGAAACTTGAGAGACCAATTTCTTAAGCTTAGGAGGTATCCCTACAAAGTTGATCCGGATAGTATTCCTACGAGCAGAAGCCATGACCTGCAACAAAGAACAAAGATAAATCCTTTGGTCCTTGAAATGGTTGGTGAAAATGCTATGCTTATGATGTCATGATGTCATAATGTTATGCTCAATCACAAACATGTGGCACACACAAACAAGTCACACAATAGCCCTAGGTTTGAAGGCTTGCATGAGGTTTAAAGGTAAGTACCCTCCCCTGAAGTTTAGTTGGTTCATCCTGTCCTACAAAAGTAACCAGGTTCTAAGGGATCTCAATATCACTGATCCTTCCCAAGGGTGGTTGTTCAGTAGGCAACTTACTTGCCAACCAAAACCCTCCAAGTTTAGGATCTCAGTGAGTGTAGTATCGAGTATCAACCAACTTTAGACTTCTCCAAAGCCGACTATCTTACTACTTTCTAAAGGCCAAGATGGGATGACTAGGGTTCTAAAGTCAGTTAGTGTATTGACAACATATGGCAGCCCCATATTATCCTTAACTTACTTAAGGAACATAAGCACCAACCAAGAAGTCACACTAACTATGGCCACCAAATTAACCATATCGGTATACGCCGTACAATTTCCTTGGTCTATTTCCATTTAGCTAAGGTACACTAGATCCGGGTTAGGATCTTTCACACAAAAATCCCAACAGAAAAGTAAAGCAAACAAAGCAAACAATTTAAGTGATCTAATTCCTAAGGATACCCCTCTTTTACTTAGTAACTCCCCAGCAGAGTCGCCAGTTCTGTAACACAGTAGGAGAACTGACTTTTAGTCATGTTGCGGATAGTAAGAGTCGCCACCGACTTTTATTTTATCCATAAAGGAAGGGACATAAAAGAACGAGAAATACCGTTTTGAAAAGACTTGGGTTCAGGGGGTAGGTTGTATAAAGGGAAGGTATTAGCACCCTTTATATCCATGGTTATCCATGGGCTCTTAGTTACTTAGCTCACTTTAATTGTTTCTGAAAAGAAAGTGTAATGTGTGTTTAGAAATTTTCTAAGTACTTTGTAATGATCCTCGTATGGATGTATCCAAAGCCTTGTTTGAAAATATTTGAAAATATTGTGAGGTGTGAAAAATATTTTTGAAGAGTGAGCAAGTAACTATGAGGTACCTATCCTAGACTAAGTCATTCATGTTCTTATATATCCTTTCAAGGGTAAGACTGTCCCTATTATTAAGGAATAAGTAGTCATTACCTTGGATTTGCTTAAGGGACGGGCGTAGGGTCATCGTATGGTCAACGAAGGCAACTTAAGGGTGTCTTTAGCAATTCGTAGGGACTATCATCATTTATTTGAAGGGACAAGATCACTATATCGTAGGCAACCTCGTAGGGACTTGATCTTTTAATCTGAATGAACTATGATGATTTTATTATGTAGGGACTTTCCTTTTTAAGACACCCCCATTTTCGAGGGACTTGACCATATTAAAAAGGCAACCAAGAGGAATATCTTAGGAATTGTAGATGGCGATCTTAGATCGACTTACGTGTGTGAATGATTTATTTCAAATATTTATTTAATTAATTATCTAAATCCGATTAATTTCAATTAAGTTATCACTCCCTATTTACTAACCAAGCAATTAAATAATTTAAATAAAATGCGGAAATATAAAATCTACGCTATTACATGGCTTATGGACATTTACAAAATAATCGAACAAAAAATAAATTATAATATAATAACCTATACACTTTTTCTAATAACGCAATAAAATAACAAAGCACAAATAATTATAAGATTAAATAAATAAATTTAAGGCTTAAAATTAAAAATTAAATTAAAGTTATAATAATTAAAAAAATAGGTTTAGGTTAAGAAAGTTAGGTTAAAAAAATTAGGGTTAGAGAGGTTAGAAGAAAATTCTTGAAATTTAGAGGAAAAATTAGATTAATTATGAAGTATGACAAGTTTATAAGAATGTAAAAAAAATTGCTTATTTATATTTTAAAAAAAATAATTTGAGATTTTAATCAGGATAAAACTAATGAGAAAATTCTTTTAGAAAATATTTACTTGATTACTATTCTTAAAACATAAACTATGTACAAATTGTTATTATTAAGAAAAAGTTTACAAATTGAATAGAATTCATTTATCAAGAAATAATTTTAACAAGTTAATTTTGTTTAAAAAAATAATAAAGGTTAATTGTATATAAAATTATTGATAATTTTATTAATTAAGAAAAGTCTTGATTTTATTATTTCAAATTTATTAGAAAAATTTAAATTATTAAAACATAAAAATAAAGGAAAGAAAAGAAATTACTCAAAAAAATAAGGACCTGGGAATCGAACCCCCCTTACCTCACAAGCCTGAATCCCAACCAACAGAGCTAGGCGAGCGCCTTGTATATGTGCTAAACAATAATCATTAAATAGTAAACCTGAAACATAAAAGGGAAAAATTAGCAAAATTTAAGAACCTGGGGATCGAACCCAGGACTCATAAGCATTAGACGTGCACGCTTACCACCAGGCTATTCAGCCTTTGGTGGAATATTATGGAAACAAAGAAATAAAAAGGAAAACTTAAATTTGAATTCTGATTTGCGCGCCATACTCCTTCTTCTACCTCCAGCCGTCGTTTTAGACTTTTACCTACAGACGTTCGTCACTAAAGGTTTTAGTGACGGATTTTCTCCATCACTAAAGGTCCTGCGCATTCAAATATCACAAATAACAAGAATAAATTTCTTTTAATGATTCAAATAAGTTAATATGAGGTCCCTAAGTCCAGAAGCTCATCAATTTCATATGAAATCGCTTCAATCTTAGGTTTCCGAATCTTAGCTTTGCGAACCCTAAACATGGTGGATTTCTATTCCTGCACGAGAAACCAAATTAAACAGCCCATAAATAATCTTTGTTACCTTCTAAACACAAATCAAACATTAGATATGCTTTGAATCAATTGTATGCATGTAATCGAAAAACGAAAAAAAAGACATGAACATGAACAATTCGGTTATGGTGTTTTGGGATGATTTTGATGCTTATGAGGATTGAGTTACGATCAGTGATCTTCAAGGAGTCTGATGCCACCTTTATTTTGTTCTGAAATTGCCTCTAAGTGCCAAACCGAATACCTTTTTTTCTTGATATTTTTTGAGTTTGAAACCAAGTATTTTCCTGCCAAAATCCTTCCCTTGTGTTTGTGTTATGTTGTATACTTATAGTAGAAGCAATTAGGTTAAACATTTGGGCTTGGTCTTTATAAAATTTTGTTACTTGATTGTGAAGAAATTCCTTTCATAATTTGTCCAAAAATCACATCATATCTAACCAAATAGCCTTAGCACGAAATTGGATGATATTCAATCACCTTGAATGTCATTTAAGAGCTTCTAGAAGAAGAATCAAATTAAATATTTGTATTTTCATATTTTATTTTGATTTAAAATGAATTTTAATGAATAAAATCCAAATAAATAATAAATAAATTATAAAAATTAGAAATTATTTGAATTGGGTCATGCTTGATGTTTTTGAGAAGATTGGGTTGCAAATTGATTGACCCATTTGGAAAAAATTGGATTTAAAACCTTATTTGCTTCATGCACCCCTAAAAAATTCCCCAACTTTGCCAAGGCATAAATCCTTCAATTTTAAGGCTATGAATGTGTTCTCGGAAATTTTGGAAAGCTAAAAGAATCCTCTAACAAACATATTTGGTATCATGTCCATATCTTTCACCATTTTCAAATTATGTTCTTTGGAAGATGTTGACTTTTTGTTGACTTTTGAAATGACCTGTAATGTTTTAGCTCATACCTTCCAAATGAAGCATTTTTAGGCTTGGCTTGTGAGACACAAAGTTGTAGGGAATTCAATTTCCTTCAAAATAAACTTTGGATGGGAAATTTTTGATGAAGCATGTGAAAGTTATGGCTGGTCAAAGTTCAGTTGACTTTTCCTTAGAAAACCCTAATTTAGAAACTCCTGATTCTTGATGATCTGAAAATTCCTTGATGAATCATGATCAAAAATTGATCAAATGATGCACTTTACTTCATAAACTTGATGTTTGGAAAAAAAATCTTGAAGTTTGACTTTTATTTGACCACAGTTGACCTCAGTTTGACTTTTTAACTACTTTGACTGATTTTTGCATATCTGATCATCTGACTGGTCAAACTTATTGGGAAAGCCTTGAAACTTGACATGGGGATTCTTGAATACATGTGGGATGTTATGAAGCTCACTTGAGGCCTTGAAAATCATTTTAACCTGAGGAAACACCAAACCCTAGTTTTGGACACTTTGCTTAGGAGGAGGCATTGTTTGGGGAAACTTTCACACTTCTTGATCAATTAGGAGTCTTGAGGACCTTATGATTATTTAGAAGTATTGAGAGAGATTTTCTTGATTGTGGGAGGGAAAATTTTGGGGTATAACAATGTCATAGAAACATCTAGTACTAGGTGTAACACGGTGGGAGAACTGACTTTAGTTAAATGTTGCGGATAGCAAGAGTCGCCACCGACTTTTATTTTATCCAAAGGAAAGGGCATAAAAGAACAGGAAAGACCTTAAAAGATTTTTGGGTTCGGGGGGTAGGTTATGTAAAGGGAAGGTGTTAGCACCCTTTACATCCATGGTTATCCATGGGCTCTTAGTTACTTAGCTCACTTTAAACTTGTTTTGAGAAGTGTAGTGTGTGATTAAAAATTTTCTTAAGTACCTTATAATGATCCTTGTAAGGATATATATAAAGACTTTGTTTTGAAAATTGTTTAAAATGTAAAGTGTAATGAAGTAATTTGATGAAAAAAATGAGCAAGTACTTAAGAGGAACCTATCCTAAGTTAAATCTTTATTGTTCTTAAATGTTCTTTCAATGGTAAGACTATCCCTATTATTAAGGAATAGGTAGTCATTACCTTGGATGTATTAAGGGACAAACGTAGGGTCATCGTATGGTCAATGAAGGCAACTTAAAGGATGTCTTTAGCAATTCGTAGGGACTATCATCATTTATTCGAAGGGACAAGATCATTATTCTATAGGCAACCTCGAAGGGACTTGATCTTTTAAACTGTAGGGACTTGATGATTTTTATGAAGGGACTTTGCTTAAGACACCCCTATATTCGAGGGACTTGACCATGTTTAAGGCAACTGAGAGGGGTAACTTAGGAAGTGCAAGATGGCGATCAAAGATCGACTTAAGTGTGTGAGTGTTTATATTCAGGTATTTATCTTATTTTAATTATCTAAGTTCAATTTAATTACATATAAATTATACACACCCTAAGGTTACTAACCATATAGTAAAATATTTACAAAAATAAAAACAAAGAAAAATAAATTCCTAAACTATTACATGGCTATGGGACAGATACATAATAATAATCAGGCGAGAAAGAATAAATTTACAACCTATACATTTTTTCCTAATATTATAAATAAAACAAAATTAAAATAAAGAAAATAATGAAGCAAAAATAGAATAGATAAAAGCAAATAATAATAAAATAATAAATAAACAATGGTAATAAAGCAATAATAAAATAATAATAAAGTGATAATAAAAAGGTTAGAATTTTAAAAGAAATTATTTTAGGTTAAACAAGTTAGATTTTTTAAAAGTTATTAGAAAAATATGAGTTTAAAATAAATTAGTAATAATAAAAGAATTTAAAAAATATTAATGTACAAATTATAAAATAAAAGAGTTATATGAAAAATATTAAGTTAGTTATTTACAAAATAAAGATTTATAGTTATAAATAAGTAATAAAATAAGTTTATAAAAATAATTAGCATTTATTTACAAAAAATATAAAGATTATAGAAAAATATTAAATAATTAATTTAGTAGGTTTTCACGCCCTACATTACTAAACAACGCAGTTAATATAGGATCAATGGCAGAAATTTAAATGGCAGAAAAATAAAATCCTAACTATTACAACGCTTTGTGATAGTTACATAATAAACATGGCGAAAAATAAAACTGAAAATATTACAAGTTAAAACTTAAAATATTATAAGGGCGAAACAATTACAGTGTATGAATAACATAAACATGAGCGGAAATAAGAAATAATAACAGGTTTGTTAAGGTTTGAGAAAAAAAATAACACGGTTAAAGTTTATGAGAAAGTTTTAAGGTTTACATGAAAAATTAAGGTTTATGAAAAGTTTGAGGTTTATAAAAAAAAAAAAAATTAGTTAATTTTCTAAAAAATATATATAAACAAATATTGATAATAAAAATTTTAAGTTTAATTTTAGGTAAACAAAGAAGTAAAAAAAAAAAACTAGATCTAACGATTAATTTAAAACAAAAGAAATAATAACTAATATTATAAATTAATTATGAATTGATTTATGAAATAAGTAATTATAGTAGAAAAAAATTAAGAGGTTAGTTAATTAGGAAATTAGAGAATTAAAGGGATTAGAGAAAATTAGGAAAAAGAATTAAAAACTCATGTTTCTTTGCCAAAATGCCCTCAAAATTACCAACCTTGCCTTCTTGACACTAAGACACTCGCGCACATGTGAATGTACCTGGAACATAGTTATTATATAATAAAACAAAAAATCAGGGTAGTTAGTTATGAAAAAAATGTGCAGATCTAAATATATGTATAAAAATAATAAGAATTAAAAAAAGAACAACGACGTTGCTAACGCAAAATTACGATCATCGCAACTGAATCAGATCAACACGAATGTCACACCTCATGCACATAAACATGCGAACGGCGTATCGACACGATCCAATCGGAACAATATAATCAAATTGTATATAAAACGGTAATAATCCACACATATTATATATATATATATATATATATATATATATATATATATATATATATATATATATATATATATATATATATATATATATATATATATATATATATATATATATATATATATATATATATATATATATATATATATATATATATATATATATATATATGAGCAAAAGAAATTGAGGGAGTATAAGAAAATACTACGTAAGAAAATGGAGAACTAAAATTTGAGATTCTACATGAAAAAAAAATTATTAGGATGTAACAACCATGGTAACATTTATATAATAATGGGTAGTCTGACACATATATTGTATTAGAAACAGTATATAAAAAACAAAGAAAAATGTGTGTTTTATAGAAATACACAGGCATATGAAAAATAAAGTATTGTAAGCACCATGAGAAAAGTAGAAACAAAAAACAAAAACAAAAAAGAGCATATATGTTAGAAATCTTGGTACGCATGAGGTAAATGCATAGCGATCAAACAATGTCGTGTTTATCTTTGTTTCTCCTTCTTCCTCCCCTTTATCAACCACACACTAGTTAGTATATATATGGGATTAATTAGGGTTAATGATAATGGGCTCAAGTGCTTATTTTGAAACCCAATAAAATAATAATTTAAACTGAATAATTAAAATAATTAAAATTAAAATTAAAACTAATGCTCCTTTTTATTTATTCTAGACACAATACAAAAATAAACGGATTCAAAAAATAAAAATATGGCGCCAAAGTGCTCGAAAAAAATAAAATGAACACATCAAAATAATCAGCACGAAATAAATGACTCGGAAAAATACAGCATTTGGTCGGATTTTGAAATAAAAATTATGACCGTTTAAACTGCTCAGACTGATCAACATATGACCAAAAATAGTCGTAAAAATATTTTTAGCATGTCAAATTAAGCCACGTGAACCGCAGATTAATGTTACCGACATTTGCAAACTTAAACTTGACATTTTTTCGTTGACTAATTTTAGGCACAGTTAAAAAGTTAATTTGACCAGTCTGTTTGTAAATTCCGAGAAATTATTCCGGCTAATATTAAGACAGAAAAAAATGTTATGCTATGAAGATGATGCAAATGAATGTGAAACAAAAAATTGGTTAGAGTTAAAAATAGAGGGCAAATTTTGGGGTGCAACAGCTGTCCCTGTTCAATTTTCTGAAACCTGAGGGGTTAGATTGGTATATGTGCCAGTCGTGACCTGGAAGGTTGAAGGGGATTGAACATAAAAGCCCAAAAATTTGCACTCACCGGTGCGTAGAGTGATACTGATGACTAGTTGAATATGCTTGAGTGGGCTTAAAGATGCCACTTGGAGAAACATTCTTCAGATACAATTTCTTGGAGGATAAAGCAGTCCAAAATATGAAGATATAATGATAGCTTTCAGGAGGATAAACAACGTCCTGAGGTAATGATATGCTTTCAGAAGGATAAACAACGTTCTGAGGTATAAGTATAACTTTTGGGAGGATAAACAACGGCCCAATAGTCATGATATGCTTTCAGGAGGATAACAACGTCCTGAGGAAATGGTATGCTTTCAGGAGGATAAACAACGTCCTGAGGTAGTGGTATGCTTTCAGAAGGATAAACAACGTTCTGAGGTATAAGTATAACTTTTGGGAGGATAAACAACGGCCCAATAGTCATGATATGCTTTCAGGAGGATAACAACGTCCTGAGGAAATGGTATGCTTTCAGGAGGATAAACAACGTCCTGAGGTAGTGGTGATAGCTTTCAGGAGGATAAACAACATCCTGAGGTAATGGTAATAGCTTTCAGGAAGATAAACAACGTCCCGAGGTGATGATATGCTTTCAGGAAGATAAACAACGTCCCGAGGTGATGATATGCTTTCAGAAGGATGAACAACGTTCTGAGGAAATAATGTAACCTTTGGGAAGATAAACAACGGCCCAAGGTCAAGATATGCTTTCAGGAGGATAAACAACGTCCTGAGGTAGTGGTGATAGCTTTCAGGAGGATAAACAACGTCCTGAGGTAATGGTGATAGCTTTCAGGAAGATAAACAACGTCCCGAGGTGATGATATGCTTTCAGGAAGATAAACAACGTCCCGAGGTGATGATATGCTTTCAGAAGGATGAACAACGTTCTGAGGAAATAATGTAACCTTTGGGAAGATAAACAACGGCCCAAGGTCAAGATATGCTTTCAGGAGGATAAACAACGTCCTGAGGTAGTGGTGATAGCTTTCAGGAGGATAAACAACGTCCTGAGGTAATGGTGATAGCTTTCAGGAAGATAAACAACGTCCCGAGGTGATGATGTGCTTTCAGAAGGATGAACAACGTTCTGAGGAAATAATGTAACCTTTGGGAAGATAAACAACGACCCAAGGTCAAGATATGCTTTCAAGAGGATAAACAACGTCCTGAGGAAGTGGTAACCTTTGGGAAGATAAACAGCGGCCCAATAGTCATGATATGCTTTCAGGAAGATAAACAACGTCCTGAGGGAATGGTAGCTTTCAGGAGGATAACAACGTCCTGAGGAAATGGTAGCTTTCAAGAGGATAAACAACGTCCTGAGGAGATAATGTAACCTTTGGGAAGATAAACAACGGCCCAATAGTCATGATATGCTTTCAGGAGGATAAACAACGTCCCGGGGAAGTGGTAACCTTTGGGAAGATAAACAACGGCCCAATAGTCATGATATGCTTTCAGGAAGATAAACAACGTCCTGAGGGAATGGTAGCTTTCAGGAGGATAACAACGTCCTGAGGAAATGGTAGCTTTCAGGAGGATAAACAACGTCCTGAGGGAATGGTAGCTTTCAGGAGGATAAACAACGTCCTGAGGAGATAATGTAACCTTTGGGAAGATAAACAACGGCCCAATAGTCACAAATTGTTGGAGAATTAACCTGAAAAAACAAGATTATAACATCCTGCACAATAACATTAGTTTATGCATTATGTATGCATGTATAATATGATGCACTCAGGTAATGTATTATGTATTTATGTATACGTATGATATGATGTAAATGATGTATGTATGCATCATGCAGCCTGAAGCGTCTTGGATATCTTCGTATAATAACTGCTGGCCAGGGAAAATAAATCCCGATTCGTTGCTTGGAGGATATGAGGAACTTGTTCCCGTCTTGTTTGATAATATAGTATTCATAACCTCCCGTCTTCGTTTGATAGTAGGGTACACATAACCTCCCGTCTTCGTTCGATAGTAGGGTATACATAACCTCCCGTCTTCGTTCGATAGTAAGGTATACATAACCTCCCGTCTTCGTTCGATAGTAGGGTATACATAACCTCCCGTCTTCGTTCGATAGTAAGGTATACATAACCTCCCGTCTTCGTTCGTCGTACGCCTATTGGAAGAATAAATTCCCGACTATCCGTATGAGGATAAAAGAGATGGATATAAATTCCAGGGGAGATGTGACTTGAAGTATTTATGGAGATGGATTTGCCCTACTGGGGGACTTGTAGCTGTCTTGTGGGGATGAACCGGCGAAGCTTCGTTGATAATCCTTTCCTCGTTCGTCCTTAGTAAATACTATTACTGCATTTCATGCATTTCTGGTAAACATCAATCATATTCAAAAGCATACATACATTCAAACACAACCAATGGACGTTTTGCTTATGTAAATAGGGTAAAAGTAAATCTGGATTCAGAGGGAAAAGTAAAGCTGAACTTGAAAAACAGAATCGTTTCAACTTCGAGAGTGTATAACCAATTGGATTTGGAGCTCCTGAAATTTTTAACTTTCCTGAATACCTTCCCAGAAATCCTCATAGCTGGATCTGAAGACATGATACTGACACCATCTGATACTACTGGCATAGACAATTAACATCCACAATGGCTTCTGTTGAGAATCCAATATCAAGGTAATGCAATGAGAGGAATGTGTCTTCAAATTGTGATGGACCATATACGCTCCGGGTATTAGATTTGAAGAGAAAGCATTGCCCCTTGGTTGAGGATGAATTATACCATAATGGAAGTATCTGAATGTAGTTACCTCAAGAGAAATAAACAGAGTGCTTCACAATAATATGCTCCTGACATCATGAAATTCACATATATGAGGAGAGCTGCCTCTGGCTATCTGGACCTGATTGCCCCGAATGAATTGAACAGTAAGTTGGTATGCCCCTTGACTGGGAAACAGTGACTATGCCCCTGGTATTATGAACTTCGTAATGTTACCCTCAGTAATTTAGACAGATGTGGAGATCTGCCCCTAGATACTTAAACATAACTGAATCTTGTCCTAATTGCCCCACATGAGTTAGGCAGTATCATGGCCTGCCCCCTTGATTGGGAGATAATGACTATGCCCCTGGCCTACATGGACTTTTATCCAGGAAGCAACTTTGTTCATCGGAAGGACTTTGGTTCATTGAACATTCATCCTATAAGTTTCTCCATTTGTCAAACACTCAGGTATATGCAAACAAATATATTCAAAAATACAATGCTTATGTCTGTCTTGAAGTTTTGAAAAAGAGTTATTTTAGAAAAACAGTTTTTGTGAAAACTGTGATATTAACTCAAGTTTTATAATAAGCCCTAAAGGAGTCAGGATACCTTTTTGTAGCAGTACGCTTTCGAACTAACCATGCTTCAGTTAGGACTTTTAAAGGGTTGTAACGTGGCCTGGTTCACGGTTTAAGAAACAAAAGATAAAGGCTCAAATTTTATTTGTACCCAACCCAATCTCCATGATGTTCTTCAGTCCTATGCTCAGTTAACTTATGCATTGAGGCTCAAAGGAGTTTGGAATTGTAACACTGACATTTGTGATGGTTCAGAAACCAAAAATTTATTTGAACATTCAGTCATCTTTCTTTGTTGAGGATTCATAGTGACCTCTTTTTTCTTTTGACTTTATTATCCCTTCCTTTTGTCTGAACTGCTTATTTCAAGGTTACAGTCAGCGGGATGTCTTAATGTTTTACTAAGTCTCCTTCATAGGTTTTGACTTAGTGAGCTTTTCTTTTGCTAGATATTAACTTGCAGACTTTAGTGATTACAGGGAACCATCATTAGTTGTGTACAAAAGGACAACTGGCATATTTGAGTTAACCGAGGAACTACCCTGCCCCAGGTTATGAATAAGGGTTTTAATTTGTGTGAGAATAAAAACTCCTACTTCATAGGCTCAAAAGGGTTGACTAGGGATTAACTTCCTTATATCTCCACTGTTTAGGAATTGAAACAATGCCTGTACATCGTCAGCATAGTCTGTTCAAAAGCATACTGCCTAATATTATGGCATTGTTTTCGTCATCCTCCCTCTACAGGCTTATAGCTTTATCAGGAGTTAAATATCACCAGATAGAAATAAGAAGCATAATTCAAAATATAGTGGAACGAATGGATTAATTCAAGACAAACATATGCAATGCATTAATGAAAACAAAAGTTTAACATAATAGTAAGTGTTCAAACAAATAAAATAAATTACAAATGAAAATTCAAATGTTGTCCCATCCAGTTGGCTGAATGTCCTCAATTGCAATCTGTGAACTTTGAGGAGCAGTATACTTCACCATGAAATCAAATTTACCACTTGGATGTCCCAAGGTGCCCCATATCTCAACAGGAATAGGTAGGCTTCCTTTCTTGCTACACTGGGCAACTTGTCTTGCAGCTTCGGTGTTTGATGGGTGATAGTAGAATTCAACTTGACCTTCTGGAGTAACCTCTAGGATTCCTTCGTCAATCAGGTCTTGGATCTTTTTCTTCAATGTCCAACAACTATTAGTATCATGTCCAGGACAGTTGGAGTGATACCCACACCTTGCCTTGGGATTATAGCGAGGAGAGGAAGTTTTAGGATTTTGAGGAGAATTTTTCAAGGAAATTAGTTTCATCTCCAACAAGCATTGCAGAACTTGTGACATTGGAGTGCTGAATTTGATAAACTGTCTTCTACATCCCTTGTGTTGAGGTGGATTAACTTTACCATGTCTTTTTTCTTCAACTGAAGAACAATCAGTGGTAACCGGTTTCTTACCTTCTTTTATCCTCATCTTTCTTTCAACCAAATCAGTTTTTTTTTATGGAGGTTGATTGACAATTAGATTCCTGACTCCATTGCTTTTAAGTTTGTGGACAAAGGTTCTTAGCTCTTCTTGCCCCTGAGCTAAACTTTGAATAAGAGCCACCTGGTCATTCATCTGGGTCCTCATTTTTGTCATCTCAGCTTGCAGTTGTTTCAACTTATTATCCTTGTTATCTTCAGGATATTCAGAGAGGAGTGCTTTCAACTCTTCTTGCCCCTTGGACAAATTCAGGATCACTTCTTGGAACTGAGCATTCTGAGCCTGGAGATCTTTGACAGTTTGTTCAAGAGCCATTGCTGAAATAAACAGCGAGAAGATGAGAAACCTGTGCACAAGAAACCTGTGATGCAATGATATGGAATGCGTATGCAATGTTTTCAAGGACCGCAGGATTTAAATTTGCTTAAACAACCAAAAAGGTAAACCTTTATTAGTAATAAATTTGTTTTGCCTCTTGGGCTTACAGAAATGAAATGAAATAAATACAAAAGATGGGGTTTTAAGTCTCCCATGGACGTTTCCTCTTTGTGTTGAGGTATAAGTTGAGATTCCGTTCCTCGTGAAGTTGCTTTGTTAGTTCCAGGATTCTTTCTTGGCTTGCTTTGTAATGAGCCTCGAAAGTATCCCTTTGCTCCTTCAACTGGATCCAGGATCTCTGTAAGTCTTCCATGTCAGTAGGCATGTCTGGGTGAAGGATGGTATAAGCAGTATCTCCTTCAGCAACAGGTTCCATGGTAACTGGCAGGATAGAAGGATATGGCATCATGAGAGTCTGAGCACGAGATCGCACCCATCTGAGATAAGCTTCCATAGGAATAGTGTACTTAGGCTCTAGAGTCTTGCTGTCAACCTTGTTCACTTTTCCCCAGGCTCGTATGAATCTCTGGCGGTAACCTTGAAGATCGTTGTCGTAATCAAACACAATGCCCTGAATCAACATGTCATGTGGACCATCACTCTGAGCGTAACCAAACTGTCGTAAAGCTAGAGAGGGGTTGTAGGTGATGCCTCCTCTTATGCCTAGAAGTGGCACATTAGGGAATTCCCCACAACGGTCAATGATAGTGATATTCTCCATAGATTTGGAGCACCAATGAATATCTGAATGCGAGAGTGACATGATCCTCTTGGACCACCTGAACCCTTGCTCATTCTTCATTACTGAGCGAGGAAGGTGAGAAATAAACCACCTAGAGAGCAAAGGTATGCAGCACATCAAAGTTCATCTTGCCCTTGTAGTATGGGTATGAAGAGAATGTAGGATGTCTCCAAGCAATGTAGGTACTGGATTGTGACTCAGGAATATGTTGATGGCATGAACGTCTATGAACTGAATTGGATTGGGGAACAATACTAAGTCATAAATCAGTAGGGCTAAGATCTCCTCAAAAGCATCATAACTCATAGCCTTCAGGAACACTCGAGCTTTCTCTATCAACACCTTAACAAGAATACCCTTAACTCCACTCCTTGTTTCTAGGACAATGTCTGATTTCTTCAGATGTAGAGCTGCAGCAATGACTTCAGGTTTAGGCTCTTTTTCTAAGTCTGTGAAGGGATTCTGATCAAGAATAGGTGTACCTAGAAGCTTGGAGAACTCTTCCATTGTAGGCACAAGCTGATAGTCGGGGAATGTGAAGCAATGATGCTTAGGATCAAAGAACTGAAACATGACACTCATCATGTCTTCATTGAACCCTGAAGTGACTAGATCCAATAGGTGACCATGTCTCTTGATGAACTGGGAGTGATCAGACACTTGAGAAACCAACTCTTTAAGCTTAGCAGGTATGCCCACAAAGTTGATCCTGATGGTGTTTCTACGAGCAGAGGCCATGACCTGCAACAAAGAACAAAGATAAATCCTTTGGTCCTTGAAATGGTTAGTGAAAATGCTATGCTTATGATGCATGATGATGTCATGATGTTATGTTCAATCACAAACATGTGGCACACACAAACAAGTCACACCATAGCCCTAGGTTTAAAGGCTTGCATGAGGTTCAAAGGTAAGTACCCTCCCCTGAAGTTAGTTGGTTCATCTTGTCCTACAAAAGTAACCAGGTTCTAAGGGATCTCAATATCATTGATCCTTCACAAGGGTGGTTGTTCAGTAGGCAACTTACTTGCCAACCAAAACCCCCCAAGTTTAGAATCTCAATGAGCGTAGTATCGAGTATCAACCAACTTCAGTCTGCACCAAAGCCGGTTATCTCACTACTTTTCTAAAGGCCAAGATGGGATAACTAGGGTTCTAAAAGTTAGTTAGTGCATTGACAACATATGGCAGCCTCATATTATCCTCAACTTGACTTAAGGAACATAAGCACCAACCAAGAAGTCACACTAACTATGGCCACCAGATCAACCATATCGGTATACGCCTTACAGTTTTCTTGGTCTATTGCCATTTACCTAAGGTACACTAGATCCGGGTTAGGATCTTTCACACATAAGAGCACCCAACAAGTAAAGTAAAGCAAACAAAGCAAACAATTTAAGTGATCTAATTCCTAAGGGTACCCCTCTTTTATTAATTCCCCAGCAGAGTCGCCAGTTCTGTAACACGGTGGGAGAACTGACTTTAGTTAAATGTTGCGGATAGCAAGAGTCGCCACCGACTTTTATTTTATCCAAAGGAAAGGGCATAAAAGAACAGGAAAGACCTTAAAAGATTTTTGGGTTCGGGGGGTAGGTTATGTAAAGGGAAGGTGTTAGCACCCTTTACATCCATGGTTATCCATGGGCTCTTAGTTACTTAGCTCACTTTAAACTTGTTTTGAGAAGTGTAGTGTGTGATTAAAAATTTTCTTAAGTACCTTATAATGATCCTTGTAAGGATATATATAAAGACTTTGTTTTGAAAATTGTTTAAAATGTAAAGTGTAATGAAGTAATTTGATGAAAAAAATGAGCAAGTACTTAAGAGGAACCTATCCTAAGTTAAATCTTTATTGTTCTTAAATGTTCTTTCAATGGTAAGACTATCCCTATTATTAAGGAATAGGTAGTCATTACCTTGGATGTATTAAGGGATAAACGTAGGGTCATCGTATGGTCAATGAAGGCAACTTAAAGGATGTCTTTAGCAATTCGTAGGGACTATCATCATTTATTCGAAGGGACAAGATCATTATTCTATAGGCAACCTCGAAGGGACTTGATCTTTTAAACTGTAGGGACTTGATGATTTTTATGAAGGGACTTTGCTTAAGACACCCCTATATTCGAGGGACTTGACCATGTTTAAGGCAACTGAGAGGGGTAACTTAGGAAGTGCAAGATGGCGATCAAAGATCGACTTACGTGTGTGAGTGTTTATATTCAGGTATTTATCTTATTTTAATTATCTAAGTTCAATTTAATTACATATAAATTATACACACCCTAAGGTTACTAACCATATAGTAAAATATTTACAAAAATAAAAACAAGAAAAATAAATTCCTAAACTATTACATGGCTATGGGACAGATACATAATAATAATCAGGTGAGAAAGAATAAATTTACAACCTATACATTTTTTCCTAATATTATAAATAAAACAAAATTAAAATAAAGAAAATAATGAAGCAAAAATAGAATAGATAAAAGCAAATAATAATAAAATAATAAATAAACAATGGTAATAAAGCAATAATAAAATAATAATAAAGTGATAATAAAAAGGTTAGAATTTTAAAAGAAATTATTTTAGGTTAAACAAGTTAGATTTTTTAAAAGTTATTAGAAAAATATGAGTTTAAAATAAATTAGTAATAATAAAAGAATTTAAAAAATATTAATGTACAAATTATAAAATAAAAGAGTTATATGAAAAATATTAAGTTAGTTATTTACAAAATAAAGATTTATAGTTATAAATAAGTAATAAAATAAGTTTATAAAAATAATTAGCATTTATTTACAAAAAATATAAAGATTATAGAAAAATATTAAATAATTAATTTAGTAGGTTTTCACGCCCTACATTACTAAACCACGCAGTTAATATAGGATCAATGGCAGAAAAATAAATGGCAGAAAAATAAAATCCTAACTATTACAACGCTTTGGGATAGTTACATAATAAACATGGCGAAAAATAAAACTGAAAATATTAAAAGTTAAAACTTAAAATATTATAAGGGCGAAGCAATTACAGTGTATGAATAACATAAACATGAGCGAAAATAAGAAATAATAACAGGTTTGTTAAGGTTTGAGAAAAAAAATAACACGGTTAAAGTTTATGAGAAAGTTTTAAGGTTTACATGAAAAATTAAGGTTTATGAAAAGTTTGAGGTTTATAAAAAAAAAAAAATTTGTTAATTTTCTAAAAAATATATATAAACAAATATTGATAATAAAAATTTTAAGTTTAATTTTAGGTAAACAAAGAAGTAAAAAAAAAAAACTAGATCTAACGATTAATTTAAAACAAAAGAAATAATAACTAATATTATAAATTGATTATGAATTGATTTATGAAATAAGTAATTATAGTAGAAAAAAAATTAAGAGGTTAGTTAATTAGGAAATTAGAGAATTAAAGGGATTAGAGAAAATTAGGAAAAAGAATGAAAAACTCATGTTTCTTTGCCAAAATGCCCTCAAAATTACCAACCTTGCCTTCTTGACACTAAGACACTCGCACACATGTGAATGTACCTGTAACATAGTTATTATATAATAAAACAAAAAATCAGGGTAGTTAGTTATGAAAAAAATGTGCAGATCTAAATATATGTATAAAAATAATAAGAATTAAAAAAAGAACAACGACGTTGCTAACGCAAAATTACGATCATCGCAACTGAATCGGATCAACACGAATGTCACACCTCATGCACATAAACATGCGAACGGCGTATCGACACGATCCAATCGGAACAATATAATCAAATTGTATATAAAACGGTAATAATCCACACATATTATATATATATATATATATATATATATATATATATATATATATATATATATATATATATATATATATATATATATATATATATATATATATATATATATATATATATATATATATATATATATGAGCAAAAGAAATTGAGGGAGTATAAGAAAATACTACGTAAGAAAATGGAGAACTAAAATTTGAGATTCTACATGAAAAAAAAATTATTAGGATGTAACAACCATGGTAACATTTATATAATAATGGGTAGTCTGACACATATATTGTATTAGAAACAGTATATAAAAAACAAAGAAAAATGTGTGTTTTATAGAAATACACAGGCATATGAAAAATAAAGTATTGTAAGCACCATGAGAAAAGTAGAAACAAAAAACAAAAACAAAAAAGAGCATATATGTTAGAAATCTTGGTACGCATGAGGTAAATGCATAGCGATCAAACAATGTCGTGTTTATCTTTGTTTCTCCTTCTTCCTCCCCTTTATCAACCACACACTAGTTAGTATATATATGGGATTAATTAGGGTTAATGATAATGGGCTCAAGTGCTTATTTTGAAACCCAATAAAATAATAATTTAAACTGAATAATTAAAATAATTAAAATTAAAATTAAAACTAATGCTCCTTTTTATTTATTCTAGACACAATACAAAAATAAACGGATTCAAAAAATAAAAATATGGCGCCAAAGTGCTCGAAAAAAATAAAATGAACACATCAAAATAATCAGCACGAAATAAATGACTCGGAAAAATACAGCATTTGATCGGATTTTGAAATAAAAATTATGACCGTTTAAACTGCTCAGACTGATCAACATATGACCAAAAATAGTCGTAAAAATATTTTTAGCATGTCAAATTAAGCCACGTGAACCGCAGATTAATGTTACCGACATTTGCAAACTTAAACTTGACATTTTTTCGTTGACTAATTTTAGGCACAGTTAAAAAGTTAATTTGACCAGTCTGTTTGTAAATTCCGAGAAATTATTCCGGCTAATATTAAGACAGAAAAAAATGTTATGCTATGAAGATGATGCAAATGAATGTGAAACAAAAAATTGGTTAGAGTTAAAAATAGAGGGCAAATTTTGGGGTGCAACACTAGGTACCAAACCAATAGAGAATTTCACCTTTCTTTCTAGCCATACTTCTGATATGTCGTCCAGAAACATATCAGAAACTCACGCACAACTGGCAGTTCATCATTGTGACTTTATTGCCAAATCCCAGAACACCATCATCGCAATCTTTGCAAACATCAGAGCCTTATCTTCTAAGAGTTCTTCTACTTACTTAGCAGATATGAACTTTAACTCTTCACCTTTATCAAATTTAAGTTCACCCTCTACTCTATGAGAAGAAAGCATCAATAATACCAAATGTTTCTATCCCAGAGACATCCCAACTTGACCGACACACAAAACCTCAAATCTGTCTCATCTTCAGATATAAGAATCTGCATCGACCCATCAAAACAATCTGCAAGCATTTGGTTTAACTACAAACAATCCACCATACACACCATTTGAGCCGGAAAGAGACGTATATCCCACCCAATACGATCTTGTCTACTATCAACAAGATATTAAGGGTGATAAGTTCCTCAATTTGTTCATAGACAACCGAAAATCATGATGGGGGTATAAACCATCCTTACCAAGCTATAATAGCGTTCAATGACACAGTACATCATCATCCAAACGATTAGTAAATATATTTTTTAACTTTTTACTAATTCGTCTCAAGAACAACATCATCTTGTTCCAACTTAACACAACTGCATATATCCTTAGGAAACACGTCAGGATACTCCACACATCACCGGACTATATCTATCCAAAACATCACCTTCCCTCTCACAAGGAAGCGAACAATGAGAACACCTGACTGTATTCCCTCAAGGATCACACCATTCTCAAAATAGTTGAACAACCCAACACAACACTCTATCTTGCAGTGACATGATATCCAATTCCTCGACAGCTGGAATATCAAAGAGAAGCAGACATTTCTCCCCCACTTGTTTCATTCCCAACATGGAAATGCAAAACAAACAAGCACCGACAATGTTTTCACACACATGTTGCATACTAGGGAACGACACAATTAAACAACTTGGCTGGACGGACCAACCTGCTCTGATACGACTATGTAACACCCTAAATTCCCCGCGTAAATTAAACCAAATTATCAGAGTGATTTATAAACAAAACTTCAACAAAAAGATGTTACTTCTCAACAACACTGCTCATGCATAGGACATGTAACACGTAATTGAAATTAATAGAAATTAACAAAATCATAATCTAAACATTCACTTTTATTAAGCAGCAGAAACTTGTTCAGTTAAATCATAGAACATAACTTCTTGAAGCAACAAAATTAGTTTCAAAGAAAAATGAAAACCAATGATCCATCAACAATTAAAATAAAGAAAAAAGCGTTCCCCGACTCCCTGGTGTTACATATCAGAGAAGACGCCGAAAACTAAGTGAACGACTTCAACTTCACTAACCACAACTCCATGTTAATCTTGATTATGTGCACGTTACCCATGTGGAAGCAACATTCAAACAGATGAGGTGAGATTCTCAAATCAACAAAACAAATAGATGATATAAATATGAAATCATGAAATCATCAAGTAATTCACCCTTCATCACAGATATCAACAAGAATCATTAATTACACTAAACACATATAATCTTACACCTCATAATGCAACACAACTCAAATATAATGAAATGAGACACCAACTCGAATCAATTCACGTGGTACCAAATTCGATCCCTTTTCATGATCAAGATTCCCAGTCGGAATTTCTATATAGGTCGCTCACATCCCACATGGACACACGACATTCGTGATTGTTCACACCCCACATAGGAACACAATTACCTCAACAACTACAACAACATGATTCCCTTACGAAGAATCCAGATAAACACTCACACCCCATATGGGCACACATATTATCTCACAACTTATGCAATATGTTATACACCGCAACAACAACATACAACTACACCATAAGAAACAACTATTGCATTTATAAGTTATTCTACAACACAACATGCCATAACTAACCAACAACAACATTCAACATTATAAGCAACAACTATTGCACTCAATAACAACAATTTGATTCTACAATGCAGAATCCGAATAAACGCTCACAACCCACATGGGCACACGTCTTATCCCACAACTCATGCAATAACATACAAATACGAAACAATGCATACGGCTAGAATATCATCAATACATTACCTTACTTCTACCCAACATATAGTAGACGTTTGTTCCAATATGCAAACACAACAATCCACAACAACAACACGCATTGCACACCTGGAATACACATTCCACAATTCAACATATCACAACATACAAGGGAATACAATTAACACATCAAATAATTAGAATTCTGGTGTTGAAAATATTTTTAGCATAAAGTACATAAAACCAGCTTTCCAACGATTCGAACGATGACCAAAACGAACTTACGGTTTGAAAGTTATGGATTTTTGAAAATTTATAAAATTTGTCACGTTCAGTGGTAACCGGTTAAGACCCACACGTTAACCGGTTACTCTGTGTAAATTTGCCAAGAAACCCCAAATTTGTACTAAGTAACCGGTTAACACCTACTGTAACACCCCAAAATAATTAGAATATTTATTTAATTGATTTATTATAAATATTTGAGGTTTATCGGTGAATTTTGGTGAGATATATGATGCAAGATGTGTTTATGTTGTGTGTTGTGGGATTTGATGAAATAAGTGATTATATGGAATTATTTAGTAATAATAGTAGTAGACTAATATTATTTGGACTATTATTATTATTATTTAAATTAAAAAGAGATAATGAGGATATGTTGGTAATAATATGTGGAGTAAGTGAGGATAATATGGGAAGATCATATTATGGGTCATACGGGTAATATTGGCAAAAAGGAACTTGAGGGTTTTGTGATACAATCAGTTTTCACGATCATGTTTGGGAGACATAAGAGAAAGCTCTGAAGAAAGAAGGAAATGAGGCTAGGCTTGACGAATCTCTGAAGAATTTGAGAGAAGATTGTAGAAAGCTTCATTCAAACGCATAGGGGGTATTGCATTTCAATGTGTATGATATAAAGTTAGATGTTATTGGAGATTTTGGGTTTTTTTTTAAGAGAAAACCTCTGATTAAAGATGTATAATTGATGAATTTTGATGATTTGTTTTATGATGTTTGATGTATATGTGTTAGATAGGGGTTTTAATGACTCAAATGGGGGTTATAGAGGTAAAAAATGTAGTTTAAGGGTGTAGAATCGAAGGGGAAAAGTGTTGTCATCGCAGGAACCTCTGGCAAGTTCGCAGACTGCGAGTAGCTCGCTAAGCGAGGTCCTAGCGAGCGGCTTCTGGCAGTTTTGTTCCAAAACTTTGAAAATTCATATCTTGAGCTTCAAGTGTCCGATTTGTGCGTCGTTCGAAGCTGTGTGAAGCTAAGACAATGTAATTTAATTTAAAAATAGTCTCATGTTGCTAGAAATAATTTAAATGATATTAATTGATGTTGGAAGGTGATTAATTGTATATCAAACTAAAGACGTGTTGTTATAAATGATGAATCTTGTTCTAAATGGAAGAATGGTGATGTCATTTGACCAGTGATGGTAAAGACGATGTTTAGAAGTTAGTTAGTGTGACGTAGAGGTGTAGGTGTAGGTGATGAGATAAGATTGTTTGTAGTGGTGTCTGATGAATATGTAATGATAAATCTGTGTTGTTGATTGTATGATAGTTATGCGCTAATGCCTTTGTGATGTTGATTATGTGTTGAAGATTATATGATGCTTATGTTGATCTAGAGTATAATGATATGGTGTCATTGTGTTATGATGTTAATTACATGATGAAACTTATATGATGATTATGTATTGATTACCTGTGTGATGAAGGTCATGTGAATGATGTTACTAAACGATGTTATGATGAAATAAATAGATGAGGTGTATGTTTTAATGTTTATGCATTCTATGTGACAAACATGATGATTTGGTATTGGAATGAAGTTATGATGTTATAATATGATGTTTATGATTGTTATGTGATGATAATGATGTACTAATACTTATATGATGATAATGATGTATTGATGCCTATATGATGAATTATGTGTATTTTGTCGAGAACATGATGACTATAGTGGAGTGAGACATGATGACAAGAATATGTTAATTATGTTAGTTGTATGAATGATGATGGTGATGATGATGAATGCAGATTCACTAGTTGATGAGATTTTGATGAGATTATGATGGTGTTGCATCTTGTATTCATGGCATAATTATGAGGGGACTTTGGTCCGTTGGTAGCTTCAATCCCATTGTGAGGATTAAAGTGGTATGATGTTTATGATGTGCTCCCTTGTAGAGGGTTGATGGCCCATTGTCCATCCGTGATGATGATTTGGTACCACATGCACTCCTATGACGTTGCATCTCATTCTTTGTGGCATAACATAATTGCATTTGTGTGGATTAGATGATTTGATGAGTTATGTGATGTGTTGGGTGAGAACTTAGGATGTGTTGATATATGATGAATGTTCCTCGTAATATATTTTATCTATATTGTTTATATTGATTTGTGATTACTCACCCTTCCTGCCTTTGGTGATGGTCTATTATGCCATCATGCAGATATTCATGAGTAGCTTCTCGGTGTGTGAAGTTTAGCTTGGATCTGTTTGACTTATTTCTATAGAGTTATATGGTGTCTTGTTCTGGTAGATGTAACATCGGGTGGGGGAACGCTTATATGAATAATATGTGTTTGTTAGAGTGATTTTTATGAGTTAATGGATGCTGAATTTTTAGTTTATGATGATTTGTTGACAATGACCAAAGGTCATGATATTTTGATGAAATTAATGAAGTAATTTTGAAGTATGATTTCCGCTGCAAAGTTTAATTTGATTATTGATTTATTAAAAAAGTGGATATTTTAAATATTTTGAAAACCCGTGTTACGAAGCAGGTGGTTAGGATTGATGTTTTATGAAAAAAGTGTGACACCTTTTCGAGATGTACTATGAATTATTTAAGTATTATTGTGTTTTATTCCGTGGGGTTAGAAGGGTGTTATACCTACAAGGTAACCAGTTAGTTGACCTGCAGAATCATTTTCTGATGTTTTTATTACGAAAACCATTGTTCAACCCCAAACCACATATATCACATAATTTGAACCCTAAATCCGGTATACAACATTATACATACATCATAGCATCTTATATCGCAAGAAAAATTACAACGAGAAATTTACACAATACGAGCATTATTACTATCACCGACACACAACTTTGACTTCTCATAGGAAACACCAAACAAATCAACAAACACATGGGTAAAAACCTAACAATTTATCTATCCCCATACATATATCATTTACCCCTTAAGTGATTGAAGAACCTCATCCTTACCTTAGAGTTCTTGCAAGATTCTCCTCTTCCCCCTTGAGTCCTAGCCTTCTCTTTTCCTTTTGCTCAATTCTCTTGTTTTTACGTAGAATGAATTCCCCATCCTATTTCCCTTATTTTCTTATTATATTACTATAATTATTTTCACTTAACCCAACTAATAAATTAGTATTAATAATAAAAATAATTTCCATCAATTATTTAATTAAAATAATATTCACTTAATATTATAATTAACTAAATATTACTAATATAATTATATTAGTTTTACTCACCGCACCACCAATCTCTACACTTTCGGTCACACACCTCCACTACCTTACAATCTTATTCTCAAGGCCAATATCCACTATTAAGGGTAACTCCAACACCAACGAAAGCACAAAATCACACAAAAATACACAACATCATAACTTCAAAGTACAAAAATAATTAAATTAAATCGGGGCGTTACAGACGTTCTGATTCCTCATTTTACAATGAGAATACGTAGGTACATGGGCCACAATCCTGTGCGAGCACACTAATAAAAAACCAACCCTTTTTTCCCTTTAGAAAGTAAACCTTTTAGTTTAGAACACCCATTCACGCATACATAACTTAGATGACTCTCATCGAGTACGATGTATGTGAGGGGTGTTAATACATTCCCCTTGCATAATGAGCTTCCCAACTCTGACAATTGTTGCGATGACCTTGTCCTATCCTTTCCGTTATGTGGATTTTATCAGTATTTTCCCTTTCTCACTATGAGAATAAATTAAGTTCGGTGGCAACTCTTTTGTTAGTCCATCCACGAGCTTTTCTCACGAGGTTGTATTTTTTGAGGTATGACACAATGATTCACATCATGGTGTCTTTTATTCAAATAAGACATATCATTCATTCAAATTACACTCATATTGCAAAATGCAAAAATTCCATTTTATTTTCTCATTCGAATTAGCCAAAGTTATGATTCGTATCAGCTTTAAAAACACATTGTTTTAAGATGTCTAACTTTTGATTTAAGGCATGCATAGTTAACTTTTACCAAATTGCTTAAAATAAAAAACATTGTCATGGATTCAACCTAAGTAAGTGTAAAGGATAATTTAAGGTACAATATTACTGATCATTAGCATTCTCAATTATGTTTTTAATGTGTTTTATCTACAAATCTTAAGTAGTCAAACCCTATTTTAGTTCATTTTATTGTCGTATATGTTTTTTCTTTGTTTAAGATGAAAAGCTCAAGACAAGACGAATTGGAGATGAATTGGAGCAGATTACACAAAGATTGCACAAGGAATGAGTATTTGGTATAAAAACCATATTCCACTAAGACATGGTCGTTGTAGGCAATATGACTCATATAGGGAGCCCATTTTGCTTCCTATTTTAATCCTAATACAAGAAACCATATGGGGCTAAAACTTGCCCATAGTCAGTAATACGACATGTAACACGCCTAAGGTTGGCCTCGGATTCCATTTTAGAAGCTGATGATTTTTATGACCCTTCAATTTCTTATTATTTCAGTTGTTTATTTTCATCATCAATGCTTAATTATACAAATTTAAGCTATTATTTATGAATTTAGGCCCTATGTAAAAGCCATGTATCATTGAGAAAAACACCAAGTCATTTTCTACATACTAGCATATTTGAAAATTTGTTATTTTCTGCATTTTTTTATTCTGCAAGTGTTGTTGTTGTGCTTTTGTTAAAGTCTCATTGAAGCAACTTTTGTATCATAATATACCGCATTTCAATTTTTAATCCCAAATTTATTTTATGAATATGTTTGTGTTTATGCTTGTTATTTTATTTAGTTAATTGCAAGCCTATACGAGTATAACCTTTTAGGATTTGGAAAACTGGGATGAAAAGAAGGCTTGTGACGCCAAGAAGCATGTTACCGACGTCAAAAGCTCTCATCCCTCAAGGAAGAACAATTACACATCGCCCCTTTAAGGACAAATTCATGTTCAAAAGGGTGGGAAAAGCAGCAGAGTTTCATGCCTTTGAATACCAGTCGAGAACATATCTGGCACGAGGTACTCCACCTACACAACTTCCCGACGCCATCTGTCCCTAAGGCCAAGATAATGGGATTTGAGTTTAAAAGGCGGTGTAAGTTCCATAGGGTCAAAATACATCATACAAACGACTGTTACTAGTTAAAGAAGAAAATAGAAAGACTGATACAGAAGGTCCACCTAAAGAATTTTGTGAAGGGAGACTCTTGCCATTAGGAGGAACAACGTAACCCACGCAGGCAAGATAATGTTGGGAGTCACAGACCCAACAAAAGCAAAGAGTCGCACTAGGGAAAAGACAACAAAACCACACATCACACGCTCAACACCATATCCGAAGGATTCACCAGGGGAATTGAGACTATCTCTGCCCACAGAAGATACGATCGTCATGTCCTGAATGTTGACAATCTCGCCGATATCACAAACCGGAAGGTACCGGAAGTCGTGGTCGTCTTCTCGGAAGAAGACGTGTCCGATATCCATCATGACAATGATGATCCCATGTTCATCATTGTCAAAAGCGAAGAATGGGAGATCAAAAGATTCCTAATCGATCAGGGAAGCTCTGCCGATATAATGTACTAACACGCCTTCGAGAGATTGCATCTTGACTCCGATGATCTAAAGCACTTCCAGGGATCACTTGGGGGATTCTTAGGAGAACATGTGCATGTGAAAGGCTATTATTGTTCCTATTAGATTGATTGCATTTAGCAAAACAACACCTTGGAGAAGTTTCGATGTGTTCAAGATTGGTCTATCTTGTTAAAGTTGTATGGAACTGCAAAAGGGACACATGTTAGGCGCGATGCTCAAACATGTTGGAAAATAATGGGTAAGAAAAAAAAGTTGAATCGTACTTACAACCACGAGCAAAACTTGTGAAGTGAAATCATTCTACTCTTATAAGAGCCTTTAACTATATGAATCGAAGTTTAGGTGGAGAGAATGCGAAAAAGTTCAAACAAGGAAAACTAAAATCTTTTTATAGGAATGGGATGTTCAGACGTAGGGGTAACCTACCGCCACCCACTAAGCACTTAAACAATCACACGAAAAATGGAAAGATTTCCCACGCCAAAGTGTAAGAAATAAAGCCAAATTTGGCCTCCCAAGGGAAATCATCATCGATTTCATTTAATGCAATACACATTTTCCTTAACTTACGTTTGATTTCCCTCAGTTAAACTAACGTTTGATTTCCCTCAACTGGTTGACGTGTGATTCACCTTGTTGGCACTTGTACATTTATCTCAGACTCGCCTCATGCAAGAGGGACTCGTCCTAGATAGGGAGAAAGATAACAAGACTAAATCACTTTGCTCTTTTCAAATTCTCATGCTTGAAGGGCCGTGTATTATTATATTGGTAAATGGGCATGAAAGACAGTTTATGTAACATCTCGCCCGCAACGCCATCCTTGTTGCTTGTTTCTTATATCGAACGCTCATTTACTACATGTAGCGCCTTTTCCTCGAATGCATTGCTCACTTCCTGAGCGACTCACACAAAGCATGCAAATGTGGGAGGTGAATCTCCTTGGTATAGAGAGCTTCCTATCTCCATACATGAGCTAACTCTCAATCCTAAAACAATCTCTAAAATATTTTGTAGCCCTTAATCACTAAAAATTGTTATGTATTATATTTTTAACAAGTACATAACCAAAACACAAACTACACATACACCACAGCTAAGATATACACTTCTTTAAATGAGAATCTCCAAATTTAATTAGTTACAAAGTTCAGTGAAGCAAAATCTTTATTTTAATAATTTAGTTTGTTTTCTTCTTTGTAACCAAAATAATAATATTAATAACAATTGAGATTATGCATTTTATAAAACTCTAAAGTGTATTGCTAGAGTAGTTGGATCCATTATGAGATAGAGGAGTATTCAAGAAGGGATATAATTAAATTGAAATAAATGTTATAGTACACCTACCCGGCTCATGTTAGCAACGAGCATCTCCTCCCTCAATTACACACACTTTCTCTCTTTCTCTTTCTGCGCAACTTGTGATTATACTTTTTTTCTCAAATTGCGTTTTTTCAGGTAAGATAACTCCTTCAATCTCATCTCAATTTCAATTTCAATTTCACCTTCTTCATTGCAATTGCATGCATCTCTTTATTCTCTTTCTGCTCATATATTTTTTTCCCAATTTAGTTTAATATTTTCATTTCATTTTTGCCATCAATTTTCAGGGTTTTTGCTTGCACGCAACAATTTCCTTTTTTTTTTTATTGTGATAAAGTTGCATTTTTTTTCACCCTTCAATGATTGCATGAAGCCAAGAAAGATAATTGTGGATTTGAATCAAGAACGAGTTTTTATCTAGTTTAGGGGTTTGATTTTGGAGCCACACGTTAGGAATTAGGATTGGTGATTGATTGGTAATCACCGAGAACCAATTTTCTATTGTTTTAGTTTCCTTGCAAGTTGTAATTGTGAATTGTGATTTGATTCTAAATGGATGACATTGAGAATGATGCAATTGCTAGGTATCCCCCTAACCCTTATGTTGTTAGTCACCCTCATAATCAAGGTTATGGTTATCAGAAACATACCTTTAGGAATTCTCCTTATTCCCATCCAGTTGTAAATGAATCTGTCGAAGATTTTAACGGTGGTGATGAAGAAGATGAATATAGGTTAGGAGGGAAAGATGATGTTGTGGATGATGATGATGATGATGATGATGTTGATCAGAATGGGAGCGTTCGTATTTCCGTGAATCATGTTGATGAAGATGATGACATGGATGTGGATGGTGATAAAAATGAGGATAATGACCAACAACGAAGTGATGGATATGGTTATCTGAAACATCCTATGAGGAATTCTCCATACTCTCGTCCATTTGAAAATGAAGGTAACAATGATGGGGATGAAGAAGATGAAGAGCGGTTAGTGGGGGAAGATGAAGGTGACGGTGATGAGGATATTGATCAAAATAACAACTTTCAGCTTTCTCGAAATCATGCTGATGAAGAAGATAACAATGACGGGGATGGGGATAGGGATGAAGAAGATAACAATGAAGGGAATGGGGATGGGGATCGGGATAGGGATGAAAATGGTGATGACAACGACGGTGATAATGACAATAAGCAGAAAAGTTATGTCATGATGAATGAAGATGAATTTGAGTGGCACCCAAAAAAGCAGAAGCTAAAGAGTTTGATGTCAACCTATGAATTTGCAGCTCGGGTGCCGGAACCATCTGCTGCAGCTTCTTCAGCTACTAAACCATCTTTTGGTGCTAGAAATTCGCTTAGTGAATGGACTGAGAAAGAGACATTTGTTCTTCTTGATGCGTGGGGTGATCGGTTTCTTCAACATGGAAGAAAGAGTCTTCGAAGTGATGAATGGCAACAAGTTGCAGAAAAAGTATCAGAAGTTTCAAAAGTGGATCGGACAGATACTCAGTGTAGAAATCGTTTGGATACATTGAAGAAAAAATACAAAAAGGACAAGATTAAGTTTTCAGAAACGGGTGGTGGAGATAGAAAATGGGTTTACTTCAAAAAGATGGATAAGTTAATGTCTTCTCCACCGCAACAAGCAGGTTTCTCTTGTGGTTTGGACTCAAGAGAAAGTGTTTTAATGAAGCCTAGAGTTTCTGTTAATCATGCAAATGGGTTGGATGACACGAGGGATAATCCCGCGAATACTGTAGAAGGTTTAGAAAGGCCTCGCACAAAGAAAAAAAGGAAAGGTAGGGGCAGTGACGAGGCTTCTTCCTTTAAATTACTTGCTGATTCCATTCAGAATTTCGGTAAGATATATGAGAAAATTGAAAATAATAAAAGGCAGCAGATAATGGAGCTGGAAAAGATGAGGATGGATTTCCTCACTGAATTGGAAACACAAAAGAGACAGATTTTTGAAAGATTGCAGAGTGAGATTTTAAAACTCGAGCAAAGAGATGATTAACGTTTCTGTTGAATCCGGTCTCTTAAGTGTTATGCATTGTAGTTCTCATTGTTGTGTAACACAGAATGCTGACACCAGACAGCTAGTTGTATCATATTTGAGGAATTTTGCCTATTCAAATTTCTGAGGCAATGTTCATTTTACTGGAATCAAAACTGGATAGTCCAGCCATATTATCATTGCCTTGTTGGCATTTTCAGAGTTCATTGCTTTCTTATGTCAAATTTATGAATAATAATGTTATACGTTTATTATTTTCTTCTCATTAAGACGCGCATAATGAGTTAATTGTTTTCTGATTATACAAGTTATACTTGAAACTTTGACCTCCTTTTTTATGTTTATTTGTAATGGCTCATAGAAATGGTTATCTCAGATCAAATAGCATTGTTCAAATTTGTTGCCAGGTTTAGACAAAGTGCATTTGTGGTTACTGAATGCTGTTTGGACAGTTTTGTTAATCGCGGCGACAGCAATATTTATTCTCCATACTGTTGGTGCATGTTTGGAAACTCAATAATTTATCTTCATTGTGTAGCTTTTGTTTGAAAAGAGTTGTTAATGTGATTTGGAAGAAAATGGTTACCCCTTTTATTGGCAAGTGCATTGATACCTTTCTTTTTTACAGGAAAAAAATGGGGGCATCTTTAGGACCACAAAAAATAAAAAGCATTACATAATAGTGGTGAATGGTGACAAATGACACCTAACTCATTTGTCCTGAGTCTAAATTGGGAAATTTTTCTTTCCCATTGCACCACCATAAATATCATATGAAGTGAAGCATGCTATTGAATAGTTAGTTCTCTTCAAAGATTGCACAAAATTGACACATTTGCACTAAACTAATAGAAGATTTGTGCGTTCATATACATTATAAATTATTCTATAAAAATGTCATTATAATAACAATTATATACAAAGTTAATATCAAAAAGAAGTAAATTTGCTTAAGATTTAAGAAAAATTACGAAAGAGGTGGGTATTTTCCTTCACATGAAAAAATCATCTTTAATATGAAAATTTGATTAGTTTTATAAATTGCAGAGCCAAAAATACTATTTGAACATAAAATTAGCAGCAACTTATAAGTTGCACATATATATTCAGTGTGTTAAAATATCAGGATCTTCAACATACATATATTAGATCATCAAAATTAGGCTTGATATAATTGTCTATATTCAGCATTTATATCTTATTATAAGTATTTATGACATCTTCAACATCTATATCTTATTATAAGTATTTATGACATCTTCAACATCTCTCTAGTATAAGCAATGACATCGACTTAGATATACTTCATCTATATGTTCAACATCATATTTGCCATATAAACAATATGTGTTCAGCGTCAAACCATATCTCAATGATAGAAAGAGAGATATAGATAGAGCAATAGTATCTAAAATACATACCAAATCATATACATAAACACATGTGTTGTGTGATCTAGCATAGATATATTTTTAGCCACTGCTGCAAATTTGAAGAAAACAAAATCTAGCTAAATATTAAATTATTAATATAATCTCGAGCTAGTGTGTTTTAGGCATATTAATATAATCTCGAGCTAGTGTGTTTTAGGCAGAACACATTATAATTCATAACTTTCGGATAGTATATTTTTAGTAAGAATTATGATTCAACTTGATAATTTTGATTTTTGAGGAACTATTTGTAGACTTATTTTTCTGAAAATCTAAAATGAATCTTTATTTTAAGACTATAGGCGTCAAAGCTTTGCTTGGACCGACTCTTACGAATATGGACAAACTAACTAAAACGGTTGAACAAATATTGTAAACCAAAAATATTCATAATTGAAATAGGCTAAAATACTACAATATGTCACAATTTACATTAAGGTGAAGAAGTAAAAAACAGACCATTAAGCCATATACTGCTCCAGTGTTTTTATGAGAATTTCTTCTAGAAAATATTCTAAGTTTTTAGCACTGTTGTTTTTAAAGCCTAAACTAACTCCATTCATTAATCGGCATAAGAAATGTCATTATAGCACAAACATTCCACACCAGAATACAACAAGACAACACCCACACCCAAAACCAAATAAACAAGCACCCAAACTAAAATTACAACCAAACTGACAGCATAACTCCCACAACCAACACCAGAAAATAAAAATAAAAAACAAACCAGAGGGCTGATACATAGCCTTTGAATTTCAACACATTTAAAACAATCAACACCTATCCACTCAACACATTTAAAACAATCAACACTTATCCACTGAAAGGCAAAAGACATCACCCTAAGTTCAACAACAAAACCAATATAGACAATTCAGCGGACCAACAACCTTGACCTACTCGTGCATCAAAAGGAGATTCAACCGAAACTACAACGAACAAACAACATCCAGATCACAGTCTGAACAAACCCACCCAGACAAACCCACCCAGGCAGCCTCCAAGGCTACATCAAAATATCACCAATGTCCGAAACTCCAAAAAAACGCTGACATAGCTGAGAAGAAGCAAGTCACCCAAAGCCAAGAGCACCACCTAAGGTCACCTCTAGCACTGTTAAATACAAAATATACACCTGTAGAATTATAAGACACAAAAATCAATAACTGGTTTAAGTAGCTTTTCAAGGAAAACTTCACAATCAATTTTCAAGGGAAAATATGGAAAACTTGAGAGTAATTTAGGTGCTCGCCATCTACCATTATAATTGGCACCTTCTGATACTCAGATCATTTGTTTCTTTCTTGCTAAGACGGTTGACTTCCACAACCTTGTATAATATATCATAGTAGTCCAAAAAATCTGGTGTAAACAATAATATTACATGACTTTTAATTGATATTTAAGGAAGAAATCAGTACCCTTCAAATTGAAGTTCAATAACGACCATTTTTCTTGTAGGTTTGTCGATAACATCCTTAACATTTTTTCCTCCGTCTAGTCCAACAAAAGGATCTTTCGCATTTAATTCCCAAATCTCTACGTACTTTCAATGAATGGAAGAAGAAAATCAATATGTTTCCCAATACTACAGTTGGTTTTAGCGTATTGTGTTTTCAATCAATGATAAATTGGAACTAAAAGCATTTTGAATAATTTAATTTACCTCAATAAATCTTCTTGATAAGATAGTTAGGGTTCGAAAAGACATCCCTGTTGTGATCATTTCATCTATTTGTAGAGGCCAACCCCAAATGGTAACAATTACATCAAATATCAGTTTTATCACACATGCCATTGCATATGAGGCTGGCTTCAACAGTTGTGCAGCTTTACCAAAACTACTTAACCCATAGACTTCCATATATGGCCAATCTAAAAGATCCTTCTGCACCAAGTTCAGAATCCACCAAAGCAATTTCATCATATGTAACCTACATTAACATCAAGCTCAGGGACAAAGATAAATGATCACAAGAATAATTGAATACAAATTCAGGAATGATCATTTTAATTTAATGAAATGTTGCTAGCAAAAATCTAGAGTATTCAATACACACTCATAAGCTTGTTCATAGCATTCAATAACAACAATATGTTATATGCCAAGAAGAGTTATACCTTGATCATTACAATATGCTTGGTTAGCCGTTGAAAAAGGTGGAGCGTAGTCACCATTGTCCAAGCTAGAACCATCATCAGTTTCTTGTGTTGTTGAATAACAAAATATAGATATTACAATTCATTAACAATAGAGCAGTTGATAAAAAGGAAGTGTCCATAATATGATTGTGATAATGGTTTGATTTTTTACCAATTTCATATCAATGTAGAAGAATTTCAATGAATTGTCCAGACTATGGTTGTAAAAAGACATGTTCAGATTGCAAAGAAAAATTTGTTGCACCTCATTGAAATATGAGTAAATTTGAAATATTGTCTGAAAAGAAATGTAAACTTTGTAGTAAAAAAAGTAACTTATTCACATTTGTGGTGATATCATATGTATAATAGGTGCACAATCAGTACACAGATTTAGTATAACAGTGGTGTTAATTTAAAGGCAAATCAATTTTCCAATCTAAATTTGACACTCCATATTTTGTAATGTCAAAAAATATATACATCTAAAACTAAGGTCTGCCATTAACTAACAAGTTTAATTCAAGTTGAGAGTCAAAGGTATAGTCAAAGGTATGAAGTTTCAGATTCATAAATATATCTACATAAGTTCAAAATTTGATATAACAGAGTATCTTAGCAATATTGTTTAATCAGACACTTTTTAATATAACAGTGTACTCTAAAAACCTCCATCCTTGGCAATATTGTTTAACCATACACTTTTGAATTACATAGATGAAAGAAATATTAAAATACCATTTCATTAATCACACTATGTTCTCAAAAACAACTGATTTTAACAGTTAATCACACTATGTTCTTTCTAAACAACTCTTTCTAATCATAATTAATATCATCTTTCTAATAGTTAACACTTTAACATGATTAAATTCAAGCTCCATCAAACTGACTTAACCATTAACTCACTTCAATTTCCATTCAATTAATCACTAACATAACACACTAATAAGGATCAACTAAACTGAAATCAACAACAAACCAATCTAACTAACACAAGTAATAACTAACTTAACAGTCTCAAACACAATTACCAAACTAACCTCTAACAGAATTGCTAATTTCAAAGTAATTTCAGGGGAATTTCATATGCATCTAACTTGAATTTCTAATAGATTTGAGTGTGGAGAAAATCTATATAAGCATTCATCATCTTCAATTCAGGGGAACCCATCACATTTTAACAAATCCACATAACTCATCCTCACTGAAAAATCTCTTTCAATTATCTCTGATTCTCACTCAATCGCATTCTTTTCCAACACTCTGAAATAGTATATCCCTATAAAATTCCATGTTGCTCTCAACTCTCTCACCATCCAACGCGGTAACTATTGAAATAATCACAACAATCATAGTAAAGCATATTGAGCATCAATATTGAAGAAAGAATGAATCAAGGTTAAAAAATATATGAACAATAAGAGAGAAAAATAATGGTTTCATTGTTGTGAAACTTGCTATACAAATGGAGGGAAACCAAATTATATACAAAAGTTTGAAAAGGGAAAAAGCGGGAAAATTAATTATTGGCTAATGAACAAAATTGAGTTACCACTAATTAACCCACTAATTAACTAATGTTAACAGCACCTCTCAAGCCAAGCATGGTACATATTTTGTAAGGTGACAATTCAAATAATAAGCACATAAATCCACTGCCACAAACAGTCTCATAAATCTGTGTATGTTTCAATTAATGTATTCTTATAGAGTCGTTATAGTTGCTATTTGAAAATAACATTTAACAGTAGAAAATCCGGAAACAACAGCATGGTCCTCAATCCGCCAAAGCAATTAATCAATATATGTCAGCTAGTTAGAAAATAAAGAGATAAAAGGAGATATACCTTCTCATATTATTGATATTACCTCCTTAACTGCTGTGGGAAAATGAGCAACAACTCCGGAATACGCATAAAATCGTTCTTCCATGGCTTACAACTCCAGAATATGCAGAGAATTATTCTTCCCTGGCTTACAGCTTCGGACTACCATGGCCTGTGAAAAGCACTTGTTTAGCACGGGCAACCTCCTCCCTGCTGCTCTGTGCGAGATGACTTCACGGTGGATTTTAAATTTAGATCAACCATATATTCTTGCTTTGTTGAAGAAAGACTTTCCATCCCGGTTAAAGCGGAAGCAATCTTTCGAAATAAATGTTGCGACATTTTATTCACTTGAGTTAATATGGATACGGATAAACTAATGCAAGAGCTAAGACAGCTGGCGACAAATTTGAAATACCTGAATGGCATGCTTTAACATTTTCCGAAAATGCAGCAGGGAATCATTCTAGGTTTCTTAGAAGACATAGTTCAGAATTCAAAAGCAACAAATAGTAAAAATTATAGGTGACTTGGAGAATTAATCAAATATCACCTTGATATTAAATCCTGCTTTCACAGCCTTAGACAATAGAGCTTGGATAACATAAGTTGGTTAGTAATTGCCTTCTTCAAGCATCTAAAATGCTTCAATATGGCTTTTATCGTCAAACTTGCATATGGAGCTGCATTGTTGAGGACGAAACGTACTCGTTGAGCAAATACAATACCTTTATGTGAGGGATGTGGATGATTCTCACTATTATTCTATATATAAATTGAAATAAGTTATTCTGTGTATAAATCTCCTTAAATTAAATGCACACTAAAAGAAATGAAAATAAACAAAAAGCATAACCTCTCGAAAGGCAAGGAAGCCAGCTACATAAGGAACACTAAGAGTGACGAAAGAGAAATCCTGATAAATAACTTGAAGAGTATTAAAATCCAACACTAAAGGAGTACCACACGCCATTGATGGATCATCCTTTGAGAAACTTACATCAACGCCACCAACAAATCTCAATTCTTGGACACCACAAGTAACAGTCCCCAAATAACACTCTCAATCCTCATCTAAAATCTAAATATCATTATTATCTACTATGTCTTCAGCTCATCTTTATATATGAATACTTGTGGTGCTTAATACTTGTGGTGATGAAGACATATATAAAGAAAACAACCCGTTTTTATTAAGAATGTAAGAATCAAGCTCGTCATACCAACCATCATGCAAGTTCTTTTCCTTGACCAGTTCATCATGCAAGAGATTTTATCCTGAAAATTGCAAATTACAAACTGTTAAATAAAAAACAATTTTTAAAATTAAAAAATCAATAGCCAATAGTCTCACAACTAACCTAAGTAGATTATTTTCCTCAACTCTAAGATCCCTTGCCACCACCAGACGCCCAAGCCTACTGCCATCGCGAAAAACCACATTGCACCGACAATAATGATGAGCCAAAACAACACCTTCAGGAGGATGAGAACCGAGGGACGGCTAGGGTTTTAAGGGAGATAGGGAAGAAAAAGAGAGGTTGAGGGAAATAGGGAAGTAAGATGGTGAGAGGGAAAATGAATTTTGAAAAAGGTGGGAAAGGTTTGAAAAAATCATGCCATGTGTACAAATCAAAAAAATTTGATTGGTCCATGACTCCTTATCGGATGTCGACTTCTGAATTGAGTGAGTTGAAGAAACAACTTGAAGAACTTCTTGAGAAGAAATTTTTTCGTCTGAGTATTTCTCTGTGGGGTGTTCCTATGTTGTTAGTTAAGAAGAAGGATGATAGTACGAGGTTGTGCATCGATTATCGACAATTGAATAAAGTAACTATCAAGAATAAATATCCACTTATGAGGATTGATGATTTGATGGATCAGTTGGTGGGGCCGTGTGTTTTTAGCAAGATTTATTTGAGGTCGGGTTATCATCAGATTCAAGTCAAAGCAGATGATATTACGAAGATAGCTTTCAGAACGAGATATGGTCACTATAAATATACTGTGATGCCTTTTGGTGTATCCAATGCACCTGGTGCATTCATGGAATATATGAACCGGAATTTTCATGAGTATTTGGATAAGTTTGTAGTGGTTTTTATTGATGACATTCTAATTTATTCAAAGTTAGAAGAAGAACATGAGGGACATTTGAGGATTGTATTACAAGCGTTGACAGAGAATAAGCTTTATGCTAAATTGTCAAAGTGTGAGTTCTGGTTTAAGGAAGTGAGTTTCCTTGGCCATGTGATTTCTAGTGGTGGAATTTCTGTCGATCCTTCGAAGATTGATGCTGTGTTGAATTGGGATACTCCGAAGTCTGCTACAGAGATCAGAAGTTTCCTTGGGTTGGCCGGTTATTACCGAAAGTTTATAGAGGGTTTTTCTAAGTTGACTTTGTCTTTGATGCAGTTGACTCGTAAGGGCCAGACTTATGTATGGGATGTTGCTCACGAGAAGATTTTTGTTGAGTTGAAGAAGAGTTTAACGACTTTTCCAGTTTTGATTTTACCCAATGTGCTTTGGGTCCATCAAAGTTAGTTCCTTTCTTTACCCACACATAATGCCCTTGTGTTATACTAAAATTTCTCACATAGCATGCATTAGGTGTATGACCAATTATTCCACAATAAAAACATGTTGGTTCAAAGTTGCTTTTATACCTATGAACATAAGAAAGGGACAGTACCACTTTCAGAACACTGGGGGCAGATACCACAACACTTACAAACCATCTGGCAAGGTACCCGATGATAGATGGGTGCAACCCATTAGAGATGCCCAAGGACCAAGAAGATGGAAGAATTTCGAGGTCTAGAGAGGTTCTTCAATCGAAGTAAAGAAAGAACTGGGAAATAGAAGTCAAGGCCATACCCCTCAGAGAACTATAAAGGAAAAAGCCCCATGTCTAAGTCTCAATGGAGGAGGTTCCAGAGGAAGAAAAGGGCTGAGAGATATGCAACAGAATGACTCAACATTAAGAAGAAAAATGTTGGCGAAGATAAGGCAGAGTCCAGCAGAAACACTCAGGCAAAGAAGGACAAAACTCTCAAAAGGAACAACACCAGCATCATGTTGCAGTTGTCAAATCCCAATAACACAATATCAAAAGGTGACGAAGCAACTGACAATTTTGAGTCTGACGAAAAAGGGTCATTCGGCGTAATATGCAATGTGGTTTCAGTCCTTCCTAGAGACTATGAAAGACTAATGGAAATCGAAGACGAAGAAGAAAATATGATAGATAGTAATGTGGGACCAAGGCATGTGTGTTATTACATCATGAACAATGGTTGTGTCGAAAAACAGAATGCCTCCTTTGAGAAGCCAGATGAATCAATGAGAGGGCATTTGAAACCTTTATTCATAAAAGGAAAGGTCGAAAATACAGGCGTCAACAAAATACTAGTGGATGGGGGAGCTGCAGTGAACCTAATGCCCCATTACATGCTAAAAAAGATTGGAAAAGATGACTCTGATGCGAAACCACACAACATGGTTCTGTCTAACTATGAAGGGAAAGTGGGCTCAACTATGGGCGTTATTCAAGTGGATTTGATAGTTGGGACTATCACTAGGCCAACAATGTTTATAGTCATAGCGTCCAGGGCCAACTACAATTTGTTGTTGGGAAGAGAATGGATCCATGGAGTGGGAGTTGTGCCTTCGTCCATGCATCAGCGCATAGTCATCTGGCGCCCTGACGGCATCGTCGAAAACATTGAAGCAGACCAAAGCTACTTCATGACTAAAGTGAACAACGTAAACAATTGAAGCTTCGACAGAAACTGGGCTCACATAGCTCCTTGCAATCCAGCTGAGTTTGATCTGAAAGCATCAGACAATGCCTATTGCTCCATGTACCTACATCCAACACATGGGTTTCAATGGGACAAAGAAGTGATTGGTGAACCAAGTCATGTATGGGGAATCTCTAACATAGAGCCAGCTGGCTGGGGTAGCGAGTTCGATGATGATGAGTGAAACATCAGCATTGAATAAACTGACGACCTATATGGCCGAAAATAAACTAAAAGCGGCTCTAGAAGCCGAAATAAAATATATGGTTGTTGAAGCCAAGGAAGAAGATTTAGGTCCACCATGCCCTCCCCAGGGCATTGATGGAGAAGATAAAGACAACATAATAGACAAATGGCAGGATCAAAAGCTTGATGTCATTTATGATGACGAAACTTTGGGGTTCGAAAAGGCCCAACATTAATTAGCTTGAAGATGGTGGCACAAGACCCGTTAGAGGAAATCAATCTAGGACTGGGAGCAGAAAAAAGACCAACCTACATAAGTGCTAACATGGACCCCCAGTTCAGAGTTGAATTAGTCCAGTTGCTGAAAGAGTTTAAAGACTGCTTCGCATGGGACTATGACGAAATGCCTGGCCTCGATAGAAGCTTGGTCACACCAGAAGTCCTGTCGAAAATAAAAGAAGAGGTCAAAAGACTTCTCAGATGCAAATTCATTCGCCCAACCAGGTATGTCGAATGGATTGCAAATATTGTACCTGTAATAAAGAAAAATGGCACATTGAGGGTGTGCATTGATTTTCGAGACTTAAATTCAGCCACCCCTAAGGATGAATATCCTATGCCAGTGGCAGAAATGCTAGTAGACTTTGTAGCAGGCCACGAGTACCTAAGCATGCTAGATGGATACTCTGGCTACAATCAAATCTTCATTACAGAAGAAGATGTTGCCAAAACAGCCTTTCGTTGTCCTGGAGCAATAGGGACCTACGAATGGGTAGTTATGCCTTTTGGTTTGAAAAATGCTGGAGCTACATACCAAAGGGCCATGAATTCTATTTTTCATGATTTCATTGAAACATGCATGCAAGTATATATTGATGACATTGTAATAAAGTCTGTTTCAGGAAAATATCATTTAGACCATCTTCGACAATCCTTTGAAAGGATGAGAAAATTTGGTTTAAAAATGAATCCCCTTAAATGTGTGTTTGGTGTGTAGGCTGGAGATTTCCTAGGTTTTGTGGTCCACAAAAAGGGAATCGAAATAAACGCCAACAAAGTTAAAGCAATAATGGAGGCGAAAACACCATCAACAAAGAAAGGATTGCAATCACTGCTGGGAAAAATCAATTTTCTAAGAAGATTCATTTCAAACCTCAGCGGGAAGACGCAAGCTTTCTCTCATCTGCTTCGACTCAACAAAGAAGACTTCACATGGGGGCAAGAGCAGCAAGATGCTTTCGACAGGATAAAAGGATACCTAGACAGTCCTCTAGTCTTAATGCCTCCTAGTGGGAAAAGAAGCATGAGGTTGTACATATCAGCATCCGACAAGACCTTAGGAAGTATGTTGTGTCAAGAGGATGAAAATGGCATCGAAAGGGCCATTTACTATCTCAGCAGAGTCTTAAACGACACTGAAACTAGATAGTGTAATAGAAAAATTATGTTTATGTGTATATTTTTCTTGTACTAAATTGAAGCACTATATAAGACCAGTTGATGTATTTGTATCATCTCATTTCGACGTGATAAAATATATGTTGTCTAAACCCATTTTACATAGTCGAATTGGGAAGTGGGCTCTAGCATTAACTGAATATTCCTTGAAATACCTGCCTTTGAAGGCTGTAAAAGGACAAGTGGTGGCTGACTTTATAGCTGACCACTCCATAGACGAAAATGAAATAAAATACGTCGAATTACAGCCATGGAGACTGTATTTTGATGGTTCCAGTCACAAAAATGGTGTAGGTATTGGAATATTAATTATTTCTCCTGATAAAATTCCAACAAAATTCAAGTATAGGGTCGAAAACCCTTGTTCAAACAATGAAGCCAAATATGAAGCTTTAATTGCTGGACTTGAAGTGTTGTTGGAATTGGGGGCAACAAGAGTCGAAATAATGGGCAACTCAGAACTAGTAATAAGACAATTGACCAAAGAATACAAATGTGTCAAATAAAATCTGATTATGTACTTCGTTATAGCCAATAGACTCCTCAAACAATTTGACACTGTGGTTTTTAAACATATCCCTAGAATAAAAAATCAAGAGGCCAATGACTTGGCTCAAATCGCATCAGGTTACAAAGTGTCGAAAGAAAAAATAGAGACTGCTATTGAAGTGAGGGGAAGAGTTGTGTCGACCAAATTATCCCCATCAGATTTGGAAACAATAAAACTTGGTTATGGGGATGATGAAAACTTTGAAATTTTTAACATAGATAATTCAGAGAAAGAAGATTGGAGAAAACCCATCAAAGAGTATCTCCAAGACCCAAACCAAAAGGTGGAAAGAAAAGTAAGATACAGAGCTCTAAGCTATGTACTCTTTGGAAACGAATTATTCAAAAAGATTGTAGAAGGAGTCTTGATAACATGTGTAGGAGAGGAAGAAACCTACATAGCATTGTCGAATGTACATAGTGGTACACGTGGTGCACACCAAGCAGGGCATAAGATGAAATGGTTGTTATTCAGACAAGGTTTATATTGGCCAACCATGTTAAAAGATTGTGTTGAATTTGCAAAGGGTTTCCTAGAATGCCAAGTCCATGCAGGCATACCACATGTCCCTGCGAGCGAATTGCATTCGATCATAAAACCTTGGTCATTCAGAGGCTGAGCTTTGGATTTAATTGGAGAAATTCGACCAACTTCGTCGAAAGGGCAAAAATACATATTAGTAGGAGTTGATTACTTTACTAAATGGATTGAAGACATACCATTGGTGAATGTGGATCAAGAGGCAGTCATAGAATTTATCAAAAAATATATAATTTATAGATTTGGAATACCATAAATAATAACCATTGATAAAGGGTTTGTGTTTACTGGTAGAATCATGCAAGCTTTTGCAAAAGAAACAAGGTTTAAGTTATTAACCTCTACACCCTATTATGCCCAGGCAAATGGACAAGTCGAAGCAGCAAACAAAGTAATAATAAATTTGATCAAAAAGCATGTAGGTAAAAAGCCTAGAAATTGGCATAAAACCTTGGATCATATTTTATGGGCTTGTCGAACGTCACCCAGAGAGGCCACTAACTTTACTCCATTTAAATTGACATATGGACATGATGCAGTACTTCTGGTCGAAATCTATTTGCAGTCCATACGTGTTCAAAGACATCATGAGATTCCTTCAGAAATATATTGGAGCATGATAATGGACGAATTAGTGGACTTAGACGAAGAAAGGCTACGCATGTTAAACTTAATAAGGAGACAAAAAGAAAGAGTCGAAAAGTCTTACAATAAAAAAGTAAAATTTAAAGTCCTTTGTGTGGGTGATTTAGTTTGGAAGGTAATACTTCCAATGGATCGAAAAGATAGATTAATAGGAAAATGGTCCCCCAAGTGGGAAGGGCCTTTTAAAATTTTAAGTGTTTTTTCGAATGGTACTTATGAAGTCGAAGAAATAGGCAAAGACGGAAGAATATTAAAAATAAATGGCAAATACTTGAAAAACTACAAACCAATTCTGCAAGAAGTAAAAATAAAAGTAGAATAATTGTATTAATTGTTTTTCCAAATAAGCACTGAAGTCATTACAAAAGGGGGCCTTCTAGGGTTGCGAAACGAAAAGAAAATACATAAACCTATTTTTCTGTTACAAAGTTTTGGTTCTAAAGGAAAGACTCATTGAGCTCTATGAATTTCCTTTTCTGAATTGAGATTCGACAATCACACAGATTTTTGCTATAAGACATCTCGTCGATCTCTTTGTCCAATTGTTGAGCTTTGTCTGTGTGATGAAGGCCTACTTTGATATCCTCTTCGACTTCGTCCTTCTTAGGTTGTTAAAGATCCGCCTTACGCTTCTGTTCTTGAGCAATTTTGGCTTCAAGCTGTGTTATTTGTTCCTTGAAGTTTTGGATGTTTTTATCACATCTAGCTACTTCTTGGGAATAAGCCTCAGAGAGTTTCGACAATTCTGAAACCTTCTCAGTCGAAGCTGCCACAACATCCCACTCAGCAGCTTTGGTATTTCTCTCTCTTGTTGGAGATCATCTGGATGAATTCCTTTCGACGACCAAGATCTCCAGCTACAACGTCAATTATCTGAGTGAGGTCCATGACCAAACGAGTTTCATCAACACTGGCCTCCAAGACATTGACTTGTCTAAGGAGCGCTTTCAGTTCAGATTGCTGGCTAGGATCTTCCTCCAAAATTTGGAATAAATCGACACCAAGGACTTTGGCTTTAACTTCAACCATGATGGAACTGAGAGTCTTGACCACAGAGGTGGCCCCAGAGTTAGTCGAACTGCTGGAAGAATCTTGCAAGTTATAGATTGTTGAGCATGGCCCTCAAGTATTCCAAAGGCTTCCTCGTCTTCAAGTTTTCAAGCTCCTCACATGAGAAGATATTCGAACCAGAAGATGGAGGTTTGTTTGGTGTTGGATCAAGAGGGATGTGAGCGATGGGCCCAACCTCCCCTTTCGACTGACCTTTGCCCGCTGTGCTCCTGGCATTAGGGTTTTCTTCGCCAACATCTTGGGGATTTCGTTGCTCTTCCTCATCTTGGAGGTTGGGCTCAACATCAACTTTTTTTTGCCTTTGTCGTCTTTAGGGGGGCTTTCTTTGTTGGCACTAGATTTTGGCTGATTAGGAGAATTGTCTACAGAACCTTCCTCCGTGGCGATGTCGAACTCAGCCTCGGTTTGGGGTTCCAGCTTACCATTTTTGGGTGTATTTTCTTCATGGGCTTTTTCGGTTCCACCAAAAGGAGAGTCTTGCAGATTGATGGGATGCTCCTCAGTAGGGATTTGAACCTGAAACAAAATAAACGTTAAAAAGACGAAGAGTATACAAAGGTCAAAGTAATAATTTGTCGAAGGTGAATTACCTGAGGGATTATGGTGTGGAAGCTAGAATTTCCACTCTCTGCATCTTGTGCAAGATTTTTTACTGGGCTTGCATGAGGGGTCTTCCTCGACGTCACCAATGATCCTTGAGAGGCGACTGTCTTTATTTTGGTAGACTTCTTCCTCTTCAAGGGTTGTACGTCTAAAGATTCGTCACCTGAATCCTCAGAAGGCACCTCCACTTCCTCTACTTTTCTTTTTTGGGGAGTAGGTGGTTTTCGACTCATCTAAAAATCAAAGAAAGTTCAATAAATAAAATAATTGCATAACTGAGATATTATCTTTGCAAAAGGATATAAAAGAACCTTTTTGGTGGAGGTGTATATTTTAGTGGTCTTGACGGATTTGTCTTTGACAGCGCTTTTCTTACCAGTAATCTTAGCAGCTGAAAAGAGAGAGAAGTTAGAAAAAAGAAGAAACTAAAACATAGATATTGAATACAAAGATGAAGTCGAAATCTTGGTTGCACCTTCAAGAATGGTAGATTTCACGGGAACGTGTTCTATTCCAATATGAAGGTGCCTTGGGTAATTATCCAGATGATATTTGGTTGGAACCACACGCTCAGCAAGCTTTTTTTGTGACTCTTGAAGCAATTTTAAGTCGGCGCCACATACAAACCAATCTGGAAAAGGTGGGCTCAGAGCCACACCAAAACTAGCAGTTGGTAGAGGTGGAAACTTTGGTGGATATGTAGTATACGCAAAGTTATACGCGCCTCTTTGGGGATGTATGAGGGTAATACCAAATTCTCCAATTTTTCTGTAAATTTATGCTTCAGAGTCACAGCTGCTTTGCCTATGGTTCGCCTAAGATCATCTGGCCTATAAATTGTTTCAAAATATTTTTGAAATTTCTGAACTTCTTTAATATGTTGTTGAGTACCTTTCTTGGTTCGATCCTGCACGAAAGCAAAGGCATTGGTCAGAAGAGTTTGGAAGTCAGATGCGTCATAAAACTTGATGAGATAATATTCTTTCCACCAAATGTTGAACTCCTAAGTGTAGAGGAAGACTGGTCAAAAGACCACTGGCTGGATCTCCAAAGCAGCGTCATGTAGCTTTTCTGAAAGCTCCAAACTCTTCGACTTAGTAGAGGTTGAGTTGTAGAAGATGATGGATCCTTTTTTGGGATAAAGGGATCTTGGCTTCAGTTGTATCAACCCAAATTGTCGAGCTACTAGATTTGGCTGATAAACTATTAGGGCCACCTTTGAATTTGACATGGTGGGGTAAGAGGGCAAGAGCCTGGGTGTAAGGAACAATTTCCAGACGGCTAGAAAGTTGTCATCTTCCTTTTGGTGTTCCACGGGGAGTTGTCTGGTGAACCACTTGGGTCCGACAGTCCTTTTGGTGAAAGGTGCCATGCTTTACTTGAAGTCATAGCTCTTAGTGAACATATTCACGTAGTTCATGAAAGATCGTCGAAGACCTAATCCTTCTTCAAAAGGAGTCAGTTGCGCCATTCTTGCCCATTCGACGTGCCTATCTTTGACATATTCTTCTTCCACTAGGCCTTTGTCAGGAAGACCAAATTCGAAAGTGGCGTTGAGCCATAGTTGAAGAAGCCAAAAAGGGCCTGCCAAACTCAGCTTTCCCTTGTCTTTAACTTGCTTGAGATATTTGACACTCTCATTGAGGGACTCATAGAGGTTGGCCAGAATCAATTCACTAAGACGCAAGTTCTTGCCATCATGAAGTTGATTTGCTAGGGGGATGTACTTATTCACCACTTGAAGGGACCTCGTGCAGAACACAAACTTCGACAGCCAAAGGGTGAGGAAAGTTATGTGTTCTACATCTAATACCTCAACAGAGTCTTTGACGTGGTAGCGAGAAATAAAGTGGGAGTATGAGGCGAAGCTAGTCTCAAAACCTATAGTGTTGTCGTCCAATACAGTTGGATCGAAAACTGCCCCTAATGGACTAAGGCCTACTATATCATTCAGGTCGAAGAGGGTAGGGGTTATCATCCCACAAGGAAGATGAAAGGTATTGTAGGTGCTATCAAGTCATATATACCAATTTTCTTCCAGATCTTACCATTGGCTTTTTCGACCCTGTCTACCCAATTTACATATTCAGAAGGGTCTTTCGACCAGGGACAATTTCTAAAAATCCTAGGCTGATTCAGATAGGTCAAATTTATGGCAGCCATTTTAGGGTTTTGTTCAGCAGGTTCTATTGATTTGTCACTAGGCTTAGGTGTTTTGCATGCACCTATGGGCTGTGTACGATAATACGTGGGAAAAAATATTTAAGACGAGTTTGGTCAGTGTTAGGGTTAGGAAGAGGGCCTAACATGGCATAACACTTGCCATATATTGAAATAGGAATGAGTACCTGAGAATAGTATATGCTGGCCTTCTCTCTTATTTGGTGGTTCTGGGACGTATTGTTGGTTGCCCACAATCCTTGGCCCAAGAATCTTGTGTGCGCATGGGAGAGCTAATGTGTTCTTGTCTTGTTGTTTGCTTGAAGTTGCCATTGTTGATGATGGAAGAAGTTTGAATAAGAAGAAGAAGATTCTGGGTATGTGAGAAGTAAGAGAGTTGAGAGATGTAAGTTATAGAAGCGAAAGTTTTTCAGAAGAAATAAAAGGAGTATTTATATTAGAAGGTGGGGAGAAAACGTTTGAGTTTTTCAAACGGCTATGGCACGTGTCGACACGTTAGTGGACGTGGGAGAGATAATGGAAGTTGGAAAGAGTATGGCAGACCTAGGTTTGTAGAGTTATGGGGATCATGTCCAAGAACGTGGGCTAGATGTGAAGGGTTGAAGAATCTGATGATTACTTTTTATGATTTGACAAAAAGTGAGATTTTGGGAATCAACTCATTTAATTCAAGATAAAAGCAAGATCTCAAATATCAATGCATTTAATGCAGACATGGAGTCAAAATGAAGGTTTCGGCAGCAAAGATGTTTTCTCCAGACGACAGTCGAAATACCTTTGTTGGGGGGTAATTTTTGTATACATATAATTTCGACACCATGGGAAAGCCCTAGCAGCTGATGGATTTGTCAAGCTTTGTTCTTTACACGTCATCATTATCTGACATGGCAGTTTCTCAACATTTCTCATCTTATTATACTTTAAATGGGTGATGTATGTGGCTTTGAAGATTTTCGACAAGATATGATTACTCTTTCTTCCAAACATGTCCAGAATCTTGAGAAGGTTTGTGATGATTTGGTTCATGATAGGACAAACAATTGTATGTCGAAAACGTGGACAAGTTGCCCTTCAGGAAGTTCTTCACATCACTACTAGGAAATCCTCTTGTATTTTCGACAAGAGATATGAAGACAAGGATTCGACGAAGAAGACGTTGGAACTATTTGAATTTCAAATGAATTCGACATGAATAGGGGATGCGCCATTTTGTCAGTTAAAGGGCAATTTTCATGAATAACGGTTTCGTCTGGTAGAAGATACATGGAAGACTCTTAGGGATTGTTAACATGCAAATTGCCAAGTGGCGAATTCTTAGGAAGTGACCGTTATTCGACGGTTATTTAATTTATATATAAATAGGATAGTTTGCTTTGTGTAAAGTGTGTGAAATTCTGTACAATATTTATGTGAAGATTACTCTAATACTCGTGTGTAAGAGAAAGGAGGATTATCTGGAAAATATACGTGTAAACACCATTCAATTTTCAGTTATAAAGATTAGATTTTATCCTTGTTCAAGTAATCTATTTTCCAGCAATTTACTTCCAAGTCAATTTATATTTCAACAAACCTTTAATGCAAACTTTAAGTTTTTTTGTTAGTTTCATTAGACAAACATTTCCATATTATAATACCAACAAGAACAATCTTATTAAGAAGCTGTTCGACAGAACACATAAAGACCAATAAAACTCATACATTAAGAACCTATCCTTAAAATTTAGAACATGTGTCCTAGGACTTGTGTGGTTGGTCCTAGGACTTGTGTGGTTGGTCCTAGGACTCATTTCCAAGGAATTGGTAAACCAGAGGTTGTTCGCCAAAAACACCAGCGAACACTTACCAAATCTTTTTCTTTTTGGATATTGATGAACCACTTTAGGTTTATCCACTTTCACTTTAGGAATTTGTTCACTAGCCTTTACAAAGATGGTCTTGTTAGAACTTGTTTAGAAAATTTTGAGTAACCAATACCACTCTTATCATTTGAATACCTTTGTTGACTAAGAACACACTTCAATCCAATTTGTCCTTTTTCATACCTTTCAAGGACTCTTTTTAGTTGGACAATTTGGAATGAAAGCGACTCACACTTTGTGCATACAAAATTATGTTTTTGATCACTAATTAATTTTTGTTTTTCATATTTGAAATCATTTTCCATGGTCTTAACATTTTCTTCTAAAGTTGAGATTTGTTTCTTTTGTGATGAAGTTGTTTTGTACAAAATTTTGCATTCACTTAATAGTTCGTCAATTGCTCCTTGAGCATCATAATCATAAATTGAAAAATTATTGCTAGCCTCATACTCTTCATCACTTGAATTATGTGAGACCATCAATGCCTTGTTTGCATGATCTTCATCTGAAGATGAACTTATTTCATTATCATCCCATGTAACATATGCTTTCTTTGGCCTTTTTTCCTTCTTTCTTTTGAAGTATTTATCCTTCTTTTTAAGTATAGGACATTCACTTTTAACATGACCTTTTTCTCCACATTCAAAACATTTAATCTTCCTTGTAGGTGCTTCTTCTTTAATGATTTATTTTTTTCTTTCTTTTCTCATAAATTTTACAATTTTTTTTATAAGTTCATCATCTTCATCACTATCAAATTCATCCTCTTGATTGCTATCATAATTTTTTACTCTTGTCTTTAATGAAACGTCTTTTGAATCATTTACTTGAATTGCATGCTTCTCCAATCTTTCAAGTTCTAATTCATGCTCTTGAAGTTTTCCGAATAAGGAAACGAATATCATTGTAGAAAGACTCTTCTTTTCTGAAATTGCCGTCACCTTTGGTTGTCATTCCCTGTTTAAAGACCTAAGCACTTTAAGATTTAATTCATCGTTAGTAAATGTCTTACCAAGAGCAATCAAGTGATTGGTTAAGTGAACAAATCGCTTTTGTAGAGCAAGTATTGATTCTCAGGGCAACATTCTGAACATTTCGTATTCTTGACTCAATGTATTCAATCTTGATCTTTTTACTTCAGCGGTTCCTTCACGAGTTTCCACTAAAGTATCCCATATTTGTTTTGCTGATGTACATGTTGAGACGCGAAAGAATTCATCCATGCTTAGTGCACTTTGTAGAATGTTAATTGCCTTTTTTTCATAAAAAACCTTCTTTTTATCATCATCATCCCATGAACATTTAGGCTTTGTTGAACTAATACCATTAACAACTGTTGAAGGAACGAAAGGGCCATTTTGGACAGCATCCCATATTTCATCTCCTTGTGCTTCTAAGTGTGCCTTCATTCGAATTTTCCAAAAATCAAAATACTCTCTAGAGAATAGAGGGGGCTTGTTTCTACTACCACCATCTTTCAAATTTTCTACATCTCGTAACAGATCTATGCAATCCTATGCAATATATAGTTATTCTATTTCGTTGTGATGAATCGTAGCTTTTTTTTTTGTTGATTTTGTTAATAATCTCTTTTTATTTACCTAGGAAGAAAGGATTATTAATAATCTCTCTTAATTGGGTTCAACATATACACAAGCCTAACTTATAAATGTCTAGTTCATTGTTGCAATTTTGTTCGACTTTCGGCTATTGGTTGGTTGATGGGTTGAAGAGTCATTGTTTAAAAAACTATGAAGTGAATCGAATCGTCAAATTGAAACAAACGGAAGTTAAAATAACCGTACTATTATATTTGGTTAGTGAACCCAACTATATTGTACAAAACAATTCTAGAATTGTACTGAAATTGAAACCAAATTGAATCGAAACTATAACTGAAACTGAAAATTAAAAGTACTAAAAATAAATTTTAAAAATTTCTTTAAAAAAATTTGAAAAATAATTTAATGATTTGATTCTTTATTATGGTTTGGTTTGGATAAATTGTTTTCTAAAAGTATGTACGGTTTAGACTTTCTAAATGGTATATTAAACTAATAATTTTGGTTCGATTCAGTTTTAAGGAAAATTTATCCCTGTACTCCCACATTTATCCCGGTACCCCTACTTCAATTTTTTTGGACGATTTTACCCTCATATAAATAGTAAATATTTCAAAAAATTTAACTTTTTCACCTCATTTCACCTCAGACAAGATTTTGGAAAAAAATTCGCACAGTTAAAATTTCATTCCGGATAACCCAGAGGAGCTACTTCCGGTTTAGATTTTTGCCAACCAGAAATCACCAGTAAGCTACTTCCGGTTCATCTTTTTTTTTGTTTTACACTCCGGAAATAGGGTCATTGCTACTTCCGGTTTTGAACGTTACATACCAGAAGTAGCTCATGAGCCACATCCGATTGTGTTTTTTTTTTTGTTTTTTTTATATTTTATTTTATTTATTTATTTTTAATAATTTTTTTTTGTTTTCTTTAAAGTGTCTCGAATCAGAGGACGCGACAAACATATTCATCGGCGATTGCCCGATGGAAGGACAGTTCCTACGCATTTATACCAGCAGGAACTTGACGCACTACAGGCTGCTAATCCTGTTGCGCCTCATGTTCCTCCACATCCACCATTCCCCGGAGGACCTTCTGATACCTCACTTTTGGTGAGGTACCAGAATCATGTTGCGCGACATTTATGGGATGACGAGGTAAGAGAACCTATAAACTTTCAATAATGAATAACATTTATTTTAATCTTTAGTTGATAATAACATATAATATGTATTATTTTCAGGAGAGACGGTCGAAGAAGGAGCTTAAGGTTGTTGCACATGGAATTAAACTTATAGGATGAGTTCCATCTATGCTCCCACCTCAGATACAAGAGTGGATGTCTCAGTTAGGTCTAGCGTCTCTTCAGTGGACCAACTTGTCCAGGATCGATACAAACCTCATATTTGTATTTGTCGAGAGATGGCATACTGAGACTTCGTATTTTCATATGCCCTTTGGCGAGATGACCATCACGCTGGATGATGTATCCTGCCTCCTTCACACACCTATTAGAGGAGACTTATTTATCCCTGCAGAAGGCATTACTAACTCAGATGCCATCAGTCTTGTTATTCGTTTGATGGGTATTCCGCTGGAGGATGCAACCGAGGATGTCCGTGCATGCAAAGGTCCATATTATAGACTTGAGTGGTTGAAGACTCATTTTGTTCGTCTGCGATCTGAGGAGAGATTTGATTGTGCGGCCAGAGTGTATATGTTGTTGATACTTGGCTGCACTATTCTTACGGATAAGACCTTTACTCTTGTAGAGGCAAAGTATTTACCCCTATTTGAGGACCTAGACCGATGTGGCAGATACTGCTGGGGAGCTGCTGCACTTGTCACACTTTACAGATACCTCAGAGATGCTTCATTTTATTTGTGCAAGCAGCTTGGTGGATATGTCACTCTTCTACAGGTACAAAATTTTTATTTTTATTTACTTTATTATTTTCATATTATGTAGGTTAAAATATTTTATTTCAAGTGACTTTATAATATTCATATTATGTAATTTATAATACGTTTAAATGATAATATTTTAATTACAGTGTTGGATTCACGAGTATTTCCCGAGTATTGGGAAGAGAGACTTCTCGAAGATGTCTGGTGGTGGTAGTTCTCGGCTTCCGAGGGCGATGAAGGGGTGCTACAAGCAATCGTCGACGAAGATTGACGAGATCAAAGCTCAGTTAGATGGATTGACACCCAGTGATGTGATATGGCGCCCATTCGAGGATCATAGGCAGCACAAGCCCTTTGATGATATCGCTATGTACAGGGGTGGTCTGCGATGGTACGATACATCTGTCCTTTATTTACCTGACAGATGCTTACGACAGTTTGGATACCAGCAGTACGTACCATCACACCCCCTGACATTGATTCAATGGACATAGTCATTGACTAGGTCAGTTACCACCAGAGTGTTAGGCAGGTGATTCAGCAGGCGCGATTTGCAGATGTTCCATATGATATTGTGGCAGAGTACCTGGCTTGGTACTACACAGTATCTCATCCTCGTTTGTCTCCACCAGCTCGGGGAGAGGACATACAGGTTCCAGTTCCTGAGTTTGATGGTGGACCGACAGATCCGAGGTTATGGCATATTTCACATGAGCTTAGTTTCTATTTGCAGCGTCACCAGGATGAGGAGGAGGATGATGAGTTTGTTGAGATATTCTGAGCACTATGTCTAGCGCAGGGTGGACCGGTTCCTCAGGGTGGACCAGTTCCGCGGGGTGGACCGGCTCCTCAGGACGAGGCGTGATCTTTTATTGTAGTTATTTTTGTTGTAGTAATCTTTTGTTTTGTATCTTCAGATAACTTGTATGGTTCATAATTATTCAGATGAAATGAAACTTATATTATTTATAATTGTTCATCCAGCATATAAAAAGAAATAACATATCAAGGATAATACTTTAGAAATATATAGAAAAAATGAAACCATATTATAATTTAATATGGCTTGGGAGAATCGGGGTAAGCTTGTGCCAATGTTGTAACCGTCCAGAGAATCCTGTTATCCAAGATATTACATCTGGTGTGCGATTATCCAGCCAATCCACTATGACGGGTGGTAAAGGAAATCCTTCGTTCATGTTAACCTGTTACACACATGAATATATATAATGTTAATCTGTAACAAAAATGAATACATATAATGTTAACCTATAACAAAAATGAATAGATATAATTACCTGAACCCAATGATTTGAGTTTACAAAACCAATGCAGTAAATGGAGACATTAGGATTATGTTTAGTCGTCATAGGGAAGAACGTCAAACTAAGAGAACTTAAGGATACAAGAACGATGTTATAACGATTTGCTATGACATAACCCATTTTTGGTAGTGTCATCCATTTATCATATGACTGAGAACATACAAATGATATCAACAAGGATTCTCTTACTTTTCCTAAGCGATCACCAAATAACTTCGCATAAAGACTATTTCTAGGTCCTCTGATACGAAGGATCACGATAAACATCATACCCAACTGGTTTTTTCCCTTTTCTCTTCACTCCTCCTTTGATCTTTATCTTCTCAGGTGGTTGTACCATCTTTGTTGTATTGGGGTAAGCTATTTCACACACACTACTTTTTAATGGTCTCTTACCTGCAACATCTAATGAATGAAACCGTTTCCACAGTGCCTCAATTGCAGCCGTCATATCCAACTCTGCTCATTCCTCTGTGTCCACCTCTTGTTCACCTTCCATACTTAGTTTCCTCCAATGGATATGAATAACATCTATTGGTATTGGTTCACCTCTCAATCTTTATTTTCCTAACTCACAGGCACAAGGTAAACCATAAACTGTTCTACGAAAGCACTTGCACATCCGGGTGTTTGTACCCACCATGTCAACCCTATGCCATTCTTCATCAATATGATGCAAAGCTGCTATAGATACTGAATTAACCAAATTCACATAAAATGGAACTCTATGGACACACTCAACCTCGTAAAAACTCTTCTGAAACGAAGCTCTAATATTGCCCACTTGAACCTTGACGTTGCCATTCATAGCCTCCCAGCATTTGACCAGATCACCTAAGTTGTTCTCCAACATTTGTTTCAGCTTCCAATGCGCAGATTCAACTCTAAAAAGAAAAAAATCCAATTTCATTACTATTACCACAAAACAACTATGTCTAAACCCATAAAAAACAAACACATTACCTGTTAGTTGTGACATTGCCTAAATGCATTACTTTATTGATCCAAGCTTCAACAAATCTATGTCTATGAGGTGTCAACCATGTGTCTTTCACGTAATCAATAAAAGGTCCATAATCCAAACAAGCATTCTCAAATAATTTCAATCTTTGATGATACTCAACCTCATCACTAGCCACAATAAGTTCGTAGAAAAATTTCTCTATCGGTTCTCGCATATCGTCCACAACATACTCCTTGCACTTCGCCTTCACATTCTTGGTTATGTGATATCGACAAAGCATATTGACTGTCGTTGGAAATACAATTTCAATTGCTTTCATCAAAGCAAGATCTCTATCGGTTAAAATTACTTGTGGCCATAACCCTTGTTTCATGAATAACTGTTTCAGTTTATCCAGTACCCAACACAAAGTCTCTGTTTGCTCAGATTCCATATAGGCAAATGCAACAACAAATGTTAATTCGGTTGATGTGACACCAACTATTTCAAACAAAGGTTGCCTATACTTATTGGTTTTATACGTACTATCCATAATCAACAAAATCGGGAACATATTCAACAATTTCACAGAGTCTGGATGAGCCCGGAAAATATCTTTCACAACTTCTGATTCATCTTTTTTCCTACTATAATAAACATAATTCGATTCATCAATCAACTTAAGCAAATGTTCTATTCCTGTTCTACTTCCCCTGATTTTTTCCTCAATCTTACTCTTATGTTTATATATTTGGGTGATTTGAGTCACATTGTTTGGATCCCGTTCTTGCAAAGACAACAATATATGTCTTGGAGGAACACGACGTTTTGACAAATCTAAAATATGTTGTTGATCATCTTCAGTGAGCCGGCTAACAAATGCATGACCTTCAAATCTATCCGGTAAACCATGGTTGTGAACGCCACATTTTACATCGATTTTCCAACCAAAACCATCCTTTGAAGGTGTTGATCTAACTTTGAAAGGGCACTCACATCTTTTGGAAGCACTTTGTGTTTCGCTTTCTCGTTCTTTGTCCTTTCCACCTCTATCGCAGCCAAATATAACTTTGTCACTTCTTCCTCTCTTCCCTGTCTTTGTGTCCGAGCGAGTGATTATAATAGTAACCATATTTCTGAGTCCAACCTCCCTGATCCATCGAGTCGCCTCTTCTCTTGTAGGAAATTTTTGTGTAGCAGAGAATATATATGTAGTATCTACTTTTGAGTCATCTTTCGCACATATCATCAAAGGCAGCTCCTTGTCTCCTAAAAAAATTGAAAATTTATAAATTAATAAAAAAAAAAATTACGAACCGGAAAACCCAACTATGCTACTTCCGGTTAAGAAATTACAAACCGGAAAACGCAACAAAGCTACTTCCGGTTCGTTATTTTTCTGAACCGGAAAACACACAACAGCTACTTCCGGTTCGTAATTTTTCTAACCGGAACTCTTACCCATTGTATATCCGGTTCGTCTTTTCCAAATTAAAAAAATATTATTTTTTTACTCTGACTTCGTGGTAAAAATTTTACTTTTTTATTTAAATATTAAAAGGGCAAAATTGGAATTAAAAAAATTTGTAGGGGTATCAGGCTAAATGTTGAGGTACAAAGTATAATTTCCGAACACTCAAGAGTCTATCTCCGGTAGCGTTTATTAAGTTGCTACTGTTACAAAAACCAAAAAACTCTCAGATTTTCCACTAACCCTGAAAAATCCTTTCCTCTCCTTCGATCGCTTCATCTGGTATAAACCCTACTTCTTTTATTTTTTGTTATTTGCGTTCAAATTTTCTACATCTCAGTAAAAGATCTATGCAATCCTATGTAATATATAGTTATTCTATTTCGTTGTGATGAATCGTAGCTTTTTTTGTTGTTGTTGTTAATAATCTCTTTTTATTTACCTAGGAAGAAAGGATTATTAATAATCTCTCTTAATTGGGTACAACATATACAAGCCTAACTTATAAATGTCTAGCAACAATTTTGTTCGACTTTCGGCTATTGGTTGGTTGATGGGTTGAAGAGTCATTGTTAAAAAAACTATGAAGTGAATCGAATCGTCAAATTGAAACGAACGAGAGTTAAAATAACCGTACTATTATATTTGGTTAGTGAACTCAACTATATTGTACAAAACAATTCTAGAATTGTACTGAAATTGAAACCAAATTGAATTGTAACTATAACTGAAACTGAAAATTAAAAGTACTAAAAATAAATTTTAAAAATTTCTTTAAAAAATTTGAAAAATAATTTAATGATTTGATTTATTATGGTTTAGTTTGGATAAATTGTTTTCTAAAAGTATGTAGGGTTTAGACTTTCTAAATGGTATATTAAACTAATAATTCAGTTTTAAGGAAAATCAAATGGTTGGATTCAATTTGAGTAAATTTTAATATAGTTTGATTTGATTCGGTTTGACGAAGTTTTGAGTTATGAGATTAGAGTATCAACGCTCTTTGATTCATACGTAACCCTCAAATTCAATCCAACTTCGACGAAGTTTTGATTCCACTGAGAATTTTAACGCACCCTTTTCAGTGCCTTTTCAAATCCATACTTTACTGTTTCATGGGTAAATGAAATGAGACAGAAAAATTGTTACTCTCAGTTTCTCTGAAGCAAATTGATACCTTGAACCCTTCTGGGTGTTAACAATGCTTCCTGGATTCGTTGCTGCAAGGAGAAAGATATCAACTTGCCCCCCTTTCTCTCAGAGATTAAAACAAACAGGTGAGGCGCGTTTTCACTAAGTTTATCAAAATGGGTTTTTGTCAATTTTCTTCTTGTTCTAGTTGTTCATGTTTTTTCTTGTTCATTTATGTTTTGTACAATAAGTGCTTATCACATTTAAGCTTATGCATTGTCTTAAACTGTTTTCATAAGCTATCTTTGAGAACTTATAGAAATAAGTTGAAAACAACTTACGCGCATGTCAATCGGTCTCACAAGTACTTATGCTAGTAATTAGTTGAAATAGGTTAATCCAAATAGACTCTTTGTGAATGAAGAGGCAAATTAATTTGTTTATATTCAACTTCATGTGATATCTAATTGCGTGGTTTAAATTGGCAGAAAATGAGATTGTTCGAATGTTCCGCTTGCCTGATTCCCAAGAAGAAAACGATAGTCTTCCCGTGAAAGTAGGGAGAGTATTTTGGAAGGATCCTAATGCTAGAACATTGGATGAAAGATTCATTAGGATTCTGAAAATATTTAAATGGGGACCTGATGCAGAAAAGGCATTGGAAGTGTTGAAGCTTAAGCTTGATATTCGTTTGGTTCGTGAGGTTTTAAAGATAGATGTTGAGGTTAATGTGAAGATTCAGTTTTTTAAATGGGCTGGGAAGAAAAGGAATTTTGAACACGATTCAACGACGTATATGGCTTTGATACGATGCTTGGATGAAAATAGGTTGGTTGGTGAACTGTGGAGGACAATACAAGAGATGGTTAAGAGTCCGTGCGCTATTGGTCCTTCTGAATTGTCTGAAATTGTGAAAATATTGGGTAGGGTTAAGATGGTTAACAAGGCGTTATCTGTTTTTTATCAGGTTAAGGGTCGCAAGTGCAGACCTACATCGAGCACTTACAACTCCGTCATCTTGATGCTGATGCAAGAGGGGCATCACGAGAAAGTTCATGAGCTGTATAACGAAATGTGCAGTGAGGGTTATTGTTTCCCTGATACATTTACATATAGTGCACTAATATCAGTGTTTGCTAAGCTAAATCGCGATGATTCTGCCGTTAGATTATTTGATGAGATGAAGTGTAATGGATTACAGCCAACAGAAAAAATTTATACAACTTTAATGGGAATATACTTTAAGTTGGGTCGCGTTGAGGAAGCACTGAACCTAGTCCACGAGATGAGAATGCGGCGATGTGCCCCAACTGTCTTTACTTATACGGAATTGATAAGGGGACTGGGGAAATCTGGGAGGGTTGAAGATGCGTACGGAGTATATAAGAATATGCTGAAGGATGGTTGCAGACCGGATGTTGTTCTGATGAATAATTTGATTAACATTTTCGGTAGAACAAATCGCTTAAAAGATGCTATTGAGCTTTTTGATGAAATGAAATTACTTAATTGCACACCTAATGTCGTGACATACAACACCATTATCAAATCATTATTTGAGGCCAAAGCTCCACCTTCTGAGGCTTCTTCATGGTTAGAGAGAATGAAAAAAGATGGAGTAGTTCCCAGCTCATTTACATATTCAATTCTAATTGACGGTTTCTGCAAAACAAATCGAGTTGAGAAAGCTTTGTTACTTCTTGAGGAGATGGATGAAAAGGGCTTTCCACCTTGTCCTGCTGCATATTGTAGCCTGATCAATAGCCTCGGCAAAGTGAAACGCTATGAGGCTGCAAATGAGCTTTTCCAGGAATTGAAAGAGAACTGCGGAAGTTCGAGCGCTCGTGTGTATGCTGTCATGATTAAACATTTTGGAAAATGTGGGCGACTCAATGAAGCTATTGGTCTTTTCAACGAGATGAAAAAACTCGGATGCATCCCTGATGTTTATGCGTATAATGCGCTCATGACAGGGATGGTAAGGGCCGACATGATGGATGAAGCTTTTTCGTTGTTTAGAGCTATGGAAGAAAATGATTGCACACCAGATATAAACTCACATAACATCATCCTAAATGGCTTAGCTAGGACCGGTGGCCCAAAACGTGCTGTGGAAATGTTCGAGAAAATGAAGAATTCTACTATTAAACCAGATGCGGTTTCTTACAACACCGTTCTTGGCTGCTTTAGTCGTGCAGGTTTATTTGAAGAGGCTGCAAAGCTTATGAAAGAAATGAATTCAAAGGGATTACAATATGATCTAATCACCTACTCTTCAATACTCGAGGCTGTTGGTAAGGTTGATGAAGATTGCAATATGGTATAGTCACGAGAACGACCTGGTATTACCTTGAGTGACTCTGGCAATTAAGAGGTCGATTTTTCTGAAGTTCAAGGTATAAGAACCATTCAGGAAAACCAAAACGCTGTTCAATTTGCATGACTTAAAATAGACACATCCATAATCAATCTCAATCTGAGTTGAGAGATTTCTGATATGTTTTAAAGCTTGTTTTCATTTGTAGTGAGTAATGATACTTATGCAAATGTCACCCACTTCCCTGTCCTCTTATAGATCATTGAAGAACAATTGAATTTAAATTCCACATCTCTGTATCAGATCGAAATTTGTACAAGTTTGACAGACTCGTGTTCCTATCTATATGATATTTTCCTGTCTGCTTTGCTCACTGATATAGATCAAGACTTAAGTTATGCAACCGCGGTGCATATGTCCAAAGTGAACAAGTAATATACGACATTTATTCTGGCTTCTGATTCATGTTTAGCAGGCGTTTGTAAAAGTTCTTTTGGACTTGTATTATGGTATAAGCTCTTGCACAAGTATTTGCAAGAACTTATCAAAATAGCATTTTGCTTAGTCTATGTATTCTTTTAAATTTGTTTCCGTAAGCTTCTCTAAATAGCTTGTTGTTATAAGTTGTGTTTTTAACATTTATACGATAACCGTTTATTGAATAGATGTTTAATTAAGTTTGTATATTCAGTTGACTCCTTAATTTATGCAGTGCAAAACTGGTGTACTAATCAGTTCTTGGGGGAATTTGTTTTTTCAATACTGTTGATGTGGTTGTATTTTAGTGCAAATGTGCCAATTTTGTGCAATCTTGAAGAGAACTATTCAATAGCATGCTTCACTTCATATGATATTTATGGTGGTGCAATGGGAAAGAAAAATTTCCCAATTTAGACTCAGGACAAATGAGTTAGGGTGTCATTTGTCACCATTCACAGCGGTTCATTGGGACTGCCGGGGCGGGCTGCTTCTACTATGATGAACCCGAAAAATTCTATCTCGCAGATGAAGCGGTTGATTGGTAAGAAATTTGCTGTGATCCAGAAGTGCAGAGTGATTTGAAGTCATTGCCTTTTGCTGTCACGGAAGGACCTGATGGGTACCCGTTAATTCATGCGCGGTATCTGGGTGAAGCTAGAGGGTTTACAGCTACCCAAGTATTTGCGATGATGCTGTCAAATCTTAAAGAGATTGCCCTGAAAAATCTGAATGATGCTGTTGTTGATTGTTGCATTGGAATTCCAATTGTTTACAGCCACCCAAGTATTCAGTGGAGAGCTGTATTGGATGCGGCCACTATTGCAGGTCTGCATCCGCTTCACTTGATTCACGAGACAACAGCAACTGCTTTGGCTTATGGAATATACAAGACCGATCTTCCTGAAAATGATCTGCTGAATGTTGCTTTTGTTGATGTTGGGCATGCTAGCATGCAAGTTTGTATTGCTGGATTTAAAAAGGGGCAGCTGAAAGTATTGTCTCATTCATACGATAGGTCTCTGGGTGGTAGGGATTTTGATGAGGCTTTGTTCCATCATTTTGCTGCAAAATTTAAGGAGGAGTACAAGATTGATGTTTACCAGAATGCCAGGGCTTCTCTGAGGTTGAGGACTGCATGTGAAAAGCTGAAGAAAGTTCTCAGTGCCAATCCTGGGGCACCTCTGAACATCGAATGCTTAATGGATGAGAAGGATGTGAGGGGGTATATCAAGCGTGACGACTTTGAGCATCTCTTCCAATATTGGAACGTGTGAAGGGGCCTTTGGAGAAGGCACTAGCAGAAGCTGGTCTTACCGTTGAGAATATTCTCATGGTTGAGGTAGCTGGTCTTACGCAATTTACACTCAATTCAATAGGGTGATAGATCCTTATCCACCTATTTCACTGATATAAAGATCCTCTGGGATGAATTAGAGGAACTCACACCCACCCCTATTTGCACTTGCGCCACACCCTGCTCGTGTGATCTGGCCAAAGCTGTACGAAATTTTAAACACATGGAGTATGTAACATGGTTCTTGAAAGTTCTCAATGACAACTATCACAATGTGCGCACACAAATTTTACTTCTTGTCCCTTTACCTAATATCAGCAGAGTCTACTCTTTAATTGCTCAACAACAAATTCAACCCTCCATTGCCCCTACACCCCATTCTACAGTTCTTGCTGCCAACAATACCAACCCTAAGTATAGAACTAAACCCAACTCCAAATCTTTTATGTTATGTACTAACTGTAGCAAGACAAATCACATAGTGGAAACCTGTTATTTTAAACATGGTTTTCCACCTGGATATCGAAACAAGAATCCAAAGCCTTCAAATGAAATAAAGAGTTCACCTGCTGCAGATAAATATCTTGTTCTCACCAAGGAAGACTATCAACAGTCTGATGTTGCTACTTCAACAATCTAAGAAGGATTCTACACATTTTCATAACAATTCCTCTACTTCTGACAAAGGTGTTATATCAGGTATAGTTGACACACGTATTACTCTTTCCAACCCTTCCTTATGGATTCTGGACCCGGGTGCTTCACACCATGTTTGTCCTCATATCACATGCTTTTTAAACATCTTTCATATACAACATGTTCCTATATACCTTCCTAATGGTACTTCTGTGAATGCTCACTATTCTGGTACTGTCATTATAAATGATTCCATTCAACATGTTCCTATAATGTTTTTTTATATTCCTGCATTCAAGTTTAGTTTGCTTTCTATATCTAGACTTTCTCACAATTCTAATTATAATATCATGTTCTCACACAATTCATGATGTATTCAAGACGTGTATATCAAACGGATGATTGGACAAGTCACCCTACATAACAACTTATACTTGCTTCACACACATTTTGTGCACCATGCCAATTTTGTCACACTACTAGATTTAGGAATTCTGATCTTGCTATTAATTTTATCTGGCATAATCGTCTAGGAAATCCTTCTAATGAGGTTTTACATACTATGTCTGCTAAGTTCCATGACATCAAATATGTTAAAAATACTTTGTGTAATACTTGCCATTTATCCTAGAAATGCAAATTACCTTTTCCTACTAGCACATATATTTCCTTTAAATGCTTTGATTTAATCCATATGGACATTTGGGGGCCCATTTCTATTCCCTTTATGGATGGTTTTAAATATTTCTTGACAATTGTGGATGATTTTAGTAAAATATACTTGGACTTTTCTTATAACCAACAAATCTGACACTAGAATACACATTAAGAACTTTATCTCATATTGTAACACTCAATTCTCATGTCAAATTAAGACTATTATAACCGACAATGGTAATGAGTTTTTAGTGCCCTCTTATTATAACTGTTTAGGGATTATGCATCAAAGGAGTTATGTTGAAACACCTCAACAAAACTCCATAGTTGAAAGAAAACATAGAACTTGCTTAATGTCACTAGGTCTCTTTTGTTTCATGCTAAACTCCCTAAATGTTTTTGGTCCTACTCTCTATGTCATGCCACTTACTTGATTAACAGACTTTGCAGCCCCACTATTAAAAATCACACACCTTATGAACGTATTTTTAAAACTATACCTTCATACACTAACCTTAAGGCTTTTGGATGCCTTGCATATGCCTCTACACTTTTAAGGAACATGGATAAATTGGAACCTAGAACTATTGGTTGCATCTTCCTAGGATTCATTATGGGCATCAAAGGTTATCTATTATTTGATCTTAGACATAAATTCATTTTTTCCTCTAGAAATTGTACATTTCATGAAGAAATCTTCCCTTATACACCCATTCTCCTGAGCTGCCCACTACTGATCTCACTTCCACAACAACAGATCCTTCTAACCCCCCTTTCCCTTTTTACCCTACCAATGATATTGACATTTAACTACATCTTACTACTAATAATGATGATACTTCCACTCCTAATCCTCCTCATAATTCTCCACCTACCTCTCCTGCTACACCATATAACTTATCTCTTATTCATGATTCTCTTGCCACACCACAATCCAAACCTTTCCTTACACAAATTTACCACCATCGTACCTCTCCCTTACTACTGAAGATGACCATTCACCTCTTGCTCACTTCCACTAGACTTAAGGCTGCCCTACTTATTTGAAATATTTTGTTTGCAATGCATCTCATTCTTTTACACTTTATGACATCTCTAAACGACTTTCTTATCATACTTTATCTCCTAGACATTTTTCCTTTATATCTATTGTTACTATTGCATCTGATCCCACTTCTTACAAGCAAGCCTGTATACAACCCCATTGGGTTAAAGCCATGGAAGTTGAACTACAAGCTTTACAGGCGAATCATACATGTATTTTTTATCACACTTCCTACTGGAAAGAGATCCATAGGTTGTAAGTGGGCTTATAAAACTAAATTCAATTCTGATGGAACTATTGAGAGACATAAAGCTTGATTAGTCGCTCAAGGTTTCAAACAAATACAAGGTATTGATTTCTTTGACACTTTTTTTCCGGTCGCCAAACTCACTACTATAAGATTAATTATGGCTCTCTCTGGATCTTTGAATTTATTTCTACATCAGTTAGATGTCCATAATGCTTTTTTACATGGAGATTTGGATGAGGATGTTTACATGACTTTTCCTCAAGGCCTTACCCCATCATCTCCAAATCAAGTTTGCAAACTTTTCAAATCCCTTTATGTCTTAAAACAATCAAGTCGTCAATGGTTTGAGAAGTTATCTCATGTTTTGCTTAAAAATAATTTCAAACAATGCTCATCTGACCATTCGTTATTTATATACACTTCTAACAATTCTTTCATTTTTCTCTTAATCTATGTTGACAACATTCTTCTAGCAGGAAATAACATGGATGTTCTTAATTCCATCAAACAACTTCTGCATGATCACTTTCACATTAAAGACCTTGGACCACTAAAGTACTTTTTAGGTCTGGAGGTTGTAAGAAGCAGTTCCGACATCAACATATCTCAACGCAAATACATGTTAGATCTGTTGTCCACCACTGGTTGTTCGCAGTGATTTCTGACGAACAACCTCTGGTTAACCAATCTCTTAGAAAATTGGGTTACTTGCAGGACCAACCAAACAAGTCCTAGGACACATGTGCAATTATTTGTCGAAACACTCTTAGTATAGTTAATGATTTATGATTTGTTTTATCAATAATGTCAAAGTGTTAAATGCTTTGATTTTGAAAGTAAAATAAAGTTTAAGTTTAGACAAAAGTAAGAAAATGGCGAAAAAGATGTAAAACTTTGCAGGAAAGTAAATAAAACTGAGAGTAAAATAACTTGATGAGACGAAACTAATAATTTAAATAACTTGAAAGAAAAATGGTGTTCAACACATACATTGTTCCAAATATCAGACTCATTTCTCTCACACTGGGTACTTAGAGTATTTACAGGATTTTTATATAAGTTTTCACACACCCATTCTAAACACAAACTATCCTATTTATATACAAACAAAGTAACTGCCTAGAACGGAAAAATCATAATTAAATGACAAGTGTCAGCCTGCATGCAATTTCCTTCTCTGAAACTTCCATGTGTCCAACTGTCAAAGGTTGCAACTTTTAAATTTTGAACTCTTTCCTTTGGTGACGAAACATTACATCTCTTCATATGTCGAAACGTTAAAGAAGAGAAAACTCTTCCACTTTTACGAACCAATGCTTCTGTCAAACACCTTCTCTCTGTCGAACTGTCGAATGATGCACTCAGCCTGTCGAACACCCAATTATAGATAGGTCCCCAAACTTGGTTTGCCAGAATATTATTTATCTTCCCGTCGAAGCACTTGAGCTTTCAACCTTGTCAACATTTCTTGAACATCTTCACTTCTCCTTATCTTTCTCTACTGATTATCTTCTCAGCAACATAAAAAGACTTCAAATTCCAAATTTCACAATGTCGAAATTATGAGCTTACAAATTGCCCCCCATCAAAGATGTTTTCGACTAATTCTGGAGAAATATCCTTTGCTGTCGAAATGACTTTTGACATCATGTCAATCTCATTTATTATAAAGTGACTTTGTTGAGTCCCAAGAAAACACCATGATTTCCACTTTCTGAAAAACGTCACGTCTAGCCCACGTTTACACAATCTTCCATAACCCTATATCTTAGCTAAATCATGGCTCCCTACCAACCGTCACCTTTAATCACCACCATTGGATCAAACGCATGTCCCCCACTACCTAAACTGAAAAGTCTTTTCTTTTCTTTTTTATTTATTTTTATATCTTATCACCTTCTATAAATACCACCTTCCAAAATCTTTCTTCCTTTTCACATTCTCAAACTCTTCTCTCCTTAACACAGAAAACTCCATCAAACTCTTTTTTAAGCTCTCTGCTACTCCAGCTCTTCATCTTCTCATACCAATGGCGCCCCCAAAAACTGTTGCTGACCGTAGTGCCAAGAAAACAAAGAAAACTGCTGACCTCCCTCCTGCTCACACACTGTCTGGACCCATGCAAGTGCAGCAACAACAATACATCCCAGAACCCCCAAATGAGAGGGAGAAAGCTAGTATCTACAGATCCCAGGTAATGATCCCTATCTCAGTTTCTAGAGTTCACCATGCAATGCTAGGTCCCATCTTTGATCCTAATGTTGACCCAAATCGTTTAAAGTATTTTTATCCTTGCTATTCTGCCTCTAAACCAATAGCTGCTAGTAAGAACCCTAGGTATGTCGAAACATCATCCAAGAAACCTAAAATTCCCATAGCTTCGACAGAATTAGATTTGTCCTACTTAAATCAAACTAGGATTTTTAGGAGCCATCCCCTAACAAAAGATCCTTCAGACTATTTAGCTTGGCTCACTAGAGTCGAAAAGGTCAAAGAGAAATTCTGGAAGAAAACTGGCATTTACGATCTGATCCAACTGTCGAAGGAAGGTTCACGCTATTGTCAGAATATGCTGCTGGCCTCTTTGTATTTCTGGGATAGTACCTACAACAACTTCCATCTACCCTGTGGTATGGTTACTCCTACCCTTTTCGACATAGCAGACATCACTGGCCTCAGTCCCTTAGGAGAAATTTTTAATCCTGAGCACCTAAATAAAGATCCCATAGGATTCGACACCAAGCACGTTGGCTATTCCGTATTCATTGCTCATCACCAAGGCGAAGGCATTGAGGAAGTATCCGACAGAGAACATATTGCTTTTCTTACTCTGTGGTTAGCCAAGTTCGTCTTCTGCACTAAATCACTCCAGGTTGCCAGAAGCTATATCATCATGGCTAATCAACTTCATAATGGAGTTGCATTTTGCCTAAGTGAATTGCTTCTGGCAACCCTCTATGAATCTCTGAGTGAGAGTGTGAGTAACTTAAAAACCCTCAAAGACAAAGGAACCATCAGTCTCACAGGCCCCTTCTGGCTCTTACAGTTATGGCTGAACGCAACCTTCGAAGCCTACATCCCTGTCAAGATGCCAGTTGACGAAGAAGAGGTGAAAGACAGGCGCGTCGAATGGCCTAGGTTAGTCCAACTAACACCTACTGACGAAAACATAGGTATTCGACAAGCCTTCACTAGTTATATAATGATGTTTGCCAAACGTTATAAGTTCACCCCATCTATGGCACCCTTTGCCAACAGAACTGTGGGTCCCAGATGGTTCACAAGACAACTCCCAGTGGAAAACCAAAAAGAAGAAGACTCCTACATATCCATTTGGGAGGCCTTCCTTATGCCAAGACACCTTTTCTCCCATCACAGTCTCAACAACACTAAAGTTTCTCTCATTGTCTACCAACCTAACCTGGTGGCTAGGCAATTTGGGCTAACACAGACGAAGACGAAACCCATTTACCACAAGAAAGGCTCTATTCTGTTCTACAACTCATTTCAAAATTTTGAGAGAAGTTTAGAATTGTACAACAAATTCTTCGACGCATCTTTGGAGGTTTACCCCACCATATTTCGCCCGAACTTCTTCTGCACTGAAGACTTCAACATTTGGTGGAAGGAGTATTACATTAACAAATTCTTTGATGTAGCAACTTTCAACACTCTCCTGACGAATGCTTTTGCTTTTGTGCAGGATAAGAAGAAGAAAGGTACAGATAAGCATATCAAAGAAATTCAAAATTTTCAAAAATATTTTGAAACTATTTACAGGCCCAGTGATCTTCGTCGAACCATAGGCGAAGCAGCAGTAACTTTAAAACAAAAATTTTCAGAAAAGTTGGATAGGTTGGGGGTGCCCTCGTACATTCCACCACATGCACGTTACAACTTTGCCTATACTTCATTTCCCCCAAAGTTTCCCCCACTCCCTTCTGCAGAATTTGGTGTGGCCTTGTGCCCTCCATTTCCAGATTGGTTTGTGTGCGGATCTCACTTAAAGCTGCTTCGCGAGTCCAGCAAGAAACTTGCCGAACGTGTGGTTCCGACGAAGTATTATCTGGGCAACTTCACTGGGCACCTTCATGTTAGGATAGAACATGTTAGTGTGGAAGAACTCATTCTTGAAGGTGTCGAAGAAATTACATTCCTCTTCTTATTTCTAACTCATCTTATACTTTATATCAATGTTCATGCAATTCTTTCTCTTTCAGCTGTTAGAATTGTCAAGAAAACTCCTGGTGAAGGGACCTCCTCCAAAACAGTCGAAAAATCGCCCATAGCTTCCAAAAAGGTTTCGACCAATAAAGACACTTCACTCTTCTTCTTTTATATATATATCTCAATATTCTCTATACTGACCACGTCTTCTTTTTTCATACCTCAGATAACTCGCACACCAGCCAAGAAAAGAAAACAAGAAGAAAAAGAGGTGAGTGTCGAAGAGTCTGAGGATGAATCTCCTGAACCTCAACCTCTGAAAAGAAACAAAGGCATGAGAATAAAAACAGTGGCCTCCCAGAGATCCATAGTTCATAGACGAACTCCTCCTGCTAGTCCAACCAACAAAATCCCTTCAAGAAGTGAGAAAAGTGGGGATTCAAGCACTCACACTGAGATCCCTCAGGTATTAATTTTCGACTGGCAATATTCATAGTCTTAACTGCATTTTTTTATTTATTTTAAACTTCCCTTTTTCTGTTTTCTTCAGGTTATTATTGATGTCGAAGAAACTTCTAAGGTTCAAGAAGAAGTTATTCCTTCTGACTCTGAGAAGACTTTAGCTGAAAGGCTTCAAGAAGAAGCCACTCCAGATGCTGGTGTCTATGGCCCTCAGACTTTCGACGATTTCGACATCAGTGACTCTGAGTCTTCTGGAAATAACTCTCCTCTTCGCCCAGATTTTACTGTGGAGGAAAAGACTGCCCCAGACCAGGATGCACCAACTCAAGGACCAATTGATGCAACAGAAATTGAAAAAACTGCCCCAGACCAGGATGCACAAACTCAAGGGCCAACTGACACAACAGAGACTGATAGAGAAACTGTCGAAGAAGAAGATGATCTGTTGAAGCAACCAGACACAAACTTGAACCCTGGAGGAAGTACCCAAACTGTTCCCACTCCAACAGAAACTCCAGCAGAAAACCCTTTGGATACTGGTTCGACAAGCTTGTCACATGAGGAAATTGAAAGCTTGAAAGTAAGAAAGCCTCTGGAATATTTAAAAGCTTTACTCAGTTCCAGGTACAACTTCCAAGACTCTTCCCACAGCAGTTCGACAGCTTCAGGGGCTACCTCTGACATTCAACCCATCAGTGTTATCATGGCTGAGATTAAGGCAAAAATCCTTGGGGTGGACCTATTTGAGATTCTGGCTGAAAACCTTTCTGCACAATATGACTTGAAGAAACTCCTAAAGCAAGCCAATCTCCTGGAGGCTTCGACTGAAGAGAGTCGCCTAGTGATGGACCTGATGTCTATGATTGATTCTGTAAGTGCTGACTTGGTTCGTCAAAAAGAATTTTCTCAGAACATCACAGCCAAATCTGAAGAACAAGTCTCAGAATGGAACGTCGTAGCCTCTTCGACAGACAGAATCTCAGAGCTAAACAAGCTTTCTGAAGATTACTCCAAAGCTGCTGCTGAGTGCGAAAACAACATCCAGGCTTATCACGCTCAGATTGCTGAACTTCAGAAGAAGATCCTACAAGAGAAGGAACGTCAGGCCACCCTCCAACAGCCCAACCAAGAAGAAATTGACAGGGAGCTTCAAAAAGGTCTCCAACATGCAGAAACAACCCAACAACTCCATAGAGAAATTGACGAACTGACTGTTAGTAAGAGTCTCTGCGAACGTCGAATTCAGCTTCAAAAGAAGAAATTTGACGAACTCAAAGCAACTTTCCTTCAACAGTAGTTTGTAATAGAAAATAGGAAATTTTATTGTTCTAAGAGTTTTAGTATTTTCATATGTAATGTTACTTAACGCCATCTGTTTGGTGAAGACAAGCTTTTGTTTGCAACTTTATTCTATTCCTATTCTTATTTCTTGCAATGTTGGCTTATACTTCTTCAAATATTTGCCATTTATTTTCAGCACTCTCCTGTCTTTTTCCATTTCTTCGACTTCATATGCGCCGTTTGAAAAAACTCTTAAAATTTTGAAAGGTCCTTCCCATTTAGGGGACCATTTTCCCATCAATCTATCTTTCTTCTCCATGGGCAAAATTACTTTCCAAACTAAATCATCAACTAAAAAGGCTTTAAATTTTACTTTTTTATTGTAAAACTTTTCGACTCTTTCTTTCTGCCTTTTTATTAATTCTAAAGCACGTAACCTCTCTTCATCTAAATCAACCAACTCATCCATCATCATACTCCAATAAATCTCAGATGGAATCTCATGATGTCTTTGAATTCGTATTGACTGTAAACAGATTTCGACTGGTAATACTGCATCATGTCCGTAAGTTAATTTAAATGGGGTAGAATTAGTTGCCTCTTTAGGAGACGTTCGACAAGCCCAAAGGATTTGATCTAGAGTCTTGTGCCAATTTCTAGGTTTTTTACCCACGTGCTTCTTTATTAGATTTATCACCACTTTGTTGGCTGCTTCGACCTGTCCATTTGATTGGGCATAATAAGGTGTCGAAGTTAGCAACTTAAAACCTGTCTCTTTTGCAAATGCCTGCATATTTCTTCCAGTAAACACAGATCCTTGATCAGTGGTTATAGTCTCTGGTATTCCAAATCTATACATTATATGTTTCTGGATGAAGTCTATGACTGCTTCCTGATCTACATTCGTCAGTGGTATAGCTTCAATCCACTTGGTGAAGTAGTCTATCCCAACTAAAATGTACTTCTGCCCTTTTGAAGAAGCTGGTCGAATTTCACCAATCAAATCTAAAGCCCAACCTCTGAATGGCCAAGGCTTTATAATAGAATGTAACTCATTTGCAGGCACGTGAGGTATACCTGCGTGAATTTGACATTCTTGACATCCCTTTGCAAATTCGACACAATCCTTCAACATTGTTGGCCAATACATCCCCTGTCGAAATAGTAACCATTTCATCTTGTGCCCTGCCTGGTGTGCACCACATGCACCACTATGCACGTTCGACAAAGCTATATAAGCTTCAGTCTCTCCTAAGCACTTTAGTAAGACTCCTTCTGCAGTCTTTTTAAACAATTCGTTTCCAAAGAGTACATAGCTTAATGCTCTATACTTTATCTTTCTTTCGACTGTCTGGTTTGGATTTTGTAAATAATCCTTAATAGGTTTTCTCCAATCTCCTACCCCTGGATCATCTACATTGAAAATTTCAAAATTTTCTTCATCACCATATCCCAGTCTTATGGTCTCCAAATTAGATGGGGACAGTCTAGTGGATAATACTTTTCCTCTTACTTTGACAACTTTCTCCAGGTTTTCCTTCGACACTCTGTAGCCTGATGCTAGTTGAGCCAAATCATTTGCTTCCTGATTTTCCAATCTAGGAATGTGTCTAAAGACTGCACTGTCGAATTTCTTGAGGAGTCTGTTGGCTATCACAAAATACATGATCAAATTTTCTTTGACACATTTGTATTCTTTTGTCAACTGTTTTATTACCAACTCAGAATCACCCATTATTTCGACCTCTGTTGCCCCCAATTCCAACAATATTTCAAGTCCAACAATTAAAGCTTCATATTCCGCTTCATTATTTGAACAACCACCTTCTATTTTGTACTTGAACTTTGTTGGAATTCTATTGGGAGAAATAATTAATACCCCAACACATGTTCCATTCTTATGACTGGAACCGTCGAAATATAAGCTCCAAGGTTCCCTTTCGACATATTTTATTTCATCCCCAACTATGGAGTGGTCAGTTATAAAGTCAGCGACCACTTGTCCTTTGACAGCTTTTAAAAGCATATATTTCAAAGAATACTCAGTCAAGGCTAAAGCCCATTTTCCAATTCGACTATGTAGAATAGATTTAGACAACATATGTTTTATTACGTCGAAATGAGAAGATATATATACATCAATGGGTTTTATATAATGCTTTAACTTTGTACAAGAGAAATATACACATAAACATAATTTCTCTATCATACTATATCTAGTTTCAGCATCATTTAAGACTCTGCTGAGATAATAGATGGCTCTTTCGACGCCATGTTCATCTTCCTGACAAAGCATGCTTCCCAATGTTCTGTCGGATGCTGAGATGTAGAGCCTCATACTTCTTTTTCGACAAGGAGACATTAAAACTGGAGGGCTTGCTAGATATTCTTTGATCTTGTCGAAGGCATCTTGCTGTTCTTGCCCCCAAGTGAAGCCTTCCTTCTTTAGTCGAAGTAGAGGTGAGAAGGCCTGTGTTTTTCCATTAAGGTTGGAGATGAACCTTCTGAGAAAGTTGATTTTCCCTAGTAGAGACTGCAATTCCTTCTTTGTCGATGGCGCTTTCGCTTCCATTATGGCCTTGGCTTTGTTTTCATTAATTTCAATCCCTTTCTTGTGGACCACAAAGCCTAAGAAGTCACCTGCCTGCACACCAAAAGCACATTTAAGGGGATTCATTTTTAAACCAAACTTCCTCATCCTTTCAAAGGATTGTCGAAGATGGTCAATATGGTTTGAGCCTGAGGCAGATTTAATCACAATATCATCTATATAAATTTGCATAAATGTTTCAATGAAATCATGAAAAATAGAATTCATGGCCCTTTGGTAAGTAGCTCCAGCATTTTTTAAACCAAAGGGCATGACTACCCACTCATAAGTTCCTATTGCCCCTGGACACCTAAAAGCTGTTTTTGGAACATCTTCTTCAGCAATAAAAATCTGGTTATAGCCAGAATACCCATCAAGCATACTTAAATACTCATGGCCTGCTGCAGAATCTACAAGCATTTCTGCTACTGGCATGGGATATTCATCCTTAGGGGTAGCTGAGTTTAGATCTCTAAAATCAATGCATACCCTAAGTTTGCCATTTTTCTTAATCACAGGAACAATATTAACAATCCATTCGACATACCTTGTTGTACGGATGAACTTGCATTTTAGAAGCCTTTCGACCTCCTCTTTAATTTTCGACAGAATTTCAAGTGCGAAGCGTCTGGGGGTCTGCTTTATTGGCTTTTTCCCTTCCAGTATTGGCAACTTCAATTCGACCAAATTTCTGTCTAAACCAGGCATTTCGTCATAATCCCATGCGAAGCAGTCTTTAAACTCATTCAGCAGTTGGATTATTTCGACTCTGAGCTGAGGGTCCATCTTGGCACTGATGTAAGTTGGCCTTTTCTCTGCCCCCAGTCCCAGATTAATCTCTTCTAAAGGATCCTGTGCCACCATTTTCATATTGGTTGGGGTTGGATCTTTTTCAAACCCCAAGGGTTCGTCATCATAAATGGCATCAAGCCTTTGACTCTGCCATTCTCCATTAGAGTCTTCTTCAAAACTCTGCTTTGTATATTGTTCCTCAATGTTTTCTTGAGGATGTTGTTCTTCGACAACTTGTGTGCTGGCTTCAACAACCATGTTTCTTACTTCGGCCTCAAGGGCCGCTTTGAGTTATTTTTCGGCTATATAAGCCGTAATCTTTTCTATTGTTGATGCTTCAGTCATTCTCACTGAACTCACTCCCCCACCCAGTTGGGTTGACATGGGCAGTTCCCCAAGTGTAATTTGTCTCCCAAATTATTTCTTTATCCCACTAGAAGCCATGCGTAGGGTGGAGGTACATGGAACAGTAGGCGTTGTCGGAGGCTGTTAGGTCGAAACCAGCAGGATTGCATGGTGCTATGTGGGCCAAGTTCTTGTCAAAGTTACGACTAGTGACATTGTTCACACCAGCCGTGAAGTAACTTTTGTCTGCTTCTATGTTTTCGACAATCCCATCTGGCCTCCAGATTGCTATCCTTTGATGCATGGAGGATGGCACAGCCCCAATTCCATGGATCCATTATCTTCCCAACAATAAGTTGTAATTTGCTTTTGATGCTATAACCACAAACATTGTAGGTCTGGTAATGGATCCTACAGTCAAGTTCAATTGTATTACCCTCAGCGTTGTCCATACCTTACCTTCATAGTTGGACAACACCATGTTGTGAGGCTTGGTGTCTGAGTCATCTTTTCCAATCCTCTTTATCATATAATGAGGAATTAGATTCACAGCTGCTCCTCCATCTATCAGGATTTTGTTGACACCCACGTTTTCTACCTTTCCTTTTATGAATAGAGGCTTTAAATGAGCCTTCATTGCATCATCTGGCTTTTCGAAGAAAGCATTTTGCTCTTCGACACAGCCATTATTCATTATGTAGTAGCATACAGGCTTAAGGCCTATGCTATCATCTGCCATATCATCCTCTTCGTCTTCGACTTCCATTATCCTGTCATAGTCTCTGGGCAACACAGAAACCACATTGCAAGTTACGTCGAAGGACGCATCAGACTCTGAACTGAAGTCATCAGTAACTTCTTCGTCTTCTGGCATTTTGTTGTTTGTTTTCTGCATTACTGTTGTGTCACTAGATTTATCTTTCTGGGGGGTTTCTTCTTTCGTTAGAGCTTTCCCTTTGCTTATTGTCTGCACACACTTGCTTGGCTCAGCTTTATTCTCACCAATCCTTCTTTGTTCTACAGTTTCTTTCTCAATTCTCTTCTGCCTTTGGAATCTTCTCCATTGGGACCTGGACATAGGATTCTTCCCTTTGTAGTTTTCAGAGACGTACTTTGGCTTTTCTTCTTCTGCCTCCTTTTTTACTTCTATTGAGGCACCCGTGTTTACTTCAAAACTCTTCCATCTCTTCTAACCTTGGGCATCCCTTATAGGTTGGACCCATTTGTCATCGTTCGGTATGTTGGATGGTTTATAGGTGCTGTAACATCTTTCTCCCATTCCTTGGATATGATGCTCCCTTCTTCTTGGGTCGAACCTTTCATTCCTGATTGGTGGGACTGCCCCCCCAGTTTCTTTTCCTTTGGGTCTTTTCTGCTGCTTCTAAGTCATCAGCAGCTTTCCTGTCGAACACAGCGCTGCATCTTGGGCAAAGCATAACTTCTGCGTTCTTCCTCTGGCACCTCTGGATGAATTCGACAAGACTTTCGTTCTCTTCTGGGTAAACCAGATTCTGATGCTTCTCTTGATGTTTCTTTCCCTTGTTGGTGTCTGGTCCTATTTTCTGAGTGACTTCCACCATATGAATCCCTGCATTCTGCTCACTTGTGATCTTCAATTTGTTCATTTTTTCGACTAGCATCATTTCCTCAGGGATATTCCCCTTTAACTGATTCACACTGTCTTTTGGGTGTAAGCCCTTATAGATGTATTTGCAGCACCGTGCAACACCTTCGACAGAGTCTTCTTCAGTTTTGGTGGCACTTCTGTTTATTGGTTCGACAATTTGGGCATTGTCAGCAGTCTCTGTTCTTTTGATCTTATCCTGACTAAGGCCTTCAGTGGCCTCTTTTTGGACAATGAGGGCTTTGTCATCTTCCTCCTCCTCATTATCTTTAACAGAATCTCCCCATCCTGTGGGTTTGATTTTTCCGATGTCAGTTTTGGAGCTTGGTGGTGCTGAATATTTTACCATGAAGTCGAATTTCCCATTGGGTTCTCCTAGAGTGTCCCAAATCACCCCCTGCTCAGCATCTCTTTTATAGTTTTCCTTGTCGAAGCTTCTGCCCACCTTGATTGTATTTCTTCCGTCGAAACCTTCAGTAGTTCCAATGGCGTTCTCCCTGTCGAAGTTTTCAGAAGCTTTGACTTCTTCTCCCTCAACCTGGTCAGTAAGGTCATCAGCCCCTTCCACCACATTTACATGGGTGTCGAAGCCCTCAGCAGCCTCTATCATGGTGAAGTTGATGTCGGAACCTTCAGTGGCTTCTACTATTTCAAAGCTTTCCTCAGACATGAATTCCATTTCGACTACATTCACCATTTCTGGTTCAGCATAGTTGGCTTCCACAACTTGCATGGGATTGGAGTCAATTCTCATTTGTTGCTTAGCTTTGTCTCCAAACTTCAGCCTTCCGTTTTGGATTGCATTCTGGACAAGATCCCTGAAAAGGTAACATTGAGAAGTTTTATGACCCAAGAAATTATGGTATTTGCAAAAACCTCTCTTTTTCTGTTGGTCTACAGGAGGCTCCTTAGTGCCTGCTGGTTTTATTAACTGACCATCTTTAACTAATAAATCAAAAATTTCATCACATTTGGTGATGTCGAATGTGTAGGTTCTTTTAGGGAACCTGTCATTCTTTTCCCCTTCGACTGGATTTTTTCCATTCGACGGGGCTAAAACTTTACAGGAATATGGAGGGCCTTGTTTTAGTTCTGCCAGATCAATTTCTTGCTGGTCGAAAATGACTGGTTCGTTTTCGTCATAATCATCTTCCTGAACTATTCCTACATAGGCCACTCTTTCCTTCTTGTTTTTATTTGATCTAAACTTTTCATTTTTTAGCCTTTCTATTTGCCTCACTCTATCTGCTAGTTGTGCCATGTCTCTCAAGTACTGGGTGTCTAGTTTTTTCCTTATGGAATAATCCAGACCCCCTGCAGCCATTTCGACTAATTCTTGTTCCGACACTTGTGTAAAGCATCTGGCCTTTAACAATCTAAACCTGTTCAAATAATCATCTATAGGTTCAGAGAATTTTCTTTTGACACTTGCTAATTCTTTCAAACTTATCTTAGTTTGTCCCATATAGAATTGTTCATGGAACAACCTTTCTAATTGGGTCCATGTGAATATGGAAGTTGCAGGCAGAGAAGTAAACCAAGTGAAGGCATTTTTTGTCAAAGAACTTGGGAAATATTTCATCCTTAAGTTCTCATTATTAGCCATCTCTCCTGCCTCTATTAAATAATGCGCTACGTGTTCTATGGTGGACTCACTAGTATCCCCTGAGAATTTGGTGAATTTGGGGACTTTCCACCTTGGTGGTAATTCTTGTTGCAAAACATATTCAGACAAAGGGGAAGTATAAATAGGCCTTTGTAATCCTACGTTCACTCCATTTTGCGCCATTATTCTCTCAACCATGGTTGCAATATTATTTTCGACAGGCAGGTTGTTGTAACGCATTCTCTGCTGTAATATCTCATCAGCATTTTGGTCTCTTTGGACTATTATTCTTCTGGGTTCCTGTCGAATGGGTTCCTCTACCTGAGGTTGTTCGACTATTACCTCTTGGCCCCTGGGATTTTCTTGAGGGTTTCTTAATGGCCTTTGGTTTATAGTAAGTTCCTCTTCGACAAGCCTATTGGCAGGTTTTGATTCAATTGCATTCTTTGCTGTGCTTGAGGGACTCCAAAAAAGTCAGCAATGCGTGCCATCTGTTCTGCCAATATTTGGTTTGTTTGGGTAGTATTTTGTATTAAAGGATTAAATACTTCCCCCATTTGTTGTGTCAATGCCTGCACCATATCATGATTGCTTTCATCCATCTGTTGACGAATTACTTGTGCAGAATGGTTTGTCATAGTAGGCATATGGAATCCTGGTGGAACTTGATTTAATCTACTTCCATTTCCACCATATCCTGATCCTTGCAATGGTGAAGACATTTGAACCATAGCATCAGAGAATAATGGTGACAAATTATGTAAGCTTGCCATCATTGAAGTTGGCATTCCATATGGTTGCTCTCTCCCAGACAAGGGCATGGTAAAATTAGTAAATGGCCTAAAGGTGTTTCCTCCAAGGGGAGGGGTCCCCATAGGCCTTGAGTGTCCCATGGTAGAAGAACTAGGCGCATTTTGGGACCCTGAACCTGTTGGTATCGAATCCACTAATGGAGGCCTAATCTGTTCTAACACAGGGCCAGAAACTGCTACTCCTTCTGACGAAGGGATAGGATTGGAAACTGGAATAGTTTCGCTAGGATTGTTTGAAGCATTTGGCACGTTAGCCATCCTTCTTCCTCTAGTTCTCTTTGGTCTTTCTACGTCGGTTACGGCTAGTTTACCGCTTCTCAGAAACATACAACGCAACAAGGAACAAATATGTCTAAGAGGTTTCTCTATTAATTCTTATTAACTGCACTAGTCCCACTGGGCGTGCCAATTTGTTCGCAGTGATTTCTGACGAACAACCTCTGGTTAACCAATCTCTTAGAAAACTGGGTTACTTGCAGGACCAACCAAACAAGTCCTAGGACACATGTGCAATTATTTGTCGAAACACTCTTAGTATAGTTAATGATTTATGATTTGTTTTATCAATAATGTCAAAGTGTTAAATGCTTTAATTTTGAAAGTAAAATAAAGTTTAAGTTTAGACAAAAGTAAGAAAATGGCGAAAAAGATGTAAAACTTTGCAGGAAAGTAAATAAAACTGAGAGTAAAATAACTTGATGAGACGAAACTAATAATTTAAATAACTTGAAAGAAAAATGGTGTTCAACACATACATTGTTCCAAATATCAGACTCATTTCTCTCACACTGGGTACTTAGAGTATTTACAGGATTTTTGTATAAGTTTTCACACACCCATTCTAAACACAAACTATCCTATTTATATACAAACAAAGTAACTGCCTAGAACGGAAAAATCATAATTAAATGACAAGTGTCAGCCTGCATGCAATTTCCTTCTCTGAAACTTCCATGTGTCCAACTGTCAAAGGTTGCAACTTTTAAATTTTGAACTCTTTCCTTTGGTGACGAAACATTACATCTCTTCATATGTCGAAACGTTAAAGAAGAGAAAACTCTTCCACTTTTACGAACCAATGCTTCTGTCAAACACCTTCTCTCTGTCGAACTGTCGAATGATGCACTCAGCCTGTCGAACACCCAATTATAGATAGGTCCCCAAACTTGGTTTGCCAGAATATTATTTATCTTCCCGTCGAAGCACTTGAGCTTTCAACCTTGTCAACATTTCTTGAACATCTTCACTTCTCCTTATCTTTCTCTACTGATTATCTTCTCAGCAACATAAAAAGACTTCAAATTCCAAATTTCACAATGTCGAAATTATGAGCTTACACTGGTTTACTTGGATGTAAACCTACCCATACTCCCATGTCACGTGATATCAGACTTATCAGCACTGATGGAGTTCCTATGCCTGACCCTATCAAATTTTGAAGGCTCGTGGGTCAACTTATATACCTTACTAACACCAGACCCGATATCTCATATTTCATGCTGCAAATCAGTCAACACATGAGTTGACCCACTGATGTTCATTTCACTCCCACTCTCTGTGTTCGGATTGGGCTACGTGTCCCGAAACTCGCAAATCTGTCACTGGATTTTGTATCTATCTTGGTGATTCGTTAATTTCTTGGAAGTCTAAGAAGCAAGCCAAAGTTTCCAGAAGTTCAACTGAAGCTGAATATCGTTCTATGGCCTCTACCATTTGTGAAGTTTATTGTCTTACTAATCTCCTCAACGAACTCCCAATGTCATTCAAACAACCAACTCTTCTATATTGCGACAATGCTTATGCTTGTCATATTGCTAGCAATTATGCATTCCACGAACGAACCAAGCATATTGACTTGGATTGCCACTTGGTTCGTGAAAAACTACAACAACAACTATTCCACCTTCTTCCCGTTTCTTCATCCCAACAGTTAGCCGACGTTTTTACCAAACCTTTAGATGTTAAGCCTTTCCTTGACAACATATCTAAGTTTGTTTACATTCTATCTATACCCCCAAGCTTAGGGGGGGGATATTAGCCTTATTATATTAGTTTTAAATTGGGCTTTCTATGTTAGTTTTGGGCCTTGTATCATATATATAAGCCTATTGGCCTTTTTAGTTTTCCGAGTCGATCCGCCATTTCATCAATAAATGGTATTGTATGAAATTTTAGACTCGATCACCTAAATAAATTTATTATACAGTTGAAATACATTGATTATTCAGTGAACATAAAAAATAAATTTTCTCTTATAAATAGAATCAGAGGGAATAATACATTTGTTTATTACTCATTTCTTATTTGGACGTTGTAAAAATTAGGAACATGTAAGAGCAATTTAGACAATCTATTTCTCTGTTTTTGTATTAGTTGATATTCCATATGTCTTAAATTATACTCTCTCCGTCTCATAAAAAATGTCTCATTTGCACTTTTTTTTTGTCTCAAAATAATTGTCCATTTACAATATCAATACAACATTTATTATTATTTTTTCACTACTATACCTCTATTCATTAACTTTCACTTTATTCAATTATTTTTTTACCTATATTTAATAGGGGTATTCTAGTAAATGATATTAGTTTTTTCATCAAAATCAACACATCTATTTATTTTCTTAAGAACCGCGCATTGCTCAAATAAGACATTTTTTATGAAATGGAGGGAGTAAAACGTTTTGAATATTTCACGCAGAAGGCGATTAATTTTATATAAGAGAGAAATAATGTATGACTTTACATTATTGTCATTTATGTATTATAAATGAAAAGAAATTTAAAAAATTGGAAGAAGAAAAAATAATACATGATTGAAGATATATTGAAAAAAATGTCATTAATATTGTATTAAAATGATAAAGTAACTTATAATTTGGAACAGATTTTTTTATTGACTTATAATTTTAGTTTAAGTAAATTCAAATGGCTCGATTCATTTTGAATAAATTTTAATATGGTTTGATTTGTTTCGGTTTGGTTTTTTCCTTGAACTGAACCATGAACAAAGCTAAGTCACCTGTGAAAACTGAAAGCCAAAAATTCCGAAAAGGAATGTTATTGAGTTATGAGATTAGAGTATCAACGCTCTTTGATTCATACGTAACCCTCAAATTCAATCCAACTTCGACGAAGTTTTGATTCCACTGAGAATTTTAACGCACCCTTTTCAGTGCCTTTTCAAATCCATACTTTACTGTTTCATGGGTAAATGAAATGAGACAGAAAAATTGTTACTCTCAGTTTCTCTGAAGCAAATTGATACCTTGAACCCTTCTGGGTGTTAACAATGCTTCCTGGATTCGTTGCTGCAAGGAGAAAGATATCAACTTGCCCCCCTTTCTCTCAGAGATTAAAACAAACAGGTGAGGCGCGTTTTCACTAAGTTTATCAAAATGGGTTTTTGTCAATTTTCTTCTTGTTCTAGTTGTTCATGTTTTTTCTTGTTCATTTATGTTTTGTACAATAAGTGCTTATCACATTTAAGCTTATGCATTGTCTTAAACTGTTTTCATAAGCTATCTTTGAGAACTTATAGAAATAAGTTGAAAACAACTTACGCGCAAAATGCGATACTCTCTTGCGTCACTTCCCCTTACTCCTCTTAGGTCAAGAGCCTGTTGTCTTGAGAGCAGAGTGTAAACATGAAGTTGTTGCAAAAGTAATTTGTTTGAATGCTGTTGTTGATGTGCAGAAAGGTAAATACAACAACAAACTAGGAATATAACGTTCTACTGTCTTTCAAACACAAAGCGTGTCCAGAATGAAGGTCTCAACCAGACACAGTCCATGTCTTCATCTCTTACAACAATGGCAAAACCTAACCATGAAAGAAATGAAACAAATCCATGCTCACACCATCACCAACAACCTCACTCGTTTCTCCTACATCTCCAGCAGAATCCTAGCCTTCTGCTCTTTCTCACCTCGCGCCGATTTTCGCTATGCAGAGACCCTTTTCACCCGCATGCCCAATCCCAATCTCTTCGATTACAACTCCATCATCACCTCTTACACATCAAACTCGCAATTCCACAAATCACTCTCCGTTTTCACCAAAATGCTCAACACTAACATTCGCCCCAATTCCAACACTTTCACCGCGCTTGTAAAAGCATGTGTTACACTTCCTTATCTAGAACAAGTGTTTACTCTATCTATGAAAATGGGGAATTCATCTGATGTCTATTTTGTGAGCTCTGTTATCAACGCGTTTTCAAAACACGGAGCTATACAACTTGCTCGTAACGTGTTCGATGAAAGTTCTAACAAAAATGTTGTTTGTTGGACGAGCCTCGTCAGTGGCTATTGCAGTTGCGGGTTGGTTAATGATGCGAAGGAATTGTTTGACGAAATGCCACAGAGAAATGATGCGTCGTATAGTGCTATGGTTTCTGGGTATGTTAAGAACGGTTTTTTCAGCCAGGGGATTGAACTTTTTCGTGAATTGAAGAAGAATAAGGGTTGTGCACGTGTGAAACCCTATGGGCCTCTTTTGGTGAGTGTTCTTAACGCGTGTACAATGGTGGGTGCTTTTGAAGAAGGGAAATGGATTCATTCTTATGTTGAGGAAAATGATTTGGAATATCAACTTGAGCTTGGAACTGCTTTAATTGATTTCTACACGAAATGTGGTTGGTTAAAGGGTGCAGAGCAAGTGTTTTACAAAATGCCTGTTAAAGATGTTGCTACTTGGAGTGCTATGATTTTGGGTTTGGCTATTAATGGGAGTAATCTGATGGCAATGAAACTGTTTGAAAAAATGGAGAAGGTTGGACCAAAACCTAATGAGATTACTTTCATTGGTGTTCTCACTGCTTGCAATCATAAAGATCTGTTCTGTGAAGCGTTGCGGTTATTCGGAATTATGAGTGAAAAATATGGCATTACACCATCCATAGAACACTATGGATGTGTGGTTGATGTTTTGGCTCGAAGTGGACAAGTAATAAAGGCCTTAACTTTCATTAGAAGTATGCATATTGAACCTGATGGAGCTATATGGGGGTCTTTGCTTAATGGATGTTTGATGCATGGTTATTTTGAATTGGGACAGAAAGTTGGCAAGTATTTGATAGAGTTTGAGCCTCAACATAGTGGTAGGTACATCCTTTTGGCGAACATGTATGCCAATATGGGTAAGTGGGAAGGTGTTTCTGAGGTAAGAAAATTGATGAAAGATAGGGGAGTGGTGATTGTTTCTGCTTGGAGTTTCATTGAAATTGATCAAACCATCCACAAGTTTGTTGCTGATGATAAGTGTTGCTTGAATTCAGGAGAAATTTATGAAGTTTTAAGTCACTTGGGAAGGAAAGTTGAGGAATTTTCAGGAAACACGGATGATACCCATTTTTCATTTGAAATTTGAAACAATATCTTGTTTGGTGGAGATTTAGGAAATGATTTGTATATGCAGTTGCGGGTTAGGAAACTTGAATTCTTGATTGCATTGCTTGTGTTTACAATTGCTGCCTGTTTTTGGGCTTAGCTTGGATATGCAAAGCCTGATGCGAAAGAAGTTGTGAAGGGTCTTTTTGTGCCGCAACTAAAAGGGAATGGAGCTACTGGTCTTGCAATTTCACTCCTCGGTGCTATGGTTATGCCGTTAGTTCTTCATATCTTCTTTTGCCATTTTCTTTTTCCTCAAAGTGTATTTTCATGCCATGATTCTATATGTATTTTCCTCAGCCACAATCTCTTCCTGCACTCGGCATTGGTACTTTCTAGGAAAATACCTCGATCAGTTCGTGGAATCAAAGTAATCATTTAATCTTTTATATAAAGCGCTTACTATTTTTTCCTTTCAACATTTATTTCTGTTTCAAGTGATGCCATAAGTGTGATTATTGTGGTAAAGAAGTATCTATTGTCTCGTTTAACTATTTTCTTTGATAGGAGGCTTGCAGATTTTACATGATAGAAAGTGCCTTTGCTCTTATGGTGGCCTTCCTCATAAATGTTTCTGTCATTTCTGTAAGTGGTGCCGTTTGCAATTCTTCAAATTTGAATGAGGAAGATCAGATGAACTGTCGGGATTTGGATCTAAACAAAGCTTCCTTCCTACTTAGAGTATGTAAAACATGGAGAATATTCTTTCATAACTTGTGTAGATTGTAAAGTTTATTTGGCTAGTCTACTGCAATTTATCTAATCAGCAAAGTTCATGCACAATTTTTATTGGTAAGTAGTTCATAAAATTATAGATGATAGTTTCTAACATGTTCCATACTCAGAATGTCTTGGGGAAATGGAGTTCAAAACTGTTCGGAGTTGCTTTGCTTGCTTCAGGTCAAAGTTCTACGATAACAGGAACTCATGCAGGGCAGTATGTCATGCAGGTAGACAGTTTAATATTTTTTAACCATGAATTGTGTATGAAATAATCATTATATTACACACAGAATTTGTAAAATGAACAATTTTTTTTCCAAGTGTCATCTTCTAAACCTTTCACATCATCACCTCAAATTCAAATTTCAACCCATTGTGTTTAGTATTTTTATGTTCAACATTGCTTTAATATCCTTTATAAAACTTAATGTAGTAGCAACATGTGTCCCTAGTTAGCTTTGAGTTTAATCGTTTTTCTGAATTTTGCTAAGATTCACTTGCATTGTGTCCTCGTTGATAACCTTTTGGTGTTTACAATTTCCGCCCTACAAATTATTTCTTTGTTTTAGGGATTTCTTGATTTACGATTGACGCCATGGATTCGGAATATGTTAACCCGTTGCTTAGCCATAGTTCCCAGTTTGATTGTTGCAGTCATTGGTGGATCTGCTGGGGCTGGGAAGCTCATCATAATTGCATCTGTAAGATATTCTTGCCACAAATTTTCTCTAGTTGTTTTGGTCCTAATATATTTCCTAATGCTTTTCACTTAAGAATATGTCTATATTACAAACAATTTATTATTTAATTGACATGTATATCAATGTAGTTTCTCATATATTTGTAACTGAACTATCACAACTGTTCTTAACTCCACTGTTGGATTCATCCGAGTTAAAAAAAGGATTACGTAGGGCCACTTATGTGGTTACATAAACACAAATTTGTTATTATCAAAGTATTTGTCAACATGGAATCATTTTTATAATTCCTGTTGTTTGTGTATGCATTCATTTTTGTTTAAAACTTAACTGGTTTCCGCTAAAGCATGTGCTAAAGCCCTTCTTTGTTTGTTGATCAGATGATTTTATCATTTGAGCTTCCCTTTGCTTTGGTTCCACTCCTCAAGTTCACAAGTAGCAAAACCAAGATGGGGGCACGTGTTAACTCTACCATGGTATATTTTCTTTGTTATGAGAAATTTGCTAAAACACTTCTTTGTCTACTTTCATGAACAAAATAGTGAAGTAGTCTTTGAAAGAGACTTTCCGACTTTGTCTGACTTTAAAGAGGGCCTATGATAGATAATAAGTCAGGTTTAGGACTAAACTTTTTAACTAGGTCAGACTCAGTTTTTGCAAAGTCTAGCGTGATCTATTCTCACCTCTATGACTAATGTTTTTGGAAGAAATAAATGTTGCTCTGCATGTTGTTTGACATAGAATTTATTTCTCATTCTTATTGCAGATTTCAGCCATTACTTGGATAATCGGTTCCCTTATTATGATTATTAATATATACTACTTAATAACTGGTTTCATCAAGCTGCTTCTTCATAGTGACATAGAAATTGTGGCCAAGGTCTTTCTTGGGATATTAGGATTTTCAGGCATGGCAGTATATTTGGCTGGTATAGCTTATCTTGTACTCCGCAAAAATAAAGAGGGTACACACCTTTTGGCTCTAACAGCACCTGAAAATCAGCAAATGACAAATGATCAAGTAAATGGATCAAGTCTTCCAAGAGAAGACATAATAAACATGCAATTGCCTCAGAGAAGTAGTCCTGAAGAACTCGACTAACCAGAATAAGTAAATAAGGTAGATTAGCAAGATAGATAAATAAGTATCATTTTGTTAATTTATAGAGTTGAAAATAGAATAGTATGAACCTCTCTTCTATCATTTGGCTGGAATTGATTAGTTCCTGTTTATTTTATATGAAAATGTTTTCTTTTTTTTGGCTAAAGAAAATACCAGACTCTTGAAACAAACACCAGAAGGTTTAGCTTTGACCTAACCTGACATGACACCACACATCACCACATACATTAGATGAAATTAAGGAATGAATCATTGTTCAATATCTTCATATACTATCATTCATTTTTATGTATACTATTCTATACATTGTCGCATGATATTCAATATTACTATCTCTTTAGCTGATGAATTATTTTATTGGTTCAAAATGATGTATCAAAATGCTTAATCTCAATCCTTGTGAAGTTAGTACATTTTTATCAACAACCCCTCTACACATTTGTTCGATTCAAACTGCAGAATTCCTATATTTTCATAGTTTTTTCATTCTATATATTTTCCAACACTACTCAAACTTCTTCAAATAACTATAATGGTATTGAGAGGATTCCCAACACTATTCAAACTTTTTTTATCAACAACCCCTCTACACATTTGTTCAACAACCCCTGATTTGGTTTTCCTTATGGAAACTCGCCTGAAAGCTGATGAAGTTGTATCTCTAAGAGTTCGTTCGGGTTTCTCGTTTGGTTTTGGTATGGATTGCCTTGGTGAAGGGAGAAGGTCGGGTGGTTTGTGCTTGTGGTGGCAAGAGAATTCTGATATCACTATCTCTTCCTATTCTAGAAACAACATTAGTGGTTTGTGGATCCTGGTTCTGAAAGTGGCAATTGACATTTCAATGGTATTTACAGTTTTCCCGAAGCTGGTAACAAGTGGAAAACATGGAAGCTCATTGAGGATCTGCATAATATCGATTGAGATCTGAACATTTGGTTTGGTGACTTCAATGACATTGTGGAAGCAAACGAGAAGAGGGGGGGTGTTCCGAAGACTGCAGCCCAACTTTGTGAAGCTAGAAACACCCTTGTAAATTGTGGCTTAGTAGATCTTGGTTATTCTGGGTACCCTTTTACTTGGAGCAACGGTGGACACAATGAGGATAATATTCAGTGTAGACTTGATATGTACCTGGCCTCGGGAGAGTTTAGTCGTAATTTTGATCCGGTACAAAAACCAGTAGCTCCATTCCCTTTTAGTTGCGGCGAAAGAACTAACGGCATAACCATAGCACCGAGGAGTGAAATTGCAAGACCAGTAGCTTCATTCCCTTTTAGTTGCGGCACAAAAAGACCCTTCACAACTTCTTTCGCATGAAGCTTTACATATCCAAGCTCGACCCAAAAATAAGCAGCTATTGTAAACACAAGCAATGCAATCAAGAATTCAAGTCTCCTAACCTGTTTGACAATATCACAGAAATGACTCATATTGCTCTTTATAACATAAAAAATCTCTTTATGATATCGAACCATAGAATGGAATACAGTAAACTACCCCATGTTGTTGTAATGCTAAGAGCATCAATGTGCTGAGTCCGGTCAGTAGGACACCAATCCCAACAGGTATATTGAAGAGCATGTCTAGTGGTAGGTACATCCTTTTGGCGAACATGTATGCCCATAGGCGATTCTTGGACCCGGCCAGGCTGGGCACATGCCCAGGCTCTGGTGGCCCAATTTTTTTTTTTTTAGTGTTAAAATAAAACGCAAAAATAAAAAATAAAAAAATAAAAAATAAAATAGAAGGCAACGAGAAGGAGAAGAAAGGGAAGTTGCGACTGAAACAACAAACAACATCATTCATCTCTCATCTCTACGTTTTCTTTGCACTGCATCATCTATTTTTCAAGGTATATTGATTTCTTTCTTGAGATTGACAGTGTATTGATGATAAAATTGGGGGAAAATTTCTTGGTTGTGTATTGATGATAAAATTGGGGCAAAATTTCTTGATTATATATTGATGGATTGATGACAAATTTGGGGCAAAATTTATTGAATGAGTCTATGTGAATGTGAAGAAGAAGAATAAGAGAGAAAGGGAATGCTTCGCCACTGCTCATGTTTTCATCAGTGTGTTAGCCGTGTTCTCTTGTCTTGTCTGTGTGTATTGATAATGATAATATAGCAAGTAGCAAGTAGCAACACCAACATATATATAATGACAACTGTTTGAATATATTTTTTAATACTAGTATTGACTAGTCTATTGTTGTTTAACTTTAACAATTAAAAAGATATTATTAATTTATATCTACACATGTAGATGTAGTAGACTATAAAGATAAGTAGTCAGTAGATAAGTTAGACAAGACAAGACAATGTAGGTTCATTTATTGATATTTGTGATGAAAAAGTATATATAATAGAAATTAGAAAACAAGTTGCTAATATAAATTCAAATTATGCAATTCTAATGACTAGTGGAACTAGCTCTCAGTCTCAGTTGTAGAATAGAAGTTCAAGCTGCATATTATATGTAAAAAGTATAATATAATAATATAGCAAGTTAGCAACTTGTTAATATATAGCAACTTGACTCTACTAGCTCAATATTTAACATTATATTCAAATTTTAATGTATAATAGTAGTTCTAAAAAGTATATATATATATATATATATATATATATATATATATATATATATATATATATATATATATATATATATATATATATATATACACATAGGCGATTCTTGGACCCGGCCAGGCTGGGCACATGCCCAGGCTCTGGTGGCCCAAATTTTTTTTTTTTAGTGTTAAAATAAAACGCAAAAATAAAAATTAAAAAAATAAAAAATAAAATAGAAGGCAACGAGAAGGAGAAGAAAGGGAAGTTGCGACTGAAACAACAAACAACATCATCCATCTCTCATCTCTACGTTTTCTTTGCACTGCATCATCTATTTTTCAAGGTATATTGATTTCTTTCTTGAGATTGACAGTGTATTGATGATAAAATTGGGGGAAAATTTCTTGGTTGTGTATTGATGATAAAATTGGGGCAAAATTTCTTGATTATATATTGATGGATTGATGACAAATTTGGGGCAAAATTTATTGAATGAGTCTATGTGAATGTGAAGAAGAAGAATAAGAGAGAAAGGGAATGCTTCGCCACTGCTCATGTTTTCATCAGTGTGTTAGCCGTGTTCTCTTGTCTTGTCTGTGTGTATTGATAATGATAATATAGCAAGTAGCAAGTAGCAACACCAACATATATATAATGACAACTGTTTGAATATATTTTTTAATACTAGTATTGACTAGTCTATTGTTGTTTAACTTTAACAATTAGAAAGATATTATTAATTTATATCTACACATGTAGATGTAGTAGACTATAAAGATAAGTAGTCAGTAGATAAGTTAGACAAGACAAGACAATGTAGGCTCATTTATTGATATTTGTGATGAAAAAGTATATATAATAGAAATTAGAAAACAAGTTGCTAATATAAATTCAAATTATGCAATTCTAATGACTAGTGGAACTAGCTCTCAGTCTCAGTTGTAGAATAGAAGTTCAAGCTGCATATTATATGTAAAAAGTATAATATAATAATATAGCAAGTTAGCAACTTGTTAATATATAGCAACTTGACTCTACTAGCTCAATATTTAACATTATATTCAAATTTTAATGTATAATAGTAGTTCTAAAAAGTATATATATATATATATATATATATATATATATATATATATATATATATATATATATATATATATATATATATATATATATATATATATATATAATAGAAAACAAGTTCTTATAATATGTAATAGAAAACAAATTGTTAAATTAATCCAAATTCTATATTCTATATTAAAATCATAGATTTTATTTTTTTAAATTGTAGTTCTATTTTTTAATTATTAGTCTTATATCATTAATTCTATTTTTAATTCATTGCTTCATTTTGAATTTCAGAATGAGGAGATTTTTAGTTGAATCAGAATCAGAACCAGAACCACCGCCTAATGTAGTTAATGAGTTTAACCCAAATGAGATTGTGCGTGATCCAGGTCGTAGGAAACAAATTAATGAGTATGCTCCGGATATTCAAGACCAAGTGAGGAGGGCATATATTTTGAAGGGTCCAATGCAACCGGATTTGCCAAGCTTTCCTCGAACTCCATTTGGAAGTGTTAAAAGAGCATTTAATAAATCATGGTATAAGAATTATACATGGTTAGAATACAGTGAGATCAAGGATGCAGCTTATTGTTTTTATTGCTTTCTCTTTAAGAAACCTGGGAGGGCCGAGCACTTTGGTTTTGAAGTCTTCACTAAAAGCGGATATAAAGATTGGAAGCATGCATCTCAAGGCTTGAAAGATCACGTTGGTAGTCATAATAGTTTGCACAACTCATGTGTCAAGCACTACGATGATTATAATAATCAGAGACAAAGTGTGGCTAGTAAGTTTATTAAAGCAACCAAGGAATCTGAAGAATTGTATAAGATTCGTTTGACTTGTTCTGTAGATTGTTCAAGATATCTCATTGCACAAGGCATGGCTTTTCGTGGCCATGATGAATCCTCTAGTTCTCTAAGTAAGGGAAATTTTAGAGAGATGGTAGATTGGGTAAAAGCTAAGAATGAACAAGTGAGAGATGCTTTCGATCGTGGTGGGAAAAATTGCACAATGACTTCCAGTGACATTCAAAAAGAGCTTGCAACGTGTTGTGCACATGAAGTTACCAAGGTGATTATGGAAGAGCTTGGGGATAAACAATTCTCCGTGCTTATTGATGAGTCACGTGATATATCTGTCAAAGAGCAAATGGCGGTGATGTTAAGGTTAGTAGTTGTATTTTCCAATTTCCAATTTTCATTACGTATTTCCAATTTCTAATTTCCAAATTTTCGTCAAGTAAACTTGTTGGGCTTGTTTTAGGTTTGTGAGCGACAAAGGGAATGTTGTGGAACGATTTATTTCTCTACATCATGTCAAAGATACGACATCTGAGTCATTAAAGGATGCTCTTTATGGTATTCTTGATAAGTACACGTTATCTATTTCAAGGATACGAGGACAAGGATATGATGGAGCTTCAAATATGAGAGGTGAATTTAATGGTTTGCAAAGAAAGATTCTAGATGAAAACCCGTATGCTTTCTATGTCCATTGTTATGCTCACCGTTTGCAATTGGTTGTTGTGTCTGTTGCTAGTAGTTGCTCATCTATTCATGATTTCTTTGAATATATCTCCTTGATTGTGACCACAACAAGTGCATCTTGTAAGAGGAGGGATGCTTTGACGGAGGCACAACACCAAGATATTTTAAATAAACTTGAGAGTGGTGAGATATCTAAAGGAAGGGGTTTGCACCAATCATCTAGTCTCATTAGACCAGGGGATACTAGATGGGGTTCACATCATACTACATTGCTTCGTATGGATCAAATGTGGTCCTCCGTGTTAAATGTGCTTAGTATGGTTGATGAAGATGGACGTGGACCATCTCAAGCAGCGGGTTTGATAGAAAAAATGGAGAGCTTTAAATTTGCTTTTATTTTGAAGTTAATGTTAAAATTGTTTGGCATTACAAACGAGCTTTCACATGTCTTGCAAAGAAAAGATCTTAATATTGTGATTGCCATGGAATTAGTTGATGTTGTCAAATCTCGATTGGCCACAATGAGAGAGACTGGTTGGGATAATTTATTTGCAGATGTCCAAGAATTTTGTGTTGCTAAAGGTATTCCGGTTCCAAATATGGATGACGAAATACCGGTTCGGGGTCGTTCAAGGGCAGAAGGGAGGACTATCACTAATCTTCATCATTACCGTGCAGAGATTTTTTATGTTGCTATTGACAAAATATGTGTGGAGATGGATCACCGCTTTAATGAAGGAAGCAACATTATCCTTGATTGCTTCTCATGTCTTGACCCTAAGAACTCTTTCTCCAAGTTTGATGTTGATAAGCTTGCTCGTCTTGCTGATATTTATCATGCAGACTTTTCTGATGATGACCGTGCAACAATAAAGGATCAACTTGACACTTATGTTCTTCAAATGAAAAGAAATGCTTCATTTTCCACTTGTGAAGATGTTCAAAGTTTGGCTATGAAGATGGTTCAAACTGAGAAACATTTGGTATTTCCATTGGTTTACAAACTTATTGAGTTAGCTTTGATATTGCCGGTGTCGACAGCATCCGTTGAAAGAGCTTTTTCAGCAATGAAGATTATCAAGTCTAAATTGCGCAATAAGATCAACGATGTGTGGTTCAATGACTTGATGGTATGTTACACCGAGCGGGAGATATTCAAGTCACTTGACGATATTGATATTATTCGAACATTCAGCGCAAAGAAGTCTCGGAAAGGACACTTGCCTCGTGGTTTTATTTAACATGCTATTGTAAGGTTATGTTTCATCTCTTTTATTTTAAACTATACTTTTGTTGACAAAATGACGAGTCTCTTTTATTTTGATTGATGATTATTTATAGATTTATATATTATATACAATACGGTCTTTAAACTTTTGCCCAGGCTTTATAATTTTTCTGGCTTCGCCACTGTGTATGCCAATATGGGTAAGTCTGAGGTAAGAAAATTGATGAAAGATAGGGGAGTCGTGATTGTTTCTGCTTGGAGTTTCATTGAAATTGATCAAACCATCCATAAGTTTGTTGCTGATGATAAGTGTTGTTTGAATTCAGGAGAAATTTATGAAGTTTTAAGTCACTTGGGAAGGAAAGTTGAGGAGTTTTCAGGAAACAAGGATGATATCCTCTTTTTTTTCATTTGAAATTTGAAACAATATCTTGTTTGGTGAAGATTTTGGAAATGGTTTGTATATGCAAATTGAGACATTTTCAAGGTAAATATAAGCATTTTAGCATGAGAGAACTCTCACCAATCTTTAATCTTTACTCCTAATGGAATGGTTTCATGAAATTGGCTAAAGGAAGAAGAGAAAAGAGGATAGATGATAATGACTTATAGGCTTATATGCATTTTTATAGGTTTGCAAAAATATGGATAACCAAATTATATTACTTAACTAAATTGTAATGACTTGTAAAAGTAAATTGTAATGACTTATAAAAATAATGAATCACGTATGATTAATGAATTGAATCATTTAATTTAAACAATTCTAATTTAGTTTAAAATGGAATTAGAATCAATTTTCTTTTATAAATTATTATATGAATTAATTTCTCATAAAAAGAAGAAGGAAAACGAGTGAGACGTGGTCATTTCACCATTTTCTTATTTGATTGTGTTGCTTTGTGTGTAAAAGTCATGCTTACGGGTTTCGTTTGATTTCGTATAATTAGAGGCAATTAAAAATTTAAGTAAAAATATTTTTTTGATAATAAAAATAAAAAGAAAAGATTATATTTTTTAAAAATAAAAAATTTGAAAAACAAATTAAAATATTTTCCGGATTTTTTTATTTCGAAAATAAAAAAAGTATTTTTTTTATTCCGAAAAATAAAATAATAATTGTCGATAAAAAACATTTCTAAAACTAAATTTATTTTTCCCGAAAAAAAAATAATTTATTTTTCAACAATGCAAGATGAAGAAACAAAGAACGATATGAATAACCACGATGTTTCTGCTTCTTCGAAGACAACCACCTCGTTAAAGAAGCCTTGGGTGGATGTAATTAGTGGTAATTGTAGCCCAACTAATAGAATGGTCATAGAATTTGTTGTTTTTAAAATTGTGGGTGGCGAGATTGAAATAGAAATTGAAGATACAAATGTAGAATTTGAGATAAAATTCTACGAATCTTCGTTGATTATGTATGTTTTAGAAGGTGAATTGAGCATGAATGCAGTTAAGAAATACATGTTGAAATTATAGGAATTTTTCATAAACTTGATATGTTTTATAATGATGAAGGTTACTTCGTACTGAAATTTAGGTCATTCAATGATAGAGATAATGTGCTGATGAAAGACCCATATATTATTCACAATATGCATATGTTTTTTTAGAGAATGAAAACCCAACTTCTATTTGAAAAGAGACATGCTTAGAACTCTTTCTGTTTGGGTAAAAATACCTCAATTACCTCTGTATTTGTGGGGAGTAAAGAGCTTGAGTAAAATTGTCAACTCTTCCTATCTGGATATCTCTTTCTCGAAATATACCACTTAGTTGGGCTTATTTGGGCCTTTTTGAAAATCAAATAGGAAAATCTCACTTCATATTATATCATCTCAGTTTAAATAAATAAATCACAATATTTTTTATTTAAATATTTAAAAGGGAAGTATCTTTTTCAATAGGTAAAGTTTTTTTATAAAAATCAACTACGTTTTTATATGGAGTAAAAAATACAAATTACATGGGTTTGAGATTCTTTTCAATTTGGATCTTAGACATTGAGAATAATCTTCAATTCAGACCGGTTGTCATGGTGATCAATTTGTTTAGCCATAATTTAAGCCTCCACATTTATCTCTCTTGCCTGGTAAGAAATCTAAGTCAATTTATTTACTGTAAAATTTGATAAACAAAACAAATTTGATTTCACTTAAGGGATTCAATTCAAAAAGATCATAAAATATATTGTGCAAAAATTATGAGTTTTAAACATAATTTCACCAATTATAAGTAGTGTTCACTTACAATTGTGGATCCCCAAAATTATAAGTGAACACTACTTATATATTAGTCCTAACATAACTGTTTGCAACAACCGACTCGACAAATTATGTCGCATCTTCGTCTACATGCAATCTTCGTTCTCGACAGACTTACGTGTGACCTAAAATAATTGTCTGATCTTATCTGTTTATTCCTCGTTTGACCACGTGGAGAGTAACCACTTTGGAAACTCCAGATTTTACTAAGTCCAAAAAACTAGCAAATCTCTGGTCTTTCACAAACTACTTTGAAATTCGACCAAGGTCATCAATATCATTCGATGGAATCACTTCATCAAGAAAATGCCTATCATGATTTCATGGTTGAATGACCATTTAGACCTAATTAAAAACCTAAATCATCAAATAATTTTCAACATTGTTAAGTCTTTACAATCAAGACTTGTGTCGAAAATTCGAGGTAATAAATCTCCCCCTAAAATGCCATGTTTTGACTTCCCTTTTAATCATAAGGAGAAAAATGACATTTTTAAAATGATTTTTGACACAATTCAAAACTCCTGTTGTTGACATGAGTATCATCATTCACTTTTTCTCAGGCGTCTACTCAACATGGTTTTTTGCACACACAAAAAAACATCATTACTTTTACTTCCTAGGAGAGTGAGAAGTTACTTTTGCCCACTAACTCTTCCATTTCCTGAATAGGAATTGTCTCTGACTGCCACATGAATGTCACTTGTCAGACATTTGCTTACCATCGTCCTCTATAAATGCCAGTATTATTGCTTCATTTCAACTCTTCCAACTCAAAACACAAAAGCATTCGTCTTATTACTCACAAATCTCTCTTTTCACATGGCTTCAAAAGAAGAAGAAAATGGCACCACTTTTGAACCAGTCACCGGAAAAAACCCAATAGCTTTCGCAATTCATCCAACAGATGAGGAGAAGGGAATGAACTTTGTATCTGAACCACCAATTGCCAAGGAAAAAAATCCCCATCTAGGCGAAAACAGATACTTATCTCATTCTCCATCTATAATAAACTTCTTGCATTTATGGGTTTGTTTCCTACTTCTAAATCGCATCCTGAAAAGGTGAAAAAGTTTTTCCATTGTTATTATGTTGTTATGCCCTTTGCGTTCGAAGAATGCTCTATCAACCTAAATTTCATGGAGATGCCTATGCGTGTTTTCCAATCAACACCCCCATCCCAAAATAAGGACTATATTGCCTGGCTCGACAAGGTTCAAATCAAAAGAAAAGAACAATGGGAAAACCTAGGTATCCTCGACGTAATCCAGATATCTAGAACCGACCCTAGGTATAACCCTGTTATGATGCTTCTGTCGATCTTCTTTTGGGAAAGTTCGGCAAACACGTTTCAATTTTCATGTGGGATGCTCACACCAACTTTATTCGACGTAGTAGTTATCACTTGGCTTCGATCCACATGTGAAATTTTCACCCCTACTCTAGAAACAACCAATGAAATTATTTTTGATCGATTTAGTGTTAAGAATTACATTACCGACCATCATAACAAAACCCCTAAAGAGGTCTCTGACCAAGAGCATATTGCTTTTCTAACCATTTGACTTTCTTATTATTTCTTTTGCCCAAGTTCTTTATAGATAACCAAAAAATATGATCCCTTAGTAATTCAACTTCATGGGGTCAAAAGATCTCTCTTGGTAAGTTACTTTTAGACACCATATATCAATCAATGGGTAACACTTCTTAGAAGCTGAAACATCTCCCTAAAACCAACAAACAAACCTTATTTATGCTCACTTGTGGATTTTACATTGAACGGCATATTCGAACCAAAGCTATAAATAACCTCATCGAAATCTTTTATGGAAGAAGATGGTTGTATGAGCATTGAAGGCCCTAAACTTGCCTTAACTACCCAACACAACATTCCTTCACAAAAAACCTTCGTGAAGTAATTCATTTGTTTCTCAACTCCAAAAGCTTTGTATCACCATGGAACCCTTTATGGATAGATGCATTGTCCCCACTTGGTTTCGAACCAGCTTTCCCGATGTAACTCCTTCTTCTGCCGCAATGTCGAATGTTGTTTGGGCAACATTTTTTACCCCAATGATTTTATCCACTTGCATTAATACATGGTCAGCTCGTATAAGGTTCATTTGTTACCAACCCAACTTAGTGGCGAGACAGTTTGATTTTAGCCAAATGTTGCCAAAGTTGCTATATAGCTGAGAAAATAACATTTGTTAGTCAGAGTGGAAGTTTTCCGCTCAAGAATATATGGATTGTCTGTAGTTCTCATGTAAATAGGTTCTTGTACTGCCTACATTTCAATTCCAACATTACTTCTATTCCACGATGGAGTTTGATACATGATGGTCGAATTACTTTCAAGGTAACTTTTCTGAAGAAAACTTTCGCAAGAAACTATAGACCGCCTTTTTCCAACTTGCAAGAAAGTCTTGAGAAAAAAAAAAGGTATTTGTTAATAACTTTCAATAATTTGACTCTTATTATTAGTATCTTTGACTTCTTATATATCTTTGTTTATAGGTGAAACCAAAATACACGCCAAAGCTAATTTCGAAGGCCCATCAAATGTTGGTGAGGCCCCAAAAGAAGAGAATGACCGAAAGAAAAAGGTATATCTTTTCCCCCTTTGTCCGTTAGCTAATTTCGAGATTTTTCTAACACATCATTTTGCTTTTCAAAGTCGAAAACGTAACCTAGACTCCCTGACAATCACAAAAACCAAAAAAGGGAAGCCACTAAGGTTGCATCAACACAAATATGCACTTGATTTTCTTAACTTCTAGGTTCTATTATTTGGTAGAACTAACCTCTCAACACTTCTCAGGTTGCGCCAAAACCAACAAAGATTTTGGTTGAGGACGAAAGTTCAGATGACAGTGACAAAACTCTTATCTTCTTGAGACATAAACACAAACCTTCTACCAAACTAGGCATCAACAAGATAAAAGGTACAATTCAAAAAATAAATCTCCTCAAGGAAACACAACCTCGATTGCTTACCCTTATGATAAAGAAGGCAGCGCTTTGGCTAATCTTGATGACAAAGCACTAGACAAACAACTAAAAGGTCTCTCAGCAAAAAAAAAAAAGACAAAAGAACCCGATGTATTTCTTTGCACAAGATGACCAAAAAGTTTGATTTATGGATTTTACCCAACTCCAACTAATCATTCTTTATTTTTCAGGGACCACCACAATTAGGCGAGAATGTGGTGGACAAATCGACAGGTATACCATGTTAGACTCCCACTAAAAATTACTATCACATCCACTTGTCAGCTTTTATTGACTTCAGTCTTTCGTTTGTTCATACAGAAGATCAAGCCACTTGGTGACGATGCACACACTTCTAAAAAACCAAACACTAAATTGGAGGTTGATGTCAACCAACTATATCCCCTCTATATTAAAGAACTCGATGACACCCTAGCTTCTGTCCATGACAATTTGTCCCATGATGATCCAAAAACTGCTAAGAATTTTGAGAAAGTGGCTAGAAAAAAAAGCTAATCCTAGTGTCGAGGTCGTTCCAACTGAGGGAGATGAACAACCTTCTCCATGTACAAATCCCACGACATGTATCCATTATCGAATGAGGAGCATGTTACAACTAGCCTTCGACGTTATGACCATGAAAATAGTGGGTCAAGTTATATAACCCATTATCACATCGACTTGTATAATGCCTATTGTAACACCCTTCTAACCCAACATAATATACGCGGTAAATATACTTAAAATAATTCGGAGTTCATCTTAAAAAGGTGTCACATTTGTCATAAAACATCTTAATAACAATCATGCTCCATAACATGGGTTCTTAATTTTTTTTAATAATAATTTCTTTAGTAACATCCACAACTAAATTCAAAATTTGCAGCGGAATCATAAATTCAATTATCTTTTTTATTTCATCAAAACATCAAGACCTTTGTGTCATTGTCAATAATCATCGTCAAATAAAATCAACATATAGAAACTCATAAAATAACTCTAACTAAACAACATAGTATTCATTTAAGCGTCTCTCCATCCGATGTTACATATCAGAGCAAGACACCCTCTAATCAACGGAAATAAAAACTAACTTTAATGCTAAATCTTCAGACATCTACGAGCTAATCTGGATCACCTGCAGCTTACCCAACATAGAGGCAACATTTCCAAGCAGACAGGGTGAGTACTAACAAATCAATATAAACGACATAAAGCAAAGATGTACAAGACAAAATTCATCATATAGAAACACATCCTAAGATCTTACCTATCACATCACATAATTCGTCAAATCATCTAATTATCATAAATACAATCATGTTATGCCACCAAAAATGAAATGCAATCCTTATAGTATGCATGTGGTACTGAAACATCATCACGGATGGACACTGGGCCATCAACCCTCCACAAGTTGCATCATAAACATCATATCACTTCAATCCATATAATGAGATTGAAGCTACCAACAGACTGAAGCCCCATCATAATTATGCCATGAATGCAACGATGCAACAACTTCAACGTAATCGACATAATCGACATTTGCATCAGCATTCATGTAAAATTCATCATATTACTTAACATACATCTTACTTCAAATTCATCATACTATAGCATCACAACTTCATTTCAATACCAAATCATCATAATTCATTGAACTGCAATGACAACACTTTTCCCACTATGATTTCACACCCTTAAACTGCATTTTAAACCCCAATAACCCCAGTTTAAATCATTAAAACCCATGTCTAACACATATACATCAATCACAACAAACATCACAAAACAAATCATCAAAATTCATCAATTCTACATCTTTAATCCTAGGTTTTCTCTTAAAACCCTAAAATCCCCAATAGCATCTAACTCTATATCATCCACATTGAAATGCAACACTCCTCGTACCTTAGAATGTTGTTTTCTTTAAATATTCCCTCGAAATCACTGGAGTTCTCCTATGACCTAGCCTCATCTCCCTTGTTCTTCAGAGCTCTTACCTTTTTTCTCCAAATGCTACGAATAATGAATTTCTCAACTCTATTCTCCTTCAAATACCCCTAATTGGGTTCTCCCTATTTTACCTTCACTTATCCATCACCAATGACCATAATACCCTCATTACTTCTAACATTCTTATTTTAATTAATAAATAATAATTCAAATAATATCATATAATTTACTATTAATATTATTAAAATAATTTCACCACAATGTCTCGTGCCACATAACCATATATCGTCAAAATCAACTTATATCCTCAAATAAGCAACAATCAATCATAATCGAATTTAGGGTGTTACACCTATAGTCTGACATGTGTTTCCTTCATAATTTGAGAGCACCATATTATATGGCATCAAGTCAGTATCAAACTTTACTATCTTTCCCAACAAAAAATGGGGCATGGGGTTAACTGCAACCCCTTCATTCACTAAGATCTTATTCACTGTAGCATTATCCATTTTTGCCCTTATAAAAAAAGGCTTGAAATGAGTTTTCATCCCTTTACAAGGCCTTGCGAAAAATGCATTATGTTTTTTGATGCAACAATTGTCCACCATGAAATAACACATCGGTTTGTGCTTTAACATTTCTTCTTCCTCACAATTCGTTGGTTCAAATACCTTTGTAACACAATAATACTCCCTAGGGAGCACAGACACCATGTTGCATAACACATAAAAATCATCCTCTGATCCATATTCAAATTTATCAGTCAACAATTCGTCCTCATTTGATGGTGTCACTTTCTTTGCCATTCCCTTCGACTGGCCTAACTTATGAGAAAATAATTATCTTCCGACTATCTTCTTGGCTTGGTCTTCCACTCGACTTTGGTATGGCTTGGTATTAGTTGATTCAACAATTTCCCTATCATTTTTCTTTTTTCTCTCAGATCTTTTCCGTTGAGTTCTCGACATCAGGCTCTTCCCTTTATAGTTTCCAGGACCATATGAGCGCCTTTTTGATACCTGAAAAATTTCATGATAGATCAATGGAGAACCTCGACCCATTTCAAAGTTCCTCCACTTTTGACTTCCGGATCGCCCATTTCCAACATTCCCCATTCATCTCCCTTAGGGATCATTAGATGTTGGCACGTAAGTACTAGACTTCCCCTTCTGATGAGTAAGAACTTGCTCATTTTTCTTATTCCTCTTCCAATTTTCCTTCTTCCTCACCTGCTAAGCAATTTCAAACTTATTTGCATCCCTCTTATCGAACATAATACTACACCCAGGGCATAATATCACTTATGAATCCTCATCTTTGCATCGGTGGAGGAATTCAAGCAAACCTCATCCGACCTTAGGATAAACAACCTCAATCTGCTTCTCGTTGCCTTCAAATTCTTCCATGTCAAAATCCTCAGTGATATCGACAATGTTTATTCTAACAGGCTCAACATAATTGGTTTCCCCAACTTGTAGCGGTCCGAATCAAATTTCATAGGAGTTTTGCCTTTAGCAAACTTCAATCCTCCGTCATTCAGAGTAAATGGTTCCCGTTGTGGACAAAGAATGTGAGGGATGTTAAAACCTCCCCCTTGAATAATCGACACCCAAACTTGAATTTGGTTGCGATGACCATTTTCTTTTTCTTCTAAGGGTTTTATCGTTATTTTTTGCTTTCTTCTAAAATAAATAAAGTTCGATAACAACTTTGATTTCATCTCGAGCGTGCGAGCGCTACAAATATTTTTTGCATAACGAAACATTGTGTATTGATTAAGTCGTTCTCTACAAATTCCAATTTATAAGTATGATCTCTTTATATGCAAAATTTTCTTATACCATGTGAACTATTTTGTTTTTCAAACTATGATAAAACGTTTTACAAAACAATTTTTCAACTTAAGTTTTTCATTGGGAGGTATATTCACCCTTATAGACTATTGAATTCTTCGTATTATCACCCAACAAGGCTCTGATGCCACTTGTTGAACAAGTAACTCCAATCAAAATGAGGGGTTGAATTATGGTAGCAAATATTTATGGTTAATTTAAAAGTTTATTAATTAAACAACACTTTGTGTTAGTACCACAAGAGAGCAGGGATAAGTAGTAGAAACCGAAATAAGGAAATAGAAAGGAACGAAAATTAAGCAAGAAAAATAAAGAGATACAGATAAGAGAGATTGCACAATATATGATTTATAGATATTTGACTGATCTTTTAACCTACTCTTCTCCCCAAGAAATTCTTTTTGAGAGTTCCACTAATATAACATATTTGAGTTTTTACCAAGTTATTGAAGGGAAATCACTATAATAAATGCAGCGGAAAACAAAAATTTCTCTTTAGAGATTCTTACGAAAGGTCATGATCTGTGATAAAATATTTACCTCTTGTGGCGCTTAAAACCTATGATTCTGATTTGATCGCGAGCGTTGTACGATGAACAACTCCTCTACTCAGTCCACACGAACAACTTTCTTCAGTCACATTGCTAGTTGATTACGATTGAAGGTTTAGAGTGAAAGGAGAGGAAAAAGGAATACAACCAGAGTTTCAAAAACAACAACTATTGAGCTTCTTCACAGGGGTTCTATTTATATAACTACTTGTGTGGGCTTTAACCTAAGAGCCCAACTCAATAATAATATTATTATATTATTATAATAACTATTATTATAATAACCATAATTTTATTATTATTATATTTTATAACTATTATAAAATTAATGATAACTATTATTATTATATCATATGATACCTTACCATATTTTGTATTCCATTACAATGCATCGTACCTTACGGCGTACCTTATTTATTCCACCTCTTCTCTAACTATCTGTATGTGTGTGACCCTGTAGGATTTCGCGGCGTTGACAATTATATTAAATCATGTATTTAACATAATAAACAGTGAGCGATATCTAGCAACACATCACTGCTACCCAAGTCACAAAATTGTCATGTGATCTGACAAAACCTTATGTGATAGTATTTATGTGTACAATTACTCTTTTGCTCTTATGTCTATATTGAACACACAACATATACCGTGTCATCCTTGTCCAGTTCAATATTGGGCCCTTAGACATTTATCCTGTTATGCAGGATGGGCAAATTCCGTCTAGGTTACTCATGTCCCTTAGCATGCTTTGTGAGGTACCCATCAACTGTCTTTGTGATCATCCAGTTACAGACAATGTTTGATCAACAATAAAGTACTTGACTCTACATCTAGGGTCCATAGTAGTTTCAGGTTGAAGGGTGGTATACACCATTATCACCATGAGAGTAACTTATGACACTTTGCATAACATTTTATGTAGTACTCTCATAGTGGGTCAATCCAATATAAATATTACTCCTAATATTCATACCTATGTCAAGACTTGATAACTCCTTATCCATGATCCATGAGATGTGATCATCAGTCTATCTACATAATAGTCTTAATGCTTTAAGGTTATCCCATCTCACATTAAAGCTCGACTATAGATGCTTTAAGAATAATGTCCTTATGTTTAATGGAATCCCATGATTAAGTCACACTTAATATTTCATTAAACGAACTAGCTATTCCAGGGACTTTATCATTTTGGAAAAACAAACATAATAAAGAAATGTCTTTTATTATTAATAAATAATTCGATACAAGTACTAAAAGTATTGGCCTCTAGGGCTTACACCAATAATCTCCCACTAGCACTAGAGCCAATCAGGCATACCCCTAATACCCATAGATCTAGTACGACCATCTTGCTTCTGCTGCGCATGAGGTTTTGTTAGTGGGTTAACAATATTGTCAAGTGTAAGTACTCTGCATATCTTCATATCTCCTCGATCTATTATCTCTCGAATGAGATGATATCGCCTAAGTATGTCTTTGGATCGTTGGTGAGATCTAGGATCCTTAGATTATGCGATGGCACCATTGTTATCATAATAGAGATCAATGGGATCCACAATGCTAGGGATTATTCAAAGTTCCCTGGTGAACTTTTTGATCCAAACAGCTTCCTTTGCTGCATTTGAGGCAGCAATATACTCGGCCTCGATTGTAGAATCAGCAACTGTCTCTTGCTTTGAACTCTTCTAACTCACAGCGCCACCATTTAGGCATAACACATAACCAGATTTATGATCTGAAGTCATCCTTATCTGTCTGGAAACTATCATCGGTGTAACAAATTACCGCGAGCTCTTCCTGGCCTCCATATATCATGAATGTATCCTTAGTCATTCTCAAGTACTTAAGGATATTCTTGACAACTACCCAGTGAGCATCACCAAGATCAAATTGGTACCTACTCGTTGCACTTAAAGCATACGAGACATCTGGTCGAGTACATAATATGGCATACATGATAGATCCTATTACAGATGCATATATAATATTATTCATGTGATCCCTTTCTTTCTTTGTTGAAGGGGGCTGTGTTTTTGATAGACACATGTTGTGTTGCATAGGTATGAATCCTTTTTTGGAATCATGCATATTAAAGTGTCTCAACACTTTATCTATGTATGTACTCTGACTTAGGCCAAGTAATTTTTGTTATCTATCTCTATAGATCTTGATTCCTAATATATATAGGTTGTTTCACCAAGGTCCTTCATAGAAAAGCATTTCCCTAACCAAGCATTTATTTGTTGCAAGGTAGGGATATCGTTTCTAATGACTAATATGGCATCTACATATAATACAAGGAAAATGATCATGCTCCCACTAAACTTCTTGTAGACATAAGGCTCATCTTCATTCTTTATGAATCAATATTGTTTTACAGTTTCATCAAAACAAAGATTCCAGCTTTTGGAAGCTTGCTTCAATCCATAGATTGATCATTGTAACTTGCATATCTTATGGCCTTCTTCGGGTATGTCAAATCCTTCAGGTTGTGTCATGTACACATCCTCAAGAAGATTCCCATTAAGGAAAGCAGTCTTGACATCCATCTTCCATATTTCATAATTATGATATGCAGCGATAGCAAGTAAAATCCGAACAGATTTAAGCATTGCAACTGGTGAAAGTGTTTCATCATAGTATATCTTGTGAGTTTGTTTATAACCTTTAGCAACCAATCTTGCCTTATAGGTATGTAACTTACCATCCATGTCAGTCTTCTTCTTTAAGACCCACTTGCATCCTATGGGATTAACTCCACAGGAGGCTCTACCAAGGTCCAAACTTGGTTTGTGTTCATGGAATCTATTTCAGATTTCATAGTTTATAGCCACTTCTCAGAATCAGGACCAATTATAGCCTCTTAGTAGGTTACAGGCTCATCTTGATCCATGATTAATACATCACCTTGATCAGTTATGAGATATCCATATCTCTCTAGTTGGTGATGTATTCTGCTTGACCTAGGCTGGTTTTGTTCTACTTGAGTAGGCTGCTCTTCCACAATTGTTTGTGATTCCTGCTCTAATTCCTCCATAGGTGTATCAATGATTTGTGATTCTTGAATTTCTTCAAGCTCTACTTTCCTCCCACTGATTCCTTTGGAAATAAAGTCCCTTTCGAAGAAGACTTCAGTTTAAGCGACAAACACTTTTCCCTAAGAAGGATTGTAGAAGTAATATCCTCTTGTTTCTGTAAGATACCCCACAAAATAATCATTTGTCAGATTTGGGCTCAAGCTTAGTTGAAACTTGTCGTTTCACATAAACTTCACAACCCAAAATCTTCATGTAAGACATATGTGGTTTCTTACCACTCCATATATCATAATGGTGTCTTTTATACCTTTTTGGATGGAACACGGTTAAATGTGTAAGCCGTTGTCGGTAGTGCATGTCCATAAAAGGAGTTTGGAAGATTGACGTGACTTATCATGGATCAGACCATGTCTAACAAGGTTCGATTTCTTCTCTCGGATACACCATTCCATTGTGGTGTTCCAGGCGGAGTGAGTTGGGATATAATTCCACATTATTTTATATGGTCATCAAACTCTAGGATTAAATATTCACCTCCTCAATCTGATCAAAGAATTTTAATATTCTTACCTAATTGGTTTTGTACTTCATTATTGAACTCCTTGAACTTTTCAAAGGATTCAGATTTGTGTTTTATTAAATACACATAACCATATCTACTGAAATCATCAGTAAATGTGATAAATTATTGAAAACCTCCTATAGTTGGTATGCTCAGTGGTCCACATACATCAGGGAATTGTTCTCCCAGTGTGGTTTTGGGTGCTTGTTTTAGAGCTACTTGAGAAATCTGAGTTTCAAGCGTCTTATTATGAGTAATTATATGGTCAACATTGATTCCTAATTGGGTGATCATTTCATTTACATGAATGTTCTGGTTTAGCAATTCTTTGTTTTGTTGGGATTGAGCCGAGATGAAAATTTCCACAATTTTCTCAAGGCTGGGTTTTCGTGGCACAACTTGCATATGTTGGTTTTGTCTCTGGGCTTAAAAACCTGGTGGTTTTTGAGGTGCATGGTTTTGTATAGGGTTATTGTTTTTATATGAGAAGTTTGGGTGATTCTCCATCTAGGTTTATAAGTATTTGAAAAAGGGTTTCCTTGGGCACAGTTGACTTGGTGTGGGTGAGTCTCGTTTAACAGATTGCATTCTGTCGATTGGTTTCCTTTGGTTCCACATAGTTCACATACCGACGTGACTGCTGCTGCAGTGGCTGGGTTTGTATACATATGTTCCACCTTTAAGGATAACACGTCCATTTTGGCTTGCATAATGTCTACAGAACTTATCTCATGTATTCCTCCTTGGGCTTCTTTCTTTTCCACTGTTGCTCGTTATGTTCCCCATTGATAATGGTTTTGGGTCATATCTTCGATGAAAATGCAAGCTTCAGGGTAAGGTTTATTCATCAGAGTGCCACCAGCGGCAGCGTCGATGGTCATTTTAGTGTTATAATGAAGTCCATTATAGAAGGTGTGAATAATCAACCATTATTCCAGGCTTCAAAGAGTGTTATAATGAACATGTTATCAATAGGTCTTTATATCTCTCCCAAACTTCAAAGAGTGATTCACCTTGGTTTTGGGTAAATCTAGTTATTTGGTTTCGAAGAACAACAATCTTACTTGGGGAAAAATATCGGGCAAGGAACACTCTCCTAAGGACTTCCCAGGTTGTTCTAAATTGGTTGGAAGGGAATTTAACCATGTAATGGCTTTATCTCTGAGGGAAAAAGGAAATAATCTTAGACGAATCGTCTCAGGAGTAACACCATTAGTTTTAAAAGTATCAGCTAATTGTATAAATATTTTTAGGTGTTGATTCGGGTTTTCTGAAGGTAGACCCGCAAATTGGTTTTGTTGTACTAATTGTAATAGGGAGGGTTTCAGTTCGAAATTATTGGCAAGAATAACAGGGTTTACTATACTAGAACTGGGTTCCTCATCTGATGGTTGGGAGAAATCCTTAAGGGGTCTTTGGTTACGATTTTCGGCCATAACTTTCTTAATTCTACGAATTAAGAGACGTGCACGAGCGTAACTTTCGGGTTCCGCTAAAGGATCTAGTAAACTACTGGTGCTACGAGATCTTTGCATTGAATAACTAGTTTAAGCCTTGGTCTATACGGTGTAACTATAGGGTACGAAATTTGACGTAATTGGTCCCTGGCAACAGCGCCAAAAACTTGATGCGGTGTTTTCGCAAGTATACGAATCGCGTTAGAGTAATATAAAAGATTATCGATCCCACAGAGACCAAACGTTAATCTATCGTTTATCGTTACGATGTGTATCTAAGGCAAATCAAATATGAGAGTAAATAGTACACAATGAAAATAAAGTACGGGTATGTAAATTTAAATAAAACAACATGCTTGAATGTAATTCGCACAGTTTAATAATGTTCCAAATGTTTGTTAATAGAACTACCGACGGACAATGTTTTCTACTTTATGAAACTAACTAATTTAACGGGAACTGTCGCTTTCACGTACTCAGAACCGAGTTTAACCTTTAAACAAACCCTTTTATTGTCACTTATAAAAAGGCGCGCATTGAATTAAAGTGATAAACTTGTTTTTAAGAAATATAGTTTTTTGACTATGTTGAAAAGTATTTTGATCTGAAACTTTTAAACAAAAGAGGTTACGAATCGGATTTTAAACCCACTAACTCGTCCGAAAATAGTTTTGAAATCGTTTTTCTAAAGTATTAAAAATTCCTACTTAACTGAACAAAGTGTTGTCGCTTCCTTTGAACAGTTAAGACTAACCAAGTCTATTAAAGGTTTGACGACTTTCGTTCTTACCCAACATAATTAAAGTACATAAAACTTGTTTAAAAATCAAAATAGGCCCCAAGTAACTTTATTACCACATCACGTTAAACATTATTTTACCATGATCCTTACATTATAACCTTTAAATTTTAGCTAGACATGGAAACATAAATGAACATATCAAAGTGGATCATGTTAAAAGTAAATTAAAAGCGAGTGCGAGGAAAATAAATAATTTAAAGCGATTGCGAGAAATAAACAAATTTAAAGCAGTGCAGGAAATAAAGAAAGTAAAGCAATGCAAAAATTAAAGAAAGTAAAACAGTGCGAGAAATTAAATAAAGTAAAAGTGGTGCGAGAAATTAAATAAAGTAAAAGCGGAATTCATAAATAGAAACCTTCTCCAATCGGAGGCTCGGTATCTGAAAACAACTGGAAAATGACTTGAAATGAAAATGGCGGCATGATTAACTTCCACCAAGTGCTCCAAACTCGATTACATACTCGATTACACAAATGTGATAACTCCCCGATGTGAGAAGATTATCACTTACAAACTCTCGATTATTCATGTCTAAGTGTTGCAACTAAGTTTGGATGATTTGAAATGAACAAAAGGCCATCTATTTATAGGCTAGGGAAACAACATGAAAAGACAAGGACGCCCTCCAACTTCTTTTGGGAGGGAAAAATACGCCAAAGGTGGCGCCCGCCACCCCCTCATTGCGCCCGCCATGTGAACCAAGGTGGAAAGAAATGGGAGACGTGTCAATTGTCAGCAGTTGAGAAACATTCGTCTTGTGGCCTACCCTATGGCGTCTGCCATGGTGAATGCCATGTGTGCAATTCCTCCAAAAAATGGTTTTTTGCTCGATTTTCTTCATTTCTTCAAGAATGGGTCTGGAAACACTTAGAATATGAAAACAAAATAAAACAAAAATATAATACAAGAAAACGATAATAAAAACCTAAGAAACATGTGCAATTCGAGTAAAAAACACGGTGTAATTCAGTGTTATCAGTTGTCGACATCAAAACTTCCAAAAATCATTTGCTAATAAGATCAACTGGAGATACATGTCTGTACCTGCAAACAAATAACTCATATTTTCCCATTTTAACAATGATAACACACATTTTAGAGATGTGAGCAAATAATTAAATAACGATAACAAATTAGAGTGATTAACCTCCCACTGACAAATATAGTGAATACACTTTACTCCTCGTGAAAGTATACTTATCCTCCCTTAACATAGTAAAAAAAGGCACACAAAAAAAGAAGACAAATAACACAAACACGTAAACCACATTTAAAAAGAATAGGTTACACGATAAAGAGGTGAAAAAAGGCGCAGAGAGATACATGATTAAGCAGGACATAAAACCATACTTCTTTCTCCAATGTGTTTGTTTGTTGAGAATCTTGTTACATTAGAGTCTGACGTGTGTATGCTCAACATGGACGCATTGCTTTATGACCCCCTTTTTCTTGGAGATTATAGTTTCTCGAACTTATAACCTTCCGATGACTTATGACATATGAAAACTGTCACAACTTTTGAAGTTAGTCTGATAAAAAACTTTTGACAAATGTTCTTTATATACTTTTCTTTGTTTCTTAGCCATTTTCTCTTGTGTACCCATTTAATCACACGATTAGTACAAAAATAAACATAAGAAGATACAATAATTTAACATTTATTAAAAGAATAACTAAATTTGTTCTAATTCATTATCTATCAAATGATTTACCTCTTATCAATAAGTAGATAAATTACTTCTTCCCCTTTTAACCCTTTTTAATTGATCCAACCCAATCTATTTATACATAAGAATGCATTTTAAAAAAATCAAAATCAAAGAAATAAGAGTATACGAGGCAAACAAATGTTTTAAAAATATATAATATTATTGGATTATTGGATATTGGATAATGATAGTTGTATTTTTTTAATCACCTTTTTAAAGTTATATATATTATTTTGAAAAGGAAAAAATGATTAAAACCAAATAACGAACGGGGTTTCAAGAACGATGACGTTTAACTTAACTCGTGCACGTTGGCGGGAAAATTATATCGCTCTATCAACAGCCGGTAGCGGGTGAGAAAATTAGGGTTCAATACCTCTTTTTTTCAATCAAAGTTCACTCAAATTTACAAATACAAATTTTGTGAGAATAATATTGATTCATCTGTGTATGCGGTTTCAACAGTGAACCTAGAAAATGTCGACGTACAAGGTCAGGGGAATCAACGTAGATTTTCCATATGAAGCTTATGATTCTCAGCTCGTTTACATGGATAAAGTCATGCAATCGCTTTAGGAGGTAGTGTAATACCCTATTTTGAATAATTTCTCGTTGTGTATTTTTGGTGTATCATTGGTCTTGTTTAAGGTGTGTGTACCTAATTGTTTTGGTGTAAAGTCCTAGTGGGACGGGTAGACTTAAGGTGTAGGTAGTAATGGTGAGGTGTAGTAATAGTAATATGGCCAATTAAACATTATTTTTATTTTTATTATTATTATGATAATAATATTAGTATAATTAGTAATATTATTATTATTTTATTTTAATTGAAATGAAGGTTGAATTAGTAAAACATTAAGGTTAAGGTAATATTGAGAATTAAGCCTTAATCTAAAAATTAGAGGAGGTTTAGTCATAATAACTTTTGGAGAGATCAAGGGAGGACTGGGAAGAGGAAGAACTCTGCTGGGGCAATCTTCATAGAGAAAATTCACAAGAATTTCTTCAAGGAATTAAGGTAAGGGGGAGAAAAAGGTTCGTGATTGATGGTATTAACATGATAGGATAGCGAGGGGTCCTTTCCCTCGTAAGAATTATGTGTATAATTGTTGTTCTGTGATTTTGTTGCTTCGTGTAATTATTGTTGTGAAATCGATATGGTTTTATTAAATTCGTGTCTGCAATATTGTTGTTGTTGTTGTTTTGTAAACTTCATTGTATGTACAGATTTGTGTTGTTGCAAAAGAAGAGTGATGAATCTAGATCTAGAAAAGTTACGAAACTGGACTTAGTGACATTAGATGAAAAAATAAAATGAATAATAATGTAAAACTAGTGTAGAAATCTTCCTAACATTGGTATGAAGTTTGAAAACGAGAACCAAAGTGGACAAATTCAAAATGAGGAGGAAAACGTGAGAATTTGGTGTCTCTATGTCCATACGTGTAATAGGTAGACCATACACGTATGGCGTGGCGTGAAATTGAGTCATTACACGTAATAAAGGGTGATTACACGTATGGAAAGCTTTTTGGCACGACCATCTGCCCATTTTTGCAGGATTCGCGTAGAAGAGCTTAACAATACGCGTATGAGGAGTCAATACGCATATTGAGTGTAGGGTGAGGGGCAGTACGCATAGGATGGGCGTATGGGAGGCGTATGAGGTGTGTGACAGCTGGTCATTACGTGTATGACCCTATGCGATACGCGTATGACCAAGCTTGTAGGGCAATTTTTGATGTTTTGTGATATTTGTCCTGATTTCGCGTTCGATGTCGATTATCTTGATTTGAGATATAAGTATATACGTTAGGACTTAAATAATCGAGGATTGGTGATGGGAAATTAATTAATAATGAAACTTAGGTAAATTGACTAGACGATTAATTACTTAAGTCGCGTGAGGAACTTTTGGTGATTGTGTGGATCTTATGTTGCATTTGTGATAAGATGGATCGTGAAGGTGTATTGAGAAGTGCTTATACATGTTGTGTGCATTATCATTATCATGTATACAATGAGGTATTATTGGTGGGATGAATCATTGTCGGATGGACATATGTGATTCATTCGTACTCCGTTGTGGAGAATGTTGGAGATAAATTATTGTCGGATGGACTTATGTGATTTTTCCGGATTCTTTATGAATCGAGTTTGATTGAATGAACCAAGGTGAATTGGTACCACATGCATTGTGTCAATGTTGAATCATGAATCATATTGCTAGTTTTTGTTGTGATGTTATTGTGTATGTTGAATGTGAGAGATATTATCCTTGAAATGTTTTACGCGCCATTAATTACTGAATATATTTCTCACCCCTTTATTGTTGTTGTATCTGTGTTTCCTTGGATGTGCAGATAATCCAAGTACTTGGATGTGTGTGAATTGCGTGTTGCATGTTCGAGTCATATGATTGCTCTGATACATAACACGGGACTTGGGGATTTTTGAGGTTTTACTCATTTCATTATTTTGTTACGTATCATATTTCCACGTTGAGACTTTATAAACCGAGAATTATTGATGAATATTGATGAATATTGTTGAATAATTTTGATTTTCCACTATTTTAATTGAAAGAAGATTTATTGTTATTATTGTTGATGTGACATTCCACTTTATTTAAATAAACTCTGATTTTACGTATTAATTCATTATTTTCTAAATTGGGAAAAATGGGGTGTTACAATTGGTATCTTAGCAAGTCGGTCCAACCGGCCAGATGTAGTAGTCGAGTCAGTCCTTAGAATAAGAGTTGTTGGTGTGTTCTAACCTTGCGTATTTGTTGAATCAATATGGCAGGAAGGAATGATGTTGATCTTGTTGCTGTTATGCAAGCCATGGCACAGGCTGTAGAGAACATTGGTCCAGCTGTTGGGAATGTTGAGTTTCGTGACTTGAATCAGTTCAAAAGTAACAAGCCGCTTACGTATGAAGGGGGTATCCTTGATCCAGAAGCTGCACAGAAATTGCTAAAGGCTGTTGAGAAAATCTTCAGGACCATGGATTGCAGTGATGCTCAGAAGGGGATGTTTGGTATTCACATGTTGGAAGGTGAAACTAAAGTCTGGTGGGACAACAATCGTCAGAGGTTGGAAACTGCAGGTACTGGTATTACTTGGGTTGTGTTTCGGGCTGAGTTTTTGGAGAAGTATTTTCCAGAGGATATTCACAGTGCTAGATGTTGGTGTAAGCCCTAGAGGCCAATACTTTTAGTACTTGTATCAAATTATTTATTAATAATAAAAGGCATTTCTTTATTATGTTTGTTTTTTCAAAATGATAAAGTCCCTAGAATAGCTAGTTCGTTTAATGAAATATTAAGTGTGACTCTGTCATGAGATTCCACTAATCATAAGGATATTATTCTTAAAGCATCCATAGTCGAGCTTTAATGTGAAATGGGATAGCCTTAAAGCATTAAGACTATTATGTAGATAGACTAATGATCTCATCTCATGGATCATGGATAAGGAGTTATCAAGTCTTGATATAGGTATGAATATTATGAGTAATATTTATACTAGATTGACCCACTATGAGAGTACTACATAAAATGTAATGCAAAGTGTCATAAGTTACTCTCATGGTATAATGTGGTGTATACCACCCTTCGACCTGAAACCACTATGGACCCTAGATGTAGAGTCTAGTACTTTATTGCTGATCAAACACTGTCTGTAACTTGATGATCATAAAGACAGTTGATGGGTACTTCACAAAGCATGCTGAGAGACATGAGTAGCCTAGATGGAATTTGCCCATCCTGCATAACAGGATAAATGTCTTAGGGCCCAATATTGAATTGAATAAGGATGACACAGTATATGCCTTATATTCAATATAGACATAAGGGCAAAAGGGTAATTGTACACACAAATACTATCACAAAAGGTTTTGTCAGATCACATGAATTTTGTGACTTGGGTAGCAGTGATGTGTTGCTAGATACCACTCACTGTTTATTATGTTAAATACATGATTCAATATAATTGTCAACGTCGCGAGATCCTACAGGGTCACACACATAAGCACAATTAGAGAATTGGTAGAATAAATAAGGTACACCGTAAAGTATGGTGCACTAGAATGGAATACAGAATATGGTAAGGTACCATGTGCTTAATTAACATATGATATAATAATAGTTATTATTAATGTTATAATAGTTATAAAATATAATAATAATAAAATCATGTTTATTATAATAATAGTTATTATAATAATATAATAAAAATATTATTATTGTGTTTGGCTTTTAGCTTGAAGCCCACACAAGTAGTTCTATAAATAGAACCCTTGTGCAGAAGTTCAAATGTTGTTGTTGTTGAAACTTTGGTCGTATTCTGTTTTTCCGCTCCCTCCCTCTAAACCTTCAATCTAAGTAGCTAGCACTATGACTGAAGGAAGTTGTTTGTGTGAACTAAGTAGAGGCGTTGTTTATCGTACAACGCTCGTGATCATCCATCGATTCAGATTCAAAGGTTTCATCGCCACAAGAGGTAACTTTTCCATCACGGATCATGACCTTTCATAAGGATCTCTAAAGGGAAATTTTTGTTTTCCGCTGCGTTTATATCGCTAATTTCCCTTCAGTGGTATCAGAGCCACTTACAAAACTATGAGTCTGGTAATTGTTTATTTTTTATTATTTTATTTGGATTAAAACACGTAAACAAAATTATATCAAATCCAGATATTGAATTTTTGACATCAGATTGTGTACGATTTGGATGATTGATATTGACTATTCTTCGGAACCCGACATTTGTATGGTGAAGTAGCGATATGTCAATCGTCCATAAGTTACACATATATGATCGATTTAATTCATATGTGATATGATTAAATTTGATGCAAATATGGTATATTGGATATACTATTTTATTTCGTCAGTTAAAATCACGTAATGATTATCACTTGTTTGAGCAATTTGTGGTCATCTGCTTTGGAATCCGAGTTTAGTATGGTGAAGCGATGGCATACGAATCAATCATACTGAATTATTAATCATGATGTTTTGATGGTATGAAATTGTTGCATTAGGGTTTACGATGGCACAAGGGTTGCACCATCAATAAGGTTTGCGTCAAGGTTACTATCGTTGAAAGTGTAACGGTCGCCATACTAGGTATGACGATCGTCATGGGGCAAGAAAAGAAGTATAAAGGTCGTCATGAAGTGTGACGGTCGCCGTTGAAAGCGCCATTAATACAAAATCTCTTCTTTTCTCATACGAGGACAGCGAAACCCCTGGCTATGTGATCATTTGCCGAAAATTTAATTTGATTTATTTAATTAACATGATTTAAATTAATAATAATAAAGTTAATTATTTTTCTTGTGGTGATCAGTTATGGCCTTAGTTTATTTTTTTTGTTTTGGATTTTATAAATACGACCTGCGTGTCGTGCCTCTCTCTTATTCTCATCGTGTAACTTCTTTTCTCATCTCACTCTCTCATATGTAAAATGAGTCTCCTTTATGTAATGTATTATTACGAAGAAAGAGAAGACTACAAAACAAAGAAGGACAACCTTGGAGATCTTGCTTGGAGAAGTGAAGATTATTATTATTAGGTTTAGCTTAAGTTTTCTCATTGGCTTGGGAGAACAATTGCGTAGGGGCCATAACTGTTTTATTTGTATGTATGTTGATATATATCGTATGTATATTGATATATGTGTAAGGAACGATCTATATGATAAATAATTCGTGAGATCAAACTAATTAAAATTCCCTCAAAACTAATATTAAGTTTTTGCTTTCCAAGTTTTAGAACTCATCAAGACTAGTATTGAATATTATAGGTTTTGCCTAACGCGAGGTGCATGTTCTATATTAGTAAGGTGCGATGGGATAAATGTAATATCCAATTTCTAAAACAATGGGTCAAACTTAACTAAACAAAATATAATAAAATTATATACGTTTAGAAGCAAGAGTTGGGAATGATCCATGTGATGGATTGGAATAAGGAGTTATTCACCCAACTGAATTATTCGAGAATTGTATTGGATGAAATTTGAAGGAGTTCCTACCTAAATAACCGAGTTTTATGTAATCAGCCTAACATTGACTTAAAACAAAGCGAAATATGGATCTCGATCCACTAGAAAATCTTCCAACGGGGATTTTTGAATCAAATGATGAGGGTCATTTGTTTTGAGTAAAATAGTGGGATCATATTTAATTAAAGGCCTAATTGAATATGTTTAATGATATTAATATCTCCACCATCTTTTAATATAGATTACCATGACAACGAACACCTCTAATAACATTTTGCAATCAATCCTTGATAAGGAAAAATTGTTTGGGACAAATTTTCTGGATTGGCACCAAAATCTGAGGATTGTCCTCAAACATGACAGAAAGTTTTATGTCTTAGAGACACTTGTTTCTAATGAGGAACTTCCTAGTTCTGCTCCTAAGACTGAAAGAGATGCTTGTAAGAAGCATGTCGATGATGTCAATTCCATTCTGATGGTTAGTAATGAAAGAAACAAAACAAAAGGCCCACCAAGCCGGGTGGTAAATGGAAAGTCAAGGAAGTTGCCAAACCCAAACATACTGCACCAACTTTGAAGCCTAGTGGAGGCATAACTAAAGAGGGCACTTGCTTCTATTGCAGTAAGACCAGACAATGGAAGAGAAACTGCCCAAAGTACCTGGAAGATAAAAAGAATGGAGTGGAGACTTCAACTTCAGGTATTTTTGTTATAAAAATTAATTTATCTACTTCTGCATCATGGGTATTAGATACTGGACGTGGTTCTCACATTTATACCAATGTGCAGGGACTAAAAAGGAGTAGAGATTTGGCAAAAGGTGAAGTTGACCTACGAGTTGGCAATGGAGCAAAGGTTGTTGCTTTAGCCGTAGGAATTTATGATTTGACTTTACCTAGTGGTTTAATAATTCAGTTAGAGAACTGTTATTATGTACCTGCAATTAGTAGGAATATTATTTTTGTTTCTTATTTGAATAAGTTTGGTTTTTCATTTATAATAAAGAACAATTGTTGCTCTATTTATTTAAATGATATATTCTATGCTAATGCACAAATGAACAATGGATTGTATGTCCTTGATCTTGAAATGTCAATTTATAACATTAATACAAAAAGGATGAAACCTAATGAGTTAAATCCAAGTTACCTTTGGCATTGTCGATTAGGCCATATAAATGAGAGCCACATCTCCAAACTCCATAAAGATAGACTCTTGGATTCTTTTGATTACGAATCATATTATACATGCAGATCTTGTTTAATTGGAAAAATGACAAAGAACCCATTCACAGGAAAAGGTGAAAGGGCAAATGATCTTTTGGCCCTCATACCTACTGATTTATGTGGCCAATGAACATACCAGCCAGATGAGGTTTTCAATACTTCATCATATTTACTGATGATTTCAGTAGTTATGGTTATGTGTATTTAATTGTCGTACCTCGAAAAATATGATCCTCGCGATGGACGCGGAAAATAACAACAAAGTCGCCACCTAATTCTATTTATTCTAACGAGAGAAAAATGAGATATAGACACAACCTAAATAGGATAAGAAATGGTCAACGAAACCAAATTCTAAGTTCGGGAGTCGGTTACGCAAGAGGAAGGTATGAAACACCCCTTACGTCTGTTGTACTTAACGGGAACCTCTTAGTTTAATATGTGTTTGAATGTTAACTTATGTCTTTGTCTTCTTCTAATGATTAAGGTTTGCTAAGATTGTTTGTTTTAAGGGAAATGAATATTTTTAAATATTGTTATTTGTTATGGAGAAAAAGGTTAATTTTTTTATTAGTGTGCTCGTCAAGGATTAAAATCCTCGTGCCTATGTATTCCCTTGTGCAATTGGAAAGTCAGAGCTTCGTAGTTCATGCGACTACTGTTTGTTGGTGTTTTTTAATGAACGATTGTTTAAACCGCTTTCTAACTACTAAGCATTGGCTTGCCTGCTCCCGAGGAGGCTTAAGCTCTAGTTTATATTAGGGGTGGCAAAATGGGTCCGACCCGTTAGGCATGCCCGTTTTACCCGCACTTTAGTGCGAGGAGGGTCAAGGATTCAGGCCTTCACCCTCTGAAGTGTCTGCCCCGCCCCGTTTTTTTCGCCGACATGCACATTTACTTAAAATTTTGCATTTTTAGCCTTAAAAAGTGCAATGCCCGCGAGCTTTCCCTATCCCACCCTCACTTTTTTGCGGGGAGGGCTTAGGTTTTAGGCCTGCATCCTCAACTTTGACCGCCCCACCCTGTTTTTTTACGGACTTTTGCGGGGCGGGCCTAAACGGGGCGGGCATGACCGTTTGCCACCCCTAGTTTATATGCACGTTAGCACGGATCTAAACAAAGTTCCTTTGTGAAAGTTGTTTGATATTGTTTAGTATTTTAAGAACGAAAGGGCGAATGAATCACGTCCCATGGGGCGAGCCTCAGGAGTGATTTATTCAAGAATTCGTGGAATGCTAGACTCCAGAACTCAGTTCTTTCGTTATTTGATATGTAATAATTAGGTGTCTTAAAAGACGAAAGGTTGAATGAACCACATCCCGTGGGGCGAGCCTCAGGAGCATTTCATTCAAGAATTCGTGGAATGCTAGACTCCAGAACTTAGTTCTTTTGTTACTTGATTATTTAAAATGATTTGAGTATTTGTGTTGGATTTGAACGGTTATTCGCATTGGTTTAAGGTTGATGGTTGTGTGTGTTTTAGAGACGAAAGAGAGAATGAAACATGTCTCATGGGGAGAGCCTCAAGAGTGATCCATTCAAGAACCCATGGAATGCGAGATTCCAGAATTCAGTTCTTTCGTTGTTTGATTAAGAAAAATGTTTTGGAGTTTGAAAATTATTAAATAAGGACAAATTAATGATTGATAAACAAAAACGTCATAAGGTTGAATTAGGGTTTAGATAAATGCCAAAGTAATTATTTATATAAATGAAAATAACATAAAGTCAACCAATAGATCTTTTCCCTTAGAATAATGCAAGTGAACAAAAGCGGAAGACGTATACACACGTCAAAACATCATGGATCTGTCAATAACCACATCGGGTCGAAATAAAAATCAAAACGAAATTGAAAAACAAAGACACATCTTTTTGAATTTTAAGTTTATCAACAACTAAACAAAATTACAACTAAATTTAAATAACTTACTAAACAATAATATTTTTTATATTTTTAAGTGTTAACCACATATATACTTTCCTTTTAAGATTACTAAATAAATTAAACAAAATTATATTTTGAAATGAAGAAACTAAAGTCAATCTAATAACTTAAACTAATAATGAAATTTTTAAATAATTTAAATAGATAACAAACTAAAATAAATAAATAAATAAATAAAACTAGTAAAATAAAAATGATAGTGAAATAAATAAACATGGATATTTATCATAAGCTAACATATACTAACACTATAACAACAATAAAATATGAACACATAAAAAAAACATTACATTTTTACAACATAGCTTCACAAACTAAAATATAAATAAATAAATGATGAATGATACTCACAAACTCCAAAGCTAGCAAAGGCTGAGGTTGTTGTGTAGAAGAAAGTGAAGGTGTTTTGATGGAGGTTGTTGTTGTGGTGAAAATGGTGAATGTTTATGGGTATTGTGTAAGTAAAAAAAAAGAATTTTGACTTTGAAAAATATGTAATGAATGTGCTAGATTTTGAGAATTTAAGTGTGATCTTGTTAGTCTAAAATGAGAGAAAGAGAGATCTTATTTATAGTGTGAATGAGGTAGGAGTGTTGATGTGACAATCCGTGTGACTTTATGAGAATGATTTTTGGTCATTGATAAGTCCAAGTTGGCAATCCATTTAAAGTATGAGAATGATTATTGGTCATTAATAAGTCCAAGTTGGCAATCCATGTGAAGTGTGAGAATGATTCTTGACAATTAATAATTTCAAGTTAGCAATCCATGTGAAGTGTTTGTACTACATTGGAGTGGATCCCACTCACAATTTTTCCTTTTTTGAACATGAAGAAAAACAAAAGAAAAAGTAGTAATAATAATAATAAATAATATTAATAAAACTACTAATAATAATAAAAGATAATAATAATATAACTAATAATAATAATAAAGATGATAATAATAAGAAAACTAATAATAATAATAAAAATAAATTGAAAATGATTATTAAAAAAAAGAAATTATATTGAATTAAATAAATTGAAGTTAAACTAAATCAAAGATAAACTAAATAAATTGAAATTGAAATTAAACTAAATTTAATATAAAATTTAATTAAAATATAAATTAAAATCAAAATTAAACTACGATTAATTCTAAATAAACTAAAATAATTATCTAAATAGAAATCATAAAAATAAAAAAAAATGGTATGAAATGATAAAAATCAGTTAAAAATGCATGATTATTGACCAATGAAATGTTTATGCTAAAATGACTGACTATCGATGCTACGATAAAAATGCTTCAGATGAATGAAATTATTGAGAGATACTCGGTCAAAATTTAGGGTGTGACATTAATGAAACACAAATTTGAATCCTTTCAAAATTTCAAGGAGTTCAAGAATGAAGTACAAAACCAATTAGGTAAGAATATTAAAACTCTTCGATCAGATCGAGACTGTGAATATTTAAGCCTAGAATATGATGACCATCTAAAAGAGTGTGGAATTCTATCCCAACTCACTCCTCCTGAAACATCACAATGGAATGGTGTATCTGAGAGAAGAAATTGAACCTTGTTAGACATGGTCCGATCCATGATGAGTCATGTCAATCTTCCAAACTCCTTTTGGGGACATGCACTACTGACAACAACTTACACACTTAACCATGTTCCATCCAAAAAGGTAGAAAAGACACCACATGAGATATGGAGTGGTAAGAAACCACATATGTCTTACATGAATATTTGGGGTTGTGAAGTTTATATGAAACGACAAGTTTCAACTAAGCCTGAGTCCAAATCTGACAAATGTTTATTTATGGGGTATCCTAAAGAAACAAAAGGATATTACTTCTACAATCCTTCTGAGGGAAAAATGTTTGTCCCTCGAACTGGAGTCTTCTTGGAAATGGACTTTATTTCCAAAGGAATCAGTGGGAGGAAAGTAGAGCTTGAAGAAATTCAAGAATCACATAAATTGATACTCCTGTGGAGGAATTAAAGTAGGAATCACAAACAGTTATGGAAGAGTAACTTGCTCAAGTAGAACAAGACCAACGTAGGACTAACAAGATATGTCACCAACCAGAGAGATATGGATATCTCGTAACTGATCAAGGTGATGTATTACTCATGGATCAAGATGAGCATGTGACCTACCAAGAGGCCATAACTGGTCATGAGTCTGAGAAATGGCTAGAAGCCATGAAATCTGAAATGGATTTCATGTACACAAACCAAGTTTGGACCTTTGTAGAGCCTCTTGTAGGAGTTAATCCTATAGGATACAAGTGGATCTTCAAAAAGAAAACTGACATGGATGGTAAGGTACACACCTATAAGGCAAAACTGGTTGCTAAAGGTTATAAAAAAAATTCATGGGATAAACTATGATGAAACCTTTTCACCAGTTGCAATGCTTAAATCAGTTCGGATTTTACTTGCTATCGCTGCATATCAGGATTATGAAATATGGCAGACGAATGTCAAGATTTCTTTCCTTAATGAGAATCTTCTTGAGGATGTGTACATGACACAACCTGAAGGATTTGACATACCTGAAGAAGCCCAAAAGATATGCAAGTTACAGCGATCTATCTACGGATTGAAGCAAGATTCCAGATGCTGGAATCTTCGTTTTGATGAAACTGTAAAACAGTACAAATTCATAAAGAATGAATATGATTCTTGTTTCTACAAGAAGGTTAGTGGGAGCATGATCGTTTTCCTGGTATTATATGTAGATGACTTATTACTCATTGGAAATGATATCCCTACCTTGCAACAAGTAAAAGCTTGGTTAGGGAAATGCTTTTCTATGAAGGACCTTGGTTAAACAACCTATATATTAGGAATAAGGATCTATAGAGATAGATCACAAAAATTGCTTGGCCTAAGTTAGCATACATACATAGATAAAGTGTTGAAACGCTTTAATATGCATGATTCCAAGAAAGGATTCATACCTATGCAACATGGCCTATGTATATCAAAAACACAATCCCCTTCAACTAAAGAAGAAAGGGATCGCATGGATAAGATTCCATATGCATCTACAAAAGGATTTATCGTGTATGCCATGTTATGTACTCAACCAGATGTCTCGTATGCTTTAAGTGCAACGAGTAGGTACCAATTTGATCCTGGTGATGCTCACTGGGTAGCTGTCAAGAATATCTTAAGTACTTTAGAAGGACTAAGGATACATTCTTGATATATGGAGGTCAGGAAGAGATCGTTGTAATTGGTTACACCGATGCTAGTTTCCAGACAGATAAGGATGATTTTAAATCACAATTTGGTTATGTGTTCTACCTAAATGGTGGCGTTGTGAGCTGGAAAAGTTCAAAGTAAGAAACAATTGTTGATTCTATAATCGAGGCCGAGTATATTGTCGCCTCAAATGCAGCAAAGGAAGTTGTTTGGATCAAGAAATTCATTAGTGAACTTAGCATAATCCCTAGAATTATGGATCCCATTGATCTCTATTGTGATAATAATGGTGCCTTCGCATAAGTTAAGGAGGCTAGATCTCACCAAAGATCCAAACACATATTTAAGCGTTATCATCTCATTCGAGAGATAAAAGATCATGGAGATGTGAAGATATGCAGAGTATTTACACTTGACAATATTGTTGACTCATTCACAAAACCTCTTGCGCGGCAGAAGCATGATGGTCATACTAGATCGATGGGTATTAGGGGTATTCCTGATTGGCTCTAGTGCTAGTGGGAGATTTTTGGTGTAAGCCCTAAAGGTCAATACTTTTGGTACTTGTATCAAAATTTGTATTAATAATAAAAAGGAATTTCTTTATTATGTTTGTTTTTCCAAAAGGATAAAGTCTCTATAATAGCTAGTCCATTTAATGAAATATTAAGTGTGACTTAATCATGAGATTCCACTAAACATAAGGATATTATTCTTAAAGCATCCATAGTCAAACTTTAATGTGAAATAGGATAGCCTTAAAGCATTAAGACTATTATGTGGATAGACTGATGATTACATTTCATGGATCATGGATAAGGAGTTATCAAGTCTTGATATAGGTATGAATATTAGGAGTAATATTTATATTGGATTGACCCACTATAGAGTACTACATAAAATGTTATGTAAAGTGTCATAAGTTACTCTCATGGTGATAGTGGTGTATACCACCCTTCGACCTGAAACTACTATGGACCCTAGATGTAAAGTCAAATACTTTATTATTGATCAAACATTGTCCGTAACTTGATGATCATAAAGACAGTTGATGGGTACTTCATAAAGCATGTTGAGGGACATGAGTAGCTGTAACACGGTGGGAGAACTGACTTTAGTTATGTTGCGGATAGCAAGAGTCGCCACCGACTTTTATTTTATCCAAAGGAAAGGCATAAAAGAACAGGAAAGACCTTTTTAAAAGATTTTTGGGTCCGGGGGGTAGGTTATGTAAAGGGAAGGTGTTAGCACCCTTTACATCCATGGTTATCCATGGGCTCTTAGTTACTTAGCTCACTTTAAAATGTTTTTGAGAAGTGTAGTGTGTGATTAGAAATTTTCTTAAGTACTTTATAATGATCCATGTACGGATATATATAAAGACTTTGTTTTGAAAATTTGTTTGAAAATGTGAAGCGTTTTTGAAATGTTTTGAAAAGGTGAGCAAGTACATAAGAGAAACCTACCCTAAGTTAAATCTTTACTGTTCTTGAATGTCCTTTAAGTGGTAAGACTATCCCTATTATTAAGGAATAGGTAGTCATTACCTTGGATGTTTGGGACAAGTGAAGGGACATATGTTATTTAGGCAACTGTGGGGTGTATAAGCAACTCGAAGGGACTTATCATCTTTATTCGAAAGGGACAAGATCATTACGAAGGCAACATTCGAAGGGACTTGATCTTTTTATCTGTTTAAGGGACTAGATGATATAAAATGAGGGACTTTGCTTTATACACCCTACTTGACCTTTTGTTTAGGCAGCTTGAGAGGTGTCCTTAAGGAAGTGAGATGGCGATCCAGGATCGACTTACGTGTGTGAGTGTACAATTTTAAATATTTATCTTTAAGATTAAATGATCTAAATTAATTTTTAAATACAAACATATCTTGCACTCCCTATTTTACTAACCATAATATTTAAAATAAATAATAAAAATTACTACTACAAATATTACATAAAGGATACAATTACATAATAATAATTAAAACAAATTAAATAAATAAGCAAAATAAGTAATAATAAATAATTGGGTTAGTAATAATAATAATAGAAATAATATATAAATAAATAGGGGTTAGTAATAATAAAAATTAATAAGAATAAAATCAAGAATTTAACATAATAAGGAATAATAAACTTAAAAGTGCAATTTTTAATAGATAATTATTTTTTAGATTTTTAAGAAGAAAAATAAACAATTCATATTATATACTAATTATTATAAAGATTTAAATTTATATACATATTATAAAAAATAATGGTTAATTATAATTAAATAAACATATTATAAAAATAAGTTATATTTATAAGATTAATATTAGGAGTTTTTAATTATTTTAAGCATAATCTAAAATTATTTACATGCAAGAATTATATTAAATAATAACTATAAACAAAATTATAAAAAATATGCACATAATTAAAGTTTATAAATAAATAAATTAAAATTCATAATTAACAAATAAATTAATATTTACAATTAGGGTTTATAAAAATATTTTAGGGTTTTAGAAAATATTAGGGTTTATATGTTTAGAAAAATAAATTAGGATTAATTAATAATTATACAAAATTATACAATATTAATAGTATACAAAAATAAATATTAAATAATTTTTATAATAAGATTTTTAATTTTGAAAAGATGAATTTTAAATTATAGAAAAGAAAATAATGTTATTAACATTTTATTTAGATTCATTTAACAATAATATAAACAAATAAAATAGAAAAAATGAAAAAATGAAAAAAAAGACTTACCTGGACTGGGATTTGAACCCAGCCCCTGAGCAATGCATCCTCCAGGACCAATAAGCCAGCCACTGGGCTGCGCGTGCGCCAGTGATAGCAATGCACTCCATGGGGTTTTGTTGTTATCCTGGAAAAACCATGACAAAACAAAAAAAATAACACAAAAAGGCCTGGGGAGGGATTCGAACCCAGGACCTTCACACAACAAGCAAGCACACTTACCATCCAGCCAGAAGGGCGCATCTGATGTATAATCCATAACATGTTATAATATATTAAGTCCTGTGATTAAATGGAAAAATAAGAAAAAATTGTTGCATCCAAGGATCGAACCAAGGCCTTATGCAATCCATACGCGCAATCCTTACCACTGGGCTAACCTGCATCAGTTGAAACAAAACAACAAACAATTCTAAAAATATTAAACTCAATTTTGAATCTTCCAGATGGCGCCAAGAACTTCGTCTTCCTCCTCTGGCCTTGCGTTTTTTGCTGCGAATTTCTCTATGAAATTTCCTGCGATTTCAAACACATACAGGACCTGCGAAACTCAACAAGCAAGCATACAGTACAATTTTCTTCAATTAATTAGGGCGTTGTGATCCCCAAAGCTTACACAATCATCCTATGTTTTCCAAATTCATTTATATTAGGTTTAGTGTGAAACCCTAATTGCTTGGCCGAAACCCTAGCCATGGCAATTCCTTAAACCTGTAGTGAAACTTCAATTAAACCATCCAGAAACAATCAACAACTCAATACAAACATGAAACAATGATCAAATCTTATTTATAATACACAAATATGAGAAAACGAAAAAATCATCAAGACATGAAAAGTTTGATTCGGGTTATGCACTATGTCATGTTTTTTATGCTTTTAATGATTGGAATAGGTTCAATGATGTCCATAGAACATGTATCAACCTTCAAATTGCCTTGAAAGAGCCTGAATGATGGAATCCGAATTCAAGTTTTTGGTGATTTTTTTGAAAGTGCAAACTTACTCTTGAGGCAGAAGAATCGTCCTTGTGCATTGTGATATGTTTGTATACTTATAGTTGAGTGAAGCTAGGTCAAAAAATTGGATCATTGTTTGGACTTTTTGATTTTTGGAGATTGAAAAAGATTATGGCTTAAATTTCATATATTTTTGAATGAGACCTTTCTATTTCAAGACAATCATCATCAATTGTATATCAATTTAATCCAATTAATGTTAATTACCTTCTAGAACCAAAATATATTTTAAATTTTCATATTTGATATTTTATTTAAATTTAAAATGATCTTAATATAAAAAATCATAATAAATAAAATAAAAAAAATAAAATTATGAAAATATCAAATAAATTTCGTGCATGATGTCATGGAACACCTTGGGTCACAAAAAGTTCAGCCCATTTGAAAGAATTTGGTTTTAAGACCCTATTTTCTTCACACACCACCCAAAAATTTCCCAACTTTGCAAGGGCACATATCCTTCAATTTTAATGCTATGAGGGTGTTCTTGGACATTTTGGAAAGCTTAAAGAGTCCTATAACCAACCCCATTGGTTTCATGTCCATATCATTTACCATTCTCAAGTTATGCCCTTTTGAAGTTGTTGACTTTTTGTTGACTTTTAAAAGGACCTATAATGTCTTAGCTCATACCTTCCAAATGAAGCATTTTTGGGCTTGGCTTGTGAGACACAAAGTTGTAGAGAATTCAATTTCCTTCAAAATGAGCTTTGGATGGGAAAAATTTGATGAAGCATGTGAAAGTTATGGCTGGTCAAAGTTCAGTTGACTTTTCCTGAGGAAACCCTAATTTAGAAACCTCTGATTCTTGATAATCTGAAATATCCTTGATGAATCATGATCAACCCTTGATCAAATGATGAATTTTACTTCATATACTTGATGTTGGCAAAAAATCATGAAGTTTGACTTTGGTTTGACCACAGTTGACCTCAGTTTGACTTTTTAACTGCTTTGACTGATTTTGACTTATCTGATCATCTGACTGAGCAAATCTTTGAGAAAAGTCTTGAAACTTGTCATGGGGATTCTTAAACACATATGAGATGTTATGAAGCTCACTTGAAGTCTTGGGAGTCCATTTAGCCTGATTAAAGTCAAAACCCTAGTTTTGGATGCATTGCTTAGGAGGATGCATTGTCTGAGGGAAATGTCAAATCTTCTGACTAATAGTGAACTTTGTGAACCTCATGAACTTCATGAGAGGTCTTGTGAACCTCATAAGATGTATTGTGAACCTTGTGAACCTCATGGGAGGTCTTGTGAGCCTTGTGAACCTCATAGGAGGTCTTGTGAACCTTGTGAACTTCATAAGATGTCTTATGAATCTTGTGAACCTCATAAGGTGTCTTGTGAACCTTGTGAACCACTTAATACACAAAGTCTTGTTTTGTGAGGGCAAATTTTGGGGTGCAACAGTAGCCTATATGGAATTTGCCCATCCTGCATAACAGGATAAATGTCTAAGGGACCAATATTGAACTGAACAAGGATGACATAATATATGCATTGTGCTCAATATAGACATAAAGGCAAAAGGGTAATTATACACACAAATACTATCACAAAAGGTTTTGTCAGGTCACATGACAATTTTGTGACCTGGGTAGTAGTGATGTGTTGCTAGATAGCATTCACTGTTTATTATGTTAAATACATGATTTACTATAATTGTCAATGCCATGAAATCCTATAGGGTCACACATATAAGGACAATTAGAGAATGGGTAGAATAAATAAGGTACATTGTAAGGTACAGTGCACTATAATGTAATACAAAATATGGTAAGGTGCCATGTGCATAATTAACATATGATATAATAATAGTTATTATTAATTTAATAGTTATAAAATATAATAATAAAATTATGTTTATTATAATAATAGTTATTAAATAATATAATAAAATTATTATTATTGAGTTGAACTTTTAGCTTGAAGCTTGCACAAGTAGTTATATAAATAGAACCCTTGTGCAGAAGCTCAAATATTGTTGTTGTTGAAACCTTGGTCGTATTCTATTTTTCCTCTCCCTCCCTCTAAAACTTCAATCTAATCAGCTAGCATTGTGACTGAAGGAAGCTGTTTGTGTGGACTGAGTAGAGGCGTTGTTCATCGTTCAACACTCGTGATCATCCATCGATTCAGATTCAAAGGTTTCATCGCCACAAGAGGTAAGTTTTCTATCACGGATCATGAAATTTCATAAGGATCTCTAAAGGGAAATTTTTATTTTCCACTGCATTTATATCGCTAATTTCTCTTTACTAGAGAGGTAGAATTTTTGGAGCTGAAGCAGGGTAACATGACTGTGGCTGAGTATGTTGCTCGGTTTGAGGAGTTGGTGCAGTATTGTGCTCACTGTAACACTGCGGATGATATGACTTCAAAGTGTCTGAAGTTTGAGAATGGGTTGCGTCCCGAGATCAAACAGGGTATTGTTTGTCAGAAGATCAGGAAATATCTAGAACCACTATGCCAAACAAGACCTTAGACAACGCTTTTTTGGCCTTAGACAGCGCTTTAAAGCGCTGTCTAAAACTGCGTTGCTAAAGGTTTAGACAACGCTCTTTTTAATCTCAAAAGTGATGTCTAAAGGGGGGTATATTTAATGAAAAGTGTTGTCTATGGTACCATTAGACATCGCTTCTTGACATTTTTAGGTATACCTTAGACAACGCTTTTGGTAAAAGCGTTGTCTAAGCCACACCTTTTTGAACTTTTTTAGGTATACCTTAGACAACACTTTTGGTCAAAGCACTTTTTAAGCCCCAACTTAGACAACGCTTTTTATTTAAAGTGTTGTCTAAGGTATACGAAAAATTTTATATAAATTTTTTTAAACAACAATTTTTACCAGGTTTTTCAACCAGAATTTTGACCTGTTTTTCAACCAATTTTTTTCTTCAAAATTTGGAGATTCAAATCAATCCAATTTGGCCTATTTAAATGTATCAATTTATGCATCATGCATATTTAAGTTATATATCCAAAAGAATTGGCAATTCAAACCAATATATATATATATATATATATATATATATATATATATATATATATATATACCAATTTATAATTACAAATCATTACATTTTTTTTCTACAAATGTACATATTACTTATACTACTTTTGCATCCAACCAAAGCATTGCTTCAAATCTTCATAAGTCCTGAAACAACACAAAGATTGTAATTCAATTAAAATAATACAATATTATAGTTACAAAGTTACACATATTTAAATTCTCAAGTGGATTAAAGTAAGAGTACAATATTATACCTGATAAAACACCGAGCTCTACAATGAATTGACATCATTCCTCTTTAATTTCATCCAAATGATTATGATTAATACGCACACTTGAATTTATCAAAGTAATACATAATAAAATAACATAGTTTGATTTAGTTTCAACTATTTAATTATATGAGAAATATGTGTTAAATATTAAATAAACTCATAAGTTAGAAATACATATATCAGATGTAATCTCTAATCGACCCAAAGAAAGAGTTTCTCTCATAAACCTCAACATGAAATATCCGCAATCTATACCATTACGTTGCAGAGGACACTACACATGAAAAGAAAATATGGATAAATCCTAAGTTTGATCAAGTATCATCACTAATATAATAAAAAATGTGATAATTAATAATATACTGCCACTTCTATCCATGTAATGTTGTTGACTCTCCTCTTTGATACTTGGATATCTCGTTGGGCTCGAAAAGCTTGTATAATGCTAATAAAATATAAATAAATATTTAGAACAATTCACATAAATTAATAGATATACACAAGAATATTTAAAACAGTCTCACCTACGTGTCAATCATGTTCTTCATATCCGGGTATGTTGTTCAATCATTTCCTAACGAGTCAAGATAATAAACAATTTCTCTGATAGGATTGATTGCGACCAACAACAAATGTCCACTGTATGATTAAACAAATGTTAGATGGAAATTTTCTAAACAACGTCAAAATACAAAATAATTTTAATAGATGAATTTAGAATGAAAATCTAACCTGGTATTAAACGGTAAAAAGGACAACTTTTCCGTATCTTTGTTGGCCATGAAGAGGTTGCGAACGTACATCATCACGTCATCTGGTCTACTTAAGATTAAAGTTAAGTTGACGGACGTGGGGCTTAATAATCCAAATCTTTCGTCCAATCCACTTGGGCGCATCACTTTGTCATACAAAAACCTTAAATAAAAACATCATTAACATTAGACTATTCATTTGAAATATAAAGTAAATAAGTTGTTCAATTAATATAACAAAGTAGACCGGATATACCTCACATATGTATTGACAACACTGACGCATATTTCTTCATGACGAAAGATTTGCACAAATTCTTCATTACCAACTGATTGTTCATATTCAAAGCCAAAAATATCTTCCTTCATATGTATAAGCCGAATACCTCCGGTCGTAATATCTGTCAACTTTAGAAACGTCTGAAGGCACGACCTATACTTGGAGGTAGGATTTTTCCTAGCCACGGACTTCTTAGCACCAACCTTTTTTTGTCGTGTGAAGACGTTGCTAACCTCCTTATCATGAAGCTACATATCATATAAATAGTTAGATGAAGTATAAAATCAAGAATTTTACATTTTCCATGTATAAATATCATATAATTGTAATGTACATGTTTTTTTGAAACAACTGACTCGGTAAGCCGCATAATAGCCTTATCTTTTGATTTGGATCTTGTTGGAGTCTAATCAACATAACCATGTAAAAAATGTACTTTAAATGCGTGTAAAAACTTTGAATCTACACATTAAGGTTAACAAAGGTTCATAATGGTTTTAAACATACCTCATATCCTACGTTAATGAAGCTTGTCGGCCATGCAACAAACGAACCTATTGCTTGTTCCACTGTTGTTGCATCTGAAACATCGTTAGGATATGGTAATAATGTATTCGACTCTACTGCAATATCAACTGCGAATTTCAAACATCCAGTAGGGAGAGGTCTAGTGTGAAGTAATTCTTCGTTAGTGTTATGCACTTTTCCCTTGCCAACCATCCGATAATATGGTGACGATAAGTAGAGCTGACAATGGGAAATGCCCTAAAACCAGTAATAAATATGAAATTGTTAATGTGTATATATGTAAATAACATGATTTAAGCTAATAGTTAAATTTAAGACAAATATAGGGAGGGGTTTACAGGTTTGCAGGAACCCTAAACTTCAACACACCCATTGTACCAGTATGACTCGATATTGTGATTTGTTCTCTTTGAACCTCTGATCAGAGAGATGATTATTTTGATGTGGTGATATTGTAACCCTGCACAGACACTTGCTTATATGATTGACACTACATAGACACATCACCGATCATATTCCTTGCCTTGTATAAGCATCGTGACATCAATAATCATACGTGTTCCTTTTATTCTCAGGGATCATATTACTCCCGATTCCCGATCGCATTGCTGCTTCAAGATGGAAATTCCAAGGAAGAAGAATGTTTACTATACTTTCCCGCAACCAGACATAGAGGGTATTCAAAAGATGATCAGCTTGATGAATGACAAGGTTCTGGATGACTTCAGAAAAGAGTATGGAAGAATCTTGGAATATGTGAATAAACCAACAGTTGACAAAGGGACAACCTTCACTCTTTGTTACAATTCTATGATCCACAATTGCGAGTCTTTGTTTTCCCATATTACCTTTTGGATCCTACATTGGAAGAGATCTCTAGTATCCTTAGGATTCCCATCAAAAGTGGCGCTCCTTACTATGGCTTAGAGAATATGCCTTCATACAGAGACATAGTTGACATTTTCCATTTGGATTTGTCCAAGGTTAGTAGAGGACTGGATGTCAATGAAGGTAAGGGATTTCTCTTGGACTTTCTTGTCAAGGAAGCTCAGGATCTGGCCTCAGAGAACAAATGGGCTAGGTTCAGTACATTGCTGGATTTGATGGTATATGGGATAAGTTTGTTCCCAGGGGAGAAAGGTATGATTAACATGGAAGTTATTGTCATCTTAATTCAGAGAAACCCAGTGCCTACACTGCTAGGTGACTTTTATTATGGGGTCCATTACCGGAACGAGAAAAGGAAAGGATATGTGAATTGTTATGCTCCCTTGTTTGCTGATTGGTTTGTAAGGAAACTCCTAAAATCAGGACCTTTACAAGACTTGAAACAGGATTGGAAGTGGTCCAAAAGATTGATGGGCTTAACCTCAGACAACATAGCTTGGGGGTGCAATAGAGACCTGATAGGCAAAGAGATTATTTCTAGTTGTGGCACCTTTCCCAATGTACCCCTGCTGGGAAGGAAAGGGGGAATAAACTATAATCCTTCATTGTCTAGAAAACAGTTTGGTTACCCTCTGAAGGTTCCACCATCAGCTGAAGAGGTAGTCGAGTCATTGTATTTCTCGACAGAAGGAAACAGGGAGTTGTGTGTACAGGTAGCCCAGGCTTGGGAGGTCAGGATAAGTAAAGGAAGGAAAGATTTTGGGATGGTGGACTCAAAAACATATGATCCTTTTGCTACATGGTTGAAATATCATGTAGAATTCTTACTTCTCTCGTTCACTATGGAGTCCCCTTTGTACCTTAAGGAAGAGTTACCCTTGGATGCAGTACCCCTCAAAGACTACCAGAAGTTGGAGGCCTTGGTTAAGCAGATTAGAATGGAGAATCAAGAGGCCAAAAATTCATGCCAAAAGTTGAAGATTCAGAATCAGAAGTTGGAAGAAAGAGCTCACCAGGCTGAAGAAATGGTCAGGCTCAAGCAGCAGGACTTCCAAGAGAGAGAACTCTACTTCAAGAAAAGAGGATTAGCTAAAACTCACAAGGAAAGCCAGTGCCAAAAAAATAAGAAAGCTTTGAATGAAGCTATAACTTCGTGGCATGAAAAATGGGAAGATAACCTGAAGAAGCATAAAGAGTTGGAGGCCAAATACAAGCTGGAGATCAAAGGCCTTCAGGATTCCTTAGTTGAGCAAAGGGAGCTGCTCCAAAAGGCCCACCACCAAGAAAGGAGTTAGGATTTGGCAAAGAGTCAACAGACAGTGGAAGACGCTCAGAAAGAGATAGAAGAGTTAAATCTTTGGGTTGATGTTAAGAAGACCAAGACTGAGTCAAGTACAAGCAAAAAGAGTGAGAAGGTGTTCCTACAGCAAATTGAGGAGTTGCATGCTTCTTTCGATCTCAGGGATCTCCTAATCCAGAAGCTCATACAAGAACCATATTATCCAGACATAGCCCAGTTGCTCCAAGGTGTCAAGCGCCTTAGCTGGAGGTTGCAGGATGTAGAATTTCCTAGGCTCTAGTCTTGTATTTACATATTTGGATTAACCACATACATGTTGTGGGATTCCTCTCTTGTTGATGTACTTTGCCTTTTGATGTATGAACTGGCACCCTACGGGGACTTTGTTATTTCAGATTTCATTGATTTGCCTTAAATCTCTGGTTGTTATCTTTTGCACAGACACGGGATAATAAATGTTACCTCTTCACATCTGAATGTCAGACGAGGTCTTCCTTCAAAGGCTATTCTATTAATACTGGAATGGGAAAGTAAAAAAAAACCTTTGAGGATAAAAGGAACACATCATTACATAGATATTGTTTGCATTTTCTTTCTTTTGCAGGTTTCTTCAGGGTACTTAACTTATCCATTTTTCAGGTAAAGATTGCGAGAGTAGCCAGGACCCGTCATCCCAGACATAGCATTCCTCACTGGTACGCTACCCGTAACAATCAAAGAAACATCATGGACACTGTGCAGACAGAACTCAACGAACTCCGCACCCAAATGGGAGAGTTTATGGTTATGATGCAGGGCATGGCCCAAGGGCAATAAGATTTAAGGAATGCCATGCAGAGGCTTACTCCTCCCCAAACTGACCCTCTAGTGGTTACTCCATATGCTCAGGGAAATCCACCTAACAACAACAGAGGAGATGGACCTCCAGGTCCAGAAACTGGCATACCTACTCTTATCCATGTGGAAGACCGTCAGGAGGATCAATTCCCCACTACTAATCATGATATGGGTTTTGGCATGGGATGAAATCTTCAAGATTTTATGTTGCTGGCTGAGAAGGTTAAGGCCCTTGAATGTAGGGACACTCTTGGAATTGACATATCTGATATGGGTTTGGTTTCCGGAGTGGTCATTCCTCCTAAGTTCACACCACCGAGATTTGATAAGTACAATGGAAATTCCTGCCCCAAGACACATCTACAGGCTTTTTACCGAAATATAGTTGCTCACACTAAAGACGAAAAACTTTGGATGTACTATTTCCAGGACAGCCTCTCTGGGGGCTCACTGGAATGGTATATGAAGCTAGAAAAGAACTCTGTCCGAAGCTGGAAAGAGCTTGGGGAGGCCTTCCTTAAGCAGTATCAGTACAATATTGATATGGCGCCTAGCCGTACTCAACTCCAAAGCTTATCTCAGAAGAATTCAGAAAGCTTCAAGGACTACGCTCAAAGATGGGGTGAGTTTTCCGCCACGGTATAACCACCTTTGCTAGAGGGAGAAATGGTGGATCTTTTCATGAATACCCTCCCAGGGCATTTCATGGAAAGATTAGCAGGTTGTTCATCTAGTGGGTTTTCAGACATTATCCTGACATGTGAGAGAATAAAAAGCTGGATGAAGCAAGGCAAAATCCAGAATAGTGGAGCGTTAACCTCCATTGTAAAGAAACCATATGTGAAACACCGAGAGGGAGAAACGGGGGTTGTGTACATCCAGAGCAGAAGAGGGAATCAAAATATGTATCATCAAGCAGCTCCAGTTACCCTTGATGCTCCAGCAAACCAACCACCGGTTCAACAACAACAACAACGTCAACCAAACTACCAGCAACAAAGGGCTCCTATGTCATATTATCCTCCCCGAATAAAAGACAAACATCTTGAAACACCACTCATGTCATATTCCCAGTTCCTCCAAAATCTTCTACAACTGCGAATGGTCCAGTTAAGGACTCTATAACCTCCAAGACTGGGGAAAATCCCTGAAGGGTATGATGCCAACGCTCGCCATGAGTTCCATTTTGGGGCTCTTGGTCACAACACGGAGAATTGCAAACCTTTGAAGCACGTTGTCCAGGACTTAATTGACTCCAAGGCAATTAATTTTGCTCCTACTCCGAACATAATCCAGAATCTTATGCCTCCTCGTGGGAGGACTGTGGGGGCCATTGATAGCGGTGAAGGTTTGAATTTGATATTCGATGTTAATGACTTGAAAACTCCACTGATGGCAGTAAAATATTGCTTGGCCAAGAAAGACTTGTTCCCGGGTTGCAGAAAGAATTGCCCAGATTGTGTTAGTTCCCTTGATGGTTGCGATCATCTAAGATCGGGGATATAGAGGATGATCAACGAAGGCAGCATACAGTTCGATAAAGTTGTGAAGAGTGATGATATATCAATTGTCACCATCTATTACAAACCAACACAGGTTTCTGCTGCAGCAAGAGTGGCACCCATAACCATTACCACTGTTGGTCCTGTCCCATACCAGGATGACAGAGTCATTCCTTGGAATTATGGGGGTGAAGTGTACTATAATATCCATAAGCAAGACTTGACTGCATCCACTTCTTCTCCGGGCCAAATTGAAAATGTTGGAGTTTGAGGGTTTACCAGAAGCGGTAGGTTATTTGCTCCAGAAACTCTGAAGGGTAATACGGTGCCACCAAAAGATACTGTTGAGGCTCAAGCAAAAGCCAGGGGCAAACATCCCATGACTAATGATGCATCTGCACCTTCAGCAGATCCTGACATCACTTTTGATAAAGATGCGGAGGAATTCTTAAGAACCATTAAGAAAAGTGACTACAAGATCGTAGACCACTTACAGCAGACTCCCTCGAAGATCTCGATCTTATCCTTATTAATGTGTTCGGATTTGCATAGGAAAACCCTATTGAAGATTTTGAACAACGCGTATGTGCCACAGGATATATCGGTAAATCAGTTGGAAATAGTGGTGGCAAGTGTAAATTATAGCCATGGCTTGGGCTTCACCGATATGGATTTAACATCTGAGGGACACAGTCACAACCGCGCCTTGCATATCTCCATGGAGTGCAAGGAGTATGTACTATCCCACGTGCTGGTTGACACAGGATCATCATTGAATGTCTTTCCAAAGAAAGCCCTCATGAATTTGAACTATGTTAGAGTCGTGCTGAGGCCAAGCGACTTAGTTGTATGACCATTCGATGGCTCAAGGAGGTCAGTGTTCGGAGAAGTGGAGTTGCCTATCAAGGTGGCACCACAAGTCTTCAATGTTACTTTCTACATGATGGACATTCAGCCTGCTTATAGTTGTTTGTTGGGGAGACCATGGATCCATTCAGCAGGGGCAATATCCTTCACTCTTCATCAAAAGCTAAAGTCCGTGTGGGAAGGGCAAATTGTAACAGTTTCAGGAGAAGAAGACATCTTTATCAGCCACCTCGCCTCATTCAAATATGTGGAAATGGATGGAGAAATTGTCGAGACTCCTTGCCAAGCTTTTGAGCCCGTCAAATCTGAGAATGCATCAACTGCTTCATCTGAAGACTCGAAGAAAGGAGTTTTTATAACTTCTTACAAGAAGGCCTTGGAAGTGGTAGAATCATGTGCGAAAGAAGGTTGGGGCAGGACGATCGAGATCCCAGAAAAGAAGGACATGTTCGTAGTCGGCTATTAGTCGGATCTGTCAACGTCTGGATAAAAATGTTAGTGGTCGGAAAATCCCAATCACCTTCACCAGTGCCGGTTGGATTGATATGGCAACGTCTGTGCTGCACAAGAGGATACGACTGACAGTGATTGCGATATTGATGAGTGGGTCAAGCCTTGTGCTATAGGGACACAACTAAACAACTGGTCGTCGGAAAAGCTCATCTTTGTCACTCTCCTTAAAGAGTAATAGTTTTTATGTTTTGTTTTCTTGTATTCAAGTCCTACGCCTTACCCGGGGCATAGGGACTCATTCTAAGGGTTCTTTTGTTCATAATGTGATTTCATAATCATCAATAAAGCGGACGTTTTTGCATTCATGGCATATTGTTCTTTGTCTTTCATTTTTGTTTTTGTTTTCAAAATAAATGGCAATGTTTTCGCATCTCAAATGGCTTCTAAATCTAGCATGAATCATCATTCATGCAGATGCTCATCCTCGGGTCTCATCAATGACGACCTTGCTATGGCTCAGTATGACTTCGACAATCCAATTTACCTAGCCGACGAGGGAGGTGAAAAAGATTGTGAACTGCCCGAAGAACTAGCCAGGTTGCTTAAACAAGAGGAAAAGATGATTCAGCCATATGAGGAAGCTATTGATGTGATAAATCTGGGTACTGAAGAAGATAAGAGAGAGGTAAGGATCAGAGCTGAGTTAGAAGAATCTATCAAGAACCGTCTAATTGCCATGCTTCGAGAGTATGTTGATGTCTTCGCCTGGTCTTATCAAGACATGCCTGGATTAGACACTAATATCGTGGTGCATAAACTACCTCTCAGGGAAGAGTGCCCACCTGTAAAGCAAAAGTTGAGACGTACACGCCCTGACATGGCCATCAAAATTAAAGAGGAGGTGCAAAAAGAATTTGACACCGGATTCTTGGCCATAACAAGTTATCCCCCATGGGTTGTAAATATTGTACCAGTCCCTAAAAAGGATGGTAAGGTTAGGATGTGCGTGGACTATAGGGATTTGAATCGGGTCAGCCCTAAAGATGATTTCTCTTTGCCTCACATTGACGTGCTAGTTGACAACACCGCTTAGTTTTTCGTATTCTCTTTCATGGATGGCTTCTTGGGCTATAATTAGATTAAAATGGCGCCAGAGGACATGGAAAAGACTACGTTCATTACGCCCTGGGGGACCTTCTGTTATAAAGTCATGCCGCTTGGTTTGAAGAATGCGGGTGCAACTTACCAACGTGCAATGGTGAGATTATTCCATGATATGATTCATCACGAGATTGAGGTCTACGTTGATGATATGATAGTGAAGTCATAGACGGAAGAGGAGCATCTAGTCAACTTAGCCAAGTTGTTTGACAGGCTTTGGAAATTCAGACTAAGGTTAAATCCGAACAAATGCACCTTCAGGGTACGTTCTGGTAAGCTGCTAAGCTTCATTGTCGGTGAACAGGGAATCGAGGTCGACCTGGCAAAAGTAAAAGCCATCCAAGAGATGCCTAAACCAATAAGTGAAAAAGAAGTATGTGGCTTCTTATGGAGGTTGAATTACATTGCACGGTTCATCTCACACCTAACAGCCACGTGTGAGCCTATTTTCAAGCTTATGAGGAAGAATCAGGCTATCAAATGGAATGATAACTGCCAACAAGCTCTTGACTGAATCAAGGAGTATTTGCAAGAACCTCTGATTCTCATGCCTCCAGTGCCATGGAGACCATTAATTCTGTACCTCACCGTACTCGAAGGATCAATGGGATGTGTGTTGGGTCAGCAGGACGAGTCTGGTCAAAAAGAGCATGCCATTTATTACCTTAGCAAAACGTTTACTGATTGTGAGACGCGTTACTCATTACTCGAGAAAACTTGTTGCGCTTTGGCATGGGATGCTCGCCGACTAAGACAATACATGTTGGCTCACACCACTTTCCTAATTTCTAAGATGGACCCTGTGAAATATATCTTCGAGAAGCCGACTCTAATTGGAAGAGTAGCCCGATGGCAGATGATTCTGAGAGAATATGATATCAAATACACGTCACAAAAATCCATCAAAGAGAGTGTATTGTCGAAGTATCTGGCCCAGCAACCAATTGGTGATTATCAGCCCATGAAATTCGAGTTTCCGGAAGAGGACATCATGTTCCTCAAGTCTAAGGACTATGAAGAACCACTTTCGGAGGAGGGGCCAGACCCCGAATCCAAATGGAAATTGATGTTTGACGGAGCTGTGAACATAAACGGAAGCGGAGTAGGGGTTGTCATCGTCTCACCAGAGGGGATCCATATGCCTTTCACTGCTTGGCTAACATTTGAATGTACCAACAACGAAGTAGAGTATGAAGCCTACATCATGGGGGTCGAGGAGGCAATCAACTTGCGAATCAAGAACCTCGAGATCTTCGGAGATTCTGCTCTGGTTGTTAACCAAGTCAATGGCAAATGGTTAGTTCATCAACCTCACTTGATTCCTTACAGGGACTATGCTAGGAGGTTGTTAACTTTATTCACCAAGATCAAGCTGAATTATATCCCACGAGATGAGAACCAGTTTGTTGATACTCTAACAACTTTATCATCTATGATTAAAGTATGTCAAGATAATTACGTGCCTCGAATCATGGTCTCTCGTCTCGAAAGACCTGCCTACGTCTTCGCAGTTGACGGTGTTGAAGATGATAAACCTTGGTATCATGATATCAAGCAGTTTCTGAAGTCTCAAGAATACCCGACTGGGGCATCTAGTAAAGACAAGAAGACTCTCAGGAGGCTAGCGAGTGGATTCTTCTTGAATCCGGATGATGTGTTATACAAGCGGAACTTCGACATGGTCCTGCTCAGATGCGTGGATAGACACGAAGCAAACATATTGATGCAAGAGGTTCATGAAGGCTCCTTCGGTACCCATGCTGGGGGGCATGCTATGCCAAAGAAGTTGTTAAGGTCGGGGTATTATTGGATCACCATGGAATCCGATTGCTGTAAATATTCGCGCAAATGCCACAGGTGTCAGATCTATGTTGATAAGGTCCATATACCTCCAAATCCATTGAGCGTCATGTTTTCGCCTTGTCTGTTCGCCATCTGGGGCATTGATATGATTGGCAAGATTGAGCCAACAGCTTCCAATGGTCACCGCTTCATCCTGGTTGCTATAGACTACTTCACAAAATGGGTTGAAGCGGCATATTATGCCAGTGTTGCCAAGCAAGTGGTCACCCGATTTATCAAAAGAGACATCATTTGCCGGTATGGAATTCCCGAGAGGATCATTACTAATAATGGTTCTAACCTCAATAACAAGATGATGGCTGACTTGTATTGGGATTTCAAAATCGAGTATCACAACTCTTCGTCGTACCGCCCGAAGATGAACGGCGCCGTCGAGGCGGCCAACAAAAATATCAAGAAAATCATTCAGAAGATGGTTGTGACATATAAGGATTGGCATGAGATGCTACCGTTTGCATTACATGGGTACCGGACGTCTGTGAGCACCTCGACAAGGGCAACCCCGTTCTCACTGGTGTATGGTATGGAGATAGTCCTATCGGTCGAAGTTGAGATCTCCTCGTTGAGAATAATGATGGATTTCAAGCTAGATGAAGGTGAATGGCTCCAAGCCAGGTACAATCAGTTGAGCCTCATTGAAGAGAAACACCTAACAGTTGTATGCCATGGACAGTTGTATCAACGGCGAATGAAGTAGGCTTTCGACAAGAAAGTACGTCATCAACGGTACATACCAGGTGACCTGGTGCTGAAAAGGATTCTTCCTCCTAACAACGATCACAGGGGAAAGTGGACACCCAACTATGAAGGTCCATTCATGGTTAAAAATGTCTTCTCGGGCGGAATCTTGATGCTAACAATCATGGATGGCGAATATTTTCATTCCACTGTCAACATAGACGCGGTAAGAAAATACTTCGTGTAAAAAGACCCGTTGGATAAAAACAGAATAAAGATCCAGGAAACAATGGGCATCCCGGCGAAATAAAAACAGAATAAAAGGCTCAGGCAAAAATTAGGGAAATATTGAAGAAAAAAATGTACACCCGCTGAGCTGAAAAGCCATATTGGACAGCTCAGGCAAAAAAGGGTATCACGGTGGATTGAAAACCCGAAAGGGCGATCCACGTAAAAAAGAGACTAACACGAATGACTGCGGTCTGCGAGATTGGTGATCCATTCTCAACTAAGGGTATTTCAAGGGTTGAAGACTAATTCAATCACTTTCTTAAAAGGCAAAGCAAGCGGAAAGTCAAGAAGATATACAAGTTATAGCCGGGTCGGAGCCTGATGAGATCCATTATTCACATTGCCAATAGGATAGTTTTTTTTTCCTTTTGAGTGATTTCCTCTTTCCAGGGATCGCTTCCTGATGTAATGCCTATTCAGGGCCATTCGCCAATTAATAAAATTCAATTTTAGTCAAATATGTGACCATATGTTTATGTTTTTCATCTAGCATTGACTGATTGCAAAAACGTCCAGCAAATTGTGATTTAAAGTTGTATTATGAACATTTGAATGCTTTCTAACTCATGCAGGAGGACATAAACATTTAATGCAACTCTAAAAGCGTTGAGGGACTGGGATGGTGACTTATACCACGAGCCCGGGGCATACAGGCCAAACTAACTCTCCATGTTGCAGGCACTATCAGTTGTGTTTATACAGGTGTAAATACATGTGTTGCTGGTAGATCAGACTTTCAGGAGAAATCCCTCAACATATTCTTGAGCAGAATTCTTCAACAAACGTCTTATGTCTTCCATTATCCCCATTAGAGTGGAAATTGGAAACATTCCCTAGCAGTGGTGAAAGAAGATTGATAGTCTCTCCATGCAGAGATTTTTCATGCAACACAGAAGCAATCCCCCGCGGTACAGGAGTTCCTTCCTCCCTAGCACGTTTCTTCCTCAGCAAAGCATCAACTCATACATCCGCTTCCCCAGCCAAGTCAGAAGGTTGTCACTTCCCCAACGGAGTTCAACAGGTAGCGTACCTCGCAAGACGAGTTCATCCCCAACAGGATCCTGACTCTCCAATCTCAAAGTCCAATTTATTTTTGGCAATGGAGGCAGCTCAGAGTCGGTGTATCATTAGCAATATCCCTAGCAGAGTTGCTTTCTCATCACGAGGATTGACCAGATCAATGTAGTGATCCTCATTTCCTCAAACGCGTAGCATTTCCATCATCATGGATCATTACGCCATAACAGAATTCAAGCATATGCATGCCAGCATGGGCCAGTTTTGGGGTATATTACATAAAGACCCATAACATCTTTTCAACCTGAAATACTCCCCACAGAGGTTACCAACTTTATTTTCCAAGCATCGTTGTCCTTCCAAGTCAATGTTTGTCATCCCTAGTGAGTCTTGTTTCAGTAAAACATTCTCATTGCTTTCGCGTCCCCGTTTAAGTACAACGTCGCGTCTCGGGCTTTCGTTTAAGTACAACGATCCCTCTCCTTTTGGGTGTCCTGTTTAAGTACAACAGTTCCCCGGTTGAGTCTTGTTTCAGTACAACAGTCTCATTTCTTTGCGTCTCCATTTAAGTACAACGGTCGCGTCACAGGTCATTGTTTAAGTACAATGATCTTGTTCCAACTACTTCATTTAAGTACAATGATTTCATTTCTACGACTCTATTTCAGTATGTAACACGGTGGAAAAACTGACTTTCTATAAATGTTTTGGATAGCAAGAGTCGCCACCGACTTTTATTTTATCCATAAGGAAGAGACATAAAAGAACAGGAAATACCGTTTTGAAAAGACTTGAGTTCGGGGGGTAGGTTATATAAAGGGAAGGTGTTAGCACCCTTTATATCCATGGTTATCCATGGGCTCTTAGTTACTTAGCTCACTTTGATTGTCTTTGAAAAGAAAGTGTAGTGTGTGTTTAAAAAAAATTCTAAGTACTTTGTAATGATCATCGTATGGATGTATACAAAGTCTTTAAGTTTGAAAAATGTTTAAGAAAAGTGATGTGTGAAAAGTAATTTTAAGATGTGAGCAAATAACTAGGAGGTACCTACCCTAAACTAAGCCATTCAAGTTCTTTTATGTTTCTTCAAGAGTAAGACTATCCCTATTATTAAGGAATAGGTAGTCATTACTTTGGATTAAGGGACAATCGTAGGGTCATCGTATGGTCAATGAAGACAACATGTAAGGGTGTTTTTAGCAATTCGTAGGGACTAATCATCATATTTACCGAAAGGACAAGATCATTATTCCGTAGGCAAACTCGAAGGGACTTGATCTTTTACAATATTTTAAAGGGAAAATGATGATTTATTCTTAAAGGGACTTTGCTTAAAAACCCCTATATTCGAGGGACTTGACCATTTAAAAGGCAACTTTAAGAGGAATACCCTAGGAGATGCAGACAGCGATCATGGATCGACTTACGTGTATGAATATTTATTTCAGATATTTATTCTTTTATTTAAATTATCTAAGTCTTTTTTTTATCAAATATTTCTTTCCACACCCTAGTTATTAACCATGCAGTTAAATAAATAAATTAAATTAAATGCGGAATATAAAACCTACGCTATTACATGGCTTTGGACAGTTACAAATAATCGAGCGAAAAATAAATTACAACATACATAAACCTATACATTTTTTTCTAATAATAAAAGCAAAGGAAAGCAAAATAATTAAATAAATTAACTAAATTAAAATAAATAGAAAATAAATTAGGGTGTGAATGAATTTTTTAATTAAGAGAATTAAGGTTGATTTTTTCTTAGGAAAAGAAAGATTTTTGAAAGAAAAGAAGGATTTTTTAAAGAAAATTATGGTTTATTGAGAAATATTTAACCTAATTAATAAATATTTTACAATTTAAATAAAATAAATGAATTAGTAAAAAAACCCTAAAAACAACTAGAAATTATTCACAACATTAAATTTTTTATTAAAAACAATTTATTGAAAATATTATAAGTTAATAAAAAAATAAAAATAATTTATTTACAAGAAAGCTATTATTATATATTTTTAAAGAAATAAAATGATTAAGAACATTATTGGTGAGTTTATGGGGTTTAATTGGGTTATTAATTAATATATCATAATAAAATCATAATTAAAACATAAATATTAAAATAAATAAAAAATGCGCAAAAGAAATATTGGGAGGCCTGGATTCGAACCCAAGACCTCCCCTTTACCAGACCAAAGGCGCGTCAACTGGGTCAGCCATGCTTTTGTGAACTAAAATACAAATAAGCGATTAAATAATAAAACCAAATTTTGAAATTAGATTTCGCGCGCAGGACCGTCTTCTTCGCTGATCTGTCTAGTTAGGTTATAGCTATAGTCGTTCGTAGCTAAAGCTTGTAGTGACGGTTTTTTGGCCGTCACTACACGTCCTGCAAGATCAAAATTCATAATACGCGAAATAAATTTGTTTTAATAATACAGAACAGTCAAAGGGGGCCTTCTAAACCCAGATAGGTCATTAATTTCATGAAAAATCGCCTCTAGCCATGGATACTAATTTCAAGCTTTCAAACCCTAAAAATGGCGCATCACTATTCCTGCACAAAAACTCCAATTAAACCATCTAGAAACATTTAGAGTATCATTACAAACAATATTATGTAATCAAATTGAGATTAAAATGTGTGTAGAATCAAAATTGAAAATTAAAGAAAATAAGATAAAAAAAGAAATCGGTGAATGCTATTGGACATGATTTTGGTAATGAAGATGATACATTCACGTTCTTAACATCTCAAAGAAGAAATGCAACCTTCGAAATCCTTTGAAAACGGCTCTAGGGGTGAAACCGAATTGGTGTTTTCTTGGATAAAATTTGAACTTTGAACAATGCTTTTTGTGGTCTGAAATTCGTCCCCTTGTATTTGTGTTATGTCCTGAACTTATAGTGAAGCCATTAGGTTAAAAATTTGGGCTTGGTCTTTATGAAATTTTGTTGCTAGATGGTGAAGAAATCCCTTTCATAATTTGTCCAAAAATCACATCATATCTTACCAAATAGCCTTAGCACGAAATTAGATGATATTCAATCACCTTGAATGTCATTTAAGAGCTTCTAGAAGAAGAATCCAATCAAATATTTGTATTTTCATATTTTATTTTGATTTAAAATGAATTTTAATGAATAAAATCCAAATAAATAATAATAAAATTATAAAATCAGAAATTATTTGAATTGGGTCGTGCTTGATGTTATTATGAAGATTGGGTTGCAAAATGATAGGCCCATTTGGAAAAAAAATTGGATTTAAGCCCTTATTTTCTTCATACACCCCTTGAAAATCTCCCAACTTTGCCAAGGCATAAATCCCTCAATTTTAACTCTATGAAAGTTTTCTTGGACATTTTAGAAATCTTAAAGAGTCCTCTAACAAACGTCTTTGGTCTCATGTCCATATCGTTTACCATTTTCAAATTATGCTCTTTGGAAAAAGTTGACTTTTTGTTGACTTTTGAAATGACCTGTAATGTTTTAGCTCATACCTTCCAAATGAAGCATTTTTAGGCTTGGCTTGTGTGACACAAAGTTGTATAGAATTCAATTTCCTTAAAAATGAGATTTGGATGGGAAATTTTTTATGAAGCATGTGAAAGTTATGGCTGGTCAAATTTCAGTTGAATTTTCCTAAGAAAACCCTAATTTAGAAACTCCTGATTCCTGATGATCTGAAACTTTCTTGATGAATCATGATCAAAACTTGATCAAATGATAAATTTTACTTCATAATCTTGATGTTGGCAAAAAATCTTGAAGTTTGACTTTGATTTGGCCACAGTTGACCTCAGTTTGACTTTTTAACTACTTTGACTGATTTTTGCATATTCGATCATCTGACTGGGCAAGCTCTTTGGGAAAGCTTTGAAACTTGACATAGGGATTCTTGAAGTCATATGGGATACCATGAAGCTCACTTGAACCCTTGAAAGTCATTTTAACCTGAGGAAACCCAAAACCCTAGTTTTAGACACTTTGCTTAGGAGGAGGCATTGTCTAGGGAAAATTCCACACTTCTTGATCAATTGGGAGTCTTGAGGGATATTGTCTTGATTGTAGAAGGGCAAATTTTGGGGTGAAACAGCTGACCCTTGTTCAATTTTCTGAAATCTGAGGAGTTAGATTGGCATGTACGCCATTCGTGACTAGAAGGTTGAAGAGGATTGAACACCAAAGCCCAAAAATTTGCACTCGTCCGTGCGTAGAATGATAATGTTGGTTGGTTGTGATGCTTGAATGGGCTTAAAGATGCCATTCGGAGAAAAATTCTTCAGATATATTTTTTTGAGAGGAAAGCAATCCCCAATATGAAGATCTAGATTTTGGGTGGATAAACAACGGCCCAAGGTAATGATATGGCTTTTGAGAAGAATAAACGACGTCTCAAAATAGCCTTTGGGAAGATTAAATGACGTCCCAAAATAATGAGATAACCTTCGGGAAGAATAAGTGACGGCCCAAAGTAACAAAATGGCTTTTGAGAAGATAATCGACGTCTCAAAATAGCATTTGGGAAGAATAAACGATGTCCCAAAATGAGATAACCTTCGGGAAGAATAAACGACGGCCCAAGGTAACAAAAGGGCTTTTGAGAAGATAATTGACGTCTCAAAATAGCCTTTGGGAAGAATAAACGACGTTCCAAAATGAGATAACCTTCGGGAAGAATAAACGACGGCCCAAGGTAACAAAAATGGCTTTTGAGAAGAATGAACGACGTCCCAAAATGATGAGATAACCTTCGGGAAGAATAATCGACGGCCCAAGGTAACAAAATGGCTTTTGAGAAGAATAAACGACGTCTCAAAATAACCTTTGGGAAGAATAAACGACGTCCCAAAATGAGATAACCTTCGGGAAGAATAAACGACGGCCCAAGGTAACAAAATGGCTTTTGAGAAGATAATCGACATCTCAAAATAGCCTTTAGGAAGAATAAACGACGTCCCAAAATGAGATAACCTTTGGGTAGATAAACGAAGACCCAAGGTAATCAATATGGCTTTTGAGAAGATAAACAACGTCCCAAGATAGCCTTCAGGAAGATAAACAATGTCCCAAGATAATGAGATAACCTTTGGGTGGATAAACGAAGGCCCAAGGTATCAATATGGCTTTTGAGAAGATAAACAACGTCCCAAGATAGCCTTCGGGAAGATAAACAACGTCCCAAGATAATGAGATAACCTTTAGGTAGATAAACGACGACCCAAGGTATCAATATGGATTTTGAGAAGATAAACAACGTCCCAAGATAGCCTTCGGGAAGATAAACAACGTCCCAAGATAATGAGACAACCTTTTGGTAGATAAACGACGGCCCAAAGTAATCAATATGGCTTTTGAGAAGATAAACAACGTCCCAAGATAGCCTTCGGGAAGATAAACAACGTCCCAAGATAGTGAGATAACCTTTGGGTAGATAAACGACGACCCAAGGTATCAATATGGCTATTGAGAAGATAAACAACGTCCCAAGATAGTCTTCGGGAAGATAAACAACGTCCCAAGATAATGAGATAACCTTTGTGTAGATAAACGACGGCCCAAGGTATCAATATGGCTTTTGAGAAGATAAGCAACATCCCAAGATCGCCTTCGGGAAGATAAACAACGTCCCAAGATAATGAGATAACCTTTGGGAAGATAAACAATGGCCCAAGGTCATAATAAGGTACTCGGGAAGATAAACAACGGCCCAAGATATTAAGTTGTTGATGAAGTTTGTCTGCTGGAGAATTAACCTGAAAAACAAGGTTATTTCGGTGCAAATATCATGATGTATATAACATTCTGCAAGATAATATTTTATGAGAATATGTATGATATGATATGATGCGATGTATGTATGAATTATGTAGCTGAAGCATATAAGTAGCTTCATAGAATAACTGCTGACTGGGGAAAATAAATCTTTATTCGTTGTTGAGGAGTATGAAGACTTCATTCCCGTCTTGTTTAAAAACATCGTACTTAGAACCTCCTATTTTTCGTTCTTCGTACTTCTTATTGAAGGATATAGTTCATGGATATCCTGACTGAGGATAAAAGAGATGGACATAGATTCGGGAGACTTATTCGGTCAAGCATCAATTCTTCGGAAGTTATGAAACTGTTTGGAGACTTCGTAAAGTTGGAAGTACAAGATATTACTTGAAGTATTCCGTAAGAATATCCGTAAAGATTAATCTGTAGGGATGAACCGTCGAAGATTCGTTGAATTCCTACCTCTGTTCGTTCTTAGTAAATGCTATTATTATATTTTATGCATTTCTGGTAAACATCAATCATATTCAAAAGCATATATACATTCAAACATAACCAACATACGTTTCTCGCTTTAGTAAAAGGGGAAAAGTAAACCTGAATTCGGAAAACATTTCTTACTTGAATAAAGAGGGAAAAGTTAACCTGAACTCGAAAACAAAATCGTTTCAACTTTGAGATTATAAGACTAATTGGATTTAGAGCTTCTGAGGTTTTTAACTTTCCTGAATAATTTCCAGAAATTCTCATGGCTGGATCCAAAGACATGACACTGACACCATCTGATACTACTGGCGTAGACAGTTAATTTCCACAATGGCTCCTGCTGAGAATCCAATATCAAAACAATATAATGAGAGGAACGTGCTTTCAAATTGTGATGGACCATATACGCTCCGGGTATTAGATTTGGGAAGAGGGCGTTGCCCCTTAATTGAGGATGAATTGTCCCATAATGGAAGTATCTGAAAGGAGCTACCTCAAGAGAAATAAGTAGAATGCTCCATAATAATATGCCCTTGGTGTTGCACCCTAAAATTTGCCCTCCACAAGACAAAACATTGTGTACTAAGAGGTTCACAAGGTTCAAAAGGTTCACAAAGTTCACAAGACATCTCATGAGGTTCACAAGGTTCACAAGATTCACAATTGGTTGACAAGTTTGACAATTCCCTCAGACAAAGCATCCTCCTAAGCAAGGCATCCTAAACTAGGGTTTTGACTTTTATCAGGCTAAATGGACTTCCAATACTTCAAGTGAGCTTCATAACATCCTATATGTGTTCAATAATCCCCATGTCAAGTTTCAAGACTTTCCCAAAAGATTTGCTCAGTCAGATGATCAGATAGGTTAAAATCAGTCAAAGCAGTTAAAAAGTCAAACTGAGGTCAACTGTGGTCAAACCAAAGTCAACCTTCATGATTTTTTTCCAACATCAATTATATTAGGTAAAATTCATCATTTGATCAAGGGTTGATCATGATTCATCAAGGAGATTTCAGATCATCAAGAATCAGGAGTTTCTAAATTAGGGTTTTCACAGGAAAAGTCAACTGAACTTTGACCAGCCATAACTTTCACATGCTTCATCAAAAATTTTCCATCCAAAGCTCATTTTGAAGGAAATTGAATTCTCTACAACTTTGTGTCTCACAAGCCAAGCCCAAAAATGCTTCATTTGGAAGGTACGAGCTAAGACATTATAGGTCCTTTTAAAAGTCAACAAAAAGTCAACAACTTCCAAAGAGCATAACTTAAGAATGGTAGAAGATATGGACATGAGACCAAAGAGGTTGGTTAGAGGACTCTTTAAGCTTTCCAAAATGTCCAAAAATACCTTCATAGCATTAAAATTGAAGGATTTCTGCCCTTGCAAAGTTGGGAAATTTTTGAGAGGTTTATGAAGCAAATGGGGTCTTAAAACCAAAATTCACCAAATGGGCTTGCTTTTTTGTGATCCAAATGCTTCTATGACATCATGCACGAAATTAAATTTATTTATTCATAATTTTATTCATTTTATTTCTATTTATTATGATTTTTTATGTTAAAAATCATTTTAAATTCAAATAAAATATAAAATGATGAATATTTAATTTGATTTGGTTTCTAGAAAGTCTTAAATCATATTTGGACTTGATTGATACAAGAATAATGAAGATTGTACCAAAATAGCAAGGCTAGATCAAGGATATTCAAAATTTAAGAACCAATCTTTTTCAATCTCCCAAAGATCAAATATCCACAAATTTGTTAAACTCTTGACCTAGTTTCATTCACCCATATATAAACAACATGAAGACAAGCACTATTCACGAATTCAGGGCCTCCAACACCTTGTTCAAACTTCACAAAATCATTCAAAAAACTCCAATTCGGATTTTGAGCTAGAGGAGATTTCAAAGCAATTTAAAGGTGGCAATGCGTTCTATGATGTTCATATAGCATGTTTGGATCATAAAAAGCATATGAGACACCCTCATTCAAATGAACCGAACGCATGTTCATACCATATTTGAATTTTTTCGATTCTATGATTTCAGTAGTTTTCAATTGATTTTGATTGTCTAATTGTGTTTGTTTCTTTGTACTGAAGCTTCCTGGACAGATGAATTAGAGTTTCATGGACTGAATCGAAATATGCCATGTTAGGGTTCTAAGGAAACCGTGAATTGGGAATTCACTCAACAGGCGATTTTAATCCAAATTAGTGACATATTTGAGATCAATGGACATTATATAGTTGATCTGGGCAATTAAAATGAGTTTATTGTGTGTGTTGTTCATGATTTAATGTGCAGGTGCTATAGTGACGACGAAAATCCGTCACTAAAAGCTTTAGTGACGGACAAACCGTAGGTACAACCTAACTGGACGGCTGAAGCTAGGAGATGACCTCTGGCGCCAAAATCCAGTTTGAAAAATTGGTTTAAAATATTATGTTTTGTTTGTGGATATATGTTGAATGCGTTGTAGTGACTCAGTGGTTAGTGTGTGTGTTTGTCATATAGATGGTCCTGGGTTCAAATCCTCCCCAGGCCATTTTGCTTTATTTTGTTTTTTTTTGAGAATTTTTACAGGATAACAACAAAACAAACTTGAAGTAGATTGCTATCAGCTGCGTGCAGTGGCCCAGTGGTTATGCTTCTGATTATCCAGGTAAAGGACCTGGGTTCAAATCCCAGGTCCTGTTTTTTTAGGTTCTTGTTTCATTTATTTTTGTTATTTTTTTATTTTATTCTTTAAATCAATTAAAATAATTTCTAAACAAAATCTAAATCATTATCTAATAAAACTTTATTTTCTTTTAAAACTTATATTATTTTCTTAAAACCTAAATTAGTATATTTATTTCATTATATGTTTTTTTAATATGTTTATAAATATGTATATATGTATTTTTGTATATAATTTCACTAATTATATTTAAATTAATTTCTAACCCTAATTTTTTTTATATATATAATTAAACCCTAATTTTCTCTAACCCTAATTCTCATTTTATTTAAATCTCCAAATTAATTAAATTTTCCTAATATCCAATTAAATAATTAATCATAGTTTATTTTGTAAATAAATTAGTATATAATTGTTATTATTATTCTATTTTCATCTCAAAATTCTTTAAAATTGTTTATTTAAATCTAAAAAAATACTTAATTGATTTATATATATATATATATATATATATATATATATATATATATATATATATATATATATATATATATATATATATATATATATAGATATATATATATAGTATATTATTACTAACCTTTCTTCTTATAATTATTTTATCACTAACCATTTATTCAATTGCTTATTTTATTATTATTATTTAAATTGTTTTTATTATTATGTAACTGTAAAAGCATTGTAATAGTCGTAGTATTTTATCGTTTATTTATTTATAAATATATTGCTATGGTTAGTAAAATAGGGAGTGATAACATGTTTGCTTTTAAATTAATTTAGATCACTAATTATAAGATAAATATATGAACTTATACACGCACACACGTAAGTCGATCTTTGATCGCCATCTCACTTCCTAAGGGTTATCCCTCATGTTGCCTAAATAAAAAGGTCAAGTAAGGTGTCTAAAAGCAAGGTCCCTTCTCCTAAAAAATCATCTAGTCCCTTTACGATTATAAGATCAAGTCCCTTCGAGGTTGCCTTCGTAAATGATCTTGTCCTTTTCGAATAAAAGATGATAAGTCCCTTCGAATTGCTAAGACACCTTACAGTTGCCTAAACACAGATGACCCTTCACATGTCCTTTATAACATCCAAGGTAATGACTACCTATTCCTTAATAATAGGGATAGTCTTACCATTGAAAGAACATTTAAGAACAATAAAGATCTAATCATAGGGTAGGTTCCTCTTAAGTACTTGCTCATTCCTTCAAAAACACTTCATTATACTTCACATTTTCAAACAATTTTCAAAACAAAGTCTTTATATATATCCATACAAGGATCATTATAAAGTACTTAAGAAAATTTTTAATCACACACTACACTTCTCAAAACAATTTAAAGTGAGCTAAGTAACTAAGAGCCCATGGATAACCATGGATGTAAAGGGTGCTAACACCTTCCCTTTACATAACCTACCCCCCGAACTCAAAAATCTTTTAAGGTCTTTCCTGTTCTTTTATGCCCTTTCCTTTGGATAAAATAAAAGTCGGTGGCGACTCTTGCTATCCGCAACATTTAACTAAAGTCAGTTCTCCCACCGTGTTACAGAACTGGCGACTCTGCTGGGGACACAATAAAAGAGAGGTACCCTTAGGAATTAGATCACTTTAAATTGTTTGCTTTATTTTCTTTATACTTATCTGTTGGGTGCTCTTATGTGTGAAAGATCCTAACCCGGATCTAGTGTACCTTGGGTAAATGGCAATAGACCAAGGAAACTGTACGGCGTATACCGATATGGTTGATCTGGTGGCCATAGTTAGTGTGACTTCTTGGTTGGTGCTTATGTTCCTTAAGTCAAGTTGAGGATAATATGAGGCTGTCATATGTTGTCAATGCACTAACTAACTTTTAGAACCCTAGTTATCCCATCTTGGCCTTTAGAAAGTAGTGAGATAACCGGCTTTGGTGAAGACTGAAGTTGGTTGATACTCGATGCTACACTCATTGAGATTCTAAACTTGGAGGGTTTTGGTTGGCAAGTAAGTTGCCTACTGAACAACCACCCCTGTGAAGGATCAATGATATTGAGATCCCTTAGAACCTGGTTACTTTATAGGACAAGATGAACCAACTAACTTCAGGGGAGGGTACTTACCTTTAAACCTCATGCAAGCCTTCAAACCTAGGGCTATTGTGTGACTTGTTTGTGTGTGCCACATGTTTGTGATTGAGCATAACATCATAGAATCATCATGCATCATAAGCATAGCATTTTCACTAACCATCTCAAGGACCAAAGGATTTATCTTTGTTCTTTGTTGCAGGTCATGGCTTCTGCTCGTAGGAATACTATCCGGATCAACTTTGTAGGAATACCTCCTAAGCTTAAAGAATTGGTCTCTCAAGTTTCTGAAAACTCCCAGTTCATCAAGAGACATGGTCATCTATTGGATTTAGTTACTTCAGGGTTCAATGAAGACATGATGAATGTTCTGTTTCAGTTCTTTGATCCTAAGCACCATTGCTTCACATTCCACGATTATCAGCTGGTTCCTACAATGGAAGAGTTCTCCAAATTTCTGGGTATACCTATCCTTGATCAAAGACCTTTCACAGGCTTGGAAAAAGAGCCTAAACCTGAGGTTATTGCTGCAGCCCTACATTTGAAGAAATCAGACATTGTCCTAGAAACGAGGAGTGGAGTTAAGGGTATTCTTGCTAAGGTATTGATGGAGAAAGCTCAAGTGTTCCTGAAGGCTATGAGTTATGATGCTTTTGAGGAGATCTTAGCCTTATTGATTTATGGCTTAGTGTTATTCCCCAATCCAGACCAGTTCATAGACATTCATGCCATCAACATATTTCTGACTCACAACCCAGTGCCTACATTTCTTGGAGATATCTTACACTCTCTTCATACCCGTACTACGAAAGCACGAGGAACTCTGATGTGATGCATACCTCTATTGTCTAGGTGGTTTATTTCTCACCTTCCGCGATCAGTGATGAAGAATGAACAAGGGTTCAGATGGTCCAAGAGGATTATGTCACTTTCTCATTCAGATATTCATTGGTGCTCTCGATCTATGGAGAATGTTACTATCATTGACCGTTGTGGGGAGTTCCCTAATGTGTCACTCCTTGGCATAAGAGGGGGCATTACTTACAACCCTTCCTTAGCTTTACGTCAGTTTGGTTACGCTCGGAGTGATGGTCCTCATGACATGTTGATTCAGGGTATTGTGTTTGACTACGACAACGATCTTCAAGGTTACCGTCAAAGGTTTATACGAGCATGGGGGAAAGTGAACAAGGTTGACAGCAAGACTCTGGAGCCCAAGTACACTATTCCTATGGAAGCTTATCTCAGATGGGTGCGATCTCGTGCTCAGACCCTTATGATGCCATATCCTGCCATCCTGCCAGTTACTATGGAGCATGTTGCTGAAGGAGATACTTCTTATATCATTCTTCATCCAGACATGCCCACTGACATGGAAGAGTTACAGAGGTCCTGGATCCAATTGAAGGAGCAAAGGGATACTTTTGAGACTCATTACAAAGCAAGTCAAGAAAGAATCCTGGAGCTAACAAAGCAATTTCACGAGGAGCGGAATCTCAACTCATACCTCAACACAAAGAGGAAACGTCCATGGGAGACTTAAAACCCCATCTTTTATATTTATTTCATTTTTATTGTAAGCCTAAGGGGCAAACAAATTTATTACAAATAAAAGTTTACTTTTTGGTTGTTTAAACAAATTTAAATCGTGCGGTCCTTGAAAACATTGCATACGCATTTATACACCATATCATTGCATCACAGGTTTCTTATGTACAGGTATCTTATCTTCTCGCCGTTTATTTAAGCAGCAATGGCTCTTGAACAAACAGTCAAAGATCTCCAGGCACAGAATGCACAATTCCAGGAGCTGATCTTGAACTTGTCCAAGGGACAGGATGAATTGAAGACACTGCTGGCTAAGAAGACTAAGAAGACTAGAAGATCAGGAGGTCTTATTAATCTAGGAAGAAGGTTCAAAGGTCCTGTCAAGACCAAGGAAAAGGTTGAAGATTATGAGTCTGAAGAGTCTGAAAAAGAGGGAGGCAGTCTCCATAATACTATGGGGGATTCTGATTCTGAAGCAAATTACTATCATGATCCTAATGAAGATAAGTTCAAGATGATGGTGGATAGAATGAATGCTATGGAGTTACAAAAGTCTTCTGGTCTGGATTTTGAAGATCTGAGTTTGATATCTATAGTGGTTATACCCATTGGTTTCAAGGTCCCTGCATTTGTAGTATATGATGGTGTCTCCTGCCCCAAGCTGCATCTGAGGTCCTATGTCCGGAGGATCCAACCCCATACTGCTGATAAAAAGTTATGGATCCATTTCTTCCAAGAGAGCTTGTCTGGAGCTCAATTGGAATGGTACTATCAATTGGAGAGTGTCAACATCCATGATTGTAATGATCTTGCTGAGGCCTTCTACAGGCAATACCAATACAATGCTGATCTAGCACCTACTCGCATGCAACTCCAAAGCATGTCTATGGGTGCTAAGGAGAATTTCAAGGAGTATGCCCAGAAGTGGAGAGACTTGGCTGGTAGAGTTCAACCTCCTCTAACTGACCGGGAGTTAGTGGATATGTTTATGAGTATGCTGAATGGTCCTTTTTATAGTTATCTCATTGGAAGCTCATCATCTGGCTTCACTGAGCTGATAATGACTGGAGAGTGTGTAGAAAGTGGCATAAGAAGTGGCAAAATACATGTGGGTGCCTCTTCATCAAGTACTGCAAAGAAACCCCCTAGTGGGAAAAAAGAGTCAAATGTTGTTTATGGTCAACCTGGTCGTAATAGGAGGCACCAATCTGTGAGTGCAGTTCATATCTCCAATCCTACTCCTGCAGCACCAGAACCACCACAGGGCAATCAGCAGAAGCCTAGAAGGCAGTTCACCAAGATCAACATGTCACTGGCCCAAGCCTTGCAACACTTGTTGAAAGGGGAGCTCATTACTTTGAAGGACCCTCCTCAGAATCCTAATGTTACCTCTCCTAGGTACAATCCTAATGCACGATGTGCATATCATTCTAATTGTCAGGGACATGATACCAACAACTGTTGGATATTGAAGAACAAGATTCAGGATATGATTGATGCTGGAGAGATTGAGTTTGACCCTCCGGGTACTCCAAATGTGATTACTGCTCCCATGCCAAATCATGAGAAGACTGTTAATGCCATTGATGAAGCTTCATATATTTCCTCAGTTGCAGATGTGACTACTCCATTGTCTGTTATTAAGAAGAAGTTGGTACAAGCTGGGTTCTTTCGAGGTTGTAATGAAGATTGTTTCTATTGTGCTTATAAACCTGACAGCTGCTGGAAGTTGAAGGATGGTATTCAACGCCTCATGGACAATTACACCATATTGTTTGAGAGGACACCTTCTGTGGAGAGTATGGTTGAACATATAACTCAAGGTGCGAAGGTTGAAGAGGTGGATATGGTTGATAAAGTGCCAGTGAGGATTACTTCCAAGGGCCCTGTCAAGATCACTCATAAGGGTCCAATCAAGATTACTGTTGAAGGCCCTGTGAGGACTGTTGCTGAAGCCAGAGTGGCTCCTATGATTATTACCACTCCTGGTCCTATTCCGTATACTTCTGATAAAGCTATACCTTGGCATTACGGTTCCGATGTTTATATCCATGGTGTTAAACAGGAACCCTTAGCTGATACACCTGTTGCTAATGATAGCCTTGATGTTGATAATATTGCTGGATCTAGTAAGATCACCAGAAGTGGAAGAATTTTCTCTCCTCCAGCTACCTCAAAAAATACAGCTACTCCGACTACTGCTGAGACAAATACTGATGCCCGGGGCAAAGGACCTGTTATTGAACCTGTACAAACTGAGACACCAACTGCTGAGAATCTTTCTAAGCAGATGGAAGAAGTGCTGAAAATCATTCGCAAGAGTGATTATGATATTGTTGATCAATTAGGGCATACTCCATCCAAGATTTCCATGTTATCTCTGTTGCTGTGTTCTGAGGCCCATGCTAATGCCTTGATTAAGTTCTTAAAGACTGCTCATGTACCAAATGAGATTTCTGTAGATCAGTTTGAAAACTGTGTTGCACACCTGACTTATGATAATGGGTTAGGTTTTTCTGATGCTGATTTGACTCCTGCCAAAAGAAATGATAATAGAGCTTTACATATCTCTATTGAGTGTAAGGGCACTACCTTGTCTCATATGTTGATAGACAATGGTTCTTCACTGAACGTACTTCCAAAAGAGGTTTTGAACAAGCTTAATCCTGAAGATGCTGTGTTAAGACCAAGTAATATAGTGGTGAGGGCCTTTGATGGTTCAAGAAGGGTGGTGCATGGAGAAATAGATCTCTCAATCAAAGTAGGCTCTCAAGTTTTCAATTCAACTTTCTATGTGATGGATATTCGTCCTTCGTACTCTTGTTTGCTTGGGCGCCCTTGGATCCACGGGGCAGGTGCTGTGACCTCCACTTTACATCAGAAGTTGAGATATCCTGTAAAGGGAAAGGTTGTCACTGTTTACGGAGAAGAAGAATATAAGATCAGTCATGTGAATACGTTTAAATATGTTGAAGTGGAAGGTGAATATGTTGAGACTCCTTGCCAGACGTTTGAAGTAGTTCCTTGGGTTGTTCCTACTGCTGAAGCTCCTCCTGTTGTCAAAAGAGTTCCTGTGGTCACCAGAATACCTCCTACAATGGCCTCCCTCAAAGATGCTAGAGCTGTGGTTGAAGAAGGTGGTTGTACTATTTGGGGGCAACTTCCTGACATTCCTTACAAGTCTGACAAGTTTGGTTTGGGTTTCAATGCAGAGTCCCAGAAGGTTGTTCGTCGTGCTCGTGCTGTTCGTATCACCAATCAAGGGATCATGAAAGATCAAATCAATGTTGTGGGTGACTATAATGAAGACTACAATCTGGATGACTGGATCTTTCCTACTGTGGGTGATGGGCTCAATAATTGGAAGGCTGAAGACGTTATTCCTATCTCCTTTAGTCAGGAGTAAATACTATTACTGTGTTGTTATTTTTAAGTTTGTAATTTTTGAACAATTAAACTTTTAAAGCCTTGTGCCTTACCCGGGGCACAATGGTATGCTTGTTTCGGGATGTCATTTCATTTGCATACTTCATTCAATAAAAATCAATGGACGTTTCGTTTTCGTAAATATTGTGTTCCCTGTCTTTCTTTTATTTTTTATGTCTGTTTTATCAGCTATGTGTTCTTACACACACACACATCACTAAAATGCAGATCCTCATCCACTCTGGATCCTGTTGATAACAGTTCTACTATTGTCAATTATAATTTCGAGAATCCGATCTATCAAGCTGAAGATGGAAAGGAGGACGATTGTGAAGTAACTGTAGAGCTTGCTAGGTTGTTACAACAAGAAGAGAAAGCTATACAGCCACATGAAGAGCCAATCGAAGTTGTGAATCTAGGAACTGAAGAAAACAGGAAAGAGGTCAAGATAGGGGCTGAATTAGAGGATGGTGTTAAGAGCAGATTGATTCAGATGTTACATGACTATGTGGAGATCTTTGCTTGGTCTTATGAAGATATGCCAGGGTTGGATACAGACATTGTGGTTCACCGTTTACCAGTAAAAGAAGATTGTCGTCCAAAGAAGCAGAAGGTTCGTCGCATGCGTCCTGAGATGTCAGAGAAGATTAAAGCAGAGGTGATGAAACAGTTTGATGCAGGGTTCTTAGTTGTGACTTCTTATCCTCAATGGGTTGCAAATGTGGTACCGGTACCTAAAAAAGATGGTAAGGTACGTATGTGTGTAGACTACAGGGATTTGAACAAGGCCAGCCCCAAAGATGACTTTCCACTTCCTCATATTGATGTTTTGGTAGACAACACTGCTCAGCATAAGGTATTCTCCTTCACGGATGGTTTCTCTAGTTACAATCAAATCAAGATGGCACCTGAAGATATGGAGAAGACTACATTTGTTACACAGTGGGGCACCTTTTGCTATAAAGTAATGCTATTTGGTTTGAATAATGTCGGGGCAACATATCAGCGTGCTATGGTGGCTTTGTTTCACGATATGATTCATCATGAGATAGAGGTATATGTGGATGATATGATAGCCAGGTCTCAGAATGAAGAGCAACATCTTGATCATCTGCATAAGTTGTTTGAAAGGTTGAAGAAATACAGGTTGAGATTAAACCCAAACAAATGTACTTTTGGAGTTAGATCTGGTAAACTCCTGGGTTTCATCGTCAGTGGAAAAGGTATTGAAGTGGATCCTGCAAAAGTAAAAGCTATACAAGAGATGCCAACTCCCCGTACTGAGAAGGAAGTTAGAGGTTTCTTGGGACGATTGAATTACATTGCAAGATTTATTTCCCAATTAACTGCTACCTGTGAGCCAATCTTCAAGTTGTTGAAGAAAGATCAGGTAATGGAGTGGAATGATGAGTGCCAGACTGCCTTTGATGAAATCAAGAAATATCTTCTAGAACCTCCAATTTTGATGCCACCAGTTGATGGAAAACCCTTGAATATGTACTTAACAGTATTAGACAACTCAATAGGGTGTGTGTTGGGGCAACATGACGAGTCTGGTCGAAAAGAGCAGGCAATATACTACCTTAGCAAAAAGTTTACCGACTGTGAAACAAGATACTCACTGCTCGAGAAAACTTGCTGCCCTTTGGCATGGGCTGCTCGCCGACTAAGACAGTATATGTTGACTCATACTACCTTATTGATTTCGAAGATGGATCCAATCAAGTACATATTCGAGAAACCTGTTCTCTCCGGACGAATAGCAAGATGGCAAATGATCTTAACAGAATATGATATACAGTATACTACTCAGAAGGCCATTAAAGGAAGTGTTGTAGCTGATCATTTGGCTCATCAAGCAGTGGATGATTATCAGTCAATGAGTTTTGAATTCCCTGATGAAGACATTATGATTATTACTAAAGAACCTGGACAATATGACGGACCTGAACAAGGATCCCGATGGACTATGGTTTTTGACGGAGCTTCTAATGCACTTGGTAATGGTGTTGGTGTTGTGATCATTTCTCCTGAAGGTTGTCATACCCCGATTACTGCAAGACTTTGTTTCTATTGTACCAATAACATGGCTGAGTATGAGGCATGTATCCTAGGTATCAAAGCTGCCATTGATATGAAGATTCAGTTCCTGGACGTATATGGAGATCCAGCCCTGGTAGTAAGTCAGATCAAAGGAGATTGGGATACCAAGCATGATAATCTCATTCCTTATAGAGAACATGTGTTGTCTTTGATCCCATATTTTGAAGAGATTACCTTTGGACATATTCCACGAAGAGAGAATCAGTTGGCAGATGCATTAGCCACCATGGCATCTATGTTTGAGATCAGCTAGGATGATGAAGCTCCCAAAATTACTATTGATAGATTTGAGAAGCCTGCATATTGCAATGAGATTGACACTGAAGAAGTAGAAGGGAAGCCTTAGTTCTATGAAGTAAAAAGATATCTTGAAGCTCAGGAGTTCCCTGAAGGGGCATCTGTCAAAGATAAGAAGTTTCTAAGGAGGTTTTCTGCTAAGTTCTTTTTGAGTAATGGAATTTTATACAAGCGCAATCATGATTCAACTTTGCTTCGTTGTGTGGATAAGAAGGAAGCAACAGAGATTATGGAAGACATGCATGATGGGATCTTTGGCACTCATTCTAGTGGTCATACTATGGCAAAGAAGATATTAAGAGCAGGTTACTATTGGTCTACCATGGAAGCTGATTGCTATCAACATTCCAGAACATGTCACAAGTGTCAAATTTATGCTGATAAAGTACATATACCTCCATCACCATTGAATGTGTTGACTGCACCTTGGCCTTTTGCCATGTGGGGCATTGATATGATTGGTGAGATCAAACCTACTGCTTCTAATGGGCATCGTTTCATCCTGGTTGCTATTGATTACTTCACAAAGTGGGTGGAGGCAGCTTCATTTGCATCTGTTACTAAGAATGTGGTGGCCCGATTCATTAAGAATAATCTCGTATGTAGGTATGGCATCCCTGAAAGGATTATTACTGACAATGGCTCTAACCTGAACAACACTATGATTACTGATCTCTGCACGCAGTTCAAGATTAAGCATCACAACTCTTCTCCGTATCGTCTGAAGATGAATGGGGCAGTAGAAGCTGCTAATAAGAACATTAAGAAGATTCTACAGAAGATGATTGTTACTTATAAGGATTGGCATGAGATGTTACCATTTGCTCTTCATGGTTATCGTACTACAATACGTACTTCAATAGGGGCAACCCCATTCTCCTTAGTCTATGGTATGGAAGCAGTTCTGCCCATTGAAGTTCAGATCCCCTCCTTAAGAATCATGAAGGATGCAGGCTTGGATGAAGATGAGTGGATTCAGACTCGACTTGACCAGATAAATTTGATTGATGAGAAGAGATTAGCCGCTGTCTGTCATGGCCAGATATACCAGAAACGAATGATCAAGGCTTTTAATGAGAAGGTCAAGCCAAAGGTATATCAGGCTGGTGACTTGGTAATCAAGCGTATCATATTACCACAGGGTGATCCTAGGGGCAAATGGACTCCTACATATGAAGGACCATTTGTGGTCAAAACAGTATTCTCAGGAGGTGCCATGATGCTTACTACTATGGATGGTGAAGACCTCCCACAGCCTGTAAACGCAAACATAGTTAAAAAATACTACGCATAAAAAGAGACCCGCTAGGTTGACTGGCCTAGGCAAAAATAAGGGCATCCCGGCGAACCAAAAGGGTTCGGGCAAAAATTAGGGATATATATAAAAAAAAATGTACACCCGGCAAGTCGAAAACCTGAAAAGGCGGCTTGGGCAAAAAAGGGTATCCCGGTGGATTGAAAACCTGAAAGGGCAATCCAGGCAAAAGATAGGGATTAAAGCGTATGACTATGTCTTGTTTGGATCACCCATGTAAACTCCAACCAGTTGTGCTACTTAATTCAAGCTCGAACAGATAAAGATCAATCCAATCGTTTCCGTCTCAACAGCAGAATATGAGATACTTGAAGATAATGGCAATAGTAGAATTAAAACTCAATAGGATTATTTCCCACATAGCTGTTTTCTTTGTTTTGTAAAAAATTTATGACAAATTCCTCTTACTAGGATTTCTGTCTCCTTGTACAAACTTGCCCATGTATAACTCACTTTGTGATATAAATAAAATTTCATCTTAGAATCCAGATTTACTTTTACCCTATTTACATAAGCGAAACGTCCATTGGTTGTGTTTGAATGTATGTACGCTTTTGAATATGATTGATGTTTACCAGAAATGCATAAAATACTTGAATATGATTGATGTTTACCAGAAATGCATAAAAATGCAGTAATAGTATTTACTAAGGACGAACGAGGGAAGGAATTCAACGAAGCTTCGTCGGTTCATCCCCACAAGACAACTACAAATCTCCAGTAGAGCAAATCTATCTTTATAGATACTTCGAGTTACATCTCCCCTTGAATTTATGTCCATCTCTTTTATCCTCAGTCGGGATACTCAGGAACTTATTCCTTCAATAAAGGAACGACGAACGAAGACGGGAGGTTATGAATACTATACTATCAAACAAAACGGGAACGAGTTGCTCATATTCTTCAGCAACGAATCGAGATTTATTTTCCCTAGCCAGCAGTTGTTATACAAAGATATTCGGACGCTTCAGGCTGCATGATTCATACATACATCATTTACATCATATCATAACATACATACCATAAATGCATAATACATTTACTTATGTGCATCATACTATGCATGCATACATATTGCATAAACTAACATTCTCCTTGCAGGATAGTTATATGCAGATAAAACAACATCAACAACTTACAACAGGTCAGAAATGATCAATACATTACTCAAGATTGTCCTCGGAGAGTAGGCAAACGATCTGTACAAAGATCCATTCCCTAATCCAGGATTCTTCCAGAAGATTTCATCTATCTGGTCTTGAATAGCAGGAAAACGGTCTGTACATAGATCCATTCCCTGGTTCAAGATATTTTCAGAAGATTTAATCTATTGGCCCTTGAATAGCAGGCAAACGATCTGTACAAAGATCCATTCCCTGGTTCAAGATATTTTCAGAAGATTTAATCTATTTGCTTGAATAGTAGGCCAACGGTCTGTACAAAGATCCATTCCCTAGTTCAAGATATTTTTCAGAAGAACTAATCCTGACGTCCTTTTGACCTTGGAGAGTAGGCAAACGGTCTGTAAGAAGATCCATTCCCTAATCCAGGATACTTCCAGAAGATTTCATTTATCTGGTCTTGAATAGCAGGCAAACGGTCTGTACAAAGATCCATTCCCTGGTTCAAGATATTTTCAGAAGATTTAGTCTATTGGCCCTTGAATAGCAGGCAAACGGTCTGTACAAAGATCCATGCAAACGGTCTGTACAAAGATCCATTCCCTGGTTCAAGATATTTTCAGAAGATTTAATCTATTGGCCCTTGAATAGCAGGCAAACAATCTGTACAAAGATCCATTCCCTGGTTCAAGATATTTTCAGAAGATTTAATCTATTTGCTTGAATAGTAGGCAAACGGTCTGTACAAAGATCCATTCCCTAGTTCAAGATATTTTTCAGAAGAACTAATCCTGACGTCCTTTTGACCTTGGAGAGTAGGCAAACGGTTTACAAGAAGATCCATTCCCTAATCCAAGATATTTCCAGAGGAGATAATCGTCACGAAGATTTATATCTACTGGTCTATTCAACAATTCAAACTATGTTGCATAAACGATTCAGAGATGGCCTATACGAAGACCTAGTACTGATATCCAGTATCAACATAAAAACATCATCACATCCTGATATTTTAGATGGCATCTATAAGCCCATCTCCAGTTCTTCCAAGTGGCATCTTCAAGCCCACTCAAGCATGTACAACTAATCATCAGTGTTACTTTACGCACCGGCGAGTTCAAATTTTTGGGCTTTTGTGTTCAATCCCTTTCAACCTTCCAGGTCACGACTGGCACATATACCAATCTAACCCCTCAGGTTTCAGAAAATTGAACAGGGGCAGTTGTTGCACCCCAAAATTTTCCCTCCACAATACAAAACATTGTGTACTAAGAGGTTCACAAGGTTCACAAAGTTCACAAGACATCTCATGAGGTTCACAAGGTTCACAAGATTCACAATTGGTTGACAAGTTTGACAATTCCCTCACACAAAGCATCCTCCTAAGCAAGGCATCCTAAACTAGGGTTTTGACTTTTATCAGGCTAAATGGACTTCCAATACTTCAAGTGAGCTTCATAACATCCTATATGTGTTCAAGAATCCCCATGTCAAGTTTCAAGACTTTCCCAAAAGATTTGCTCAGTCAGATGATCAGATAGGTTAAAATCAGTCAAAGTAGTTAAAAAGTCAAACTGAGGTCAATTGTGGTCAAACCAAAGTCAAAATTCATGATTTTTTGCCAACATCAAGTATATGAGGTAAAATTCATCATTTGATCAAGCGTTGATCATGATTCATCAAGGATATTTCAGATCATCAAGAATCAGGAGTTTCTAAATTAGGGTTTTTACAGGAAAAGTAAACTGAACTTTGACCAGCCATAACTTTCACATGCTTCGTCAATTTTTTTCCATCCAAAGCTCATTTTGAAGGAAATTGAATTCTCTACAACTTTGTGTCTCACAAGCCAAGCCCAAAAATGCTTCATTTGGAAGGTATGAGCTAAGACATTATAGGTCCTTTTAAAAGTCAACAAAAAGTCAACAACTTCCAAAGAGCATAACTTAAGAATGGTAAAAGATATGGACATGAGACCAAAGAGGTTGGTTAAAGGACTCTTTAAGCTTTCCAAAATGTCCAAAAACACCTTCATAACATTAAAATTGAAGGATTTGTGTCCTTGCAAAGTTGGGAAATTTTTGAGAGGTTTATGAAGCAAATGGGGTCTTAAAACCAAAATTCACCAAATGGGCTTGCTTTTTTGTGATCCAAATGCTTCTATGACATCATGCACGAAATTAAATTTATTTATTCATAATTTTATTCATTTTATTTCTATTTATTATGATTTTTTATGTTAAAAATCATTTTAAATTCAAATAAAATACAAAATGATGAATATTTAATTTGATTTGGTTTCTAGAAAGTCTTAAATCATATTTGATACAAGAATAATGAAGATTGTACCAAAATAGCAAGGCTAGATCAAGGATATTCAAAATTTAAGAACCAATCTTTTTCAATCTCCCAAAGATCAAATATCCACAAATTTGTTAAACTCTTGACCTAGTTTCATTCACCCATATATAAACAACATGAAGACAAGCACTATTCACGAATTCAGGGCCTCCAACACCTTGTTCAAACTTCACAAAATCATTCAAAAAACTCCAATTCAGATTTTGAGCTAGAGGAGATTTCAAAGCAATTTAAAGGTGGCAATGCGTTCTATGATGTTCATATAACATGTTTGGATCATAAAAAGCATATGAGACACCCTCATTCACATGAACCGAACGCATGTTCATACCATATTTGAATTTTTTCGATTCTATGATTTCAGTAGTTTTCAATTGATTTTGATTGTCTAATTGTGTTTGTTTCTTTGTACTGAAGCTTCCTGGACAGATGAATTAGAGTTTCATGGACTGAATCGAAATATGCCATGTTAGGGTTCTAAGGAAACCGTGAATTGGGAATTCACTCAACAGGCGATTTTAATCCAAATTAGTGACATATTTGAGATCAATGGCCATTATATAGTTGATATGGGCAATTAAAATGAGTTTATTGTGTGTGTTGTTCATGATTTAATGTGCAGGTGCTATAGTGACGACGAAAATCCGTCACTAAAAGCTTTAGTGACGGACAAACCGTAGGTACAACCTAACTGGACGGCTGAAGCTAGGAGATGACCTCTGGCGCCAAAATCCAGTTTGAAAAATTGGTTTAAAATATTATGTTTTGTTTGTGGATATATGTTGAATGCGTTGTAGTGGCTCAGTGGTTAGTGTGCGTGTTTGTCATATAGATGGTCCTGGGTTCAAATCCTCCCCAGGCCATTTTGCTTTATTTTGTTTTTTTTGAGAATTTTTACAGGATAACAACAAAACAAACTTGAAGTAGATTGCTATCAGCTGCGTGCAGTGGCCCAGTGGTTATGCTTCTGATTATCCAGGTAAAGGACCTGGGTTCAAATCCCAGGTCCTGTTTTTTTAGGTTCTTGTTTCATTTATTTTTGTTATTTTTTTATTTTATTCTTTAAATCAATTAAAATAATTTCTAAACAAAATCTAAATCATTATCTAATAAAACTTTATTTTCTTTTAAAACTTATATTATTATCTTAAAACCTAAATTAGTATATTTATTTCATTATATGTTTATAAATATGTATATATGTATTTTTGTATATAATTTCACTAATTATATTTAAATTAATTTCTAACCCTAATATTTTTATATATATAATTAAACCCTAATTTTCTATAACCCTAATTCTCATTTTATTTAAATCTCCAAATTAATTAAATTTTCCTAATATCCAATTAAATAATTAATCATAGTTTATTTTGTAAATAAATTAGTATATAATTGTTATTATTATTCTATTTTCATCTCAAAATTCTTTAAAATTGTTTATTTAAATCTAAAAAAATACTTAATTGATTTATATATATATATATATATATATATATATATATATATATATTGTATATTATTACTAACCTTTCTTCTTATAATTATTTTATCACTAACCATTTATTCAATTGCTTATTTTATTATTATTATTTAAATTGTTTTTATTATTATGTAACTGTAAAAGCATTGTAATAGTCGTAGTATTTTATCGTTTATTTATTTATAAATATATTGCTATGGTTAGTAAAATAGGGAGTGATAACATGTTTGCTTTTAAATTAATTTAGATCACTAATTATAAGATAAATATATGAACTTATACACGCACACACGTAGGTCGATCTTTGATCGCCATCTCACTTCCTAAGGGTTATCCCTCATGTTGCCTAAATAAAAAGGTCAAGTAAGGTGTCTAAGAGCAAGGTCCATTCTCCTAAAAAATCATCTAGTCCCTTTACGATTATAAGATCAAGTCCCTTCGAGGTTGCCTTCGTAAATGATCTTGTCCCTTTCGAATAAAAGATGATAAGTCCCTTCGAATTGCTAAGACACCTTACAGTTGCCTAAACACAGATGACCCTTCACATGTCCTTTATAACATCCAAGGTAATGACTACCTATTCCTTAATAATAAGGATAATCTTACCATTGATAGAACATTTAAGAACAGTAAAGATCTAATCATATGGTAGGTTCCTCTTAAGTACTTGCTCACTCCTTCAAAAACACTTCATTATACTTCACATTTTCAAACAATTTTCAAAACAAAGTCTTTATATATATCCATACAAGGATCATTATAAAGTACTTAAGAAAATTTTTAATCACACACTACACTTCTCAAAACAATTTAAAGTGAGCTAAGTAACTAAGAGCCCATGGATAACCATGGATGTAAAGGGTGCTAACACCTTCCCTTTACATAACCTACCCCCCGAACTCAAAAATCTTTTAAGGTCTTTCCTGTTCTTTTATGCCCTTTCCTTTGGATAAAATAAAAGTCGGTGGCGACTCTTGCTATCCGCAACATTTAACTAAAGTCAGTTCTCCCACCGTGTTACACTTGGTATCGTGAACTCTGTGATGTTACCTTTGGTAATTCAGATAGATGAGGAGATCTGCCCCTGGCTACTTAAGCATAGTTGAATCTTGACCTGATTGCCCCAAATGAATTAGGCAGTATCATGGCATGCCCCCTTGATTGGGAGATAATGACTATGCCCCTTTGTATACATGGGCTTTGATCCAGGAAGCAACTTTGTCTATTAGAAGGACTTTGATTCATTGATTGTTCATCATGTAAGTTCCTCTGTTGTCAAACACTTAGTTATATGCAAACAGCGATATTCAAAATGCAATGCTTATGTCTGTCTCGAAGTTTTGAAAAAAAATATTTTAGTAAAACAATGTTTATGAAAAACTGTGATATTAACTCAAGTTTTATAATAAGCCCTAAAGGAGTCATGATACCTTTTTGTAGCAGTATGTTTTTCGAACTAACCATGCTTCAGTTAGGACTTTTAAAGGGTTGTGACGTGGTCTGGTTCACGGTTTAAGAAACAAAGGATAAAAGGCTCAAATTTATTTGTACCCAACCCATTCATCGTGATGTTCTTCAGTCCTATGTTCGGTTAACTTATGCATTGAGGCTCCAAAGGTGTACTGACATTTGAGATGATTCAGAAACCATAACTTTATTTGAAAAGTCTTTTTTTTTTGTTGAGGATTTATAGTGACCTCTTTTCTTTTGACTTTGTTATCCCTTCTTTTTGCCTGAACGGCTAAAATCAAGATTACAGTCAGCGGGACATCTCAATTTTTTTTTACTAAGTCTCCTTCATAGGTTTTGACTTAGTGAGTTTTTCTTTTGCTAGAAATTGACTGTCAGGTTTAATGATTATAGGGAACCATCATTAGTTGTGTACAACACAAATAATTGGCATAATTGAGTTAACCGAGTAACTACCATGCCCCAGGTTATGAATAAGGGTTTTAATTTGCGTGAGAATGAAAACTCCTACTTCATAGGCTCGAAAGGGTTGACTAGGGATTAACTTCCTTATATCTCCACTGTTTAGGAATTGAAACAATGCTTGTACATCGTCAGCATAGTCTGTTCAAAAGCATAATGCATAAGATTATGGTATTGTTTTCGTCATCCTCCATTTAAAGGCTTACAACTTTAACAAGAGTTTAAAAATCACAAAATAGAAGTAAGAAGCATAGTTTTAAATATAGTGAAGCGAATGGATTAATTCAAGACAAACATATGCAATGCATTAATGAAAACAAAAGTTTGACATAATCGTAAGTGTTTAAACAAATAAAAGAAATTATAAATGAAAATTCAAATGTTCTCAAAGCCTCTTCCTCTAAACTGGTTACTCCAGATGTCTGGGCGCTTTGATATTTGATGGGCGATAGAAGAACTCAATATGGCCTTCTGGCGTAACCTCGAGGATTCCTTCATCAATCAGGTCTTAAATCCTATTCTTCAATGTCCAACAAATATTAGTATCGTGTCCGAGACAGTTGGAGTGATACATACACCTTGCCTTGGGATTATAGAGAGAAGAGGAAGTATTAGGATTTTGAGGAGGATTTTTCAAGGAAATTAGCTTCATCTCCAACAAGCATTGCAAAGTTTGTGACATTGGAGTGTAGAATTTGATAAACTGTCTTTTATATTCCTTGTGTCGAAGTGGATTAATCTTACAAGGTCTTCTCTCTTAAACTGAAGAACAATCAGTAGTAGCTTGTCTCTTTCCTTCTCTTATCCTTATCTTCCTTTCAACCAAGTCAGCTTGTTTTATCAGAGGTTAACTGATGATTAGATTCCCGACTCCATTACTTAGAAGTTTGTGGACAAAGGTTCTCAGCTCTTCTTGCCCCTGAGCTAAACTTTGGATAAGAGTCACCTGGCCATTCATCCAGATCCTCATCTTTGCCATCTCAGCTTGCAGTTGTTCCAACTGATCACCCTTGCTATCTTCAGGATTCTTCATTTCGATATCTTTAGAGAGGAATGCTTTCAACTCTTCTTGCCCCTTGGACAAATTTAGGATCATTTCTCGAAACTGGTCATTCTGATCTTGGAGATCTTTGACAGATTGTTCGAGAGCCATTTTTGCTGAAATAAACAGCGAGAAGATTGAGAAACCTGTTGTGAAAACCTGTTATGAAATGAGATGGTATGTAGATGCATATGAAATGTTTTCAAGGACCGCATGATTTAAATTTGTTTAAACAAAAGAAAACAAAACTTTTATTAGTAAACTTGAAGTAATATTGCCCCTTGGGCTTACAGAATAAAATAACGCTCATAAATAAAGACAAAGGAAAACATATGGGGTTTTAAGTCTCCCATGGACGCTTCCTCTTTGTGTTGAGGTAGGTGTTGAGATTCCGCTCCCGTGAAGTTGCTTGGTCAGTTCCAACACTCTTTCTTGGTTAATCCTGAATTGAGCTTCAGAGCTCTTTGCTCCTTCAAATTGATCCAGGACTTCTGCAATTCTTCCAGTTCAGTGGGCATGTCTGGATGAAGGATGGTATAAGGAGTATCCCCTTCTGCAACAGGCTCCATAGTGACTGGTAGAACAGCAAGATATGGCATCATAAGAGTCTGAGCACGAGATCGCACCCATCTGAGATAAGGTTCCATATGAATGGAGTACTTTGGTTCCAGAGTCTTGCTGTCAACCTTGTTCACTTTACCCTAAGCTCGTATGAACCTTTGACGATAACCTTGAAGATCGTTGTCGTAGTCGAACATAATTCCTTGAATAACCATGTCATGAGGACCATTACTCCGAGCATAACCAAACTGACGTAAAGCTAAAGAAGGGTTATAGGTAATGCCCCCTCTTATTCCAATGAGTGGCCCATTAGGGAACTCCCCACAACGGTCAATGATAGTAACATTCTCCATAAATCGAGAACACCAATGAATATCTGAATAAGAAAGTGACATGATCCTCTTAGACCACCTTAACCCTTGGTCATTCTTCATCACGAATCGAGGAAGGTGAGAAATAAACCACCTAGATAGAAGAGGTATGCAACACATCAGAGTTCCTCGTGCCTTCGTAGTACGGGTATGAAGAGAATGTAAGATGTCTCCAAGTAAGGTAGGCACTGGATTATGAGTCAAAAATATGTTGATGGCGTGTACATAAACTGGTATGGATTAGGGAATAGTACCAAGCCATAAATCAGCAAGGCTAAGATCTCCTCAAAAGCATCATAACTCATAGCATTCAAGAACACTTGAGCCTTCTCCATCAATACCTTAGCAAGAATACCCTTAACTCCGCTTCTCGTTTCCAGGACAATGTCTGATTTCTTCAAATGTAGGGCTGCAACAATGACTTCAGGTTTAGGCTCTTTCTCTAAGCCTGTGAAGGGTTTCTGATCAAGGATAGGTACCATAAGCAACTTGGATAACTCTTCCATAGTGGGCACCAGTTGATAATCTGGGAATGTAAATCAATGATGTTTAGGATCAAAGAATTAGAACAAGACACTCATCATATTTTCATCAAACCGTGAGGTGACCAAGTCAAGTAGGTGACCATGTTTCTTGATGAACTGGGAGTTTTCAGAAACTTGAGAGACCCCCTTAAGCTTAGAAGGTATCCCTACAAAGTTGATCCGAATAGTATTCCTACGAGCATAAGCCATGACCTGCAACAAAGAACAAAGATAAATCCTTTGGTCCTTGAAATGGTTAGTGAAAATGCTATGCTTATGATGTCATGATGTTATGCTCAATCACAAACATATGGCACACACAAACAAGTCACACAATAGCCCTAGGTTTAGAGGCTTGCATGAGGTTTAAAGGTAAGTACCTTCCCCTGAAGTTCAGTTGGTTCAACCTGTCCTACAAAAGTAATCGGGTTCTAAGGGATCTCAAAATCACTGATCCTTCCCAAGGGTGGTTGTTCAGTAGGCAGCTTACATGCCAACCAAAACCCTCCAAGTTTAGGATCTCAATGAGCGTAGCATCGAGTATCAACCAACTTCAGTCTTTACTGAAGTCAACTATCTCACTACTTTCTAAAGGCCAAGATGGGATAACTAGGGTTCTAAAGGTCAGTTAGTGTATTGACAACATATGGCAGCCCCATATTATCCTTAACTTACTTAAGGAACATAAGCACCAACCAAGAAGTCACACTAACTATGGCCACCAGATCAACCATATCGGTATACGTCGTACAGTTTCCTTGGTCTATTGCCATTTACCTAGGGTACACTAGATCCGGGTTAGGATCTTTCACACAAAAAGCCCAACAAGTAATATAAAGCAAACAAAGCAAAAAATTTAAGTGATCTAATTCCTAAGGGTACCCGTCTTTTACTTAGTAAGTCCCCAACAGAGTCGTCAGTTCTGTAACACGGTGGGAGAACTGACTTTCTATAAATGTTGCGGATAGCAAGAGTTGCCACCGACTTTTATTTTATCTATAAGAAAGGGACATAAAAGAACAGGAAAGACCGTTTTGAAAAGACTTGAGTTCGGGGGGTAGGTTATATAAAGGGAATGTGTTATCACCCTTTATATCCATGGTTATCCATGGGCTCTTAGTTACTTAGCTCACTTTGATTGTCTTTGAAAAGAAAGTGTAGTGTGTGTTTAGAAATTTTTCGAAGTACTTTGTAATGATCCTCGTATGGATGCATACAAAGTCTTTAAGTTTGAAAAATGTTTAAGAAAAGTGATGTGTGAAAAGTAACTTTAAGATGTGAGCAAATAACTAGGAGATACCTACCCTAAGCTAAGTCATTCAAGTTCTTTTATGTTTCTTCAAGAGTAAGACTATCCCTATTATTAAGGAATACGTAGTCATTACTTTGGATTAAGGGACAATCGTAGGGTCATCGTATGGTCAATGAAGGCAACATGTAAGGGTGTTTTTAGCAATTCGTAGGGACTAATCATCATATTTACCGAAGGGACAAGATCATTATTCCGTAGGCAAACTCAAAGGGACTTGATCTTTTAAAGGGACAATGATGATTTATTCTTAAAGGGACTTTGCTTAAACACCCCTATATTCGAGGGACTTGACCATTTAAAAGGCAACTTTAAGAGGAATACCCTAGGAGGTACAGACAGCGATCATGGATCGACTTACGTGTGTGAATATTTATTTCAGATATTTATTCTTTTTATTTAAATTATCTAAGTCTTTTTTTATCAAATATTTCTTTCCACACCCTAGTTATTAACCATGCAGTTAAATAAATAAATTAAATTAAATTTGGAATATAAAACCTACGCTATTACATGGCTTTGGACAGTTACAAAATAATCGAGCGAAAAATAAATTACAACATACATAAACCTATACATTTTTTTCTAATAATAAAAGCAAAGGAAAGCAAAATAATTAACTAAATTAACTAAATTAAAAAAATAGAAAATAAATTAGGGTGTGAATGAATTTTTTAATTAAGAGAATTAAGGTTGATTTTTTCTTAGGAAAAGAAAGATTTTTTTAAGAAAAGAAGGATTTTTTAAAGAAAATTAGGGTTTATTGAGAAATATTTAACCTAATTAATAAATAATTTACAATTTAAATAAAATAAATGAATTAGTAAAAAAAACCTAAAAACAACTAGAAATTATTCACAACATTAAATTTTTTATTAAAAACAATTTATTGAAAATATTATAAGTTAATAAAAAAATAAAAATAATTTATTTACAAGAAAGTTATTATTATATTTTTTTAAGGAAATAAAATGATTAAGAACATTATTGGTGAGTTTATGGGGTTTATTAAGTTAATGGGTTAATTAATTGGGTTATTAATTAATATATCATAATAAAATCATAATTAAAACATAAATATTAAAACAAAAAGAAAGAAAACGTGCAAAAGAAATATGGGGAGGCTTGGATTCGAACTCAGGACCTCCCCATTTCCAGACCAAAGGCGCGTCCACTGGGCCAACCATGCTTCTGTGAACTAAAATACAAATAATCGATTAAATAATAAAACCAAATTTTGAAATTAGATTTCAAGCGCAGGACTGTCTTCTTCGCTGGTCTGTCTAGTTAGGTTATAGCTACAGTCTTTCGTAGCTAAAACTTGTAGTGATGGTTTATTGGTCGTCACTACACGTCCTGCAAGATCAAAATTCATAATACGCGAAATAAATTTGTTTTAATAATACAGAACAGTCAAAGGGGGCCTTCTAAACCCGGATAGGTCATTAATTTCATGAAAAATCGCCTCTAGCCATGGATCCTAATTTCAAGCTTTCAAATCCTAAAAATGGCGCATCATTATTCCTGCACAAAAACTCCCATTAAACCATCCAGAAACATTTAGAGCATCATTACAAACAATATTATGTAATCAAATTGAGATTAAAACGTGTGTAGAATCAAAATCGAAAATTAAAGAAAATAAGCAAAAAAACGAAATCAATGAATGCTATTGGACATGATTTTGGTAATGAAGATGATGCATTCACGTTGAGAACATCTCAAAGAATGCAATGCAACCTTCGAAATCCTTTGAAAACGGCTCTAGGGGTGAAACTGAATTGGTGTTTTCTTGGATAAAATTTGAACTTTGAACAATGCTTTTTGTGGTCTGAAATTCGTCCCCTTGTATTTGTGTTATGTCCTGAACTTATAGTGAAGCTATTAGGTTAAAAATTTGAGCTTGGTCTTTATGAAATTTTGTTGCTTGATGGTGAATAAATCCCTTTCATAATTTGTCCAAAAATCACATTATATCTTACAAAATAGCCTTAGCACGAAATTGGATGGTATCCAATCACCTTGAATGTCATTTAAGAGCTTCTAGAAGAAGAATATAATCAAATATTTGTATTTTCATATTTTATTTTGATTTAAAATGAATTTTAATGAAAAAAATCCAAATAAATAATAATAAAATTATAAAAATCAGAAATTATTTTAATTGGGTCTTGCTTGATGTTATTATGAAGATTGGGTTGCAAAATGATAGGCCCATTTGGAAAAAATTGGATTTAAGCCCTTATTTTCTTCATACACCCCTTGAAAATCTCCCAACTTTGCCAAGGCATAAATCCCTAAATTTTAAGGATATGAAAGTGTTCTTGGACATTTTAGAAATCTTAAAGAGTCCTCTAACAAAGCTCTTTGGTCTCATGTCCATATCTTTTAACATTTTCAAATTATGCTCTTTGGAAAAAGTTGACTTTTTGTTGACTTTTAAAATGACCTGTAATGTTTTAGCTCATACCTTCCAAATGAAGCATTTTTAGGATTGGCTTGTGTGACACAAAGTTGTAGAGAATTCAATTTCCTTCAAAATGAGCTTTGGATGGGAAATTTTTGATGAAGCATGTGAAAGTTATGGCTAGTCAAAGTTCAGTTGACTTTTAAGAAAACTCTAATTTAGAAACTCCTGATTCCTGATGATCTGAAACTTTCTTGATGAATCATGATCAACCCTTGATAAAATGATGAATTTTACTTCATAATATTGATGTTGGCAAAAAATCTTGAAGTTTGACTTTGATTTGGCCACAGTTGACCTCAGTTTAACTTTTTAACTACTTTGATTGATTTTTGCATATCTGATCATCTGACTGGGCAAGCTCTTTGGGAAAGCTTTGAAACTTGACATAGGGATTCTTGAAGTCATATGGGATACCATGAAGCTCACTTGAAGCCTTTAAAGTCATCTTAACCTGAGGAAACCCAAAACCCTAGTTTTAGAGACTTTGCTTAGGAGGAGGCATTCTCTAGGGAAAATTCCACACTTCTTGATCAATTGGGAGTCTTGAGAACCTTATGATCATTTACTAGTATTGAGGGATATTGTCTTGATTGTGGGAGGGAAAATTTTGGGGTGCAACACAGTACAATGGTTTCGTATTCGTCGAGTTCCGTTTAATTACAATGGTCTCGTCTTTAAGCCCTGTTTAAGTACAACAGGCTCAGTTTTCGCGTCTCGTTTCATTACAACGGTGTCGTGTTGGGATTTCATTTAAGTACAAAGATCCCATTTCTTTGACTTCATCTAAGTAAGATGATTTCAACCTCTCGATTCCATTTAAGTAGAATGGTTTCGTTCTTGAGTCCTATTTAAGTACAACAACCTCATTTTCTTGTGTCTTGTTTAAGTACAATAGTCGCGTCGCGGGTCATCATTTAAGTACAACGATCACGTTCCTTTCGAGTTTTGTTTATATACAATGGTCTCGTTGTCACACCTTATTTAAGTACAACAGGCTTCTTCTTTTCACATCTCATTTCAGTACAATGGTCGCGTCGTGGGTAATCATTTAAGTACAATGATCACGTTCTTTCTGATTCCATTTCAGTACAATGGTTTCATCCTCAAGTCCGTCTAAGTACGATGGTCTTGTGCTCTTCGAGTTATCATCTAAGTATGATGAGCTCATTTCTTTTTGTCATGTCAGAGGTCAGCAAAAACATATAATAAATATAATAAAAAAACAAATAACAGGATGGCATCCTCACTGTCCTATTTTTGTTATAGTACAAATTTTAAGGATTTATTGGAGTATTCAATCACTGCATGCCTTGAATGTCTAAAAGTTGTTGCTATTATTCACTCAGGTCTGCAGATGATTGAATAGGGGCAGTTGTAATACCTTAAAATTTTCCCTCTCATTTTCATGGCATTTGGCATATCACTTTGCATACTTAAATTTATAGCATGACCCAAAGCATTGCATCATAACCACCATAACAAAGGCATAGGTTTGTGATCAATGACTGAAGTAGTTGATGACTATCCAAAGACAATCAAAGGGAAACATTACTTATGAACATGGTGTAAAGGGTTTACAACATCCCACAAGTCTTCATTTGAGGCCACAAGTCTTAGAAAGAAGTGGATTGATCAGAGGAGTCAAGCAGTGCAACATCTCTTGACAAAACAAGGCCAAATTAGGGTTTCTGATTAACTGGGCTTCCCAAGGAAATGTTGGTTCAAACTTGATTTTATTGTTTTCTATATGATATTGGGTACCTAGGGTTGAAATTTCATCCCCTGAATCATTTTGGAGAGGTTCAATTAGTCAACTGATTGGAAATCAGGAAATTGGGGAAAAGTCAACTAGGCTGAGTAAAAAGTCAACTCATGACTTTTTGAGATCAAATTCATGAAATTAGGGTTACAAGGATCCTATGGAACAAATTTGATCAAGAAGTGATGGAGGAATCAGGAAAAATCAAGAAAACCAAAACTTACCATTTTTGGAAAATTAGGGTTTCCAAAAATGGCAAGTTTTGGCCATTTTTGCAACCACTTCAAGAGAGGCCTTCTCCCAATTTAAAAGTAAAAGGAAAATTCCACTTGGTATATTTGAAAGAGGGCATATTAAGCTTCAAATCCATAGATGGAACACTTTCATAGTATTAACATTGAGAGAGTTATGATATTTCAAAGATTGAGAAAATAAAGGAAAAAACTAGGGCAGGGGCCAGACAAGGCAGGCCAGATGCGCGCGCCCTTCCAGGCATTGTATCAAGCAGGTGATGTGCAAGAAGTATGGCTTAATTACTCTATGAAGATGACCTCAAATGAAATTTTCGCCAACATGAAACTTTTTCATTATTGCATTATCTACAACTTTCATTTTGGAGGATTTTTCACACGATCAATTGTTTGTGAGTTATGAAGGGTCAAAGTCATGTCCCAAACCTGATAAAGTCACAAGAAATTTGGTGCAAGGCAAGGCAAATCATGCAAGCCTATTATGCAGTCTCATGATGAGAGTTTCAATGATCAATTTGAATGGCTTACAAGCTTCGTCTTCATTTGACATAGACATCAAACATGTGGTATGAAGATTGATATTCAATTTGAGCACAAGAATGTTATTGTTGGGTAGCTTGGGCTTGAAGAAATCATCAATGGAAGTTCAATATATTAAATTGTCTTGCTTGCTGCATAAGAGATTGTATTGTGAGATGTTTCTAAGCGCAATCAGCTTATGCACATTGGAACATAGTGATATCATATGGTAGTGCATTCAAACAAGTTCAAAGGATCTCATGGCTGCATGATCATGGTAGCTGTCATGCACTTCATGAGAATCAAGCAAATGATGATACACTCTCAAGCATTTGAACTCAAGTTGCATTGGATTGCTTCATCACATATCAACAAGATTGCATCACTATAGTTGTCATAAGCATCACCACATTGGATCCAGCTCGAGCAAAAACAAATTAAGTTGCACCACTTGCTTCAACTCACTCCAATACACCATAACAAACTTGACTCAGCCATAGCAAACTTAACTCAGTTAACCAGGGTTCTAACCCTGGTTCTAACTGTTAACTATGAGGGTTAAGATCCTTATAAAGGCATGATATCCAACTGAATGGAAGGCTTGGCTTCATTTTGATCGAATCACATCACAAGTTCATCAATCTTGCTCTGATTTTTCTCTGCAAATTCAATGCAGTTTGAGTGAAACAAGCTTCATATCTCATCTCCAAGATCCTTCATCCTCCATTGAGTATCATTATCATTGTTTCTCCCACCAAATGACACCTGGCCAAGAGGGGTACAGATGCGAACGGTCGGCGAAGGAGGAGAAGAACACACAAGGGTGCACTGAAAAGAAAAGAGTCGCCAGCTAGGCATTTTTATCCCGAAGGAAAGGTAATGCTGCATAAACCTAAGAAAAGATGGATAAGACGGTTGTGAACCAGAGAAACTGAGAAAGGGGGTTGGTTACAACCTGGGAAGGTATTAGCACCCAAATTGTCCGCCGTACTCGACGGGATCCACGCTTAAAAGATTTGTGTTTTAAAGGGGTAGTGTCAGTGCAATCTGTGAATCAAAGCTGGAAAGAATGCAAGTGTCAGTGTAAAAAGAAATGTGAAGTGAGTAAAAGAAGTGTCAGTGTAAAGAAAGAAGGAAATGCTCAAGACAATGAGGCTTAAAGAATAAGGCTGGAAGGAGAGGGAATATACAGAGACTTTTGTTCGATAACTGTTAAGTTATGCCTACGTATCCTCTCGTGCAATGAGGAAGTCAGAACACCGTAGTTCGACCCAATGAGACTGAAAGATAAATTGACTTGTGAACTGCTTTCTTGTCTATGCTCAAGTGTATGACCTGTCTGGCTCAGGTGCAAACTGTCTTGCATTAGACAGAAGTAGCAAGTTCTCGTTTGTGAGTGAATGAGATGAGAAAAGAATCCCGGAGGAGACGATTATTGTTTGTTTTTGTGTTTTCAATCTTTTATTGCTTTTTGAATTTGTCATGAGAAAATGAGCTTAAGCCTAAACCAAGGGTTAGTAAACTCATCACATCTTCCCTCTGATTAGGGGTAATGAGAATACCTTTAGTATGAAGTAAACACCTCACACTTAATCACCATGATGTAGGATTAAGATCATTAACCTACTTGCATTTATTTAGATGTTTTTGGTGTTTTTGTTTAGTGTTAAGTAATGAGTTTAAGCCATAATCAAGGATTTAATGGGCCCATTACACTATCCTAATAGAAGGATAATAGATGAGAACATTTAAGCTGAGGAAGGCTCCTCAACTTAATCCATGATTAGGGATTAACCTCATGACAAAACAAAGCCTTTATTAAAGTGGATTTTAGTTAATGACAAGATTAAGAAGTGAATTTTATGGTTTATAAGACAACTTGAGGGGGACTTGTCCATTAACATTAGGGTTAGTCCTTCTTGACCAATTAAGGAAGAATTAGAACCCTAATGCAAGGCCCAAGTTACAAGCTTGATGTCTTAGTGATTATTAAGTGAATTGATTAAAGAATTTAAACACATTAAGGGTTTAACACTTAGGATTAAAGTTATACATTCCATCCTAATAGAAGGATACAGGCATAACCCTAATCACAAAGCCTTAAAACCTTTAAGGTTTAGTCCTTGATTAAGGGATGAGAAGAGAAGACTCAAAATATGACACAAAGGTAAAACTAATGGGGGACTAATCAAACCCTAATTGTGATCATGCTTGGGGGTTCCTAGGGTTCATGAGGATTGCAAAAGATCTCCAGGAAAGAAACCACCATGGAAGAAACAGGATGAAGGAAGGAGAAGCAAAAGAAACAAGACAACTTGCTTCACTTAAGAAGACAAGTTGCTTGAATAAAGAAAGAGGAGAAGGAGCATGAATGAGCAAGCTCACTCTAATACAAAAGTAAAATGCAGCAGGGATGCATAAGAGAGATGAGAAGAGATTATGAGAAGTGAAGGCAAATTCACTTCTCAAATACTTACCACCTAAAAAGTTAGCAAAAAGAAATGAATGCAATGATGCAAACCAAAACCAGAAGCATAAACATGATGTTAATGATGCTAAGAGATGATGCAAACACATGTCAAGAGTTGTGGATGATCATACAAGGATGAGGATGCAAATGAAGCATGTTTTGAACCATGAAAGTTCATGAAAGTTAATGAAATGAAATGAATGCACAACATGGCAAAATGAATGATGCAATGATCAAACATGATTCTAATATGTCCTAAGATGTCTTAGAAGTCATGTGGATGCACAAAATATCATGGCAAGTTCATGAATGCAAGCATATGGAAGATGGATGCAAATGAAGGCAAAAATGAGGGTTTATACATAACATGCAATACAAAAAATCAAAACCAGAAGCAAATGACATGATACAAAAATTGAAAATGGGATCAAAGGTACCCTAACCCTACACAAGTTCCCTTCCCAAAGGAGGAGACCTAAATCTTAACCTAATGGAAGTTATGAATTTCTCAAGTTAGCTTGGGTTTTAAGGCACTTCAAAAGGAAAAATGCACAACAAATTGAAAATGAGAGATAAATTCAAACCAATTTTATCCTAGAAACTACATGATATGAAGAATTCAATTCAAAAAGAACCATCATCAAACTCCTCATGGTTAGGCAGAAAGGATTTTTCTAAGTTAGGACAAAAATATTGACTTTTAAGAACCCTAATTCCAAAGAAAAATGTCAAAATAGGTCAAGAACCAAAAAGAAATTTGTGTGAAGAGTTTGATAATGTTTCTAAATGTATCAAGATGCAATGTGATTGTTTTGGTGATTTTTAGAAACTTAAATGCTATTTTAATCAATTAATTCTCATTAACTAATTAAAATAAACATTTAAATATTTTAAAAATACGAAATTTAAGCAAAAAATAAAATAAAAATTATTTTCAGAATGAGAAAAATATTTTAAGACATGATGCAAAAAATGAAATTTTTTAGAAATGTTTCACTATTTTAAATAAAATGTGGAAAGAAATACAATTAAAATGCAATAAAAATGAATTAAAAGAGAAAGTAATCAGATCCAAAGGCTGTGGTTCAAACCAGGGAGGCGGGAGTTGACTTGGCGCGGATTCTGAAGGCTAGGATTGGCTCTGGTTAAATTCAAACTAACCCTAATTAATTATCCTAATTAATTAAGATTAGGGTTAAGTGACAGATCCTGACCATTGAGGACGCGCGCGAAAACAAATCCAACGTACCAAATTAAAACTGAGCTAAACACGTGATTAAGCCCTAATTGTGCCCTAACCACTCTCAGGTGACCGGAACAGTGTTCCGGTCATCTTCTCCGATCAACCAAAATCACAACTTCTTCTCTAAGCAATTTCTAATGCTCTAACTTTCCAGAATCATTCCCCTGACACATCTAAACAAGAATCAATCACCAAAACAAATTTATCATGCCTCAAACACAAGATTCGAATCAAACATCAAAAACTGTAAAAATTTCAGAAGCACAATACAAGCTCATTTCTCAACCATTTTCAAAAATGAAAAGTGCAGTGTGATCAGTGAAGCATGAAGAACATTTCTATAACATGAAAAGAGATTTCTGGAAAAAAAGTTCTTGAGGTACCTGAGCTTGAGCTGCTTCAGTTTGCAACTTTCTGGGCAGTTCTTTACTTCAAATCACCCCCAATGGTCCTCCTGAAGTGTTTGTGATGCTTGGTTGGAGTTTATATGGCCCCAAAATGAAAATGGCAGAAACTCAGTTCATGAAGTGTGGAAATCGTGTTTTTGATTCTGGGATTTTTAGGGCAAAATGAAGGGTGGGAAATGATCAGTGATGTTTATGGAGTTGAATGGTGGAAAAAGTTTGAAGGTTTGATGGTTGAGTTAAGAGATTCGAAGGCTTTTGCAGATTTGGGGATTTTTGAGTGTGCTGTGTATTCTCAAGTGTTAGGCTGCAATGTTGTGTGCTTTTGCTTGGTTTTGATCCACATAATGAAATGTGATAGGTCAGAGAGTGGGTGCTGGCCTATGTTGATTGGTATGGGCAAGTTGCCAAAATGTCAAAAGTTGGTGTACTTGGGGTATGGGCTCATGGCAGGCTGGTTTAGGGGCATGTCTCGAGTGGATGAAGAGATTTGGATCATTTTGCAATTTTGTACAACTTTGGCCCCTTTTGAATTTCTTGAAGTTTAAGGCATTAAACTTGAGAAATCTTTGGGCAATTCTGAATTTTATGTCATGTGTGATGTTTGTGTAATGCTTAGACATCAATTAGAAGTCACAAATTGCCTTGGTACAAGAATTTGCAAGTTTCCCTCTTTGGCACATAAGTGAATTTTTGTGATTTTTCCCAACTTTGCAAGGCCATAACTTTAGTTTTAGAATGAATTAGATCAAGTTCTTGTACTTTTTGAAAATGAGAGGATCCAATCTATAACTTTCATGACCAAGAATTTTTCATTTGAAGCATTTTTGAATCAAAAAGAGGAGGTTGAAAAACTTTCCCAAAATGGCAAGTTTGCAATATATGTCACTTTCCCAAAATGGCAACTTTGCAAATGGCTTGAAATTCTTCAATTTTGTGAACTTCTAACTTCTTCTAAGATCAAATAAAGATCATACACATTCAAAATGACGGAGAAGACCCTTTGGTTGGGTGATTGGGGCCTCAGATGCCCTGATTTTGCACTGACTTGCTCAAGAAGTCACCTATTGATCAGATGCCTTCCCCAATGAATTTCTTCATGAAAATTGGTATGCAGGATCCTCATATCATATAGAGACCAATAGAAACAAGAATGACTAAAAAAATGGAGTTATGGCCTCTGAAACCAAAACCCTAATTTCAGGTCATCTGTGCAGTTAAGCTTGGCTCTACTTCCATGCCTTTTCTCAGTTCTTGTGATTCTTTGACTTCCTTGACCTTGGGAGGATATAATATGATGCTTGAACATACATGGACCCTCTTGAGATGATTGAAGACCTTTGGAGTGGCTCAGATAGATCGGGAATTGCTCAGATCACAAACCCTAGATGCAGATGACTTTGAATCAATGCAGTGAAGCAAAAATGTAATATGAGATGATATGATTGAACTTATGCAAATGAAAAGAATCACAAGCCATGGTGAAATGAGTGAGGGCAAATTTGGGGTGTTTACAATCATCATCGCAGAGCACCATTTCCATGGTTGCATTCAAGTGAGTTTCTCAAATTGCACCACTGCAAATATCTGCATTTTGCCCCCAATTCTTATTGCTCTCAATCTCCAGCATTGCAATCATCTTTATATTAACTTCATCTTCATCACAAGAATGAATTCCATGGTTGTATTAGCTTGAAGCATCAAGAATCAGCTCTGCAACATCACTGCATCAAATCATTTTTCTTCAAGATTCTACACCTATTGAGTTTTTATTTCACTCTGAAGCATTCAAGATCAAGCATAGAGTGCATTGGAGCCTCATCTCTGGATTTCTTCAACTAACAACATATTTGTATTTCCAGGTTTTTTTTCCATAATTCATCTTGCATGATTTCACTTTTCTTTGATTGGTTTATGCTGTTTGGAGCTTATTAGAAGCAATGCTACCATTTTCTAGTTGATAGGACTCTTACAGGCTTAGATGCATTTTTAGGTGTGATTTGTTTGGTTTCGATTTTCTCTATTCTTGAACTTAAAAAGGATTCTAAGTCTGGATTATGAACATATGGAGTGAGGTGAGTGTTTCTGTATCATTAGATTTCATTTTCATGGAAGTTTGGAGTGAGCCCTAGCGTCGCCGGAGAATACAACCGGAAATGTCCTCCGGTGACCGGTACAGGAACCCTAACATTTAATCTCAGTTTAAGTCCCAACCCTTGATTTTCTTAGATCCAATGCCTTTCAATTTTCCAGCACATAAATGAAGATGTGGTCTTGCACATGCCATTTTTGTGAGTCTGAGTAATCTTGCGTGTGCCATCCACCTGGTTGCCATGTGTCTTCCTTGGTTAGCCATAGGATTGGTGTACTTTGACTTTGGTCTTTCTCATCAGATTCATCCAATACCCCTCATTGAGTCAACACTTTGACCTCAGGTCCACTATAAGCATGGGCATTCAGCGTTCCTAGGGTTGGGCTTGCCCTTCTATTCACACCCCCACCTCATAAAGTACCAATCCATTTCAGTGTATTTTCTTTCTTAACACGCCTCTGCGCCATCTTTCATTTTGTTATTATTTTCATTTTAATTTCATTCTCCTTTTGATTCTATAAAAATACCAAATGTCGACCAAAAATTCCAAATAAATTCATACATGATCTTTGGCATTTTTACTAATTTTATATAATTTTTATTCCATTTTTCTTTTATTTTTGAGTCAGGATTAATTTCTCAATTAATTTCTTCTCATTTCTCTCCTTTTTGAACACATTATTTTGCCCATTTTGTTTCTCCCAAACAAAAATGATATGAAACCCATTCTTTTTTCCCTATCCAGAGGACACATTTAAGCTCCCCAAAATATTTTTTTCTTATTTTTTAGATCATGTTTGGTACCCTTTTGAGTCCATCCTTTTTCCTTGATCACCATAAACCCCAATTCACTTTGAACCCTTGTTTGAATGAGTTAGAATAATAATTTTTGAGAGATATTTTAGAGGTAGGTAACCTTATGGATTTTGTATGTGAATATTAATTTTCATAATTTTTCAAGGACATTTGATATTTTTCTAAGTATCTTGTACTAAAAGTCATATTTTGGTCCTTCTCTTTCCTTCTCCTTATTCCATTTTGGTAAGGCATTTATGCCATTCATTTGAGGTCTTGTATTTGAGTCTCATAGGGTAAATTAGAGGTCCTTGAATGTTGAGAATATATTTTAGGTCATTGTATTTTGATTTGTGTTGATTACTTGAGCCATAAGTCACATATACCTTCTTTTGCCCTAATTCTTCTTCTTCTTGCATCTTAACACCTCAAAGCCCACTTTGTGACCATGTAATTCTTGTTAAACCATTTTTATACATCTCATAAGTGTTTTATAATCATTTTTATGTACTCACGTCAAGTCTTTGATCCTTGTGATTCATGTAGTGTCATATGCCTTCTTAAGACTTCAAAACTTAACATTTTGGTTCCTTAACCCCAATGCCATTCACTCCATGTCCTTTGTGACCAATTTTTGTGTTTAAGCCACATATTACTTTTCACCAATCCCCTGGTTTTTGTATGGGGAGTTCAAATCCCATTATTCATGTTTGACTTTTTCCTTCTAAGTCCTTTTCTTACTTTGAAAATTGTTCATTCATTCTTTCATCTTTCACTCTTGTGTCTCCATCTGTCTAACTTGAATCTCTTCATTCCTATTTTGTTTTTACATCTTAGGATGCTTTCATTAAGTTTTAGATCCTGTATTTTCCATTCACCTTTGACTTCATACAAGTTTAGCATGCTTAACCACTTAAGTTCCTCATGTGACTTCACCTTAGCTCCTACTAGGGTTTAGCTTCCTTTTAGGGCATAGTTTGAAGTAGTTCATTCTTATGGCTTTAGAATACTTAAGTGTGAGTTAGCTACCGACTTTAGAAGCTTGTTATCATGTAAGATCCCTTAGCTTTAGGTATTAGCCTTAGAATTCCATTAATACTTTCCCTTAGCTAGTTTGAACTTTCCTTGAGTTTTGCCATGATTTATATGTTCAAATTGCTTTGTCATGCTAACTTTTGTTTTGTAGGGGGAATATTAAGGTAAACATTACTTCATTCCTATCTCTTATGCATTATATTTGTTTTTTCCTTAGCATTTTTGGGCTTTGCTCTTAGGCTCTCTCTTTCTTTAGAGACAACTTAACTTCCTTAGGAAGTAAGTTGATCTCTAATTTCATTTTCTTCTTTTCCCTTTCTTCCTTAGGATTTGAAAACCTCACAAACCATCAGGGCCTCCTTTTGTGTGTAATAAATGGCTTAGGGTTACGTCTTAGTCCCCTTTAGTGTTTGTCCTTTCTCCATTTGAGTCTTTTTCTCTCGTCTTCAAACAAAAATCCAAAAGACATTTAATAAATGATTGAAATAGTCTCTTGTGTATAACCTTATTCCATGGGGCACTCATATTCATTCCATCTTGGAATAGTGTGGGCTTGTCTAGCATGACGTACAAGTCTGATCACGAGACTATCTTCACAAAGAAAACATAAAATACATTTCTTCAAATGCTACAAAAACATGTAATAAGTTCAACAAGCTAGTGAACATAGACCATAATCCTTGGAAACAAGTATTGGAAAAATTCTTCTTACTTGGTGTGCTTGTTCTATTATTCCATCTTGGAATGTAGTAGCAAGTACACATTCCATGGAAAAGAGTTTGAATTCACTTCCTTATGCCAAATTCATACAAAACTCTTAAAAAGCAAACAATAAACGACTTTCCTGCGGGAACTCTCTTCTCATCTCATTCACTCACAACGCGAACTTGCAACGACTTATCTCACATACAAGACGGTAAACGCACTCGCACCAGACGAGCCTGTAACACCTGAGCATAGACATACGTAGTTCCAACGCATAAAAAACACAAACAAATAGTTCTCACCTTAGTTAGGCGAACTACGTCGACTCTGATCCTCATTTTCCCGATGAGGTACGTAGGCAGCGGGGTAGGGCCCGTTCAAGCACATTCTTTATTTTCCCTACATTTCCCCATTTCTTTCCATTTTCTTTTCCAATTCCCTTTCCCACTCTTATTCCAGTTCCAGTTAGCAGTGCTTCTATTCAGCAGCTTTATTCTTTCTCACCCTTTGAAACAGACAAGCAAGTGTGGATCCCGTCGGGTACGACCGACGATCTGGGGTGCTAATACCTTCCCAGGCCGTAACCGACTCCCGAACCCATATCTTTGGTTCGTAGGACCCCGTCCTTTCCTTATTCCCCAGGTTCATGCAACATTACCTTACCAATTCATCCGGTATAAAAATGTCTGGCTGGCGACTCTACCTTTTCTGCGCCACTTTCGCGTTTGTACTAGGATGAAAATCCCGGGAGCGACACTTGCATGACGTGTTTCACGTGTCACAACTTCAAAAGTATGTGTTTGACCCATCTCATGTTATCCCGAGGGATGAAGTGCAGGTTAAAGATAATCTTATTGTGGAAGCGATGCCGATAAGGATTGAGGATCACAAGATGAAGCAACTCAGAGGTAAAGAAATTCCTCTAGTGAGAGTAGCTTAGGGTGGAGCTGCTGGTGGGAGTGTGACCTGAGTGCTGGAAAGCAGGATGCGGGGGTCATATCCGGAACTTTTCTCACCAGGTACATTTTTTAGGACGAAAATATTATAAGTGGGGGAGATTTGTAACACCCCATTTTAAATAATTTTTCGTAGTGTATTTTTGGTGTATCATTGGCCTTGTTTAAGGTGTGTGTGCCTAATTGTTTTGGTGTAGAGTCCTGGTAGGATGAGTAAACTTAAGGTGTGGGTAGTAATAGTGAGGTGTAGTAATGGTAATATGGCTAGTTAAACATTATTTTTATTTATTATTATTATTGTTATTATGATAATAATATTAGTATAATTAGTAATATTATTATTATTTTATTTTAATTGAAATGAATGCTGAATCAGTAAAACATTAAGGTGAGGGTAATATTGAGAATCAAACCTTAATTTGAAAATTAGAGGAGGTTTAGTCATAATAAATTTTGGAGAGATCAAGGAAGGACTAGGAAGAGGAAGAACTCTGTTAAGGCAATATTCATAGAGCAAATTCGCAGGAATTTCTCCAAGGAATTGAGGCAAGGGGGAGAAAAGGGTTCATAATTGGTGATATTAACATGATAGGGTAGTGATGGGTCCTTTCCCTCGTAGGAATCCTGTGTATAATAGTTGTTTTATGATTATGTTGCTTCGTGTAATTATTATGGTAAAATCGACCTGGTTTTATTGAATTCTTGTTGTAGTACCTCGAAAAAATACGATCCTCGCGATGGACGCGGAAAGAAACAACAGAGTCGCCACCTAATTCTATTTATTCTACGAGAGAAAGGGTAGATATATATACAACCTGAATAGGATAATAAATGGTCAACGAAACCAAATTCTAAGTTCGGGAGTCGGTTACACAAGGGGAAGGTATTAACACCCCTCACGTCTGTTGTACTCAACGGGAACCTCTTAGTCTAACTATGCGATTGAATGTTGATTAATGTCTTTGTCTTCTAAATGTTTGTTAATATGTTTGTTAAAAGGGAAATGAATATTTTAATTATTATTATTATTATTAAGATGACGGATAAATGGTTACATTTTTTTTATTATTAAGCTCCCGAAGGATTAAAATCCTTGTGCCTACGTATTCCCTTGTGCAATGGGAAAGTCAGAGCTTCGTAGTTCGTGCAACTACGATTTGTGCTTTTTAATTAAACAATTGTTTGAAAATGCTTTCTAATCTGCTAAGCATTGGCTTTTACTCGCGGCGGAGGCTGAAGCGCTAGCTTGTATGCGAGATAGAAAGATTTAAACAATGTTCGTTTAGAGAAAGATATTTGATCTTTACTTAAGGTGTTTTGAAACGAAAGGGCGAATGGACCACAACGCGTGAGGCTAGCCCAGGAGTGATTTCATTCAAGAACCCGTGGAGTGCTTGACTCCAGAGTTTAGTTATTCGTCGATTAATTATAAAATGATTTGCATTTGTTGGTAAGTTTTAAGTTGTATTATTTTAGTGTGAAAGGGCGAACGAAGTACAACTCGAGGGCTAGCCTCAAGAGTAATTCAATTCAAAAACCCGAGTGTAAACACCCCAAATTTGCCCTCACTAATTTCACGCCATTGGCTTGTGATCTTTCATGTTTTCATTAGTATAAGCATACTACCTCATATTGCATTTTTGTTTCACTGCATAGTTCAAGTTCATCTACATCTAGGGTTTGTGATCTGAGCAATCCAAGGATCCATCTGAGCCACTCCAAAGGCCTCAAAGCATTCCAAGAGGGTCCATGTGTGTTCAATTATCATATTATGTCTCTAAAAGTTCAAAGAAGTCAAGAAATCACAAGAACTGGGAAAGCATGGAAGCAGAGCTAGGGTTTTCACTACACAGATGACCAAAATTAGGGTTTTGGTTTCAGAGGCCATAACTCCAAATTTTTTGGTCATTCTTGTTTTTAATGTTCTTAAGATATTATAAGGATCGTGTGTACCAAGTTTGATGAAGAAATTCATTGTGGAAGTCATATGTTCACTGGGTAACTTCTTGAGCAAGTCAGAGCAAAATCAGGGCATCTGAGGCCCCCAACAATGGAAACAAAGGGGTATTTTCATCAAATTGAAGTTATATGATCTTTATTTGATCATTGAAGTGCTTGGAAGTTCACAAAGTTGAAGAAATTTGAGCTAAACCAAAAGTTGCCAAAAATGGAAATGACTTGTAATGGAAACTTTCCATTTTGGGAAAGTTTTTCAACCTCCTCTTTCTCATCCAAAAATGCTTCAAATGAAATATTCTTGGTCAGGAAAGTTGTAGATTAGGTCTTTCCATTTTCAAAAAGTACAAGAACATGTTCTAATTCATTATGGAACTCAAGTTATGATCCTTCAAAGTTGGCAAAAATCCTATAATTTTCAAGAATACACCAAAGAGGATTTTTTGCAAAACCACTTGCCAAGCCATTTCATGACCTCTAATGCATCTCTAAACATCATACCATCATAGTACAACTCATTTTGATCAGAATTGGCCCAAGAATCATACACTTTCATGCCTTGAACTTCAAGAAATTCCAAAAGGGCCAAAGCTTCTCAAATTTGCAAAATGGTTCAAATCTTTCCATACACTTGCATCAGCACCCTAAATCTGTTTCTATAGCTTCCCTTGATCTCTACTGAGCCAAGCCATGCCCAAATCCAGGCCTGCCATGTGCCCATACCTCAAGTACAACCAACCTTGACTTTTTGCAAATCACCCCATACCAATCAGCATAGCCCACACCAACTATTTTGACCTATCACAACTTCACATACATGCCTCAAGGGATTCATTTTCACACACACACAAGCTTGCAAGCTCTCACACATTCAGATTGCCAAAATCCCTCTCAAACTTCATTTCTTTGAAATTCATAAACCAGCCATCAAAACTTCAAAAAAACTTCACCAATCATCTCCATACACTCTCTAGATCATTTCCCAACCATTAAACAAGCCTGAAACCTCAAGAATCCAAAACACGATTTCACTCACCTCTGAACTGAAACCTTCAAAACACTCCACATAAACTTGTTCCAAGCATTCCAAAAGCATAAGGGGATCAAGGGGAGTGGAAAAGCATCAAAGAAGTGGTCAGAAAGCTCCAGTTTCGAAAGCTCCAGCTCAGGTATCATCAAGAACTTTTTTTCCAGAAATTGTTTTTTAAGTTACTAATTGATTCTTTTTATATGTTGATCATCATGATGTCATTATTTTTGAAAATGGTTAAGAAATGAGGATTTCATGAGCTTCTAAAACTTTTGACCTAAAAATGTTCTTCTTCGATTCTTCATTTTGATGCATGAGAAGTTGTTTTTGTTGTTGGATTTGTGTTCTATGATGTTAGAGGATTGATTCTGGAGCTTTAGGGGTCTTGGGGATGCGTTTTGAGTGTTTCAGGTGAGGGGGATGACCAGAGAAGACGACTGGAGCACTGTTCCGACCGTCTGAGGTTAATTAGGGTTTAGGGTGAGTTTGAATGTCAGCCCTAGGATCATGCTTCCCGCGCGTGTTTGGACGGGTGAGATTGGTCATTAAGCTTTAATTAGGATTAATTAAATTAATTAATTGAAATTAGGTCAGAAGCAATTCCAGCCCTTGGTCTGCGCGCCAGTCAACCCCTTTCCCTCAACTTTGAATCTGGTCCATCAAATCTTCATACTTTCCATTTAATTTCATTTTTATTCATTTATCTTGCATAATTATTTTAAAATACTTAGAAAAATCCTAAAAATATTTCCCTTTGCATCTCTATTCCAAATATTTTTGTTAATCATAAAATGATTTTTATTTTATTTTTTGCATAAAAATTGCATTTTTAAAATATTTAAAAGTTTATTTTAATTAATTAATTGAATTTAATTAATTAAAATACCATTTAAGTTTCTAAAAATCACCAACAAAATCATGAATCATCCCTTTGCATTTAGAAACATTTTCAAACTCTCCACACAAATTTCTTTTTAGGTTTGATCATAACTTGAGAATTTTATTTGAATTAAGGGTCATTTAAATCCTATTTTTGAACCCTAACTTGGAAAAATCTTTTCTGCCTAACCAAGAAGAGTTTGAAGATGATTCTTTTTGCATTGTTTTGTGCACATCATGTAGTTTCTAGGATATTTTTGGCATGAATTTATATTTCATTTTCAATTTGTTTGGCATTTTACATTGAAGATCACCCAAAAAACCCTAGAAACTTAGGAAATTCATAACTCCTTCTAGGTTTAGTTTCTGACCTCCCCCTTTGGATGGTAACCTAGTATAGGTTTAGGATTCCTTTGAGTGCATGTTAAATGTTTTGTCATGTCATTTGCTTCTGTCTTTGCCATTTGCATCTCATCCTTTCATATAACCCTAATTTTGCATTTTCACTTGCATCCATCTTGCATATGCATCCATACATGAACTTGCCATGACATTTCATGCATTCATATGTCATCTTAGACATCTTAGGACATGTCAGAATCATGCTTGATCATTTCTTCATTCATTTTCCATGATTTGCATTCATTTCATTTCATTAACTTTCATGTGTTTCCAAACTTCAAAGCATGCCTATATGACATCTCACTCTTTGTATGACCATTCATTTCACTTTGTATGCCTTTGCATCATGTCATAGCATCATTTGCCTCATGTGTTTTCTTCTAGTTTTGGTCTTTGGCTTTGCATATGCATCATTCCATTTCATTTCTTTCCTTATGCATCTTGTGCTAACATTTTCAGGTGCTAAGTTATTTTGAGAAGTGGATTTGCCTTCACTTCTCATTTTCTTCTCATCTCTTTCATATTGCATCCTTGCTGCATTTTTTATTGTTATTAAGTGGGATTGCTCACTTGTGTTCATCTCTCACTTTCTTTCTTTAAGTTACTTATCTTCTTCAATGAAGTAAGTAACTTATTTCTTCTGCTTCTTCCTCCTTCCATCTGCTTCTTCCATTGGTGGTCTCCTTGAAGACTTCTTCTCTTAGGCCTCACAAACCATAGGAACATCCAAGCATGATAATAATTAGGGTTGTGATTAGTCCCCCCTTAGTTTTCACCTTTGAGTCTCCTTGAGTCTCTCTTCCCATCTTCATAATCAGAGACTAAACTCTTAAAGTTTTAGGACTTTGGAATTAGGGTTATGCCTGCATCCTTCTCTTAGGATGGAGTGTATAACTTTAATCCTAAGTGTTAAACCTTTAATTTGTTTAAATCCATCTAATAATCACTAAGACATTAACTTATAACTTGGGCCTTACATTAGGGTTCTAATTCTTCCTTTATGGTTAAGAAGGACTAACCCTAGTGTTTAATGGACAAGTCCCCCTCAAGTTGTCTTACAAACCATAAAACTCACTTCTTAATTTCATCCTTAATTAAAATCCACTTTAATAAAGGTTTGTCATCTAATGACTTTAATCCCTAATCATGGATTAAGTTGAGGTATCTTCCTCAGCTTAAGTGTGCTCATCTATTATCCTTCTATTAGGATGGTGTAATGAATTCACTAATCCTTGATTATGGCTTAAACTCATTACTTAACACCAAACAAAAACCCAAAAACATCTAAATAATCACAAGTAGGTTAATGATCTTAATCCTACATCATCATGGCAATTAAGTTGAGATGCTTATCTCATACTTAAAGTATTCTCATTATCCCTAATCAGGGAGGATATAATGAGCTTACAAACCTTTGATTTAGGCTTAAACTCATTAACTTATGGAAAACTCCAAAAACAATAAAAAACTAAAAACACAAAAATAAACAATAATCGTCTCCTTCGGGATTCTCTTCTCATCACACTCATTCACAAACGAGAACTTTCTTCTTCCGTCTAATGTAAGACAGTTAGCACTCGAGCCAGACGAGTCATACACTTGAGCATAGACAAGCAAGCAATTCACAATCAATTTATCTTTCAGTCTCTTTGAGTCTAACTACGGTGTTCTAACTTCCTCATTGCACAAGAGGATACATAGGCATAACTTAACAGTTATCGAACAAAAGTCTCTGTGTCTTCCCCCTCTTTCAGCATTCTCTTTTAAGCCTCTGTTCCTGAGCATTTCATTTCTCTTTTGCACTGACACCTGTACATTCTCTTCCAACTTTTGCACACAGATAACACATATACCTACCCCTTTTAAACATAATCAAATAAGCGTGGATCCCGTCGAGTACGACGGACAATTTGGGTGTTAATACCTTCCCAGGTTGTAACCAACCCCCTTTCTCAGTTTCTCTGGTTCGCAACCGTCTTATCCATCTTTTTCTAGGTTTATGCAGCATTACCTTTCCTTCTGGATAAAAATGCCTTGCTGGAGACTCTATTCACCTTCACCTTCATCTTCTCCCTTTCGCCGACCGTTCGCGTCTTTACCCTATCTGACCAGGTGTCTTTTCGGGGGAGCGACAGCTTGGCGACTCTGCTGGGGATCCTTATATTGCAACCAGGGCTTCTGGTTCTTTTTGTGGGTTCCTCCTAGCGCTTGTTTGATTTGTGTTTACAGGGGTGTTATGTGCTACTTGTGCTTGATTGTTTATTGCTTTATTTATTGCTTTCTATACAACTTTATTTATTGCTTTCATTTACAGTTTTTATGCATTTCATACTGTCATTATCATATGTGCTGGATCTGTTGTTTCCTTGGTGGGTGGGGGATTTAGGGTGTGACACTTGTATACAATATTGTCGTTGTTGTTATGTAAACTTCATTGTATGTATATATTTGTGTTATTGCAGAAGAAGAGTGACAAATCTAGATCTAGAAAACTTACGAAACTGGATTTAGTGACATTAGATGAAAGAATAACATGAATATGAATGTAAAACTGGTGTATAAATCTTCCTAGGACTTGTATGAAGTGTGAAAACGAGAACCATAATGGACATATTCAGAATGAAGAGGAAAACATGAGAATTTAGTGCCTCTCTGTCCATATGCGTAATAGGTAGGCCATACACGCATGACACGACATAAAATTGAGTCATTACACATAATAAAGGGTGATTACGCGTATGGAAAGCTTTTTGGCACGACCATCTGCCCCGTTTTTGTAGAATACGTGTAGGAGAGCTTGGCAATACGCGTATTGAGTTGAGGGTGGGGGGAAATACGCGTAGGATGGGCGTATTGGGGCGTATGGGGTGTGTGGCAACAAGTCATTACGTGTATGGCCCTGTGCAATACACGTATGACCATACTTGTAGGGCAATTTTTGGTGTTTCACGATTTTTGTCCCGACTTCGCGTCTGATGTTGATTATCTTAATCCGAGACATTAGTGTAGACCTTAGGACTAAATTAATCGAGGATTGGTGATGGGAAATTAATTAATAATGAAACTTAGGTAAATTGACTAGACGATTAATTACTTAAGTCTGCGTCTTGTTTCGCACAACAGTCGTGTCACAGGTTCTCGTTTTGTACAACAGTCTTGTTTGCCTGGGCTCTCGTTTATGTACAATGATCTCGTTCCACCTTGTTCTATTTCCGCTACCTATTCAGAGGTCAAAAAAAAAAAGAAGAGAAAAAACAATAATAAATAAAAGCAGATGACATTTTCCTCATCCACAGAGTTCAAATTTCCAGGTTTTATTCGAGTATTCAATCACTCCATACCTGGATGTCTAAAAGCCTTTGCAATTATTCATTCAGGTCTGTAGATGATTGAATAGGGGCAGCTGTAATACCTAAAAATTTGCCCTCATTCTTTTTACCTTAACTGGCGTACGCTTCGCATTCATATGCATATTCCACTAGGTCATTAGCATCATAATCATGCACTCCATTAAGTTCCTAAAGCATGAGATTGAAGTACTCTCTGGTGATTTGAAGCAAGGGTTTGAATCCATGTTATCTTGAGAACTTTCTTTGTCAATATTCATCTGGGTACAAAGCGTTCCTCTATCAACATACAAGGTCATTTTTAGAGGCCTCAGGAAAATCAAGACTTTCTTATACAAATTTGAACCTAAGCTCCGTCACGACGTTATTCTTGTGCATGTTAAGATCATTGGCCATCTAAGCAGACATCCTACAAAACATGGGGACGTGATATAAGGGACTAATTGTAGACTCATTGTCATCTTCTCGGTTGCTCATTTGTTCACTACTAGACATACGCAGTTCCAGCTATAAAAAACACAAACAAATAGTTCCCGCCTTAGTTAGGCGAACTACGTCGACTCTGATCCTCATTATCCCGATGAGGTACGTAGGCAGTGGGGTAGGGCCCGTTCGAGCACATTCTTTATTTTCCCTACATTCTCCCCATTCTTTCTTTTCATTCTCTTTTTTCAGTTCCCTTTCTCATTTCGGTTCCATTCCAGTTCCAGTAGCAGTTTTTTTTCCAGCAGTAGTTATATTTTCTCACCCTTTGAAACAAACGAACAAGCGTGGATCCCGTCGGGTACGGCGGACGGATTGGGGTGCTAATACCTTCCCAATTTGTAACCGACTCCCGAACCCAGATCTTTGGTTCGCAGGACCATGTCCTTTCCTTCTTCCTCAGGTTTGTGAAGCATTACCTTTCCCGTTCCTTCGGGATAAAAATGCATGGTTGGCGACTCTACCTTTTCCGCGCCACTTTCGCGTTTGTACTAGGATGAAAATCCCGGGAGCGACACAAGGGATGATTCATTAACTGATAGGAGAGGAAAAAAATACAAAAAAAACTCAATAAAAAAGCCCAGCAAGAATCGGGAACCTCTTCGTCATCTTCAACAATCTTTGCAAAATACCCTCTATCACAACCTCTCAATCACTTTTCTTCAGCAAGAACAATCTCCAAACTCTTCAATCTTCTACACTTCTGAAACTTCTCCAATCTCTTCAATCTTCTACACTTCTGAAACTTCTCCAATATTATACACTTTTAAATCTTCTCCAATCGCTTATCTTCACACTCCAACAATCAACATCTTCAATTCCCCTCAGTTTCACCTCTTCTCTCAACAAACTTCATCGCACATCATCAGTAATTTCATAGCTTCATCATCACCTGCAAAAATGCTGCAACAACATCGATGATAGTCAACGTCAACAACACACAACTCTGCAATGATTCATAACAATCTCAATGGTAGCAGAAGAAGAAGAAGAAGACAATTTGAGACACTGCATCACACAATTCATAATTCAGAAGGAAAAGAAATCTGCATCATAACAACAACGCAGAACCACACCAGTGAGAATGTAAGAGAAGATCAAAGTGATTTACCTGAATCCTTTTATTGATCTAAGACCGCCTTCATCTTCTTCGATCCTCAATCATCATCTGAATCCTTCTATCTTCATCAACCCTCCATCCGCGACATCACAAAATCTTTGATCAATCTCGCAATGACTTCAATCTTTCTTCATCGTCGATGCAGTAACTTCACAAATCGAAAGCTTTATTCAACTTTAACAACCTGCAAGAATCATCAACAACCATTCGAATTTCAGAAGCAGTGAACGCTAAAGAAAAGAGGTCGAATCCGAAATCAACAACAATAAACTCATATCCATACCTGAAGAGCTTCCAATCGAGATTTGTGCAAGGTGATGACATGGTTGGTCGTTCCTCCTCCATCGCCATATTGAGGCCACGACGCGGGGGAAATCGTTATCGCAAGTGGTCCATTGATCGTTGTTGAGGTGATGACGATGATGGACGGAGAATGAAGATACGAAGGCGAAATCGCGAGAAGAGAGAACGCAAGCAAACGCCGGAGACGCGATCTTGAATGAGGTGCTATTGTTGATGATGCAAGAAGAAGGAAACGATTGGCTCAGATGAAGGATTCGACGACGCGTTTGAAAGGAGAGGTCTATGGGGGGAAGGGACCGAACAAACGCGATCAGAGAAGATGGTGGAGGAATGCATTTGCGGCGGCTGCGTTGATGAAGAAGGGCGCCGCGAATGAAGGAAGGAGAAGATGAGTTTCAATTTTATAAATACTTAGGGTTTCTCATTTGCCAAAATTGGGATCGGGCCTCAATTTCTTCATGGACCCACTATTGGCAATCCCTAATTCCCAGTTCACCCCCTGCGAAAATTTCATACAAAATAAGGTAGATTGGGCCTCAGACCCCATGGAATCGCTAATCACACCGCAGTTTATTTCTCATCACACCCCCTCCTGCGGGTTTGTCTTTAGAGTGAGCCTCTTTGGGCGAATTTTGTTATTCACAAGCCCTGGATTTCTAATACACCCTCTTTTCTTTATTTTTTCTTAGAGATTCCTAATTAAATTTCTTGTTAAAATTCTTAATTAATTTTCTTGCTAATTAATTTTTGATGATTAACATTTTTATCAGTCTTGACATTTTCAATTAGAATTTCTACACTAATTTTAATTAGTGTTTAGGACTAATTTTTGGATAAGTGTTCATAAGTGTTTTTTGATCGATATTGGATCGATTTCGATTATGGCAAAACTTCACAAAGCAATTATGGAAGATGAACATTTATTTTGCTCATGGGAGATTACAAGACCTTGCACGGAGTTTTTGGATTTCTTTTATATGAAGAATCAACACTTCAATCAAGTAAAGAAAACTCAACTTTCTCCACTTTAATGCACCATTTTAGTAGTATGCGGCTAAGGATCATATAACTTAAGGTGCATATTGAGCCCTCCCACCTGAGGCACTGGATTTATTTGTAAATTATGATTATATGTGTCGATATCGGAGCTTAGGGATTAGGTTACAAATTATAGGATTCACTTCCTTTCACTTTCCCTTAAATTATTGTTTTTTCCCGTCTTGTCGCAATTATTAAAAATAGTTTTAGGTGTGATAAAATTCTGGAAACATTCATGAGTGATCCTCATCCCCTTAATTAATTTTGTATAATTTTTGTTTCCAGATTTGGATGACTTTAGTAATTAATTTGGATTTTTGATTACGAGTTGTCCCAAAATGAATGGTTTTGACATAAGGGACCAAAACCCATTTTTTCCCATAGGTGTGAGATCTATTTTTTGTGTGTGATTAACCACTATAATTTGTAACATTTTGATGCTTCTTAGGCATTTTTTTTCATAATTTTTGGTACCATTTTTTATCCACTTTGTGGAGTTGTTTTTCGGCGATCATGCCTTGTTACCTTGCTCATCAAGTAATTGTTTTGACACTTTGGTGCATAATTTTGTGAAATCCTTTTAGAACATATAAGCTACTGACTTCAATATTTCAGGGATTTAATTTCATAATTTTTAAAGCCTTTTTGCTATTTTCCATGTCACTTAGATCATAGGTTGATTTATGTGCTTATTTGTCCCATATCCTAGGATTTAGCAAGGCATTCATGCCATTGACTTGAGAGACTTTTTGGTAACTTTAAGGAGTTAATTATAAGTCACTTTTAGGTCCTTAATCCCAGTTATAGGTCACTTTTTGAACCATCTTCATTTGGTTTGTTTTGGTGTTTCAAAGTGCATCATTATGTGAAATAGTTTAACCTAAACTAGCTGCTTTTCTCCTCTAATTGTTAACATGAATTATGCGGAAATCATAAATGGATATTCATGCACTCTAATGGCATCTCATAACTTGTATGCTACTGACCCATAATCATTTCATGCATATTCACATGTCATTCATTCCTAATTTCCATCCTTTGTGATCTTTTACGATGTTCGTTCATTTGCCCTCACATCTTCTTATCCTTGCTCCATATGCTTAAGTCATTGCATCCATGATTGTATATTAATTCATCCATATTCATAAGCATTCACTACTGACTTTGATACTCATTTCATGTATTAATTCATGCTTGTAAGCCATACGCATTCATACTTCATCCATAAGCCCTAACTTGCATTTAGATGAACTTAGGTGAACTTTTTGTACATAGTTTGACATAGTTTGATCTTGTGAGGTATCCTAGAATACCTAGAGACCTATAGCATGTAGCTAATGACTTTAGAAGTCATGTAACCTTTAGGTACCTTCACCTTTAGACTTAGGTCTTATTTTGAACCCTAGTTCCATTCTAGGACGTTTATGGTACTTAATCGCTTTTATGCTTTGATTTTACTTTCAATATGCATTGTCATGCTAACTTTTGTTTTGTAGGGGGAAAGATCGAGGTAAGCCTCACTTCATTCCTATCTCTTATGCATTATAATTGTGTTTGCCTTAGCACCTTGTGCTTTGCTCTTAGGCTTTCCCTTTCTTTAGAGACAACTTAACTTCCTTAGGAAGTAAGTTAGTTTCTAACTCTCTTTTCTTCTTTTCCTTTTTCTTCATTAGGATTAGAATACCTCATAAACCATATGATCATATTTTGTATAATAAATAACTTAGGGTTGCGTCTTAGTTCTCTTAGTTTTTCCCTTTGTTCAATTTGAGTCATTCTTTCTCATCTCATAAAGAAAATAATAAAATACCTGATAAAGATCAAATGTTCTCATACGACGCGAGACTTTGTTGCGGAGTACTTATACACGTCCCATTTCGGGGCGAGGTGTAGGTTATCTACCACGATGGATAAGTCTTTAGTATGAGAATGTTCACAAACAAATTCAAAATACTTCTCATAAAAGACAAAACAAACAATAAACGACTGTCCTGCAGGAACTTCTCTTTCTCATCTCATTCATTCTGAACGTGAACTTGCAACGACTTGTATCGCATGCAAGATGGTAAACGCACTCGTACTAGACGAGCCTTCAACACCTGAGCATAGACATAAGCAACTCCAACAATAAAAAACACAAACAAAGTTCTCGCCTTAGTTAGGCGAACTACGTCGACTCTGATCCTCATTATCCCGATGAGGTACGTAGGCAGCGGGGTAGGGTCCGTTCGAGCACATTCTTTATTTTCCCTATTCTTTCTTTTCCAATTCCCTTCTCATTCCAGTTCCAGTTAGCAGTTCTTTCTTTCAGCAACACCTTATTCTTTTACCCTTTGAAATAAACAAGCAAGCGTGGATCCCGTCGGGTATGGCAGACGATCTGGGATGTTAATACCTTCCCAGGTCGTAACTGACTCCCGAACCCAGATCTTTGGTTCGCAAGGCCTCGTACTTTCCTTCTTCCTCAGGTTTGTGCAACATTACCCTTCCCATTCATTCGGGATAAAAATGCCTGGCTAGCGACTCTACCTTTTCCGCGACACTTTCGCGTTTGTACTAGGATGAAAATCCCGGGAGCGACAATGTGTAGTAACCCGACTAGTAGGATAATGTTTGATGCAATGATTAAAGGTAATAAAGTATACCTTCTACAACTTGTCCATTTTATCTACAAAGTACCAACACACATGTAAAAAAACTTTAGTACTCCGACCTCGACAAAAAATTATTTCCTCTTTGCGCTACCGGTTGCACTCACAATATTGTGGGTATCAATTATCTTTTTCCTCTGCAAGGAAGATAACACTTCACTAGGGTGGAACCCTTCTTTGTAACCAAACCCCTTATATAGGAACTCCATATCCTACCTCATCATAATCTCTTTAGTGGAAAGGGAATCTAGTTTGATGTTGTAGGGATGAGTTGTGGAGTGTAAACGAGGGCATGACCAATACTTTACAAACCTGATATCTCAACAACAAGAGGACTCATTTGGGTAAAATTAGAAGGAAAGATAAGCCTCGAGAGTACAGATCCTCGCCAACATGAAGCGCTTCAGGAAATCGCCTAATCATCAATGAAAGGGTTGAGCTAATAAGGTTTTAGTGAAGTTCGTTAAGCTTATGATCACAAATATTATTTTGGGAGGTACACACAATATAGAACAGGTTGAAAAACAGTTGCGGAGAAGGTTTCCAAGACCTATACCCGATCAAAATTTGGAACACCTTCACGTGTGCCTACGGGACCAACTGAATTTGAAATGGGACAACCTTTAAGTACTTCACTATGGTCACCTGAAATTTAGACAAACCACTGACCGATCATGGTGAACAAGCACTCATAAAACAAAACCACACACCCGTAAGAGGAGTTGTATATCCCTTTTCCTAACTCCAATGGAAGGATCGACCGACCCTAAAGACATACGACCACTATGTTAGCCGTATCTATAGTCGCCTCAGTACTCAAACTATAAAGGGTCCCTATTATTTATACATCCACATAATTATATTTGATCAAGTCACTTGACTCGACCAATGTAACCCATTCCAGGGATAACTCATCAACCATAAAATACTCGTAAGGTTTCAGCCAAGAAACTCATTCACTCGACCCTTGCACTCCATATGAGCCTTAATGCCGACATCGTTGGGGTCTCAACTATAGGTTTTAAGATAAACCTAAATATAATCTCTAACACGTTCCTCTTCAGACTAGCAATTTACATTTTCTAAGTCTACATAACATAATAGGTTAAAGTTCCTCCAACACGAGATGAAAAGACATGAAAACAACCACATGATCACCCCATATTGACAAATGCACATGCACAAGTATCTGACACATGATAAATATGAGAAAGTCACACCTCATAATTTAGCATTCCAATTATACTATTCTGTCCAAAATCCAAAATGTTTTGAAAGATCATTTTGGAATCTATATGAAGTTTTATTTGCTCGAAACCAATCTCTTTTGCTAATATTAATCTTATATGTACTACAAGAGCCAAAATATCTTGCGAAACCTCCAAGTGACTCACTTGTACAACCTCTTAAAAGACCACCTCATCTAACTATCAAGCCATTTTATTAGATCTACTCGTGTTCAATCTCACCCAATTTGAAGAAAGGCGAATCACCTTATTTATTTGACCTCTCGAACCAACTCCATCTTACTACCATACAACTCCGTTGTTACAACATGCTAAGAACAACTTTAGTAACATGTCAATATAAAAGTTTATATTAAGAGTTAGAAAAAAATTATTTATAAATATAATATATATTTAAAAACAAAATCAAAGGAGTAGTGTATGAGACAAACAAAAGAAAATTATTACTAAAATAATAAGTTTTTTTTATCTTTATTAAAATATATTAAAATATTTATAGATGTAAAGAATATTATTACTAAAATAATAAAAACATATTTTGTATCTTAAAACCGAAAAAAATATAAAATGAAAAAATAATTAAAACCAATAAAAAAAAAGGAAAAAGAAAAACAAAGAAAAACGACGACGTTTAATTTAACTCGGGCACGTTGGCGGGAAAATTATACTGCTCCATCAACAGCCAGTAGCCAGTGAGAAAATTAGGGTTCAGTACCTCTCTTTTTCAATCAAAGTTCACTCAAAATTACAAATACAATTTTTTTTTGAGAAAATTAGGATTCATCTGTGTATGCGGTTTCAAGAGTGAACCTTGAAAATGCCGACGTACAAGGTCAGGGGAATCGACGTAGATTTCCCATATGAAGCCTATGATTCTCAGCTCGTTTACATGGATAAAGTCATGCAATCGCTTCAGGAGGTAGCGATTAATTCACTTAATCACCGCGCTTTTTGTTTAAGCTATTTTTAATAATCTGTTTTTTTCTTTAAAAATCATGAAAAAGAGAGCTGTCATGTGATTGTTGTAATGTAATCAAGATCACGATTGATCAGTAGTGCAACTCATGTGTGTTTGTGCAAATAGCTTAATTAAGAACTTATTCGTTAAGCCATTCTAGAAAGTTTAATCAAGTGTTTATTGTGCTATGGATATTTCTTGATGTTGTGTATGTTTATGTGTTTCGGCATGACAGGAAAAAAATGCATTGTTGGAGAGTCCCACAGGAACTGGAAAAACGTTGTGTCTTCTATGTGCTACCTTAGCCTGGCGGAAGAGTTTGGGCAGTTTCACAACTGGTTTAAGCTTAAAGACCAGTGATAAGGGTAAAACTGAAATTTCATTGTCACAGTCTGGAGCTTCAAAATTTCCTGCAATTGTATATGCTTCACGCACCCACAGTCAGATACGTCAAGTTATTCAAGAGTTGAAACGGACATCTTACAGGTCAAATTATATACTGGATGATCTTTTTAGTACTAAAGTTATATAAATGACCAATCTATTGTTTCTATGATATATTGCTTTTTTTTTTGTTGTCGTGACCAATCTATTGTTACTATGAAATACTGCTTTTTTTGGTTGTTGTGACCAACCAATCTATTGTTTCTATGAAATACTGCTTTTTTTGGTTGAAAATTTAAAATTGGGGGTTTCCCAATGATTTGGCTTGAACAGGAAAATAAACAAAAGTTGAAAATTGACCTGATTAAAGACTATCAGGTCTTTTTACAAATCCCCTTGTATGTCACTGTTGATGCAAATGTCTATTTAATAAAGTCATTATATCCAATTCCTTGGTGTATAATTCACTATTTTACACTACAACTCCATAACCCCTTAGGTTTTTTCAAAGTTAAAACAAACGAATTTGGTACGTTAAACCCTAAGTCACAACTTATAATTGTTTATTCTTAATTCAATTACTAAGTTGAACAATTAATCTAGTTCAAGTTCACACGAGATAGGGTCAGTAATCCCTTCAAACCTAGGTTCAACCTATGAGTTGATTAACACATACAAAGCTTTAAACACAAGATTAATTGAATAACAATACTGATATATCAGTTTATTCAAATAATACAAAAGTCAAAATATCTCTCAATAAATCCATACAAGTTCATCTAACAAGATCTAATCTGGAAGTAACTTAGCTACTCATAATACAATTAATCATAGCTATGAGTTTAGAGTAATAATACTTGAAACATGAGGTAGAGTTTGGTCTTCAATGGCGAAAAACCTCCATTCCTATGCTCCTTGCTCTCTCTTGCCGCCAAAATCCTCTTCAAAAAGTCCAACACTTGCAAAATCTCAAATTTTGCCTTTTAAAGACGTCAGTGTCTCATCGTTTCACGATGGCTTTAAATCGTGGTGCGATTTTTCCAGTAGCTAGTTCTTTTTGCCATTTGTCCCACCTCAATCGGAGTTAGGAAACTCAAGATATGATCAAATTACTAGACATATGTCATGATGTAATATGTGCTAAAGATATGGATTCAAACGCGTCTAAATCGCACCACGATTTTTCCAGCAACTTCTTTTCTTTTCTTGCTTTCAAATTCTTCTTTTCTTCTTTTGACATCTTTGGTCCTTCTCTCATATTTTGTTTGTTTTTCCTCTAAAACTCGTAATTTCTTCACTGATAACTACCAAAAGACAATGAAAATTGCTTCTAAAATGACATGATGACTGATTGTCATCATTCACTAAAATAAATAATTTGAGACATTCACTGGCACTTTCCTTGGAGTATCTTCTTTCTTTAGATTATGGTTTACGAGCACTGGTCTTGGCTGATATTTAGTGTTCACTAGGCTTGTGCAAATTGAGCTGACTTTGTAGTTTACAGTTGTATGGTGATTCAAGTGTTTTGGGCATAAGCTCACCTGGTCTTCATTAGCATGCAGACCTAAGATGACAGTTCTTGGTTCTCGGGAGCAACTTTGCATTCATGAAAAAGTGAAGTTACTTCGCGGAAAAACACAAACAAATGCTTGTCGATCTGCCTGTCGAAGGCGTGCAAAGCCGAAGCATCAATGTAGCCATTTCCAAAATGTTCCTGGCAAGTTTTTAAAACCTTTTTCTTGGCATACAATATAAGTACTTATCATATGTTTGTAAGAATGGGACATGGGGCTTTTGTCGGTTGGGTTATTGGAATCCGTTATGAATTACTTGTGAAAGTGTTTAGTCAAATTATTGCATTTTGATTTTGAAGTTTTGGTGTATTATCATTATGACACAGTCTAATTTGAGAATATTACTGAAATTCTATGTAGAGTATTTGAAGCACAATCCTAATCTTGGAGAAGAGCCCGTGGATATTGAGGATTTGGTAAATATTGGCAGGACATCTGGGCCGTACGTTTTCTCAACTGTGCCGTATCCTTTTTGTTTTTTTAACAAGTAAAATGGTTGATTACTCGGATATCCGATTCAAACTTTGTCCACTTATTTCAGGTGTCCGTATTATTTATCAAAGGAGCTCCACAAGGCTGTTGATATAATATTCGCTCCATACAACTATCTTATTGATCGAGGGTATAGAAGTTCTCTGCAACTTTCTTGGAACAATAGTGTACTCATATTCGACGAAGCTCACAACCTGGTACAAAGATATACTAACAAGTTATTGAAAAATGCTGTTTATTGCATAGAACATTGTTCTACGAAGTGTGAACATGGGAAATTTTTGTTTAATATTGTCCTTTTGACTGCGTTATTGTCTTATTGACACTTATTCATGCCATTCAAAATTTCCTGCTATCACTAAATGACAGTTACCTTCTGCAGGAAGGGATATGTGCTGACGCAGCCTCCTTTGACCTGCCTTCTTGGCTTCTAACGGCTTGCATTAATGAGGTCCAAAGTGTTGTTGACCTTTTAATAGTAAGAAGAAATAAATCAAATGATAAGTCACAAAATCCAGATGATTTTGCTATCCTTAAAGGTGAGTTTTTTTCCGGGTCAACATCCGAGCTTTATCTTATTAAATGCTAGTATAAATTCCAATTCTCTGTGACAGTATCATGATGCATGCTTTTACTTAAGTTAATATTATTTAGGGGAGTTTTCTGAGGTAAAAAGCTTATTTAGTTTTCGATGTTAACTGGATTTTCTGTCAAGGCAGACATCTGTATACATAAGACATTATTTCTCTTTCTCTAGATTCTAGGTAGGGTGCTTTGAAAATATTGTGCAATATATTTCCTTGTATCTCAGGCACAGGGTAACATTTTATTTATTGCAGCACTTCTTCTAAAACTTGAGAAGCGTATTGCTGAGGTTCATATTGAATCTAAGGAGTTGGGGTTCACCAAACCTGGGCCTTATATTTTTGAACTGCTGGCTGATCTTAATATCACACAAAAGACTGCTTCTAAGCTTAAAAGTATAATCGCTGAAGCTGTAACTCTCCTTGAGGAAGAAAATCAGGAGAAATCAACTGGCACCATCTGCAGATTGGATAGTATCAAGGATATTCTTGACATTGTTTTCAAGGACGAAGGAACTTCTCATGCTAAATACTACCGTGTAAGTTTTGAACTCTTATTTACACTTCAGTGGATTGTTCTTGTTTGTCTTGTTTCTCTATGGCAATTCTTGTTTGTATATTATTGCTTTACTTGTTCTATAATAACTGAAAATTTACAACTTCATTTCCATGCAAATAACAGGTTCATGTGAAGGAGGTTGAGGCTTGGGGGGCCAATAGTTCTAAAGGTAATTTTGGACTTATTTGGATGAACTATATGTACTCTTGTCGGATTTGTTGTTATGCCGATTTTCTCACATTTACTTTTAGTTTAAAAGTTTAAACTTTGATCTAATATGTTTGGATGTGATTTATCATTTCTGTGGCACTTGTTTAGTTTATTGTTTATGATTTTCTCCCTATCGATCAATTTTGCTTGATTTCTTTATTAGGCTCACTTTTTTTTTTTTAGCTTTTAGATATTTGCACAATGGATATTTTCATGACAAAAAAAGGTTGTTTATGAGAACTTTGGATTATATTCTCTTGACTTTATTTCTATATCCTAAGCACTGTAAATCTCTTGGGCCTTTGGTTCACGTGTAGCTATACTGGAATTAGGATTGATAAGTTCAACATGGGACCTTTTGGTTGTGTAGTACTAGTAGTTACCTTGAGGAAGAAGTTTTCATGTAGAACTTTCTCTCATACATGACAAATATTTCTTCCATTCTGCGATAATCTAGCGTGTTTCCAGTGGACATGGACAGTATTTTTTAATTGTAGCTATCCATTTCTCTTCCATTTTTCAGTTATTATATCTCTTTATTTTTATGTTACAGGTCAGGTGTCAAGGACACTCAGCTGGTGGTGCTTTAATCCAGGAATAGCCTTGGAAGGATTTGCCAAGGAAGGGATTAGATCAATTATATTGACATCAGGCACATTATCCCCTTTGGACTCTTTCGCTGAGGAACTGAAATTGTAAATTCCTTTTCTTGCCTATTGTTTTTCATCTAATATAATATATTACATATTGGTGTCATTAACTAACTGAGTTGATTATGATCGTGTCAGAGACTTCCCTATTCGGCTGGAAAATCCACATGTAATAGGCCCAAATCAGATATGGGCTGGCGTTGTTTCGGTTGGTCCTTTAGGGCGTACTTTTAACTCCTCTTACCGCACTCGTGATACGATGGAGTACAAACAGGAGCTTGGAAATGCAATTGGTATGTGACAATCTCATGGCTATACTGGGTTCGTTACAATGAAGCCTTGTGTACTGTCTCACCACTCTTAAAACTGCATATTTAGTTAAAATGCTGGAGCCGTACTATGTTTGATAGTTGAAATCTTGTTTGGGTATGGACTGGAGCATTGCATTCTTGATGTGGCTTGGTCCCGGTTCCATATTCTAGCCTCTAGCCTTCTAGGCCTAATTTTTGAAGTGCTTTATATTGCAGTTTTATGCTGATTAAACACATTTAGGTTTTGGATATTTTAACACAGGAACTTTTCTGATTTGCAGTAGTATGTGAAACTGAATCATTCCTAGGAAGATATGAGATATATTTCATGTTTAGATATGGATTTGTGTAACTGGTCGTAAATTTGAGTTAGAGTTTAAGTTGTCCGAAAATTTGATAGTTTATATTCTTATCTAGGTATTTATTAGAAGAAAGGCATTAGATGTGATTGTTTGAGACAGACGAGTATAGCTTTGCTCTCATAGCCCTGGGAGTAAAAAATAATTTTCTGAATAGTATGCTGCAACCCAAGTGAGGAAAACTAATGCAATTTACAAGAAGTTAGTAATATGTAAATTACATTCATGGTTTTGCTTGATATAATTTCATAAAGCTATAAAAAGTAGGGATTGTTACTGATTGCCATAATTTCACGTTTTTTACAGTAAATTTGGCTCGAATTGTCCCAGATGGGCTTCTCGTATTTTTCCCATCTTATTACCTTTTGGAGCGAAGCATTGAGTGCTGGAAAAGCATTGTAAGCCCTAATAAAAAATTTAAATTTGTTTGCTGTTGGCTCATTTAACAATGTCTTATGGTTTGTTATTTTCAGAGTAATGAAAATTCAGCATCAATATGGGAGAGAATTTGCAAACACAAAAAACCAGTTATAGAGTCTAGGGAATCTTCACTGTTTGCCTCATCAATTAAGGTATGATATTTATGTGGTATAGTTAAACAACATTCTTCCATAAATAGCACTGGATGCATGAAATATCCTTAAATGGACCCATGTTTCTCTGACAGGACTACTTAACTAAGCTGAACGACACCACTGCATCTGGAGCTGTCTTTTTTGCCGTTTGTCGTGGGAAGGTATGTCTCAATCGTGACTGTGGAGAAATGATACTGTGTTTCCATACGCTTTCATATTATAATATGTCATACACATACTCGTATGTGCGGCTGTACCTCTACTAGTATGATACAACCATAAAACTAGGCCTGAATGGATGGATGTGGCAATACATGGGAAAATTCTAGGATGCAACAAAAACATGCGTATCTTATAAATTAATTAATCATCAAATATTTAATGGGGAAAATGTTCATAATAGAAGCATCATTCTAGAAATTGTACTGCAAAGCAACCATATAGCTAAGTGCCCCACTTTGATGCATCTGAACCTAAAGTTTGTTTGTATGAATGGTTATTTAATAGGTGAGCGAAGGATTAGATTTTGCAGATCATGCAGGTAGAGCTGTGGTCATTACTGGTTTGCCATTTGCCACAAGCATTGATCCTAAGGTTTGCTAATCTTTTCCTATTCTCTTATAAAAAATCTTTTACCAATTTTAGTTTTGCATTGTAAATTTGTATGCTATTGCATTCATTAAGCATTCTGATATTAAATAGTCCTATTACTGGTAGTTATGTGATAGAAACTGGTACTGTGATTGTTTATTTAGGGCAATACATTAGAGAACTGCTACTTACCTGTCATTAGAAACTCTAGAACAGAGGAACAAAGCCAGCGGATGCAACTTCCAGCTAGACAGTTATTGTATTGACAAATAATGCAAACTGTTTACAACCAGCAATTGACAAATAAACCAATCCTTAGGAATTAGAGAGCCTAGTCTCTCCCAAACCAACCAACATACAAAATACCTAATCCCCTCCCTTTTCTCTTTCAATATTTATAATTCTGACTACCTAAAGCAGTTACATATCAGTTATGGCACACACAACATTTAATAATAATCAAATAAACTGCCAATTATTAACATTATGTTACTCATATTTATATACACATGTTAGTCTTATTAAAATTCAGTCATTGGATTCAATCACTAACAGGTTCGTCTAAAACGTGAATACTTGGATCAACAATCTGGAGCACAAGGACAGTCGTTCAAGGTTACATTTTTTTTCATTTGACTTAAATGCTGTACACCTATTGTATGCAGTACATATACTTATTTTGCTGGATTCCGGAACTTAAACCAGGCTCTAACCGGAGATGAGTGGTATAATCAACAAGCTTCTCGAGCTGTGAATCAAGCTGTTGGACGTGTAATTCGCCATCGCCATGACTATGGAGCCATTATTTTTTGTGATGAAAGGTTTTAAGTTTTAGATCTTATAAGTAACTCTCCACTCTCTTTTTTGAGTCTTTTAAGTAGTACATTTTAAAAGGAAAAAATATTGATCCATCTGTTTTTTATTTTGAAAATAAATGATAAAGTTTGGGGTTTGTTTTGGTCCTAAAAAAATAGATGTTTTATGAGTGATGTTCTCTCTCCCCCTTTATTAAAAGTCAGTTAGTGTCATGATATTTGATATAAACTACTAACTTTTTTTTTATCTAAATTTTCTGAAATAAGTATCTCAGTATAAACACTAGTAAAAATGCTAGTAAGAATTATTGTTTATTATATTTAATAGTTTGTTATTCTATGACCTTAATAATTATTAATCTAGCCTTTAGTTTGTCAACTTCTGCTGGAGATTATTAAATTCTTGGAGTAATTTACAGGTTTGCACAACCTAATCGCCAATCCCAATTCTCAAAATGGATACAGCCTCACATCAAGGTGTTGGTCCGTGCTGTTGTTTGTCTTGTTGAGTAGCATATTTTTTTGTACTAACTGATTTCTTACTTTGCAGTGTTACTCAAGATTTGGAGAAGTTGTTTTTACTCTAACTCGCTTTTTTCGAGATGGACGAACTCGAGGTTCTACAACAAAGCTGTCACTATTGGAAGCTGAAAATGAAAATGGTGGTCAGTGTCCTCTAAAAATATATTTTGTTGGCTTTATTTGTATTGTATCTTGGTCCCTCCATAGTTTTGTTATTGTCACACAAAAGTATTTTGAATTTGTTTCTTGAATAGGCAGTTGAGTTTGTAGCAAATTGGATTGGACTTTTGTTATTTCAGAGGGTGGGTGTTGTTATTAAAACATTGTTAACTGCTTTCACCAGTGAAGGATAAGAAGAGAAATATGAGTTGCCTACAACTTGTATAGGATCACAATAAGTTGAACAAAGTTGACTTGAACAGACTGCTTTCTGAAGGGGCGTAAAACACAAGGAAGGGGGGTTGAAATTGGGTTTTCTTAACAACTTAAAAATAACTTCTATGACAAGTTGATTTATCCTGGTTCGTTTGAACTCAAACTATATCCAGTCCACCCGCCAAGGTGATTTTGCCTCTATCACTGAGGTCTTAATCCACTATTTAATATTTAGATACAATCACTATGACCTACTGTCAAAGTCTTCTTGAGTGTACTGACTAACTAGTCACTCAAGGAAAATCACTTTTATAATAAACAATAATGTAACTAGTATGCTTCTAATAAGCTTTTGATTGTCACAAAGTTTTGGCGCAATAATACAATATATGAAAAAGTAATTCGTCAGCGTCTTTTTCAATCTTCAAAATCATTCCTTTATATAGGCTTGAATAAAGTGACCTTTGGGAACAACTTGAGCCTGTTTTGTATATAAATTATTATCATAAATTCCTTCCAATGGATATAAATTATTATCATAAATTCCTTCCAAAACGAGAGATACTTGTCTTCACCATTACTTGATATATTATTTAATTAATGCCTTTAATATGAGAATCATCATCTTCTAGACATAAATCAGAGAGAATTAAATCTTGATACGCAGCCAATAAATCACGTCTTTAATGATGGATTCTTCAATAAATGTATCTTCTATATAGGGCGCAATGTTTCTTCTAATTAAACACGTCTTCCTTTCAATAACTACTTCTACACATATAACCAAGAAAGTTATTTTCAGTATGTATTAGAACTTCTATTCTTGCATAATAATAATTGTTATCATCAAAACTCTTAGAGGTTTAGAACCAGAATTGTTCTAACAATCTCCCCTTTTTGATGATGACAAAACATTTATTTAGATTTTAAGAATAGAGTTTAATAGGATTAGAAGAACTCCCTTTGGTTAATTTAATTCAGAGATTTCCATTAGAGGTTCCTTCAGAAGTTTTATCCTAAAGAAGTTTTATCAGCTTTAGCTCCCCTGAGTTGGTTACTTGACCTGTTTCTATTTTAGAATCACAACTCAAACAGTTTTATTAGAATATATATGTTAGAGGTTAATCTTGATAACTGTTATAGATCAAAATCTTCTACGTTTCTCCCCCTTTTTGTCATAATCAAAAAGTAAAGATGCAGAAGGAAAGACAAAAAGAGTGAAGAAGCAAATCGAATAATTAGAAGATAAAACTAAAGGTTAACAGAAAATCAGGGTAGGGGATTCATCTTAGTAACTAATGCTTCCAGAAGAGACTTGATTTCAGAAGAAGATTCCACTTGCTTGCCAATCATAGTCTTCAGTTCAGCATTAGTTTCATCCTGTTTGTCCAATCTTTGCTTGACCATTTCATTCTCCTTTTTCAATTCTTCTAGAGTCTTCAGCACAAGAGATGTTGGTAGAGGTTCTTCAGTTGTTGTAGCAGCTTGCTTTCCAGAATTTGTTTCAGTTGATGGTGGTGGAACAGCTTCATCAGAAGGAACTAAAACCATCTGAAGTTCCGAGTATGATTCCAGAGGTTCTGGTTCAGTCCAGGGTTTGTTAAGGGTTTGTTATCCAGAAGTAATGGCTTGTTCTTTTCAATGTTGGAGACGACTGCTTTGAGGTATTCACAGAAGTTCTGATGAGCGATATCATAGCAAATATCCTTCAGCCTTTTGGTCTCAACATTGAACCATTTTCTGAATGTAGCCCAAAGAAAATCAGAAGCTGCTGGATCAGGAAGCTCTGAGCAAGCAACTTTCAGATCCTCTAACTTGATTTTCATTTCTGTTTCAAAGGCAAGCAGTAGTGCATCAATGTCTGTTTTGGTTGGTTTTGGTTTTGGGGCCAGAATGACAGTTTTGTTGGAAACAGAAGATAGTTTTTGGAGAGTTTCTATGTTAATGGATGTTCTAAGAGGATTTTCTGGCTCAGATTCTTCTGGAGGTGTGTCTGGTATTGTTATGAATGTTGGTGAGTTTGGTGGGGTTGATTCATAAGAGGACAGAGAGCTTTCTCTAAAGGGTGAAAGGTCAAAATGCATGACCATCAGCATTCAGAGGATGGAAATTGCTAGGTGGGTTTGTTTTAAAAGTTTTAATCTGAATACTAATGATCCTCTGAATAAGTTTGACTCTAAGGCACAAAAGTGTTATATGTTAGGATACTCTGAACGTTCAAAGGGATACAGAGTATACAACATAGAAACACGAATAGTCATAGAGTCTATTTATGTCAGATTTGATGATAAGCTTGGTTCTGAAAAACCAAAGCAGAATGAATCTCTTGCAGATATAGAAGTTGAAATCACTACAAACAGAACATCTGAAGAACAATCACCTACAGAACAAAACAAGACAATCACTCCAACAAGCTCTGAAGAACCCACTCAGAAGAAACTATCCCGAAGCAAACTGAATCACCCAGAAGACAAAATCTTGGGAAAGAAGGATGAACCAATCAGAACAAGATCATCATTCAGAAACTCTGAAGAATCTCTAATGGAACTAGTCTCCCTGATTGAACCAATTTCTGTAGAAGAAGCTCTCTCAGAAAACGATTGGATTCTGGCTATGTAAGATGAACTTAATCAATTCACCAGAAATGATGTATGAGAATTCCACCTATTCAAACTTTTAAAACAAACCCACCTAGCAATTTCCATCCTCTGAATGCTGATGGCCATGCACTAGTTTTTGACCTTTCACCCATTAGAGAAAGCTCTCTGTCCTCTTATGAATCAACCCCACCAAACTCACCAACATTCATAACAATACCAGACACACCTCCAGAAGAATCTGAGCCAGAAAATCCTCTTAGAACATCCATTAACATATAAGCTCTCCAAAAACTATCTTCTGTTTCCAACAAAACTGACATTCCGGCCCCAAAACCAAAACCAACCAAAACAGACATTGATGCACTACTGCTTGCCTTTTGAAGCAGAAATGAAAATCAAGTTAGAGGATCTGAAAGTTGCTTGCTCAGAGTTTCCTGATCCAGCAGCTTCTGATTTTCTTTGGGCTACATTCAGAAAATGGTTCAATGTTGAGACCAAAAGGCTGAAGGATATCTGCTATGATATCGCTCATCAGAACTTCTGTGAATACCTCAAAGCAGTCGTCTCCAACATTGAAAAGAACAAGCCATTACTTCTGGATAACAAACCCTGGACTGAACCAGAACCTCTGGAATCATACTCTGAACTTCAGATGGTTTTAGTTCCTTCTGATGAAGCTCAGGAAGTTGACTCTGTTCCACCACCATCAACTGAAACAAATTCTGGAAATCAAGCTGCTACAACAACTGAAGAACCTCTACCAACATCTCTTGTGCTGAAGACTCTAGAAGAATTGAAAAAGGAGAATGAAATGGTCAAGCAAAGATTGGACAAACAGGATGAAACTAATGCTGAACTGAAGACTATGATTGGCAAGCAAGTGGAATCTTCTTCTGAAATCAAGTCTCTTCTGGAAGCATTAGTTACTAAGATGAATCCCCTACCCTGATTTTCTGTTAACCTTTAGTTTTATCTTCTAATTATCTTATCTGTTTAATTACTACTGTTTGTTTCTTTTTGGCTATGCTCCTGATTAATGAAAACTTGTTTCGTTTTGCTTCTTCACTCTTTTTGTTTTTCCTTCTGCATCTTTACTTTTTGATTATGACAAAAAGGGGAGAAACGTAGAAGATTTTGATCTATAGCAGTTATCAAGATTAACCTCTAACATATATATTCTAATAAAACTGTTTAAGTTGTGATTCTAAAATAGAAACAAGTCAAGTAACCAACTCAGGGGGAGCTAAAGCTGATAAAACTTCTGAAGGAACCTCTAATGGAAATCTCTGAATTAAATTAACCAAAGGGAGTTCTTCTAATCCTATTAAACTCTATTCTTGCATAATAATAATTGTTATCATCAAAACTCTTAGAGGTTTAGAACCAGAATTGTTCTAACACTTTCTCTTTCCAACAACTTTCTAATTCCCTGGATATGCTCCTGCTTTTTAAACCCCCTTGTAGACAAAAACACCGATGAATTCTTTTAATTATCATTTATCAACAAGCTCCCATCTTCCCATCTGTTCGAGGGACTCTAATTTAACTAACCGAAAGAAGTTGGTACAAGAGAGAATTTCAGAGAGAAAACTGTAGAGATTGTTCTCTGAAAAATAACTTTCCGCGTTATTAATCTCCGAATTGTACTTGGGTATTTATAGTGCATTCAGCTAGTTACAAACTCTGACAGTTGTATAACTGCAACTGCAACCAATTTGACACTATAAACGTGCTAAAATACTACTATACTCTGATGTACTTCAATGCAGTATAATATGTTATACAAGGTATACAAAGCATAAAACATGTAGTACAAATCATTTGCTCCAACTGTCTACCCAACTCTAACCCCCTATTCCCATGTATTCTTATGGTAAAACTAGTTTTATTTTCTCAGTATTTTTATGGTTTATACCGAGTCCTAACATAAATTGTTTGTGTTTTGTTTGAATATAAATTTTTACGATTTTTTTTATTAGCAAAGAGTAATAGTAAAGAGGAGAGTACAAGGGGTACCTCGATCCATTATAATAAATTCCAGTATCCAAGAACACCAGAAAATACAAGAAAATGGATTCATACACCAATCAGAAAACATAGAAGGGAACTTGACACATAATCTGAAAGCCAAACCCCCGCTCTAACTTTGATAAAGTCTAAAATTGCAACCGTATCACATCTAACAACTTTTTTTAGCTGTAAAAGAATTCCTAAAATAATTCTATACTGGGCTGTCTTTCATGTTCCATTTCTGCAGTTTTCAATCAATGCAAATCTTGCTAATTGCAAAGAGTAGATTCTTAGTTTATTGTTTTCTTTTTTCCTACTAATATGTAATATGATTGAACTATATGATCCTTCCTCATTCAGTGAATCTGGGAGAAATGCCATCATCAGAGCACTTTACGGACAAATTTCACATGGAAAAACTTCTACAACCTTTGGTAATTCCTTGATTGTGCACTGTAAAGACATTTTTTGAATCATATAATGCTATTGTTTTGTACTCCAGTTTGTTAATGATTGTACATGCAGCCTACACCAACGACTCCAAATTGTACTTCAAAAGCTTCATCTTTGCTTAACACAAAAAAGGGCTACTCTTCATTTGTGGGGGGAATTCTGCCTGCCAATCGCTCATCTCTGTCTTCTGACCGAAGGTTGACTGTAGGTTGTGACAGTTCAAGTGATACCCGCGAGACAATTTTGCATAAAAGGAGGACTGTGCTGTCGCAAGAACCTGATGGGTTTGATTTGGGTGGTAGTTGTCAACTGGGTGAAAAATCAAAGAATATGCTAATGGCACCCTGTTTTACCAAGAAGCGTAGATTTATAGCAGGAGAGTATGACCTAAAGCAACATTTTGGAAATTCTAATGAGCAATCACCATCAGGTAGAATTTTTTTCATTACACATCTCTAAATTCCATGCATAATAAATTCAATCTTGATAAATCATTAGATTTGTCATATAGGTAGTCAAAATGCTCAAGGTGATATAGATATGCAATGTAAAGATAATGTGACCTCTCAAAGTAGAAACACCGAGTTTCTTAGACAAAAAGACAATCTTCCTGCTGATTCAACACCTTCTACTGCAGATGGAACCCAAGGATCAGCATTCCTTGCTCAGGTAAATTCATTTCATTACATGTGATACATTGTTCTGCTTATAGCACAAGATGTAGGGAATGCCAATAACTGGAACTTAAATAAATTAACTATTGAAGCCAATCTGCTAGAGTATCCTATGAAATCATGAACATGAACTGTAAGGACATGATTAGATAGGATTTTATTTTTGATATTGGTTCTTGAAATGATTACAAAAAGTTTAACTGGAAGTTGCTAGTTCCTTTTCATTTGCTATTTGTTATACAAATATGACAGTTCCTTTCTTAGAGCAATGGTGATTTGTTTAATTCATGCTCTGTAGGTCCGAGATAAACTCAGTGCTGCAGAATATATAGACTTTGTGGGTTATATGAAAGCGCTCAAGACCAAAACATTGAAGATTAGTGAAGTTTTACTAAGTATTTCTAGATTGTTCTCTGGACCTGAGAGGTTACCTCTCCTTAAAAGGTATGTAAATTGTAATAGACTACATGTGCTTTCTGGTTATGAAGCACTGTCCCTGTTTCCATTTGTCGATAGAGCATTATTATTGAAAATTCTTGATTTGTCCTCGAGACTAGTTACTATTCTTATCTTGTTTTACCATGTATAATCGTTTTACCATTGTCTCTGCTGTTATTGCATATGGGCAAAGGCATTATATATGCTAATTGTATAGTATCTGAGAGTGGTCTTCATTCTCGCCCTCCATTAAAATTTCCACTCAAACTTATTACTTCTGTGCATGATTAAATGAAGGAGACAGAATTAAGCCATTTGATCAGATTAAGAATTCTGATGTCTAATCATGTTGACCTCAGCTATTTTATGCTCAACAGGTTCAAGGATTACATCCCAGCAAAATATCATTCTTTGTATGAGCAATATGTTGAAGGAAAGGTTGATTGAAAGTGCCCAGCTCGGGACCGTCATTTGATAATTTTTCAGCTAAAGCATATGTTGGGAAGGGTCATCTATAGATTTAGTATTGACCTTGAGACCTGGGTGGACCAGCAGATGTCATATTTCAGAACGACTGTATACAACAAAAGAATGGTCATGGAATTTCTTCGGCCGGTTTGTCAAATCATTATTGAACGGAACCGTGCTCCTCAGCAAGTTACCAAGATTACCTGCCCGTGACAATATATAGCAATTTTTTTAACGCAAAATGTTGGCAGCAATGGGTTTTTGGTCAATAATCCATCAAGATTATTTATCTGTATTTTATTGTACATGCAGCCAGACAACATTGTATTGCATATAAAGATAAAATAATGTCATAAGTTTTCAAGTTTTATTCTGTATTGTTACTTAAAGTTATTCTATTCGTTTGACAATACGTTGAAAAGACATTTGTTAGACATTTTTGTGTAGGCAAATATTAGTAGGTTAGTGATTAAATTATTTTTAAGGTTCAAATACCGGATCACCTATATTTAGTTGAAAACAAAAATAAAGCTATCGGCTGATAAAATTTCTAGGAACCTAATGAATGAAGCAAGGATGTCACAAGACGTAACCTTGGCAGAGAATAAAGACAAGAGGTAGTGGAAGTGGAACATCTCCACAAGCGACTCGTCAAATGGGCGTACAAGTAAAACCAACAAATTATTAAGACGTCGATGATGTACGATCGTGCAAAGAGAATAAGTGATCGTTAAATTAGGGAATTTTTGGCGTAGATTATGAACCATGAGCAAAGAAATCAATATCTTGGTTCAAAGATTAGAGAGGATTGATGAAATATAATGAAAAGAATCAAATGTAATAAAGTGGAATAAAACGGAGCGAAATGAATATATATTCCACTATATTATCTGAATATTTATTAAGGATTTAATGAGAATGCATTGATAGTGTAAAACAATTTTACACCGTCAATAAATGATAATTGTCAAATTTTAAATCACATTTGATTTTTATTTTAAATATATTTAAAATAATGCTTATGAATGATTGTGTAAAATAATTTGTACGGACACTACATGACCATTAATCCAATTTATAAATATGTCTCATTTCACCGCATATACTGAATGAAACAAAAAATTAGAGAATTTAATAGAATTAGATAAAATAGATTCCATCACATTTGGTTCCATTCTATTAAGTCAAAATAGTGTAAGTTAAATTAATTTTATGATTATTAAGATGAAACTGATGATTTATAAATTTTAAGATCCCTATTATGTGATGAGAATTAAACCATTCAATCGATATACAAAAAATGATATATATAGATAAGTAGATTAAATAAATGACTCCCAGTCGTACTCATGGATCCACTCATAGTCATCGAAGTATCGTAGGTAGGGGACATCCACATAAGTGACACTCTTGTCCATAAAAATGACAGTGCCAACCAAATATAATAGGTATGCTCTCATAGCGTACGCTATATAGCACCCCATTGCTTCGCATCACCTATAACGTGTTCTGCTCTAACCAACTCATATATATATATATATATATATATATATATATATATATATATATATATATATATATATATATATATATATATATATATATATATATATATATATATATATATTTTTTCTTTTTTTCTAGAAATTCAAACCTAGCATCCCTTCTGATTTTTTTCAAACTCCCTCAAGGCAGCCTCTGGGTCAACTCATAGATAGTCTACCATAAACTCAAGTGTCTCATCTTTACTAATCCTCCCATGATCTAAAAGCTCCCCCTAGTCGGAAGATGCAGCAGATACAACACATCGTCGAGTGTGATAGACATCTCACAAAGTGGTGGATAAAATGATAAGGTCTCAATATGTCATCTCTCTACAAATGCATTAAGCATCATGTGGTTCACCATAATATAACAGGTCTTGTATAAGTCCTTCATCCCAAGTATGTGTAAAGCAGTTTGAAACAACTCGTCAGTAGGCTGATGCAAGCCAATAATCTTCTGCCCATGGTTAATGAATTTCAGCGGATCACGGTCTTGCAGAAAAATAAATCATCGTCAAAAACTTGTAATATAATAATAAACGTAATTTAAAAAGAATGAATCTAACTAATTTTACCTCTTCGTCCCAGATATGTCTGGTAGTATGGTTCGAGTAAATAGACAACAATGACAACTCTAACGAGTCTCCTCCAAATACATGAGGTGGTATTGACTCATAAACCTTATCAGCATGAGGTGGCACCGACTCATCAGCCTGAGGTGGCACTGTCTCATCAACCTCATCAGTCTAAGGTCCCTCCGGCGCTTGGGGTGACACTGGTGCCTCTAGGCCGAGGTACCTTCGGTGAATCAGGTACCTCTGCTGCTTGAGTAGGTGAAACCCGTCGCTTACTAGAAGATGGAGGCAATGATGCATCACTACGTGACACCAATCTCCTACGAGAAGAAGAAAAATGGATATATATGAGCCCTAGAAGTCGACGCCTCCGCATCAATCGGAGCCTGCAAAATATGACTCTTTTCCCTTCGGGCAGATGTATGCTGTGCAATCCTACTGTGTCTCAATTTGTCGTCTCTATCAACAATAATGCCTCTAAGTAAACCAGACAAGTGTCAGACAATTACTACAAGCAAGAAAAGCAAAAAAAATCAGATTGTTAAAATACGAAGATGTATCTTCGAAATTTCATGCAACTTTCATTTTCATCAATGGTGCTAATGCATACCAACAAGACCAAAAAATAATGCATTGATAATTACTTTTAACTATAACCACATGTTCATGCCATATATTGTCTGACGTGAGACTCTTAACAATATCAACTATCAAACATTCATAAATGATGTATTTCAATACCTAATCCATCAATTTCTACAAATTTATAAAAAAACTCAAAAAAATTTACAATGATAAAAAACTTATAAGTGAGGAATCTTTGAAGTTGATGTAGTTGAATGAGATCTTTGATGTCGTTCAGTGATGATTGAAGAAATTTTAATGTTGCTTGATTGATTTAGAGACAATGTAATTTTGAGAGAGTTTTAGAGAAAAAAAATATTTTTTTTGACAAGTGAGGAAGAAGAAGGATCTGACAAATTATGTACAAGCATTGTCAGAGATACAACTCCATAATATTTTCAAAGATGCATCTCTGTAATTTTTTCATGATTGATTTAGAATGCATCTAAAGATACATCTTCAAATTCTAAAGATATTTTTATATTTTAACGTGGTACCATAATATATGCATAAAATGAAGATTTACAATGGACTTCATCCAGTGAAAAGTTTACAGGAGATAATCCTGTCCCATAATACATATTTGTTAAAGCAAGGCATTTTCCTAATGGCTCTTTTATGGAATCCAAACTAGATCATACTCCTAGTTATGCATGGATGTAAGTGGAAAATAAAGAATGGAACTAATAAAAGTGTAATGAATGAGGCTTGACTTCAACTACTAGATAACACTTGGAATACTTCACCATAGTCTAAACACATCCACTCACTTCGTGTTGATCAACATCTCAATCAAGGTGTGAAGACGTGGAACATAAATATGTTTCCATTAGACGTGGGATCTGAATGATCCTAGTTACCTCATGTCATGTGATGTTGCAGTTGGATCTGAATGATAATAATCCGAGTTTGATTTTTGTAGTAAAGTTTATTCGAAGTGAATTTCGTTATTAATATTCTAGTAAGGATGACTTAGCTCAGCTAGTCATCAAATTTTTAATTTTCTTATTCTTTGTATTGATGATAGTATTATTAATAAAACGAGTTAATTTTTTATTTATAAAAAAGATAGTATTTTAAAATCCAAATTGACCGTTGGTTTAATCTGAAACAATCGATAACCAATGGTATGAGCGGGTTGGTCTAAATAGATTTTTTTGGGTGATTTCTTATCTCACTACCTTATGAGATGGAAAAAAATTCTATGAAAATTCGAAAAATACCCCTCAATTTTTGGAGATGTATCTTTAAACACATTATTTGCATAATTCAATAACGCACAAATCAGTGTCACCTTATTATAAAGCAAAATTTTATTTCGGAGATGTTAACTAAACATGCAAGTGAAGTTTTCAAAAATATGGGAAAAAGGAAATTTTTGATGCAATTTATGACTCTCTTGTTCCTTGTATTAGTGGAGCGGCACCGGAGAATAAATGGACGCACTTCCCTGAAATTGGTCATCTCATAGAAAATGCGTATGATAGAGTGTGTATTAATCTTATAAGATACATTTTATCGAAACTATTTTTTCTATTACGTACTGTCCAACCTCAAAATTCAAATGACCGTACTATGTGTGTTGAGTGGATTTCAAATCTGCAACGCTTTGTTCAAGTTTATTTGAAACTGAGATGTCCTATACCACTTAAACCACCGGAGTGGACGACTAATTCAATAACAAACTGAGATTTGGCTGGACCTTTTTGAGGAAATGATGCAAAAGTTCACCAAATTGAGCAAGATTGAAAGAGAATCAAATAAGCAAAAGTCAAAGGGGATAATATCACACATAGTTATAGATTTAGTCGACGATAAATCTTTCATTTTTTTAATAGTTTTTCTTCATCATGTATTATATGTAATCTTGTATTAATATTAATTGTTCTAGAGTGGGCCTCTAAGTCACTGTTGGGCATAAGCCCAAACCCGTCGAGCAGAGGCCCAATCAGTCGGACAGATGATCCGTTAGTCGAGCATAAACCCTACATCGCGGGCAATGATCTAGACTGTCAGGCAAAGCATACGGCCCACCTAACCCGTACTAGGGAGACCGCGTCTCCCTAACGTGTGCCACGTCACCCAACTGTCCACCCTTCTCTCCCCAAATGTAGGGATAGTTGGATCAAGGAAAAGACCACGTGCTAGGTCTTACACGTTCCTACGCGTACCTTGGCAGTTCTTCCTTGGGCCTAGCTAATCCAGCCCAAAGAAGGACCTTGACCCAACGCTGGGGGCACATATAAATATCTTTTTACACTAAAGGATCAGGTATTCTGAACTTATCACTCACTACCACTTCTCTGTACCTTTACTCACTTAAGAATCAGAGTGCCTTGCAGGTACACCCCCCCTTCGTCTCTCTATCAACCGTGACGTTCGCAGTCCAACTGATGGAAAGCCCTTTTGATCAGGTAAGATCAGCGGCGTCGTCTGTGGGAACTAGCTCTCCCATTCTTCCATTCCAGAAGATCAAAGCTCACTCACTCTTCACCCTTTCAGCATGGCCGGCGAACACGGTGACAACCACAATTTGGATCTCGTCGACTACACCAATGAGGACAACCTGATCATCACCCACGGATCTGACATGCATGACGGGCAGCCATCGACCCCATCACCTGAGCCGGAGGACAATGGTGTCCCTCAACCTCAGCCAGTAACTGCTTTCCAGCCCATACCGATGCCAATCGAAGGAGACCCCACCATGATAGCCATGGTGCATGCTCTGAATCAGACCAACTTCCTGCTCACTCAACAACATGAGAGGATAGTAGTGCTGGAGACCAAGCGTCAAACTGGGCCTCCCCGCCATGAGCAGGGACCTCAACCTGAGAGACGCCAACCAGAGGCGTCCAAGAAGCGGGGACGTTCATCACCTCGTCGAGGGCGGCGTTCCCCCGAGCCAAAGAAGAAAAGGTCCAGGGGGCGCCCTGAACGAGTGGGCGACCAACCAAGGAGTCCCTCCGGCGAGATCAGAGCCCAAGGAACGAAGTCTACTCCCCATTGAGGAGTGACAAAGACAACCCCCACTGCCCTCTTTCACGGGCCATTATGGATGCACCACTCCCGAAGGGCATGGAGAAGCCCCCGAACCTGACACCTTATGATGAGGCGATTGACCTAGATGATCATGTTGACAACATCAGCACTATGCTCGACTATCGTAACGATATCACCGGGAACGTCAAGTGTAGGTTATTCTCGACAACCCTTAGGAAAGGGGCCATGACGTGGTACAAAATCCTGGTACCTGAGTCCATCACGTCCTAAAGGAGCATGATATTGGCGGTCACATGACATTTCACCGCCTACCAACGCCACCCCAAGACCGAAGCAACCCTTGAGGCCATCGTAGAAGGGAAGAACGAAACGATGCGCTCGTACATTGAGCAATTCAACCAAGAGGCAGTCGAGGTGGATACGACTGATTACATGAAAAAGTATCTCCTCGAAAAAGGACTCCTTCCCGAGAGCAAACTCAACAGAGAATTCGGGATAAAACCCCCTCACACCCTTGACAAACTTCTTCATAAAGCCCAAGCGTACATCCGGTACGAGGAGAAACAGGTCGCACACAATGTCCAGAGCAACCGCGGTCACGATGACGCAAGAAGCTCCAAAAGCGAAGACTACACTGTTCCCCGACGCTCAGGCGACAAAAGGAGAGACGATAAGCCTCGCGATATACGCAAAGCAAGAGGACATGCGAGGCGATTTTCCGAATACACATTATTGACTGCTCCTCGCGAGCGCATCCTCGCTGAGTGCATCAACTCTGAGTTCAAGTAGGGCAGGGCAAGGTTCCCCAAACCTACAGCACCCAAGCCCCACACTGACAAGTCCAAGTACTGCCGTTTCCACAGGAGCCACGAGCATGTGACCGAAGATTGAGTCCAACTCAAGGACGCGATCAAAATTCTGATTAAAGAGGCTCACCTCAAACAACATGTCAAGAGAAGCGAGACTCCCCGATGCGAGGAACAATCCACGAAAAGGAATCACGAAGACTCCCTGGGCAACGACTCTCCCTTCCAAGTGGCGATGTGTATATCGCGGCCGAAAGACTTCCACCTCCCCGATGTCAACATGGGAGGACGACTTACTGCACACAGCCCGTGGGAGGATTTCCCCACAACCTTGGTCATATCTAGGGGAGGGGCAAACAACGAGAACACCGCCATTTCTGTGAAGCGGAAGTTCGACGAACTTTTGTTAACTGCGTCCGAACAGTTGACGACCTTAACAAAATCTCGGGGAAGATCTAACCCAATATCATTTTTTCTCGAAGAACTTCCCGATGGATCACCTAATTCGAGCATCTCCCTGCTGATAAGAGCCAAAATGGCACGATTTGATGTCCGACGTATCCTGGTCGACCAAGGTAGCTCAGTGGACATTATGTATGTCCATCTGTTCAAGACTCTTAAGTTGGACAAAACAAACCTGTCCCCCTACACGGGGTCCGACCTACAAGGATTCAATGGGGCTACCACGAGACCATGGGGGTATGTGGAACTCCTCGTCACGTTCGGAGAACAAGAAAAGGCCAGAGAGGTCAAAGTCCAGTTCCTGGTGATAGAGTGCCCGTCCCTATACAATTGCATCCTTGGCCGGCCCACTCTGGCCGAACTAACAGTAGTCCCATCTACCGTCCACTTGAAAATGAAGTACTACACCAAGATGGATCGCATGGTCACGATCCATGGTGACATCGAGGCTTCCCGAAGATGCTCTGATGCTGCGATCAAAGCACAAGCCATAATCAACACCTCCAAGAGAAGCAAGAAGCCTAAAGTCAAAGAGCATAATTCTCAAGGCCCCTGATTCGAGCAATTAGGTCATCCCAGTTCTTCAGGGCCAACTCCTCACCAATATCACCTTCCCTGGGGAGAGCCATCTTCTCCAACACCTCGACCCTTGCACGAAGACGCCCATTCTCCACCTCAGCCTCAATAAACCCTGCCTCCTTCTCCTTCAATTTCTTATTCTCCTCAGTCAAGGTGTCACACTCGAGCTTCACCTCATCCAGCTCAATTTTCAACCCTTCTTGGAGCTTGTATTCCTCCTTATAATTCAACAGGTTTTGGGAGAGCATGTTTCGTTCAGCAGTGACGGCCCACAGTGCTTCTTCGGCACACCTCAATGCGGACAGCGGGAAGGAGTTGTCAGATAGAACCATGGCCGTCTCCATGACCCTAATTACTGTTGCTATGTCCTAAGTAAGGTTGGAGCGCCTGTTCGCTGACTCCTGATTAAGGATGGCCTTGGTTTCGTCGGACAACACCGCAAAGGAACCTTCCAAGCCGAAGGTTTTCCGCTCCAAAAAGCAAGGAGGAAGGAGGTATGCCCCTTGACTTTCAGGAAGACCTCTGGGCGCAGTAGTACCCTCTGAACGGGGACGTTTGGGTCGGGGAGAGTCATCCAACAAGATTGTGTCATTTGGCATGGGTGTCACTGGCAGAGTCTCTGGCCGAGGTGAATGTTGAGTCAGACTAGTGCTCCTAGACCTGCCGGACACTTGTTCGGTAGCCACCTGGTGAACGCAAATTTTGCTCTTCTTCTTTGATTTTGGGGGGACCCCAGCCTGGCTGTCCAGCTTCAGTGCTCGCTCCCAGAGTGCAGGCATTTTTTCTGCAAAATAAAAGAAGTCAACAATACAAGTTAAATAATGAAAGACAAGAAGGTCGAAGAGATACTACCTAGCAATATAATGGCTTCTTTAACTGAACGACACTCAAGTAAGACTTTTATGTTAATCAATCAGGGTTCTAAAATAGGCAACCCGTCATCGCCCAATATCGGTCGATCTACCCAGGTCGCAGGACTAAATCTTCGAACATACGTCACCCATTTTTTATAGGCCAACTTGTCCTATTCCCCCAGGAGCTCATTTTTTACCCTATAGTGACTGGTCGACAAGTCGAAATGATCTGGCTGCCACCTAAGGGGGATCTTCAACAACACTTGTTCCTCATCATTGGCATCCCGCCTTAGAAAATATAGACTATCAAGGGCGAACTGGGTGATGGGCTTCACTATGTACCACCTATCCTTGAAATTTCGGGCGGAGTCGACGTAGGTCTTGAATAGCCTCAACGGCTGCTTGAAAGAAATCCAGCTATGTCGCCCATCATTGCTCGACCATTGTAGGTGGAAAACACGGAAGAAGAGGGGCATGGTGCAACCTATCCCGAGGTATCGGCACACCAATTCAAACGCTCGAATGAATGATATGGCGTTGGGGTGAACCTGCGAATGAGCCAACCTAAGCCATATGAAAGCCCCTAATTGAAAGTCGTTGAAGGGGAGCCATAATCCTGCCTCTCGGAAGGCGAATTCGTACATGGCGAATCGCTTTCCCATAAAACGCGAGCATATCCGTTCCTCGGCCCGAGGAGCATTGCACTTCCAATTAACAAACTCATTGCCCTTCACATCCTCGACTAAAGTGTGGGCGTAATGGCGTTCCTCGATAAAGAGATACTCTATCTCCATCGACTCGTTGGCCACCCACGAAAGATCTTCGTTACTTGACGAGGAGGGCCCACTCCCTTCCACGAGGCGTCTTTGGTTCGGGTTACCTGAAAAGTAGAAGGAATAAGTGAATTCGAAGTTGCATCAAATTCACCCTTCCACCGTAGTCCAAGTGAAAGGGAAAAGAGGCAAATGCCCGACCTAGTCATACTAAAATCACCCGCGACATTCAAAGAATGCCCGAGATATTCAAGGAAATTATGAAGATTTCGCTCGGGGCATCCACAAGATGCTCGCGATGTTTAAAAGAAAGACCTAGAGTTTGCCCGACGTGTTCGTACACTGCCTGGGACATTCATCTAAGTTTGATTCAATTTCCCGACGCACCCATAAGGTGCCCGAGACATTCATGCATAAAAACCCTAAAAATCGCCTAAAGATAGACATTTTACCTACTTTAGCGAGAAAATTGCCACTACAACTAGCTACTAAGCTTAAGAATTACCAGAAAAGAGGGATTTAAGGAGTTACCTGTTATTGTTTTGGCGAGGAGATGACGGCAGCGTACGGCGGAAATAGTGGCGGTTGCGTCTGCGGGAGAGAAGTTGCAAGTACGGATAATCATTAGAGGAGAGAGAAAAAGGGAAATGAGGTGGTCCATCACCCTTTTTATATAACTGGGGTGCATGGAGGCACGCGCCTAGACAATCATTACCTATATTCCCTAGGTCAGCCATAATTAATGCCCCGTAACACAAGAAACAAAGCATCACGCATTAAGTTCCTTGACATGTCACTCTGGAGAATTTAAAATGACGTCGGCACGCGCTGTTTTCAACACTATCTTTCGCGCACCCCCAACATTGCCGACCATGTTCCTCGAACTGAGTCCTTAACTCTTCAGGGCGAATCTTCGTCTCCTTCAACTGGACATGCATTCATTCCCCGAAGACTTACTCCTCGTCTTTCACGAATCCCCGACATATCAACCGTGTCTGACAAAATTCTTCTTAACTCATCACTCTGACCCAGAGTTTCGACTTGGGGGGCTCCTATTCTGGACTGGGCCTCTAATTCACTGTTGGGCATAAGCCCAAACCCGTCGAGCGGAGGCCCAATCAGTCGGGCAGGCGATCCGTCAGTCGAGCAGAAACCCTACATCGCGGGAAATGATCTAGACTGTCGGTCAAAACATACGACCCACCTACCCCGTTCTAGGGAGACTACGTCTCCCTAACGTGTGCCACATCACCCAATTGTCCACCCTTCTCTCCCCAAATGTAGGGATAGTTGGATCAAGGAAAAGACCACATGCTAGGTCTTACACATTCCTATGCGTACCTTGGCAGTTCTTCCTTGGGCCTAGCTAATCCAGCCCAAAGAAGGACCTTGGCCCAACGCTGGGGGTGTAATACCCTAAAATTTGCCCTCTTATTTATTTCCAACCTCAAGTGGTTTATGCTTCGTCATCTCGCATATCCGTCCATATTGCATCACATTCAAAAGAAAAAATAATAAAACAAATACATCATCATTCACATGTGCATGAGGTATGCGATCAAGTGTCTCTTGTCAAGTATTGAAGCTTAAAAAGAAAAAATAATATCACAAAAAATAATCCAAACCATTTCCAAATTGACCCATTAAAGGAAAGGATGAATTCACATTTTTCTTCCGTTAACCGGTTAACGCTCGGGGTTAACCGAGGCAAAATTTGTGAAAGAAATTTCAAAAGTTGGTTGGTATCCCACACTTCCCTCCACTTTTTCTTTCATTACCTTACACTTCATTTTTCCACTTCACTTCACTATGAATTTTCACCACATTCTAGACCCTTCCACACTCTTCCAAGGAATATTCTAGAAACCCTAACCAACTTTAACTAACTCCAAGCCTAAGTTCTAACCTCATTTTCCAAACCTAAACCCCAAGCAAGCTCCATACCTAATCCTAACTCCAATCCTAACTTTTATATAAGTTGATCTCACTCCAAACCTCACAGTTCCAATCATTTTCTCAAAACTTCAACTTCACTTTCCAAATTTTCACTCCATCTCTCTCATTCTCTCAACTTTTCCTCCATTTTCAACCTTCTACCAAAGCTTCTTCACCAAATTTCTTCAAGTTTCACATTGAAACTTGAGGAGTTTGAAGCTAAACCTCCATTCAAACATCAATTCCATAGCTTATTTGATAGGTTGCTGCTGTTTTGGATTGATTTGAGCTTATTGGAAGTGATTTTGCAAGTGTTCTTCAAGATCTCCACCAATTTCATTTATTTTTCATTCTCGTGGATCAAAGCTTGAAGTCTTCGATATTCTCTTCTTTCGCGCACTGATCGACTCATAACAATCACCAAAGCAATCCTCCACTTTGTAGGTTGGTGAATCCGAAACCGTTTCACATTTAATTTATTCACTTCATCTCACCGCATGGCATTCTTCGATTGTTTATCCTTTGATTTCATTTTGATCGTTTTACGATTTGCTTGCGTTTTGATTATTTCAATTGTTAGAAGCTAGAATTGTAGCTTATTCTTGATGCTTATAAATGTTAGGAATCTATATTTGAGTAGAAAAATCGTGCTAGCATGTTCATGGATGTAATGAGAGTGTTTAGAAGTATGTTAGTGACCAAAAGTGCTTATTTCTTGACTTTTTTTGGCATTCTGTTCAGTGTTAACCGGTTAACCCCTGGGATTAACCGGTTAACACGCGTTTTTTCAACCTGGTTGCGTGAGTTTTAGGACCATTAACCACTTAACCTCCAGCGTTAACCGGTTAACGCTGTGAAGAATTGTGTTCTTTGCTTGTTTTGATGCATGTTTGATTTCCGTTGTTTCTTTTAGCTTCATAGGTGATTAGATCATGATTTTAGGGAATTTTTAGGACCGTTTTAGGTGCGTGATTCCATAGTTTCGGGTTGTTTCGACATGCACATTCGTTACTTTTTTGTTTTGTACTTATTTGTGAAAGTATGCATAAAATGATTTGTGAATGTTGTTGCTATATTCAAACTCATTGATCCACATGCCAATAATTGTTTCAAGTTCAGTTTTGCTTCGTGTTTACAATCCATGCATGTTTTGATCAATTAAGTGTTCAAATGCTATGATGTTTTGCTTGAAAATGAACATTTATATGGATACACATTCTTGCATTTTTACTTGATTGATCATATTTTCATGTTGATGCCAATTCAGATTTTTATACCAAATTGCATGTTTAGTCATTGATCTTAGTGATACATGTTCACAATCCATGCTTTTGCTTATTTGTCCAAGTCTTGAAATTGCATAATTGTTGTTCTTATTACTTTATGGGCATTCTTTCATGAACAAACCATTGTAAATAATCCCCTTGCATTTTATTGCATTATCTTGCATATTTTGCATTACTTGATTGCATTAAATTCTTGTTTCTTGTGCATAAAAGAAAATATTCAAATCTGCCTTGTTTTCATAGCTGCATTTTGAAACATGAGCTATAAAAACATGTTGCATTCATGCTGTTTTGACTTTTTACACCTATTTTACATGTTGTTTGTTAGCTGTAATAGGCTGTTTGCAATTTGTATTGCATTTAGTGGCTGTTTGTGCTATAAGAGCTGTAGTAGTTGCTGGATATTTGCTTTACTTAGTTTTTAGGCCCCTTAGACTTAGGATTGAGTCTAGATTAGGTCCTAGTTGTATTAGGAATTATTTGGTACTTGTTTACCTCATTCCATTTATTATGCTTCATCCTACTAACCTTTGTTTTGTAGGGAGGTGGAGGTAAGTTCACACAACCTTTCCCATTTAAAATTCTTTATGCTTTCTAAGTGTATTTGTTTTAGCATTTTGTACTTGATTTGTATAACTTCATGCTAATCCCAATTAGGAATGACTTAGCTTCTTTAGGAAGTAAGTTGATTGCTAATTCCATTTTCTTTTCCTTTCTCTAATTAGGATTAGAAAACCGCACTAACCTAGGTTCATACATGCATGACAATACTTAGGATTATTAGTCACCCTTTATACTTTTACCTTTGGTTCGCCTTGCTTTCTTTCTCATCTCAATGAAAAGTAAAAAACACCTAATAAAGGCTGGTCTTCTCGTACGCCATAAGACTTTTCCGCGGGTTACTTATACACGTCCCATTTCGGGGCGAGGTGTAAGGAATCTACCACGATGAACAAGTCTTAGTATGGGAATGTCTCACAAACAATCACAGAAAACACTTCTTTAAAAAACAGTAAACACAGAACACTCGTCTTTTCCTTCGGGAATTATTTTCTCACCCCACTCACTCTAAACGCGAACTTGCGATGACTTGTCTCATTTGCAAGATGGTAACACACTCGTACCAGATGAGCCTATAACACCTGAGCATAGACATAAACAGTTCAACTCTAAAAAACACAAATAAATAGTTACCGCCTTAGTTAGGCGAACTACGTCGACTCTGATCCTCATTTTCCCAATGAGGTACGTAGGCAGCAGGGTAGGGCCTGTTTGTGCATACTCTTTTATTTTCCCTACATTTCCCCCCTTTTCGATCTCTTTTCCAGTTCCCTTTCTCACTTCCATTCTAGTTAGCGGTTTCATTGAGCAACAACTTTATTTCTCACCCTTTGAAACAGACAAACAAGCGTGGATACCGTCGGGTATGGTGGATGATCTGGGGTGCTAATACCTTCCCAGGTCATAACTGACTTCCGAACCAAGATCCTTGGTTCGCAGGACCTCATCCTTTCCTTTTCTCTTCGGTTTGTGCAACATTACCTTTCCCATTCATTCGGGATAAAAATGCCTGGATGGCGACTCTATCTTTTCCGTGCCACTTTTGCGTTTGTACTAGGATGAAAATCCCAGGAGCGACATGGGACACATATAAATACCCTTTTTCACTAAAGGGTCAGGTATTTTGAACTTATCACTCAATACCATTTCTCTGTACCTTTACTCACTTAAGCATCAAAGTGCCTTGCATGTACACCCCGTCCGTCTCTCTATCAACCGTGACGTTCACAGTCCAACAACTGGAAGGCCCTTCTGATCAGGTAAGATCATTAATGATGAATAATATATGCATTTTGAAGTTTGCCAAAAAATTATGCATTTATTACAAATTCAGTTTCTGTCTAAAACATAATTGTTTGCTGATCTAAGTGGTTCCGAGAATACATCTCCAGAATTTGATCTAAGGGTTCCAAGAGTACATCTCCAGAATAACACAAAAAAGAGGTACCAGAGATGCATTTCCAGAATGTCTCTTGGCACAGGATAGAATTTCAGAGGTCCATATTTATCTACAATCACTATAAAAAAATGGAGTACTTGTCTTGTTGTTTCATAACAAAACACATTACACCAAAATGAACATCAATTGACATGTCGTAAATGCCTACTTTAACATTGCGAAACCCTCAATTGAATTTAAGATCAAAGAGTACTTCCCTCTTGAAAATCTGAAATACATATTGTAGAGTTTCCTACCTTACAATGTCAATTGAAATATTGTGAAGATTGAGTACTGTTCGACATCGATTGACAACGAAGGGAAGATTAAGTTCAACAACTTTGAGCTGAAGACGAGTGCATATAAGATGTTGCAATGTCCACCTGAATATTGAAATGAGATGTTTGATCTTATTAACATCACTATGTAATGTTGATTTTATACTATTAATGGTAATTTCATTTTGTCAATTAGTTATATTTTGCTTCAGTTTTGTCAACTTGCTGGTTTTATACTTTTGCTTCAGTATGATACAAAAGTACATCTCCTAGGGTGTTACATATGCATCTCCTGAATAAATCAAGAAACAAATATGGGGTCTGGCTCAAAATGAACTTGGATAGTATGCGTTTGGTACATCTAGAGATGTATCTCTAGAATCTAGAGGTATTATTATATTTTCATGGGGTGTGCTAGTAATACATAGAGTGCATTAAAAAATCTATTTTTCTTTAATAAATCAATATGACCCAACCAATTTATCGGATGAGCAATTGAAAACCAATTTGACAAAAGCCTTATTTATTAATAAAAAATAAATAATTCGAAAGATTGATATTGATATGAATAGAACCTAAAACCATAACATCAGCCTCCCTTACATTTATCCGTGCACTATTCAAAAATATTTTAAAATAAATTGTAACTAAAATAAATATATAATTTTTTAGCTGAAAATGAATAATACTTATAACAAAATTTATAAAAATAAGATATTTTTACAAACACAAAATTTATCTTTAATATATATATATATATATATATATATATATATATATATATATATATATATATATATATATATATATATATATATATATATATATATATATATATATATATAATTTTTTATATATTATTTTATAATTTAATTTATAAAAAACACACACACACATTGTAAGTGTTAAAGAAACAAGTGCTAAGTCACTTAAGGAGGCACTTGAGAAGTTGTTGTCTATTAATGGCTTGAGTATATCTAGCATTAGGGGGCAAGAGTATGACAGAGCTAGCAATATGAGAGGTAAGTTTGGTGGTTTGAGAACTTTAATCCAAAATGAGAATCCATCTGCTTATTATGTGCATTGTTTTGCTCATCAACTTCAATTGCCATTTGTTGCATGTGCTAAGACTCACAAAGATGTTAGTGGTTTTTTTCGGTAAGGTCAATATGCTTGTTAATTTCATACAATCTTCTAACAAGAGACAATAATTGCTTCGGGAAAAACAAGTAACTCAGTTTTCTAAATTGATTTAAGAGGGCCAAATAGAGACTGGTAGTGGATTAAATCAAGAATCATCTATTGTTAGAGCGGGTGACACTCGTTGGGGTTCCCACTTTAGGACTCTCACTAATTTGATGACTTTATATGGTGCCATTATTGGGGTACTTGAAGAAGTTGGGAATGACACATCATTTGATAAATATGGTGAAACTATGCTTTTATTAGATGTACTTCAATCCTTTGATTTTATCTTCATGTTATATATGATGGTTGAGATTTTAGGATTTACAAATGATTTGAGTGTAGTGTTATAGAAGCGTGATCAAGATCTTTTGAATGCTTTGTCACTTGTTGATAACACTAAAATTCACCGTATTTCTGACTCCGATTTCGCATGCATTCTTAGCTTTTATTGTTATTTTGTTATGTTATTACTTTGTTTTTCTTTGTTTTCAGGTTTTCTTTGTAATCGGGGCCTAAATCGAGAAAAGGAGCGAAAAAGGAGTGGAAACAGACGAAAACCAAGAAATTCAGCGTTTTACACTTACGACATCCACCTTGGCGGGCGCCATGGGGTCTGCCATGACGTGGCCACGTCTCAAGACCACTCCACAACTGCCAAGACCCACGATCCCCACTCTTTCATTCCCTATTAGTCTCATGGCGGGCGCCATAGGCCTGTGGCGGGCGCCACAAGGCAAAAAGGCTTCCCTCCACTTTTTAGTGGAGGGGGGCATCCTGGTCTTTTCCTGCTTTTTGTTTTCCTATAAATAGGACTTTAGAATTTCGTTTTCAATCATCCAAACTTAGAATCTCTAAGGCATATATCAGTTTTAAAGCAGTTATCATTCCACATCGGGGTGTTACTGCAATCGAGTGATCGAGTTTGTATACGTCTGTGTGATCGAGTTTTGGAGCACTCTGGGAGGAAGTTAATCCTGCCGCCATTTTAATTCCAGTTCGTATTTTATTTTTCCGCATTGCTTTACTTTCATTTATTATCCGCATTCGCACTTTATTTTATTTATTTCCTGCACTCGCTTTACTTTTATTTACTTTCCGCACTCGCTTTAAATACCTTTACTTTCCGCACTCGCACTACTTTTATTTACTTTCCGCACTCGCACTAAATTACTTTTATGAAAAATTATAAAAATAACTTTTACTTTACTATGTCTAACTAAATCCATAAAGGTTAGAATGTAAGGATCGTAATTGAACCAGTAATCCGTACAATTGTTCATGGAAACACTTAAGGGCTATTTTATCTTTCAATTTAAGTAATTGTTTTTAACTATTTCAAAAACAGCCAAAAGCGCTTTGTCTAGTTCATTAGGAGTTTTTAGATTAAAAAGAAAAGAGATTTTAAAACGATTTTCGGACGCGTTATGAAGTTTAGAGTCTGGTTCGTAAGAACCTCTTTTTGCTAAGAAATCCAGGTTAAAATACTTTTCAACTTAGTTAAGATACTATATTTCTTAAGAATAGGTTTACTACTCTAACGCAGTACGCACCTTTTTATCCGTGACAATAGGAGGGGTTGATTAGAGAGTACAACTCGGTTCTGAATACGCGAAAGCGACAGTTCCTGTTAAATTAGTTCTTTTCAAAGTAGAAAACATTGCCCATAAGTAGTTCTATTAACAAGTACTGGACTATTAATTGATTACGTGAATTACATTCGAGCCTGTCTTTTATTTATTGTTTAAAATTATTATGTTATTTACCATGCGCATTCATTAAAACCCTTATATTCAGTTGCCTTAGATACACACCATAACAACAGGTACGATAGATTGACACTTGGTCTCTGTGGATTCGACAATCTTTTATATTACTCTGACGTATTCGTACACTTGCGAAAAACACGCATCAAGTTTTTGGCGCCGTTGCCGGGGACCAATTTCGTCAAATTTCATACTCTGTAGTTATACCGTTTAGACTAAGGTTGTTACCCACCGGTCAATGCGAAAGACTCGCAGTGCCGAAAGTTTAGTAGACCCTCTAGCTGAACCTGAACGTTACGCTCGCGCACGTTTGTTTTTCCATAGAAATAGGAGAGCTATGGCCGAAGATCAAAACCGAAGACCTCTTAAGGACTTCGCCCAACCATCAAACGAGGAACCTAGTTCTATTATAGTAAACCCCGCTATCCCAGCCAATAATTTTGAACTTAAACCATCCCTGCTGCAATTAGTGCAACAGAGACAATTCGTAGGTCTTGCTACTGAGAACCCAAACCAACATTTAAAAATCTTTCTTCAGTTAGCAGACACCTTTAAAACCAATGGAGCTCCTCCTGAGGCGATACGCTTAAGATTATTTTCCTTTTCCCTCAGAGATAAAGCTCTATCATGGTTAGATTCCCTTCCACCCAATTCCATAACAACTTGGGAAGACCTTAGAAAAGTTTTCCTTGCTAGATATTTTCCCCCAAGTAAGACCGCTCTTCTTCAAAACCTAATAACCAGATTTACCCAACACCAAGGAGAGTCGTTGTTTGAAGCCTAGGAGAGATATAATGAGCTATTAAGAGCATGCCCACATCATGTCTTAGATAATTGGCTAATCATTCAAACCTTCTATAATGGACTTCATTATAACACTAAGATGACCATCGACGCTGCCGCTGGTGGCGCACTGATGAATAAACCTTACCCTGAAGCTAGTGCCCTTATCGAAGACATGGCCCAAAACCATCAATCATGGGGAGTAGAACGAGCGACAGTGGAAAAGAAGGAAGCCCAAGGAGGAATACATGAGCTAAGCTCTATGGACATGATGCAAGCTAAAATGGACGGGTTGGCCCTTAGAGTCGAACATATGTGTACAACTCCGAATACTGTAGCCGCAATTTCGCCGAGTTGTAAGATATGTGGGACACAAGGACACCAATCCGCTGAATGCAATCTGTTAAATGAGACCAACCCTGAGCAAGTGAACTACACCCAAGGGAACCCATTTTCAAACACATATAACCCTGGATGGAGGAATCACCCAAACTTCTGCTACAAAAATAATAACCCTATCCAAAATACCGCACCTCAGAGACAACAAGGTTACCAAGCCCCAAGAACAAATCAACCTATGCAACCTGTACCACCAAGTCCGAGCCTTGAGAAAATTGGGGAAAATTTTATCACCGCTCAAACACAATAAAACAAAGAGTTCATGAACCAAAACGTCCATGTTAACGAACTAATTACCCAGTTAGGAACCAAGGTTGACCAAATTTTTACTCATAATAAGATGCTTGAAACCCAGATCTCTCAGGTAGCTTTAAACCAAGCCCCTCAGACTACACCTGGAGGACAGTTCCTTGGACAACCTCAACAAAACCCGAAAGGGAAAGCAAATGCCATTACTCTAAGAAGTGGAACCGCTTATAATGAACCTTCAAACCCTAGATTAAGTGAGCCCGGAACTTCTGAGAGAAATGAGGAGAAGGAACCAGAGGTGAAATTCTGGGATCAGGTACGTGATGTCGAATGAGATGTTTAAACACTTGAAGACTTGAACAAAACTTAAAGTGCAGGTAAATTAAACAACACAGGAAATTGTTAACCCAGTTCAGTGTATCTCCACACTTACATCTGGGGGCTACCAAGCCAGGAAGGAAATCCAATATAAGTAATATTAATTCTAGACTTAAACCACTCAGTTTAATCTTTCACTTAATATCTACCCAAAGCAATTTCTACCTAAGACACAACTTAGATATGAGTATCAACTCACTCCCCTTCAATCACACAGTGATATTTTACAATGTTTAATAAAATTGAAGTCACACTTCAAACAAAACAGCTTGATTTTACTTCACAGTTTCAATCAAGACACAATACACTTTTTGCTTAAAAGCTCATAAAGTGATACACATAAACAACCTGCTATTAAAACACAAACACCCTATTTAGTCTTCTTAATTTCGTACACTATTCTGAGAGTTTCTGTTGCTTAAATAGATGCTTGGATTTTGGGCTTTCTGTAGGTTATCCAATCCTGATACGCATGCTGTCATCACCTTGAATTAGGGTTTGGTACTTCCTTGATTCTAGGTGAGTCAGTTCTTCTGTTATACTAAAATCATATAACCAATCTCCCTACAGATGCGCCTTCTACTGTTTTATCCATTCACAATTAATTCCAGATAAATTCCCTGAATTTACTCAGTTCTGTTATGCATTATTTAATTCTGGTAGCAGGTTTGAGATGTCACAACATCTGGTGTGACATCCTGAAATCTGAACTTACTTCATTAACTTATACAATGTCACAACATCTGGTGTGACATCCTAAATTAAGTTCATTAACTTATACTCTGTTTGATAATGTCACAACATTTGGTGTGACATCCTGAACTAAGTTCAACACTTCTTGTTGGTCAAAAATTCTGCCAATTCTAAACATCTACAAACTCCCCCTTTGGCTAATTTTTGGCTAACATAATCTTCTGGTTTTATCAGAGTGCAGCAGAGTTTCATTTATCAGAGTGCAGCAGAGTTCTTTTCTATTTTAATCATATGAGAGTTTGCTCCCCCTCAAACCTGTATGTATTCTGACTTGTTCAACAGAATTTAAAAAAAACTTAGTTCAGAAGCAGATACTAAACAGACAAACAGCTTGTTCATTAATCATGTAAACTGCAGCAAACATTGTTGTTGTTGTGTTCTCTTCTCCCCCTTGTTAGACATAAATTGGGGCCAAATTACACAAGCAGACAAAAATACAAAATCAAAATTACAATACTGATACAGTACACTTTCCTCACATTTTCACTCAGAATCTTCATATTCAGTATCTTCCTCTTCTTCAGATTCATCATCAGAGTCATCATCAGTTTTAGCAGCCTTCTGAGTACTCTCTTCCATCTCCAGCCTTTGAATAATTTTCTCAAGCTTTTGCTTCCTGGCATCCAGCTCTTTGCAGGTGTTCTTCAGCTCTGCAATCAAGGCAGCTTTGGATATGGGAGTCTTTGCTTTTGAAGGTCCAGCAGATGTCCCAGTGGGAGCTTCAACATCAGCAACATGATGGCTCAAGAAAAGTTTGTAATGGAAGGCCAGAGGACTTTCTCTTTTGCAGACTTAATCCTTCTCAGTGAGGATACCTGGATACTGGCTGAGTATGATTCCACATAGCAGAGATGGAAAGTCAATAGGAAGCTTTGTTGCTGATGTTCCTGCATGCTTCAGTGTTTGATCAAATATGTAAGCCCCAAAGTCCAGCTTTGTTTGGGTGCCCACAGCATAAATGTATCTGCCCAATCCAGTTGCTATTGAAGAGGTATGGTTGGTGGGGACCCAGTTTACAGTACCAATCCTATGCAGCATTGCATACTTCCTTGTTAGCAAGCTAACAGAAAGTTTGCCCTTGACTGGCCAAGTCTTGACCTGATTGGCAGTGATGACCTTGCAAATGTGGTTGTCAGTCTTCCCCAGCTCATTAGGCCCATCTGATTCTCTCCCTAAGTAAAGATTGATAACCCTAGGAGAGAATTCCACACATCTCCCTCTTACATAGACTTTTCTAAATTCTTCTGACTTTCCATCAGCATAGTCCTCTTGCAGGTTGACAATAAACTCCTTGACTAGCAGCTCATAGCAAGGTGAAAAGTTTGAAACTGTTTTGAATAAACCAGCAGATGATATGAGGTCTATTACCTCAGTGCACTCCAGTGCATTGCTGCCCAGTTCTCTTTCCAGTGCCACCCTTCTTTGGTAGACAAATTTCCATCTGCTCACACTTGATACATGATGGAATGATATATTGTCCAGAGAAGCTTCTGGAACAGCAGAGGAAGACCTTGAAGGTGCTGGTTTCTTCTTTGGTTGGGATGTTGGGACATCCTCTTCAACATCTGAATCAGGTGGAGTAACAACTTTCCTCTTTTGGGTATTCACCTTGCTCCATTGTTTAGTAGGACCAAAGGCAACTTTAGCTTTGTCCTTCTTTGGTGTAGGTTGTTTCTTTTCAGGAGTTGCATGTCCTGCAGTCTTCTTTTCCTTCCTAGTCCTAAGCCTTTTGGCTATGCTAGGGTCCACAGAGGCAATGATCTCTGTGTCAGAGTCATGATCTATGTCTACAACAAAAGGAGGTTGGGTAGTCTCCTCTTCAGCAGGTGGATCAACAGAAGCTTGGTCATCAGTGGCTTTATCATCATCAGTTGAGGCCTTGTTCTGGTCCTCAGATGTTTCAACATCTATTGGGACATCCTGTTGAACAGGAGTGTCCTCTTCAGCTTGATTGTTCTGTTCCTCTTGTGGAGCTGGCATGGTGTTCAGAGGAATAGATATACCACTCACTACTCTTTGCTCAGACAAAATCCTATTAACAAGATGCTTGATGGAGGCATCCACATATTCTGAGGCTTTGGGGGTGGTGTTTAAGGATGAAGGAACCCCTTTGCTTTTGCTGAACACAGGTTCCTTTGCTCTTCTCACAGTTGGAGTTCTAGGCTTTTGAGCAAGAGGAACACTTCCTCTGATTTCGTCCATGGGAGTAGTATCCATTGGAACCATGGAGATTGGGGTTGCATGCACCACATCTTCTTAGTTGAGGTTTTCATCAGTGAGGTTAGGGTTTTGATGTTGAGACATTTTCGAAAGTGGTGGAAGAAGAGTTTAGGTTTGATTGATTTTGATGAGCTCTGAAAATCAGCTATAGCATGCAATTTGTTTTGAGAAGATGATGAGAAGACGAATAGCTGAGAGCAAGCTGGAGTCTTTATAAAAGACGTTAATTGGAGAATTTTAAAGAGTGGAATACACATAGTTTTTGACCAGACTGGTGTTGCCATATGGTGATCATGCCACACGATGTCATAGGACATGTTGGCACTTCTCCATAACTGCTATATTTCACATAAGCAGATTCCTAATTTACCCCTTAGGTTTTCAAATTGGGTAGCATCCAAAGCTTTAGTAAATATATCAGCCAATTGCAGATCTGTGGCTACATGTTCCAATGAAATCACCTTCTCTTCCACAAGATCTCTGATGAAATGATGCCTGATATCAATGTGCTTGGTCCTGCTGTGTTGGATAGGATTCTTTGATATGTTAATAGCACTTAAGTTGTCACAGTACAATGTCATGACATCTTGTGGGACATTGTATTCTGTGAGCATTTGCTTCATCCAGACCAACTGTGAACAACTGCTACCAGCTGCAATATATTCAGCTTCAGCAGTGGATAAGGATACACAATTTTGTTTCTTACTGAACCAAGAAATCAAATTGTTTCCTAGAAAGAAGCATCCTCCTGATGCGCTCTTTCTATCATCATCACTTCCAGCCCAATCAGCATCACAAAAGCCAGTGAGAATTGGTTCACATCCATGGGAGTACATTATGCCATAGTCACCAGTACCATTGACATATTTCAGAATTCTCTTAACCTGGTTTAGATGGCTAACTTTTGGATCAGCTTGATATCTTGCACATACACCTACTGCAAAGGCTATGTCTGGTCTGCTAGCAGTCAAATATAATAGGCTTCCAATCATGCTTTTGTATAGGCTTTGGTCCACCTTCTCACCCTTGTCACCCTTTGTCAGCTTTAAATGAGTGGGGGCAGGTGTTCTTTTGCGAGTTGCACTGTCCATCCCAAACTTCTTGACAATGTTCTTGGCATACTTGCTTTGGGATATGAACATGGAATCCTCCATCTGCTTGATCTGCAGTCCAAGAAAGTAGGTTAGTTCTCCTACTAGGCTCATCTCAAATTCAGATTCCATTTGAGTGACAAAATGTTTAACCATCCTGTCTGACATCCCACCAAAGACTATGTCATCTACATATATTTGAGCAATCATGACATTTCCTTATTCATCCTTCACAAACAAGGTTTTGTCTATTCCACCTTTCCTGTACCCTTGCTTTATGAGAAAAGTAGTCAGTCTCTCATACCATGCTCTTGGTGCTTCTTGGATAGTTCTGTTCTTCCTCTCAACAATCCCATTCTGTTGAGGGGTGATAGGAGAAGAATACTCATGATTGATTCCCTCTGAAGAACAGAAATCTGAGAATTTTTTATTCTCAAATTCCTTTCCATGGTCACTCCTTATTCTGACTACACAACTTGCTTTTTCTCTTTGTATTCTTTGGCACAAATCTTTGAATACATCAAACACATCAGACTTTTCTTTGATAAAATTTATCCATGTATATCTTGAAAAGTCATCAACAACTACATAGGCATACCTTTTTCCCCCAAGACTATCAACCTGCATTGGTCCCATAAGATCCATATGCAATAACTCCAAAACTTTGGAAGTTGTCAGATGTTGGAGATTTGGATGGGACATCTTGGTTTGTTTGCCTATTTGACATTCACCACATACTTTGCCTTCATCAATCTTCAGTTTTGGAATACCTCTTACAGCCTCCATAGATATGATTTTCTTTATCCCTCTGAGATGAAGATGACCTAGTCTTTGGTGCCATAGCTTTACTTCTTCTTCTTTGGCTAAGGAGCAAGTTGAAGTGAGACTGAAGTCTTGAGGTTCCCACATATAACAGTTGTCTTTAGATCTGGCTCCTCTCATGACAACCTTCTGTTCTTTATCAGACACTATACATTCAGTTTTGGTAAAGTTTACACTGAAACCTTGATCACATAATTGACTTATGCTGATCAAGTTAGCAGTCAATCCTTTTACCAGCAGCACATCATCTAGTCTTGGTACATCTGGACAGTCCAAGGTCCCAACTCCCTTGATTTCTCCTTTAGCTCCATCTCCAAAGGTTACATATCTGGATGAATGTGACTTTAAGTCTACCAGCAGATTCTTCAATCTAGTCATGTGCCTTGAGCATCCACTATCAAAGTACCAGTCTTCTTTAGCTGATACTCTTAGAGATGTATGAGCTATATATGCAACACTCTTCTTTGACCATTTTTGCTTGTAGTGAGGTTTCCTTTGATGCCTCTGCCCTGTGTAGTGTCCATTTTTAGAGCTCCAAGGTTGTTTGTTGAACTTGTTCTTGGACATGTAGCTTTGATCAGAATGAAAACTAGATTTAGGTATCCATACCTTCTTGATGACCTCTGTCTTCTGCTTAGGGGGTTGCTGATATCTTTGATTTTGATGTCCATGCAACACTTTCTTGGTAACCTCTATCTTCTGCTTAGGGGGTTGCTGATACATCTGATTTGGATATCCATGCAACTTGTAGCAATGAGGTTTGATGTGACCAAACCTTCCACAATGATGACATCTCCATCTTTGATACTTCTTTTTCATCATGTTCTTTTCATGATGTTGGGACATCTGTTGGGACATTTTGTTTGACTTTATGGGATTTGAAGTAGTTTTGCTGGTGCTAGCCTCAACCTTTTGAGCTTTGTTAAATCCCAGTCCAGTTCTATCCCCTGAATGCTTATTGTTGTTGAGAATGACATCCAGTGTGTTTGAGCTACTGTTCAGCATTCTAACAGATTTGGACATATGTTCCAACTTGGAGTTGAGAAGACTTACTTCACTTTTCAAAGTGTCAATGGTTTCTAGATTACTTGTCTTTTCAACCTTTAATGCCTCAATCTGCTTCTTCTGCTTTATAATCTCCATGCATACTTCAGTGCTCCTTTTACACATCTCTTTGTATGATTCTTCAAGCTCTTCAAAAGTCAGCTCCTCATCACTGGATCCACTTTCATATTCACATACTCCAGCTAGAGCAGTGATGTGCTTTGCTGATTCTTCTTCTGAATCACATCTTGAGTCTTCATCAGACCAGGTCACAGAGAGACCTTTCTTCTGCCTTTTTAGATAGGTAGGGCATTCATTTCTGATGTGTCCATATCCTTCACATCCATGACATTTAATCCCTTTTTCTTGGTTGGTCTTTTCATCATAATTTGACCTTCTATTAGCATCATAAGGTCTTTTATTCTCAGAAGAGTTTGAGTTTCTTCCACTTGGTCTGTAACTGCCATCCATTCTTTTGAGAATCTTGTTGAATTGTCTTCCAAGCATAGCAATTGTTTCTGATAAATTTTCTTCAGGGTCTGCTTCATGATTGTCTTCTTCTTTATTAGTATTTGAAACCAATGCTATGCTTTTGTTCTTCTTTACAATTGTATCATTCATTCCCATCTCAAATGTTTGAAGGGAACCAATGAGCTCTTCAACCTTCATTGTGCATATGTCTTGAGCTTCTTCAATTGCTGTAACCTTCATATCAAATCTTTTTGGTAAAGATCTGAGAATCTTTCTTACCAGCTTTTCATCACTCATCTTTTCTCCCAAAGCACCAGAAGTATTAGCTATTTTCAAGATGTTCATGTAGAACTCATGAATTGTCTCATCTTCCTTCATTCTCAAGTTTTCAAACTTGGTGGTGAGAAGTTGAAGTCTTGACATCTTCACCTTTGATGTTCCTTCATGAGTGGTTTTGAGAGTGTCCCAAACATCTTTGGCCAGCTCACAGTGATGCACAAGTCTGAAAATGTTCCTATCAATGCCATTGAATAAGGCATTTAAGGCCTTGGAATTTCCAAGTGCTGAATCTTCTTCCTCCTTGCTCCATTCTTCTTCAGGTTTCAACACTTTTGCCCCATCCTTGCTGTCTTGAACAGGGTGCTCCCATCCTTTGTTGACTGCTTTCCAAGCCCTATTATCAAGTGATTTTAAGAATGCTACCTTCTTGGCTTCCAGTAGTCATAGTTTGATCCATCCAATATAGGTGGTCTATTCACAGATCCTACATCTCTGTCCATGTTCCCAAAATTTGCAGTCCCTAGATCTCACCCAGTTAAACAGGCAGGGTGCCTGCTCTGATGCCAATTGAAATTCTGGGATCAGGTACGTGATGTCGAATGAGATGTTTAAACACTTGAAGACTTGAACAAAACTTAAAGTGCAGGTAAATTAAACAACACAGGAAATTGTTAACCCAGTTCAGTGTATCTCCACACTTACATCTGGGGGCTGCCAAGCCAGGAAGGAAATCCAATATAAGTAATATTAATTCTAGACTTAAACCACTCAGTTTAATCTTTCACTTAATATCTACCCAAGGCAATTTATACCTAAGACACAACTTAGATATGAGTATCAACTCACTCCCCCTCAATCACACAGTGATATGTTACAATGTTTAATAAAATTGAAGTCACACTTCAAACAAAACAGCTTGATTTTACTTCACAGTTTCAATCAAGACACAATACACTTTTTGCTTAAAAGCTCATAAAGTGATACACATAAACAACCTGCTATTAAAACACAAACACCCTATTTAGTCTTCTTAATTTCGTACACTATTCTGAGAGTTTCTGTTGCTTAAATAGATGCTTGGATTTTGGGCTTTCTGTAGGTTATCCAATCCTGATACGCATGATGTCATCACCTTGAATTAGGGTATGTTACTTCCTTGATTCTAGGTGAGTCAGTTCTTCTGTTATACTGAAATCATATAACCAATCTCCCTACAGATGCGCCTTCTACTGTTTTATCCATTCACAATTAATTCCAAATAAATTCCCTGAATTTACTCAGTTCTGTTATGCATTATTTAATTCTGGTAGCAGGTTTGAGATGTCACAACATCTGGTGTGACATCCTGAAATCTGAACTTACTTCATTAACTTATACAATGTCACAACATCTGGTGTGACATCCTGAATTAAGTTCATTAACTTATACTCTGTTTGATAATGTCACAACATCTGGTGTGACATCCTGAACTAAGTTTAACACTTCTTGTTGGTCAAAAATTCTGCCAATTCTAAACATCTACAAGAGGAATCTGAAAACCCGGAAAGTCAAGAAAAAGGAGAAGAACCTAAACATAAAACCTATGTACCACCACCGCCATACAAACCACCAATACCATACCCTCAAAGATTAAATAAAACCTAAATTGATAATCAGTATCAAAAATTCGTTAAGGTTATAGAAAAACTTCACGTAGAAATCCCCTTTACAGAAGCCATCACCCAAATACCTTCTTACGCTAAGTTTCTCAAAGACATACTTACAAATAAACGTAGACTTGAAGATCCGAAACCCGTGGAATGTAATTCTATTTCCAAAAATAGGTTAGCAAGGAAAGATAAAGATCCCGAAATTTTTTCCATTCCTTGTGTTTTGGGGAATCATGTCATCGAAAAAGCTTTTCTAGACTTAGGAGCTAGTGTGAGCTTAATGCCTTTAGCAGTTTGTGAGAGATTAAACTTAGGAGAATTACAACCTACTAAGATGTCACTTCAATTAGCCGATAGATCCGTTAAATACCCTATAGGCATACTTGAAGACGTCCCTGTTAGGATAGGTCAGCTGTTTATACCTACTGATTTTGTTGTCATGGACATTAAAGAAGATGACGACATACCAATCCTCCTAGGTAGACCGTTCTTATCGACTGCTGGAGTCGTAATAGATGTTAAAAAAGGGAAACTAACCTTCGAGGTAGGTGACGAGAAGATAGAATTTGTACTTTCAAAATTCCTTATGGCACCTGTAATAGGAGATGCTTGATATGCCTTAGATATCATTGATGAATGCATTAGGGAATTAGAACAAGAAGAAGAAACTAAATCTATAAAATTGCCATCAACCCTTATTTTGGAAGATGACAATTATAAAGAAACCTACATTGATGATAACCTTCACGAATGTTTATCTCTTACCCCAGATCCTATGCCTTGCCCTATGAAACCAACCGTAAAACTTAAGGAACTGCCTAAGAACCTGAGATATGAATTTCTCGATGAAGAAATGAACCGTCCAGTTATAGTCAGTGCTACCTTAAACCAAGAGGAAACAAACCAATTATTAGATGTTTTATGAAGGTACCCCTCATCCTTAGGATATAAGATCTCAGATCTAAAAGGAATAAGCCCATCCGTATGCATGCATCGGATTTTGCTTGAAGAAGATTCAAAAACTTCCAGAGAACACCAACGAAGAATAAATCCTATGATGAGTAATGTAGTTAAGACTGAAGTTCTTAAGTTACTAGAGGCAGGTATAATATATCAGAACTCAGACAGTAAATGGATGAGTCCTGTGCATGTAGTACCTAAAAAGGGAGGCATCACAGTCGTGCAAAACGAGAAGGGCGAACCTGTAGCAAAAAGAACTGATGGAGGTTGGCGTATGTGCATAGATTATAGAAAATTAAATAAAGCAACTAGGAAGGACCATTTCCCATTACCATTCATAGACCAAATGTTGGAGAGCCTAGCCAGACACTCTTACTTTTGTTACCTAGATGGATATTCAGGATTCTTCCAAATACCTATTCACCCTGAAGATCAAGAAAAAACTACCTTTACATGCCCAGTTGGAACTTTTGCCTACAGAAGAATGCCTTTTGGACTCTGTAATGCCCCTGCCACTTTCCAACGTTGCATGATGTCTATCTTTGCAGACTATTTAGATGGAATCATGGAAGTATTTATGGACGATTTCTCAATTTGTGGATCTGATTTCAAAAATTGTCTTATCAACCTTGAGAAAATCCTGGAAAGATGTGTGGAGGTAAACCTTGTGCTAAATTGGGAAAAATGTCATTTCATGGTCACCGAAGGGATTGTCTTAGGACATATAGTTTCCGAAAAAGGTATAGAGGTAGATAAAGCTAAAATAGAAGTCATAGAGAATCTAAAACTGCCGAAGACTATCAGGGAGATAAGAAGTTTTCTTGGACATGCCGGATTTTACCGACGTTTTATCAAGGACTTCTCCAAAATAACAAAGCCCTTAACTGGTCTTTTAATGAAAGATACTGAATTCATCTTCGATGAAAAATGTACTGAAGCATTCAATCTTCTGAAGCAAGCTCTGATTTCAACACCTATAATGAAACCCCCTGATTGGTCAGAACCGTTTGAGATAATGTGTGACGCTAGTGACTATGCTGTAGGAGCCGTTCTAGGTCAGAGAAAAGATAAAAAGTTACACGTAATTTATTATGCCAATAGAACCCTAGACGCTGCACAGCTCAACTACGCAACAACCGAAAAAGAGCTCCTAGCTGTAGTTTTCGCTATAGACAAATTTAGATCTTATCTAGTAGGAGCCAAAATTATAGTTTACACCGACCATGCTGCCATTCGTTACTTATTAAGTAAAAAGGATGCCAAACCTAGGTTACTTCAATGGATTCTACTACTGCAAGAGTTTGATTTAGATATCCGTGATAAGAAAGGCACAAATAATGTAGTGGCTGATCACCTTTCTAGGCTAGAATACCTGAAACCTGACTCAGTACCCATAAATGATGATTTTGCCTATGATAGACTGATAGCCCAACTAGAAACCATTGAAGATGATAACCCAGACCCACATGAGTATTCTCATAAATCCTTAGCTATAAGTAATACACCTTGGTATGCAGACTTTGTTAATTATCTAGCCGCTGACATCATACCCCCTGATCTAAACTACCACCGGAAGAAGAAGTTCTACAGTGATGTGAGAAACTTCTATTGGGACGAACCATTTCTTTTCAAGAGAGGTAAAGATGGCATTTTCCGCCGTTATGTTCCAGAAGAAGAGGTATATAATATAATTGAGCGTTGTCACTCTGCACCCTATGGTGGACATGCGAGCACATCTAAGACCTACGCCAAGATTCTTCAAGCTGGCCTATTCTGGCCTACTATGTGGCGTGATGTCCATGCTTTCATTGTCAAGTGTGACAGATGCCAACGCACAGGAAATATTTCAAGACATAATGAAATGCCTCTAAGAAATATCCAAGAAGTAGAACGCTTTGACGTATGGGGTATAGACTTTATGGGACCGTTCCCACCATATTTAGGAAATCAATACATCTTAGTAGCTGTTGACTACGTGTCTAAATGGATTGAAGCTATCGCCGCACCCACGAACGACACCAGAGTAGTCATCAAATTATTCAAAAACTATATATTTCCCAGGTTTGGAACCCCCCGTTTAGTCATAAGTGATGGAGGATCACACTTCATATCGAGAATATTTGATAAACTTTTAAGCAAGTATGAAGTTAAGCATAGAATAGAAACACCATACCACCCACAGACCAATGGACAAGTGGAAGTATCTAATAGGGAGATCAAACAAATTCTTGAGAAGACTGTCTCTATATCTAGAAAAGATTGGTCGCAGAAACTTCAAGAAGCGTTATGGGCCTATAGAACTGCTTTCAAAACCCCTATAGGAACAACCCTTTATCAACTGGTCTATGGAAAATCATGTCACTTACCTTTTGAAATGGAGCATAAGGCCTATTGGGCCATCAAAACTTTGAATTTGGATTACTTGACTGCTGGTGAAAAACGTATCCTTGATATCCACAAATTAGAAGAGCTCAGACAACCCGCCTACGAAAATGCCATCATATACAAAGAAAGAACAAAAGCTTGGCATGACAAAAGAATCATAAGAAAAGACTTCAAAATAGGCGATCCTGTTCTCTTGTTCGATTCTAGGTTACGACTTTTTCTAGGGAAGCTTCATTCGAGATGGACTGGCCCTTTCGAAGTATCTAAGATTCTAAGATCTGGTGCTATTGAAATCAAGAACCAAACATGTAAACCGTTCATCGTCAATGGACAGAGGTTGAAGCCCTATGAAGGAGGTGACATCCCAACAACATACACCTTCCATACTCTGAGTGATCCACCATATCCTTCAAATGATGTATAAAAACTGGTCGTCGAGCTAATAACGTTAAACAAGCGCTGCATGGGAGGCAACCCATGGTTTTCTTATTTACGTACTTTTTATTTATTTATTTTTCCTTTATTTTAATTTTTTTACTTTATTATTATGTCAGGACTAACGATTGAATGTTTTATGTGATTTCAGGACTTGTTTGCTAACCTTGTGCAGAATGCAGAACCCCGATGACATGCACGTGGCCTTTAGAGACGACACACAGAGAAAGCGTTACTATGTTCACATGAGACGTCCTATGGCACCTACCAGGTACCCAGACCAAGATTGCATGGATGCCTTAGGGATAGAGCCAAGCGTCAGATTCTTATGTCACCAACTCCAATGGGACCAGTTTGAAGATATGCATAACACTTACAGGAACTTGACTCTAGAGTTCCTCAGCTCGTTTCATTATGATCCTTGGGCTGGGCCCGATGGACATGCTGTTTTCAGGTTGTTCCGGACTGACTACTCCTTCTCTCACAAAGAGTTTGGTGATTTACTTGGTTTTCAGACTACTCCTGATGCTATTCCAGAGACACCGATGGGGTATTTTATGAGCAGAGAAGTGGAAAATTTTTGGTCTAACATCTCAGGTGGAGGGAGCCAAGATCCTTCCACTCAGTTTTCTCAGGTAATCCACAACCCTGCATTAAGGTACTTCCAGATGATTCTAGCACACTCTTTCCTCGGTTTTCCAGATACAGAGACTCTGCTGAGTGAAGAGGAGATTTTACTACTATTTTGTGCGATTCAGTCACGCCCAGTTGCTTGTGGCAACTTTCTGTTGAAGGGCCTTGCTAGTGTTTCCAGATCATCTGTAGGCATTATACATGTCGGTGGGATTGTTACACAGATTGCTACTGCATTGGGTTTGTCTCGCAAATTATTGCACCTCAGGACCTTCTGCTGCTACACCACCCCGGATGTTGACTTTTGTCTTGACAGAGGACTGATGAGGAGGGCCTCTTTTGAGCCCAACACGTTTAGATTACTGATCGACGGCGAAGTGATACATTACTTTACATTACCAGACCCGCTGATGACCAGTGTCCATGATCCTGCTAATTGGAGTTATGCTTTAGAGGGTTATGGAGAGACTGTCGAAGAGCAGAAATCACCTCCCGCCGCTGAGTACACTCCTACACCTCTTTCTACCCGAATCACTGTTATGTCTAACAATATGTCTTTGCAGCCGCCTGATCTACAAACTCATATTTATGAGCTCTGCAAGGAGACTACCCTGGTAAAGCAGGAAGTAGCAGACTTGGAATTACAGATTCAGGTATCTGACCTCACTCATGCCTCAGAGGCCGATGCTCTATATCAGGAGATTAAAGAGCTTCGGAGGGAGATAGCTGAGATTCGTGGATCAAACCAGGAAGAGAAGCCTACCACATGATTCGTTTTACACTGACGTTATTACCCTAGTATTTAATTTCTTTTTCATACTTTATTTTATTTCTCGCATCTCCAGACATATTTTATATTATTGCATCTATTAGATTTTCTTTCCATGTACTTTGATTTTATCTTATATATTATTTCATGCACTAATCTCTTTTTTTTATCTTTTCTTTTGATTTATTTTATTTTATATTTTGTCGAGTAAAGAAAAAAAAATATAAAGACAAAAATATTTTCATTTTTGTCTCCATAAAAAAATATGCAAGCTTCATGCCTTAGAAGAGAGAAGAAAACGCTATCTGGACCCCCCGAAGACTGAAGGTGCAAGAGGGCCCAAAAGAGGAATTGAAAATCCAAGGCCCAACAGGATTTGGCCTCATGGCGGGCGCCATGGACCCTGTGGCGGCCGCCACGCCGTCCTTCATCAAAAACGGGGCTGATTCCCCATCTCCTCCATTTTTACACCTTCCAACCTCAAAAACCCATTTTTACAACTTCCAAAAACCCCATTGAACCCCATTAAAGCTCCCTCATTTCCAAAATATTCACCATCTATAAAACCTATCCAAAATCCATTTTCATTTTCATCCACCACAAACCATAAAAATCAAACCTTTATCAAATTTCTCATAAAACATTTTTCACCACTTTTCACTTCTCAAAGAGCAACAACAATGGAGTTCAATGGATATCTTCTTCGCGATGGAAGACCGGGTGATAGGCAAAGGAAAATTATTCAAAGGCTTCAGAGTCGAGAAATTCTCTCAACTAGGTACGTCGATGATAACTGTCTTTATGCTTTGGGTCTGTATCATAGTGTTTTTCATTTATTAGATTTTTTAGGCTTGCATAATATTTTTGTTAACCAGGAACCTACCTATGAGAGGCTGACAGTTGAGTTTTTAAGTTCATTGATATACATTGTCAGTCCTAACACTGCTAGCATAGTCGGTACTGTTAATTTTAGACTGTTTGGAATTGAATACGAATACAGTACCGACGAACTAACAGGCTTGTTAGGAATCCCTCATAGGGAGGGTGCGATATGTGAGGCACGTTTGGATGCGGAATGGTCGGCCGAGGTATTTTCCTTCTGGCAGAGGCTGTCAAGTACTTCAATAAATTCTTTTGTAGGAATACTTGCGTCGACCATCCATAACCCGACCATAAGAGTTTTCAGATATCTTTTGGCATGTACTATTTTTGGCCGGGAGAGTCCAAATAAGGTAAACGCTGGAGAACTCCTATTTTTGCAAGGATGCCTCACTAGTACCCATATCAATCCGGTCCCGTTTATGCTTGCACACATGGCTTTAACTACTAATAAAACAGGACCAATTGTTTTTGGAGGACTTATTACGTCTATTGCTCGGGCTCTTGACCTGAATAATGAGATAGCTACACTTGAACCACTACCTCCTCGCACAATTAATTTGAAATTTCTAAAAGACCTGAAATTGTGCCGAACAAGGAGAGAAGGTGGTTATGAGTTGATGGTTCATGGGGTAGCTATCCCATCTGTTGCTTTACCTTGCAGTAGACGTACTGATGTACGTAATGAAATGAACTGGACCTATGATCTGAATGCTCCACCTGTTTTAGGTCCACTTCCTCCTAATATTCCTGATGGGGAGGCACATGACACTGATGAAGAATATGATTGGAGAGAGCAGTCTCCCATACCTCACATGTCCCCCCATCGTCCTTCACAGTCACACACCGCACCATCTTCCTCTAACCCTGTTGCAGGTGCTGCTCCTGGATTCTATGTCATTGAGGAGATGTGGCGTGATATGACGGCTAGAGAGGAAAAGCGAGACAGCCTTCTCTCTACTATTTCACAACAACTGACGGACAACATGAGCTTCATGCAACAATCGCGATTGGTTTCGGATCGTGCTTACAACAACGTTTGCCGTACCTTGAACGATATCACATCAGAGCAGGCCCGTCAGAGAGAAGTTAACCGCCGACACTACCAGCTTATGGAGGCCACTCAGGGTTCCATCTTAGGTAACCTTCGAGAGGTCCGGGGTACCCAAGCTGCCTTATCGGCATGACTTGACCGGAGGGACCAGCAGCGCAGTAGATCCCGTCGTTCCAGACCATCACAGCAGGACGGCGAGGGCCCCAGTGCTCCTCCTCAGTAGTTTTTCAGGTTACCCTCCTTATCTTATTTTGAAACATTGGGGACAAAGTTCGATTTAAGTGTGGGAGGGGATTTTATTGCTTTATGTCATTTCCCTTTTTAGTTATTTATTTACTTTCCGTTATTTCCCTTTTCCAGTAAGTTATTTAGTTTAATTTTCTTAGATAATGCATGAGTATGACCAGTCACCAATATAGTGTATTTTTAGTACATCCTCACTTTTTCCCATTTCTTTAGCCCTACCAATTTTTTTAAAAAGAAAACAATGTTGTTTCACATGTTTTTTGGGCTTTGAGACAGATTTGGATTAGGATGTGGTGACTTAGGTCAACTTTTTGAAACATCAGTACCAGTGTAGCACCATAGACCTCTTGAATATAGGAATCACTCCTAAACCCCACACCATGGCCTTTATTATCATTCAAAAAAATTGTCCCAAGTAGTTTATTCTAGCAGTCAGCTCCGGCCTAAGCATGCTCTACGTAGGGGGCCGATGAACATAAGTGAATGATCCAGTGCTAATAAAAAAGAAAAAAAGGCAAACTCTGGGATAGGTGACCCTCACAAAGTCATTTAAACCGAAAAAAAGAGAAGAAAAATTTTTTTGCCACAAAAAGAAAAAAAAATTGCAGTAACCTATTATAAGTTGGTTCAGAGGTATCTGGCACTGAACTTGGTAGGGCGGATTACGATCCGATCCCCCGCAACTACAATTAGGTCAAATAAAACAGGTTTACACATACTTATGTGCCAGAAACCTTATGTTATGGATCAGAATCACTAACGGGTCACTCTACTATGAAGCATGTACGGATAACGGGCTTAATGTGATTGCGCCTGAATGAAAATGACCCAAAAAGATGAGAAGATAGGCCTAGGTATTTTGGGATGACATGGGGTGGTTAATATAGGATTAAAGTTTGTGTTTGTGTTATTATGGTACCATTGGTTCACTTAGTTAGTACCTGTCACTGCATCCTGACTTGAACTTAGAAGCCCTTTAGCCCAAATCACGTGTCGACACCATTTTTTCTTCTTGAGCTTTAATGTTTGCTTGAGGACAAGCAAAGGTCTAAGTGTGGGAGAATTTGATAACACTAAAATTCACCGTATTTCTGACTCCGATTTCGCATGCATTCTTAGCTTTTATTGTTATTTTGTTATGTTATTACTTTGTTTTTCTTTGTTTTCAGGTTTTCTTTGTAATCGGGGCCTAAATCGAGAAAAGGAGCGAAAAAGGACGAAAACCAAGAAATTCAGCGTTTTACACTTACAGCATCCACCATGGCGGGCGCCATGGGGTCTGCCATGAGGTGGCCACGTCTCAAGACCACTCCACAACTGCCAAGACCCACGATCCCCACTCTTTCATTCCCTATTAGTCTCATGGCGAGCGCCATAGGCCTGTGGCGGGCGCCACAAGGCAAAAAGGCTTCCCTCCACTTTTTAGTGGAGGGGGGCATCCTGGTCTTTTCCTGCTTTTTGTTTTCCTATAAATAGGACTTTATAATTTCGTTTTCAATCATCCAAACTTAGAATCTCTTAGGAATATATCAGTTTTAAAGCAGTTATCATTCCACATCGGGGTGTACCTGCAATCGAGTGATCGAGTCTGTATACGTCTGTGTGATCGAGTTTTGGAGCACTCTGGGAGGAAGTTAATCCTGCCGCCATTTTAATTCCAGTTCGTATTTTATTTTTCCGCATTGCTTTACTTTCATTTATTATCCGCATTCGCACTTTATTTTATTTATTTCCTGCACTCGCTTTACTTTTATTTACTTTCCGCACTCGCTTTAAATACCTTTACTTTCCGCACTCGCACTACTTTTATTTACTTTCCGCACTCGCACTAAATTACTTTTATGAAAAATTATAAAAAGAACTTTTACTTTACTATGTCTAACTAAATCCATAAAGGTTAGAATGTAAGGATCGTAATTGAACCAGTAATCCGTACAATTGTTCGTGGAAACACTTAAGGGCTATTTTATCTTTCAATTTAAGTAATTGTTTTTAACTATTTCAAAAACAGCCAAAAGCGCTTTGTCTAGTTCATTAGGAGTTTTTAGATTAAAAAGAAAAGAGATTTTAAAATGATTTTCGGACGCGTTATGAAGTTTAGAGTCTGGTTCGTAAGAACCTCTTTTTGCTAAGAAATCCAGGTTAAAATACTTTTCAACTTAGTTAAGATACTATATTTCTTAAAAATAGGTTTACTACTCTAACGCAGTACGCACCTCTTTATCCGTGACAATAGGAGGGGTTGATTAGAGAGTACAACTCGGTTCTGAATACGCGAAAGCGACAGTTCCTGTTAAATTAGTTCTTTTCAAAGTAGAAAACATTGCCCATAAGTAGTTCTATTAACAAGTACTAGACTATTAATTGATTACGTGAATTACATTCGAGCCTGTCTTTTATTTATTGTTTAAAATTATTATTTTATTTACCATTGCGCATTCGTTAAAACCCTTATCTTCAGTTGCCTTAGATACACACCATAACATCAGGTACGATAGATTGACACTTGGTCTCTGTGGATTCGACAATCTTTTATATTACTCTGACGTGTTCGTACACTTGCGAAAAACACGCATCACTTGTCAATGCTACCAAACAAGAATTACAAGAAATGAGGAATGATGGATGGGAAGAACTTATATCTAAGGTTTTAGAAATTTGTAATAAGCATGATATTGATGTGCCAGATATGGATGCACCATATGTGCAAGGGAAGAAACCTAGGCGACATGCTACAACTTCTAGTGTTTCTAATTTGCATCATTATAAGCATACTTGTTTGTTTAGTGTTTTAGATTTGCAGTTGCACGAGCTCAATGCTAGGTTTGATGAAGAGAATACTGGATTTTTAAAATGTGTTTCATGTTTGAGTCATTCATCTTCATTTGCAGCTTTTGATGTGAAAAATTATTAAGGATGGTTGAACTTTATCCAAATGATTTTGTAGATGTGCCGGAAGTGGTGTTGTGACATCAACTTCAGAATTATGTTAGAAATGTTTTATGTGACCCAAAATTTGCAAATTTAAAAGGACTTTCAGATCTTTGTGCAAAACTTGTGGAAACAAATAAGTGTAACACATTTGATATGATTTATAAGCTTCTGAAATTGGCTTTAGTCTTACTGGTAGCAACTGCAAGCGTGGAATGTATTTTTTCAGCTATGAAGTTTGTGAAAAGTCAACTATGTAATAAAATGAGTGATCAATGGTTAAATGATCGTTTTGTAACTTTTATAGAAAGAGACGTTCTTGGAACAATATCTCATTTTCAAGAAATGAATGATAGTCGATTTCATTGTAATGTATTGCATTAAACAATATTATTTTTTTATTTTTAATATGATTTAGTATGTAATTTTTTTTATGTTTAGCCACACTAAAATATAATGTCTGGATCCGCCCATATATATATATATATATATATATATATATATATATATATATATATATATTACACGTTGGGGTGAGGGTTTGCTCACGACGACGATGTCGCTCCCACCAAATGACACGGGGCAAGAAGGGTTACAGACGCGAACGGTCGGCGAAGGAGAGAGCATGAAGATGAACTGAAAAGAGTCGCCAGCTAGGCATTTTTATCCCGAAGGAAAAGTAATGCTGCATAAACCTAGAAAGATATGGATAAGACGGTCGCGAACCAGAGAAACTGAGAAAGGGGGTTGGTTACAACCTGGGAAGGTATTAGCACCCAGATTATCCATCGTACTCGACGGGATCCACGCTTGAAAGTTTGTGTTTAAAGGGGTAGTGTCAGTGCTATTATGTGTTCAAAAACTGGAAAAGGATATACAAGTGTCAGTGCAAAAGAAATGTGAAGTGAAGGAAAGGAGTGTCAATGTAAGGAAAGAGTGCATTGCTCAAGATAATGAGGCTTAAAGAATAATGCTGGAAGAGGGGGAATATACAAAGACTTTTGTTCGATAACTGTTAAGTTATGCCTACGTATCCTCTCGTGCAATGAGGAATTCATAACACCGTAGTTCGACTCAAAGAGACTGAAGATAAATTGACTTGTGAACTGCTTACTTGTCTATGCTCAAGTGTATGACCTATGTGGCTCAGGTGCAAATTGTCTTGCAGTAGACGGAAGAAGCAAATTCTCGTTTATGAGTGAATGAGGTGAGAAAATAATCCCGAAGGAGACGATTATTGTTTGTTTTTGAGGTTTTCAATCTTTTATTACTTTTTGTGTTTGACATAAGAAAATGAGCTTAAGCCTAAACCAAGGGTTAGTAAACTCATCACATCTTCCCTTTGATTAGGGGTAATGAGAATACCTTAAGTATGAAGTAAACACCTCACACTTAATCACCATGATGTAGGGTTAAGATCATTAACCTACTTGTGATTATTTAGATGTTTTTGGATTTTTTTGTTTAGTGTTAAGTAATGAGTTTAAGCCATAATCAAGGATTTAATGAACCCATTGCACCATCCTAATAGAAGGATAATAGATGAGAACATTTAAGCTGAGGAAGATACCTCAACTTAATCCATGATTAGGGATTAATCTCATGACAAAACAAAACTTTATTAGAGTGGAATTTAGTTAATGGTATGATTAAGAAGTGGATTTTATGGTTTGTAAGACAACTTGAGGGGGACTTGTCCATTAACACTAGGGTTAGTCCTTCTTAACCAATTAAGGAAGAATTAGAACCCTAATGCAAGGCCCAAGTTACAAGCTTATTGTCTTAGTGATTATTAGATGGATTTATTAAGAGATTTAAACACATCAAGGGTTTAACACTTAGGATTAAAGTTATACACCCCATCCTAAGAGAAGGATGCAGGCATAACCTTAATCACAAAGCCTTAAAACCTTGAAGGTTTAGTCCCTGATTATGAGATGAGAAGAGAAGACACTAAAGAAGACACAAAGGTAAAACTAATGGGGGACTAATCAAGCCCTAATTGTTATCATGCTTGGGTGTTCCTAGGGTTTATGAGGCTTGCAAGAGATCTTCAAGAAGAGCCACTAAGGAAGAAGCAGATGAAAGGAGGAGAAGCAGAAGAAACAAGTCAACTTACTTCACTTAAGAAGATAAGTTGCTTGAAGAAAGAAGGTGAAGAAGGAACATGAATGAGCAAGCTCACTCTAAAATAAATACAAAATTTAGCAATGGATGCATAAGAGAGACGCGAAGAGATTGTGAGAAGTGAAGGCAAATTCACTTCTCAAAGTAACTTACCACCTGAAAAGTTAGTAAAAGGAAATGAAATGAAATGAAATGAATGCAAGGATGCAAACCAAAACCAGAAACATATTTATGATGCAAATAATGCTAAGAGATGGTACGCATGTATGTCAAGAGATATGAATGGTCATACAAGTGATGAGGATGCAAATGAAGCATGAAAGTTCATGAAAGTTTATGAAATGTAATGAAAGCATAACATGGAAAATGGATGATTCAATGATCAAACATGATTCTAATGTGTCCTAAGATATCTTAGAAGTCATGTGGATGAAAGAAAAGTCATGGCAAGTTCATGAATGCAAGCATATGCAAGAGGTATGCAAATGAAGATGAGAAATTAGGGTTTTCATGCAACATGAGATGCAAAACTAAAAAACAGAAGCAAATGATTAGATAAAAAATTGAAAATGCACTCAAAGGAACCCTAAACATATACTAGGCTACCATCCAAAGGGGGAGGTCAGAAGCTAAACCTAGAAGGAGTTATGAATTTCCTAAGTTTCTAGGGATTTATGGGTGATCCTCAATGTAAAATGCCAAATAATTTGAAAATGCAAGATGAAAATGAAACAAAAATGTTTTTGGATGCTAGAAGCCATGCATAGAACAATGCAAAAAGAACCATTCACAAACTCAACTTGGTTTAAAAGTTATGAATTTTTGAAGTTAGGGTTAGAAGATGAACAATTTTAAGAACCCTAATTCATTGAAAAATGTCAAAGCATGATCAAAACCAAAAAGAAATTTGTATGGTGAGTTTGTAATTGTTTCTAAATGTCTAAGAATGTTCTCTGATTTTTTTGGTGATTTTTAAACACTTAAATGTATTTTTAATTAATTAAAATCAATTAACTAATTAAATAAAACATTTAAATGATTTAAAAATTCTTTTTTAATTCAAAAAATAAAAATACAAATATTTTTTATTTCTGAAAATTAATAAAAGGCTTGATAAACATTTTCAGATTTTTTTGATCATTTTTACTATTTTTAATAATTATATGAAAAGTAATGGATAAAAAATAAAATAAAATAAAATAAAAGGAGAAGTCAGATGATCCTAAGGTCAGGATTTAAACTAAATGGGGGATGGTTGACTGGCGCGCTATTGGACGGCTGGGATTCCACCTGGCTAATTAAATTGGATTAATTAAATTAAATAGAAATTAGGGTTAATGAAAGGATCTGGGCCATTAAAACACGCGCGGGAACCAGGATCTGAGGGCTCACATTTAAACTCAGCTAATTAATGAGATTAGCCCTAATCTCTTTCAGGTGACCGGAACAGTGTTCTGGTCATCTTCTCCGGCCACTCAAACTTGCTAACTCTCTCAATTCGTAAAATAAACTCACCAAACTCTCTAGAAATGATCCCTAACTCATTCTAAACAAGATTCAGCTAGCAAAAATCATTTATTTCACATGAACATCAAGATTCGAAGCAAAACGGAAAATTACTCAGAAATTTCAGAAGCTTCATACATGCTTAATATTCAATCATTTTCAAAACCAAAAGGTGCAGTGTGATCAGTGAAGCATGGAGAACAATCTAAGAACTTAAAATTTCATTTCTGGAAAATTTGTTCTTGAGGTTACCTGAATTGAAGCTTTCGAAACTGGCACTTTCTGGGCTCTTCTTTGGTGCTTTTCCACTCCCCTTGATCCCCTTATGCTTCTGGAATGCTTGAAAGGAGTTTATATGGAGTGTTTTGAAGGTTTCAGTTCAGAGGTGATGAAAATCGTGTTTTTGTTTGAGGTGGTTTCAGGCCAATGTGAGGGGTGGGAAATGATCCTGGGGTTATGTGGAGATGATTGGTGAAAGAATTTTGAAGTTTTGATGGCTGGTTTGAAAGTTTCGAAGAGATTAAGTTTTGAGAGGATTTTGGCCATCTGAGCTATGGTTGTGTTTCAGGCTTGTGTGTGTTATGAAAATGTATCCATAGGGCATGCTTGTAGTGTTCTGGTTGGGCAGAGAGTGGGTGGTGGCTGCAGTTGATTGGTATGGGTGAATTTGCATAAAGTCAACATTTCTTGTACTTGAGGTATGGGCAAGTGGAAGGCTTGGTACAATGGGGTGTCTGGTGCAGCAAGGATTAAGGAGGTCCATGGAATTCACTTTGAGGCAATTCAGCATGTTTGTGAAAGGTTCTTGGTCATTTTGCAATTTCATGAAACTTTGGCCCCTTTGAGATTTCTTCATGGGCAAGGCATGAAAATTTGAGATTCTTTGGGCAATTCTGAGTTTTGGACATTGCATAATGTTTGTATGATGCTTAGAAGTGTGTTTGAAGTCACAAAATGAATTGGCAAGTGGTTTTTGCAAAAATCCCTCTTTGGTGCATTCTTAAAAATTATGTGATTTTTGCCAACTTTGACAAGCCATAACTTGAGTTCCAAAATGAATTAGATCTTGTTCTTGTACTTTTTGAAAAGGGAATGATCCAATCTACAACTTTCATGACCAACAATTTTTCATTTGAAGCATTTTTGGTTGAGAAAGAGGAGGTTGAAAAACTTTCCCAAAATGGAAAGTTTACATTACAAGTCATTTCCATTTTTGGCAACTTTTGGTTTAGCTCATTTTTCTTCAAATTTGTGAACTTCTAAGCACTTCAATGATAAAATAAAGACCATATAACTTCAATTTGATGAAAAATCCACTTTGGTTCCATGTTGAGGGGCCTCAGATGCCCTGATTTTGCTCTGACTTGCTCAGGAAGTTACCCAGTGATTAGATGACTTCCACAATGAATTTCTTCATAAAACTTGGTATATATGATCCTTATAACATATTGAGACCAATAGAAACAAAAATGACCAAAAATTTTGGAGTTATGGCCTCTGAAACCAAAACCCTAATTTCAGGTCATCTGAGCAGTTAAACCCTATCTCTGCTTCCATGCTTTGCCAGTTCTTGTGATTCTTTGGCTTCCTTGATCTTTGGAGGATAAAATATGATGATTGAACATACATGAACCCTCTTGAAATGATTGATGGCCTTTGGAGTGGCTCAGATGGATCCTGGATTGCTCAGATCACAAACTCTAGATGCAGATGAATTTGAACTAATGCAGTGAAGCAAATAATGCAACATGAAATGATATGCTTAAACTAATGTAAATGTGAAAGATCACAAGCCATGGTGTGAACTTAGTGAGGGAAAATTTGGGGTGTTTACAGCTGCCCCTATTCAAGCATGAGTTAGCTGTGCAGGATGTAAGCGCATGACTTAACAGTCAAACAAGATAACTTGTGATTGAATACCAAAGACAATCCAAAATTTGCACTCACTGGGGAGAAGAAGAAAAGGGATATAGATTGTAAAAGGAGATTATAATATGATTATAAAGTGCGGGTGATGGAGGACGACCATCGAGCAGAGGACGACTGCTGGGGATAAAGCAATGACGGGGACGGCCGACATGCTGGGGAAATAAAGAGATTATGACGGGAACAACTATCAGGGAAAGAAACAAGATTCTCTGGGGATTAAAGGTATAGTCAGAGATGGGGACGACCATCAGGTTTGTAAAGTAATGTAAACAACGACGGGGATGACCATCGGTTTAAAGAAATAAATGATGAGGGACGGTCATCAAAGGTGAATGACGATCACCTAGCAGGGGACGACTGCTCTGTTGGGGATAAGGATGAGGGACGGTCATCCAAGGTGAAGGAAGATCACCTGGCAGGGTACGGCTGCCGAGAGTATCGCGACATAGGACGAATGCCGGATAGAAAAGGTCGACGATGGGGACGACCATCGGATAAGCATGATGAAGTACGATCATCAAGAGGTGAAGGACGATCACCTAGCAGGGTACGACTGCTCTCGGGGTTTATCATGACATAGGACGAATGTCAGATAACAGAATCAACGACGGGGACGACCATCGGGTAAAATGATGAAGGACGGTCATCAAAAAGGTGAAGGACGATCACCTAGCAGGGGACGACTGTTAAATATCACGACATAGGACGAATGTCGGATAACAAAGGGGTTCCAATAATGGAGACTCCGCTGGGAGAAGGATGAGGGACGGTCATCCAAAGGTGAAGGAAGATCACCTGGCAGGGGACGGCTGCCGAAAGTATCATGACATAGGACGAATGTCAGATAAAAGAATAGTTGCTTTGATGGGGACTTACTGGGGAATAGTAAACACGGACGAGTGTTTACATCCAAGAAACGAAAGGTATAAGTATTTGACACTGTGTATAGATTAAAGATGCGGACGAGCATCCTTAAGACTATGATACGGATGAGTATCGGTAGAAACAAACGCTGACGCATGTTCAGAGATGATGATACGGTCGAGTATCAACTGGTTAACAAAGAACACGAACGAGTGTTGAATCTGAGGGGAAATAAGTGGTGTATACAGGATACAGACGAGTATTTGTATGAGTAAAGATTAGCATTGGTGAGACACAGACGAGTGTTCAACTTGCTGGGGAGAGTATGACACGGACGGGTGTCATAAAAAGAGACGCATAAGTTATGAACTTATAAGTGTAAAAGGTAATATGGTGATCTGTGGGGATAGGATGACACAGACGGGTGTCAAAAGAAGTGTATTTATAAACAAGTGTTTGGTTTATAATAAGTGATTAGGCGACCATACTGGGGATTGGTGACACGGACGGGTGTCAAAAAGAGTATGGAAGTTTCTGTATGTAGAAAGTGTTCTGGCAACTTTATTGAGGAATGATGGCACAAACGAGTGTCAAAAGGAGCATGTATCTGTATTTAAGAGTGCAAAGGGGACGCTTTGGTTTTTGCGGGGACTATGAGTCTTTATATACATTACTGATCGAATGTTGGTAGGTGACTGGTTCGAACCTGACTTGTGATTATGCAATATGTTTGATTTTTGCCGTAATGCTTCATATTAGACGGAATGCTACACTCTGAGGAGAAATATGATGTAAATGCTATGATTATGCAAAAGATACTGATTCGGGATTCAGATTCCGTTGCTGTGGAGGTCTCTGACTGATCTGCTTTGAAGGAGAATCCCAGCTGGGGATGAGATCATTGGTAGTTCTGATAAAGTATACAGTTCTGCTTGGGGAATTTAGATCACTGATAGACCTATCTGGTGAGGAGATAACCCAGCTGGGGAAGAAGAAGCTTCCGTCACTTTGTTGTGTGAGAATTTCAGACATTGCTCTTCTGGGAGAGGCCGAAGCTCTGTGGGGAGAGGGTTCCCTGTCTAACACTCTGTTGGGAGGGGAAGAACCACTGAACGGTCTTCCTAGAGATTTCTGTGGGGATCCTGCTGAGGATGGTAATATCTGACAACTCAGCTGGGGAAATGAGCACCTTCTGGTGCTGCTCTGAAAAAAAATGTGCTGGAGAAGTGATGCCTGGCAACTCTGATGGGGAGAAAGCATCTCTGGTGCTGTTTGGAAGATGTGCTGAGGAAATAATGATTTGGCCACTTTGCTGGGGAAAAACCCTTCCTGCCCCATGTTGCGCTCTGAATACCTGCAATCCTGTTATGACAAAGAAACACACAAGTACCCCGAGGCATCCCTTACCAGATTCCGTCATAGGAGTTAGACATTCCTGGAAGTAAAAATATATTTCATGCAAGCATGTGATTAGAAAGGCACATCTGTTTTTATGCAAACATTGTATCAGGGATATCGGACATTTTTGCAAACGAGATAAAAATGTACAAGACAAGATGTGACTTGAAAATTCTGGTTTTATTAATTTGTGTGCCTTGAATTGGCAAATACAGTCAAAGAAAGATCCCCTGAAATGAGGAGATTGTTACAAATTGAGAAAAATGAAGGTGCTGGCAATGTTGACGACGCTTTAGCGAGCTTCCTCTTGCTATGACTCATATGACCTTGACGTTCTTCTCATCTTGCTTTCTGAAGAAGGCTGATTCTGACTGATGCTTTAACCTTTCAAAACTCGCCAAGTCGTAAGTGATACAGACAAATTCAGAATGCAGTTGTTCGCTTATTCCCTAATTTTGCGTGGATCGCCATTTCGGGTTTTCAATCCACCGGGATACCCATTTTTTGCTTGAGCTGTCCAATGCGGCTTTTCAACTCAGCGGGTGTACATTTTTCTTTATTTTCCCTTATTTTTTCCCGAGTCTTTTATTCTGTTTTTGACTCGCCGGGATGCCCTATTTTTGCCTGGACTTTCATTCTGTTTTTATGTCTAGCGGGTCATTTTATGCGAAGTATTTTTTAACTGCATCTGAATTCACAGGGGATAAGAAATCTCCACCATCCATAGTAGTGAGCATCAGTGCTCCACCAGAGAAAACTTTCTTTACTATAAATGGACCATCATAATTCGGAGTCCACTTGCCCCTGTGGTCTGTATGAGGAGGAAGGAGTCTTTTCAGCACAAGATCTCCTACTTGGTATTCTCGAAGCCTGACTTTTTGATCGAAGGCCTTCTTCATTCTCTTCTGGTATAACTGCCAATGACAGATTGTAACTAATCTCCTTTCTTCGATCAGATTCAGTTGATCGTACCGAGAACTGACCCATTCTGCTTCATTTAACTTGACATCCATTAGTACCCGCAACGAGGGTAATTCAACTTCAACAGGTAAGACTGCCTCCATACCATACACAAGCTGATACGGCATTGCCCCAGTAGACGTTCTGATTGGTGTACGGTACCCATGCAAGGCAAATGGTAGCATTTCATGCCAGTCTTTGTAGGTGACCACCATCTTCTGCACAATCTTCTTGATGTTCTTATTAGCTGCCTCAACAGCTCCATTCATCTTTGGCCTGTAAGGAGAAGAATTGTGATGTTGGATCTTGAATTCCCAGCACAGTTCTGCCATCATTTTGTTGTTCAAATTGGAACCATTATCAGTAATGATTCGCTCGGGTACTCCATACCGACAAAAGATGTCTCTTTTCAGGAATTGGGCTACCACCTGCCTGGTGACATTTGCATACGAAGTTGCTTCAACCCATTTAGTGAAATAATCAATGGCTACCAGGATGAATCTGTGGCCATTTGAAGCAGTCGGCTCGATCTTTCCAATCATATCAATGCCCCACATGGCAAAGGGCCAAGGTGAAGACATCACATTCAAAGGATTCGGAGGCACATTCACTTTATCCGCATAAATATGGCATTTATGGCACTTTCTGGCATAGGCACAACAGTCTGCATCCATTGTGATCCAGTAGTAACCTGACCTTAGCAATTTCTTAGCCATTGCATGCCCTCCAGCATGGGTACCAAAAGATCCTTCATGCACCTCGTGCATCAACAAGTCTGCCTCTTTCTTATCCTCACATCTGAGAAGCACCATGTCAAATTTGCGCTTGTATAACGAACCATCAGTGTCCAGGAAGAAACTACTAGCCAGCCTTCCTAATGTCTTCTTGTCATTGGATGATGCCCCAGGTGGGTATGTTTGATCCTCTAAGAAGCGTTTGATGTCATGGTGTTGCACCCCAAAATTTTCCCTCCACAAGACAAGACATTGTGTACTAAGAGGCTCACAAGGTTCACAAGACATCTCATGAGGTTCACAAGGTTCACAAGATTCACAATTAGTCAGAAAGTTTGACAATTCCCTCAGACAATGCATTCTCCTAAGCAATGCATCTTAAACTAGGGTTTTGACTTTCATCAGGCTAAGTGGGCTTCCAAGACTTCAAGTGAGCTTCATAGCATCCTATATGTGTTCAAGAATCCCTATGTCAAGTTTCAAGAATTTCCCAAAAGATTTGCTCAGTCAGATGATCAGATAGGTTAAAATCAGTCAAAGTAGTTAAAAAGTCAAACTGAGGTCCACTGTGGTCAAACCAAAGTCAAACTTCATGATTATTTGCCAAAATCAAGTATATGAGGTAAAATTCATCATTTGATCAAGGGTTGATCATGATTCATCAAGGAGATTTCAGATCATCAAGAATCAGGAGTTTCTAAATTAGGGTTTTCATAGGAAAAGTCAACTGAACTTTGACCAGCCATAACTTTCACATGCTTCATAAAATTATTTCCATCCAAAGCTAATTTTGAAGGAAATTGAATTCTCTACAACTTTGTGTCTCACAAGCCAAGCCCAAAAATGCTTCATTTGGAAGGTATGACCCAAGACATTACAGGTCCTTTTAAAAGTCAACAAAAAGTCAACAACTTCCAAAGAGCATAACTTGAGAATGGTAAAAGATATGGACATGATACCAAAGAGGTTGGTTAGAGGACTCTTTAAGCTTTCAAAAATGTCCAAGAACACCTTCATAGCATTAAAATTGAAGGATTTGTGCCCTTGCAAAGTTGGGAAATGTTTGGGAAGTTTATGAAGCAAATAAGGCCTTAAAACCAATTTTTGCTAAATGAGCCCACCAAATTACCATCCAATCTTTACAAACTCATCAAGCACGACCCAACCCACACATATTCTGATTTTTTTATATTTTATTTGATATTTATTTGAATTTTATTCATTAAAATACAAATTAAATTGAAATAAAATATAAAAATCATATATTTGAAAAGGATTTGGCTTCTAGAAAGTTTTAAAACTTATTTAAACTTGATTAATACAAATATAATGGAGATCATACCAAAATAGCAAGGCTAGATCAAAGAATATTCAAGTTTTAATATCACATCTTTTTCAATCTCCCAAGGTCCAAAAATCCACAAGTTTGATTAATTTCTTGACCTAAATTCATTAAGTGATATATATATATATATATATATATATATATATATATATATATATATATATATATATATATATATATAACATGAAGCTCAACCCTATTCACGAATTCAGAGCCTCAAGAACACTTTGCCAACTTCACAAAATTCTTCAAAAAACTCCAATTCGGTTTTCCACCTAGAAGCAATTTAAAAGCTTTTTGAAGGTAGCATTGGCTTCTCTGATCATTACTGATTGTATAACAGTAGTCATTTGCATCTCTAACATCATAAAATGCTCTAACCGAATCAATATTTGTTCAAAATTTTAAATTTTCGATTGCGATTACTCATGATGCTTTGCTTGTTTTTGGTTAGTTAATCTTGTTTGTGTGATGATGTAGAAGCTTTCTGGACAGTTTGATTTGAGTTTCATGGACTAGAATGAATTCCACCATTGTTAGGGTTTGCGGCCTCTTTTAGGGTTTTACCACTTAGCCAAGATAAATGAATTCTAAAGACATGGAAGGATCGTAAATGTCATTAGGAACTCAATGGTGTTGTTAATTTTGTGAAATTTCACTGTTTGTATGGTGTTTGACATTTGCAGGTTTTCATACGAACAAAAAATCGCAGGAAAGTTTGTAGTAGAATTCGCAGCAAATTCTGCAAGTCCAGAGGTAGAAGAAGGTCACTGGCGCGCGAAAAATATATTTGAATTTGGTGCAGGACTTAAAACAAATTAGTTTCATATGTATATCAAAACGAGCGCGTAGCTCAGCTGGTTTTGGACGAATGCCTTTGAGGCCAATGACCAGGGTTAGATCCCTTGGTCGTTCATTTTTTTGCTTAAAATTCATTTGTTTAACAGGTTTATTATATTATTATTATTGCATATCCTATAGTCACGCTGCACACGCAGCTCAGTTGGTTGGATGCTGGTGATGGTGGCTGGGAGACCTGGGTTCGACCCCAGGCTCCAGCAGGTAAGTTTTGTTTATTTTTTTATTATTTCACTAATTATTTTTATATGTTTTAATATATATAATTAATGTTATTAATATTATGTAAATATAATTAACATTGTTAACATTATTCAATTTTTTTTTCTAACAAATAAAAACCAATGGTTTTCTTTATTTCAAAATTTATGTTTCTAAAATATTTGTGAATAAATTAATTAATATTTCTAAATATGTAAACCCTAGTTTTATTTTCTAAAAAATATAAATTCTATTTTTTATATTACAAACCCTAATTTCTAAAACCCTAATTTTTTTTAAAAAAAGAAACCTTAATTTATTACCTTAATTATTTTACTTAAATATTAAACTTAATAAATTTTTTTAATATATATAATTAAATAATTAATCATGCTTTATTTTGTAAATAAATTAGTATATGGTTTATTATTATCTTTATTATTCTATTTTCATCTCAAAAATTCTTAAAATTTGTTTATTTAATTTATATATGTTTTGTATATTTGTGCTAACATTTTCTTTCTTATAATTATTTTTATTACTAACCCTTTCTATTATTTCATTATATATTTATTATTTAATCGTTTCTATATTTATGTAACTGCAAAAGCCTTGTAATAATCGTAGGGTTATTTTTGTCTTTATTTTATTTATAAATGTTTATATTGCCATGGTTAGTAAAAAATAGGGAGTGATAACATGTTTGTATTTTAAAATTAATTTAGATCACTAATCATAAGATAAATATTTGAACATATACACGCACACACGTAAGTCGATCTTTGATCGCCATCTCACTTCCTAAGGTTATCCCTCATGTTGCCTAAATAAAAAGGTCAAGTAAGGTGTCTAAAAAGCAAAGTCCCTTCTCATAAAATATCATCAAGTCCCTTTAAATATTATAAGATCAAGTCCCTTCGATGTTGCCTATGTAAATGATCTTGTCCCTTTCGAATAAAAGATGATAAGTCCCTTCGTATTGCTAAGACACCTTACAGTTGCCTAAACACAGATGACCCTTCACATGTCCCTTATAACATCCAAGGTAATGACTACCTATTCCTTAATAATAGGGATAGTCTTACCACTGAAAGAATATTTAAGAACAGTAAAGATTCAAATTAGGGTAGGTTCCTCTTAAGTACTTGCTCACTTTTTTCATCAAATTACTTCCTTACACTTCATATTTTAAACAATTTTCAAAACAAAGTCTTTATATACATCCATACAAGGATCATTATAAAGTACTTAAGAAAATTTTTAATCACACACTACACTTCTCAAAACAATTTAAAGTGAGCTAAGTAACTAAGAGCCCATGGATAACCATGGATGTAAAGGGTGCTAACACCTTCCCTTTACATAACCTACCTCCCGAACTCAAAAATCTTTTAAGGTCTTTCCTGTTCTTTTATGCCCTTTCCTTTGGATAAAATAAAAGTCGGTGGCGACTCTTGCTATCCGCAACATAACTAAAGTCAGTTCTCCCACCGTGTTACAGAACTGGCGACTCTGCTGGGGATCTAATAAAAGAGGGGTACCCTTAGGAATTAGATCACTTAAATTATTTTCCTTGTTTGCTTTATATTACTTGTTGGGCTTTATGTGTGAAAGATCCTAAACCGGATCTAGTGTACCTTAGGTAAATGGCAATAGACCAAGGAAACTGTACGGCGTATACCGATATGGTTGATCTGGTGGCCATAGTTAATGTGACTTCTTGGTTGGTGCTTATGTTCCTTAAGAAAGTTGAGGATAATATGAGGCTGCCATATGTTGTCTATACACTAACTAACTTTTAGAACTCTAGTTATCCCATCTTGGCTTTTAGAAAGTAGTGAGATAACCGGCTTTGGTGAAGACTGAAGTTGGTTGATACTCGATACTACACTCATTGAGATCTTAAACTTGGAGGGCTTTGGTTGGCAAGTAAGTTGCCTACTGAACAACCACACTTGTGAAAGATCAATGATATTGAGATCCCTTAGAACCTGGTTACTTTTGTAGGATAGGATGAACCAACTATACTTCAGGGGAGGGTACTTACCTTTAAGCCTCATGCAAGCCTTTAAACCTAGGGCTATTGTGTGACTTGTTTGTGTGTGCACATGTTTGTGATTGAGCATAACATCATAACATCATCATGCATCATGAGCATAGCATTTTCACTAACCATTTCAAGGACCAAAAGATTTATCTTTATTCTTTGTTACAGGTCATGGCTTCTGCTCGTAGGAATACTATCCGGATCAACTTTGTAGGAATACCTCCTAAGCTTAAGGAATTGGTCTCTCAGGTTTCTGAAAACTCCCAGTTCATCAAGAGGCATGGTCACCTACTGGATCTAGTCACTTCAGGGTTCAATGAAGACATGATGAGTGTTCTGTTTCAGTTCTTTGATCCTAAACATCATTGCTTCACGTTCCCCGACTATCAGCTGGTTCCTACAATGGAAGAGTTCTCCAAACTATTGAGTATACCTATTATTGATCAGAAACCCTTCACAGGCTTGGAAAAAGAGCCTAAACCTGAAGTTATTGCTGCAGTATTACATTTGAAGAAATCAGACATTGTCCTAGAAACAAGGAGTGGAGTTAAGGGTATTCTTGCTAATATATTGATGGAGAAAGCTCAAGTGTTCCTGAAGGCTATGAGTTATGATGCTTTTGAGGAGATCTTAGCCCTATTAATTTATGGCTTAGTATTGTTCCCCAACCCAGACCAGTTCATAAACATACACGCCATCAACATATTTCTGACTCACAATCCAGTGCCTACATTACTGGGAGATATCTTACACTCTCTTCATACTCGTATTACGAAGGCACGAGGAACTCTGATGTGCTGCATACCTTTGCTATCTAGGTGGTTTATTTCTCACCTTCCTCGATCAGTGATGAAGAATGAACAAGGGTTAAGGTGGTCTAAAAGAATCATGTCACTTTCTCACTCAGATATTCATTGGTGCTCTCGATCTATGGAGAATGTTACTATCATTGACCGTTGTGGGGAGTTTCCTAATGTGCCACTCCTTGGCATAAGAGGGGGCATTACCTACAACCCTTCCTTAGCTTTACGTCAGTTTGGTTACGCTCGGAGTGATGGTCCTCGTGACATGCTGATTCAGGGTATTGTGTTTGACTACGACAACGATCTGCAAGGTTATCATCAAAGGTTTATACGAGCATGGGGTAAAGTGAATAAGGTTGACAACAAGACTCTGGAGCCAAAGTACACTATTCCTATGGAAGCTTATCTCCAATGGGTACGATCGCGTGCTCAGACTCTTATGATGCCATATCCTGCCATCCTGCCAGTTACTATGGAGCTAGTTGCTGAAGAAGATACTTCGTATATCATTCTTCATCCAGACATGCCCACTGACATGGAGGAGTTACAGAGGTCCTGGATCCAGTTGAAGGAGCAAAGAGATACTTTTGAGACTCATTACAAAGCAAGTCAAGAAAGAATCTTGGAGCTAACAAAACAACTTCACGAGGAGCGGAATCTCAACTCATACCTCAACACAAAGAGGAAACGTCCATGGGAGACTTAAAACCCCATCTTTTGTATTCATTTCATTTTTATTGTAAGCCCAAGGGGCAAACAAGTTTATTACTAATAAAAGTTTACTTTTTAGTTGTTTAAACAAATTTAAATCTTGCGGTCCTTGAAAACATTGCATACGCATTTATACATCATATGATTGCATCACAGGTTTCTTATGTATAGGTTTCTCATCTTCTCGCTGTTTATTTCAGCAGAAATGGCTCTTGAACAGACTGTCAAAGATCTCCAGGCACAAAATGCACAATTCCAAGAGCTGATCCTGAACTTATCCAAGGGACAGGATGAATTGAAGATACTGCTGGCTAAGAAGACTAAGAAGGCTAGAAGATCAGGAGGCCTTATTAATCTAGGAAGAAGGTTCAGAGGTCCTGTCAAGACAAAGGAACAGGTTGAAGATTATGAGTCTGAGGAGTCTGAGAAAGAGGGAGGCAGTCTCCATAATACTATGGGGGATTCTGATTCTGAAGCCAACTATTATCATGATCCTAATGAAGATAAGTTCAAGATGCTGGTGGATAGAATGAATGCTATGGAGTTACAAAAGTCTTCTGGGTTGGATTTTGAAGATTTGAGTTTGATATCTGGAGTGGTTATACCCATTGGTTTCAAGGTTCCTGCTTTTGTGGTGTATGATGGTGTCTCATGTCCCAAGCTGCATCTAAGGTCCTATGTCCGGAGAATTCAACCACATACTACTGATAAGAAGTTATGGATTCATTTCTTCCAAGAGAGCTTGTCTGGAGCTCAATTGGAATGGTACTATCAATTGGAGAGTGCTAATATTCGTGATTGGAATGATCTTGCTGAGGCCTTCTACAGGAAATACCAATACAATGCTGATTTATCACCTACTCGCATGCAACTCCAAAGCATGTCAATGGGTGCTAAGGAGAATTTCAAGGAGTATGCCCAGAAATGGAGAGACCTGGCTGGCAGAGTTCAACCTCCTCTGACTGATAGGGAACTGGTGGATATGTTTATGAGTACGCTGAATGGTCATTTCTATAGTCACCTTATTGGAAGCTCATCATCTGGTTTCACTGAGCTGATAATGACTGGAGAACGTGTAGAGAGTGGTATAAGAAGTGGTAAAATACAGGTGGGTGCCTCTTCATCAAGCACTGCCAAGAAGCCCCCTAGTGGGAAGAAGGAGTCAAATGCTGTTTATGGTCAACCCAGTCGTAACAGGAGTCACCAATCTGTGGGAGCAGTTCACATTTCTAATCCTACTCCTGCAACACCAGAGCCACCACAGAGCAATCAGCAGAAGCCTAGAAGACAGTTCACCAAGATCAACATGTCACTGGCCCAAGCCTTGCAACACTTGTTGAAAGGGGAACTCATTACTTTGAAGGAACCTCCTCAGAATCCTAATATTACCTCTCCTCGGTACAATCCTAATGCACGATGTGCCTATCATTCTAATTGTCCGGGACATGACACCAATAACTGCTGGATATTGAAAAACAAAATTCAAGATATGATTGATGCTGGAGAGATTGAATTTGACCCTCCTGGGACTCCAAATGTGATTACTGCTCCTATGCCCAATCATGAGAAGACTGTTAATGCCATTGATGAAGTTTCATATATTTCCTCAGTTGCAGATGTGACTACTCCATTATCCGTTATCAAGAAGAAGTTGGTACAAGCTGGATTCTTTCCAGGTTGTAATGAAGACTGTTTCTATTGTGCTTACAAACCTGATAGCTGCTGGAAGTTGAAGGATGGTATTCAACGCCTCATGGACAATTACACCATATTGTTTGAGAGGACACCTTCTGTGGAAAGTATGGTCGAACATCTAACTCAAGGTGCGAAGGTTGAAGATGTGGATATGGTTGATAAAGTGCCAGTGAGGATTACCTCCAAAGGCCCTGTCAAGATCACTCATAAGGGTCCTATCAAGATTACTGCTGAAGGCCCTGTGAAGACTGTTGCTGAAGCTAGAGTGGCTCCCATGATTATTACCACTCCTGGCCCTGTTCCGTATACCTCTGATAAAGCTATACCCTGGAATTACGGTTCCGATGTTTATATCCATGGTGTTAAGTAGGAACCATTGACTGATACACCTGTTGCTAATGATAACCTTGATGTTGATAATATTGCTGGATCTAGTAAGATCACCAGAAGTGGAAGAATTTTCTCTCCTCCGGCTACCTCAAAAAGTACAGTTACTCCAACTACTACCTCCACTTCTGAGCCAAGTACTGATGCTCGGGGCAAAGGTCCTGTAATTGAACCTGTGCAAGCTGAGGCACCGACTGCTGAGAATCTTTCTAAACAGATGGAAGAAGTGTTGAAGAACATTCGCAAGAGTGATTATGATATTGTTGACCAATTGGGGCATACTCCCTCCAAAATTTCCATGTTATCTTTGTTGTTGTGTTCTGAGGCTCATGCTAAAGCCTTGATCAAATTCCTGAGGACTGCCCATGTGCCAAATGAGATTTCTGTAGATCAATTCGAGAATTGTGTGGCACATTTGACTTATGATAATGGGTTAGGTTTTTCTGATGCTGACTTGACTCCTGCTAAGAGAAACCATAACAGAGCTTTACATATCTCTATTGAATGCAGGGGAACTACCTTGTCTCATGTGTTAATAGATAATGGCTCTTCATTGAATGTACTCCCCAAAGAGGTTCTGAACAAACTTAGTCCCGAAAATGCTGTGTTAAGACCAAGTAATATAGTGGTAAGGGCTTTTGATGGTTCAAGAAGGGTGGTGCATGGAGAAATAGATCTCCCAATCAAAGTAGGCTCTCAAGTTTTCAATTCTACATTCTATGTAATGGATATTCGTCCTGCGTACTCCTGTTTGCTTGGGCGTCCCTGGATCCACGGGGCATGTGCTATGACTTCTACTCTACATCAGAAGTTGAGATATCCAGTGAAGGGAAAGGTCGTCACTGTTGTCGCTCCCGATAAATGGGACTGGCCCAAATAAAGGTACAGACGCGAACGGTCGGCGAGAGGGACAATGAGAACACACAGTAGTGAACTCACTGGAGATGAATAGAGTCGCCAGCTAGGCATTTTTATCCCGGAGGAAAGGCAATGCTGCATAGACCTAGAAAGAGATGGATAAGACGGTTGCGAACCAGAGAGACTGAGAAAGGGGGTTGGTTACAACCTGGGAAGGTATTAGCACCCAGATTGTCCGTCGTACTCGACGGGATCCACGCTTAAAAGATTTGTGTTTTAAAGGGGTAGTGTCAGTGTAATCTGTGTATAAATGAGCTGGAAAAGGATGTACAGGTGTCAGTGTAAAGTGTATAAGTGATGCGAAGTGTATAAGAGAAGTGTCAGTGTAAAAAAAAAGAAAGAGGTGAAATGCTCATGATAATGAGGCTTAAAGAATGAAGCTGGAAAGAGGGGGAATACACAGAGACTTTTGTTCGATAACTATTAAGTTATGCCTACGTATCCTCTCGTGCAATGAGGAAGTCAGAACACCGTAGTTCGACCCAAAGAGACTGAAAGATGAATTGACTTGTGAACTGCTTACTTGTCTATGCTCAAGTGTATGACCTGTCTGGCTCAGATGCAAACTGTCTTGCATTAGACGGAAGGAGCAAGTTCTCGTTTATGAGTGAATGAGATGAGAAAAGAATCCCGAGGGAGACGATTATTGTTTGTTTTTGAGTTTTCAGTCTTTTACTGCTTTTGAAAGTTTGTCATGAGTTAATGAGCTTAAGCCTAAACCAATGGATTCAGTAAACTCATCACATCTTCCCTCTGATTAGGGGTAATGAGAATACCTTAAGTGTGAAGTCAGTTTCTCACACTTAATCACCTTTGATGCAGGATTAAGATCATTAACCTACTTATGATTATTTAGATGTTTTTGGTGTTTTTGTTTAGTGTTGGGTAATGAGATTAAGCCATAATCAAGGATTAAACAGACTCATTACACCATCCTAATAGAAGGATAATAGATGAGAATGTTTAAGCTGAGGAAAGCTCCTCAGCTTAATCCATGATTAGGGATTAAACTCATGACAAAACAAGCCTTTGATTAAGTGGATTTTATTTAATGATATGATGATGAAGTGATTTTTAGGGTTTGTAAGACAACTTGAGGGGGACTTGTCCATTAACACTAGGGTTAGTCCTTCTTAACCAGTTAAGGAAGAATTAGAACCCTAATGCAAGGCCCAAGTTACAAGTGTGATGTCTTGATGATTGTTAAGTGAATTGATTAAGGGGTTTAAACACAATAAGGGTTTAACACTTAGGATTAAAGTTATACACTCCATCCTAATAGAAGGATGCAGTCATAAGCTTAATCACAAAGCCTTAAAGCCTTTAGGGTTTAGTCCCTGATTATGAGATGAGAAGAGAAGACTCAAAGAGACACAAAGGTAAAACTAAGTGGGGAACTAATCAAAACCCTAATAATTGTCATGCTTGGTTGTTCCTAAGGTTTGTGAGGTTTACAAGAAAGATCTTCAATGGAACCACCAGGAAGCAGATGAAAGGAGCAGAGAGAAGCAAAGCAACTTGCTTCATTTAAGAAGTCAAGTCACTTGAAGAAAGAAAGTAAGGAGAAGAAGAATGAGCAAGCTCAAACTCAAACACATATCAAAATGCAGCATGGATGCAAGAGAGAGATGAGAAGAAAATGTGAGAAGTGAAGGCAAATTCACTTCTCAAAGTTACTTACCATCTGAAAAGTTAGTGAAAGGAATGCAATGCAATGCAAAATGAGATGAAATGACATGATGTAAATCACAACCAGAAGCACATACATGATGTTAATGATGCTATGAGATGCTACAAACATGAATCAAGACAATGGGGATGATCATACAAGCTTATGGATGCAAATGGAGCAAGTTAAGAAACATGAACATACATGAAAAGTTATGAGATGCATATGGCATACAAAATGGAAAATGCAAGATGTGATGATCAAACATGCTTTCAATATGTCTTAAGATGTCAAATGAATCAAATGGATGCATAAAATGTCATGGCAAGTCAAGGTATGAATGCAAATGCAAGATGGATGCATATGGAAGCCCAAATTAGGGTTTATGATCAAAGCATCAAACACAAACCAAAATCAGAAGCAAACATCAACATAAAAAAATTGAAAATGCATTCAAAGGATCCCTAATCCTATACTAACTCACTGCCCAAAGGAGAGGTTCCAACTCTTAACTAAATTCAAGTTATGATTTTCCTAAGTTTTCTAGGGTTTTAGGGTTCCTTAACAAGAAAATTACCAAACAAATGGAAAATGAAGGATCAAATCATGGCCATTTAATCTCAAAAACTACATGCTAAATACAATGCAATGCAAAAAGAATCAAAGTCCAACTCTTTAGGGTTAGGCAGAAATGATTTTTGAAAGTTTGGATCAAAATAATGCATCAAAATGATTTTAATTCCATGAAAAATTCTCAAAATGCATCAAGATCAAAAAAGAAATTTAGTTTGAGGGTTGGACAATGTTTCTAAATGTTTTCAAAGGTTTCATGAATTTTTTGGTGATTTTTAAATACCTAAAAGTATTTTTAATTAATTAATTCTCATTAATTAATTAAAAAGAAACTTTTAAATATTTAAAAATACTTTTTTAATGCTAAAAATAAAAATAAAAATATTTTTGTGTTTTAAAAATTAATGAAATTCTTGACAAAAAATTTCATAATTTTTAAATGGTTTTTACTATTTTTAATAAATTGTACAAAACAAATGAATTAATATGAAAATAAAATGAATTTTAAACTGAAAAAGGAAAAGTCAAACAATCTGATGGCCCTCATTCAAACTCAAACACGCGCGCATTGACTTGGCGCCAGATCCCACGGCTGGAATTCAAACTCACTAACCCTAATTAATATGCCCTAATCCCACCGTTAATGACTCTCAGGTGACCGGAACAGTGTTCCGGTCATCTTCTCCGATCATCCAAAATCACAAACTCCTTCTACACGCATCTAAAACGAATTCTAATTAAACAGAAATGATCCCCATCCAAAAACGAATTAAAACCCCCATTCAAACAACATTTATCATTCCTAAACTGGCTGAATCGAATCAAACAAAACCTAGGGCAAAAAGTTTCAGAAACAGATTAAACTCTCATCTCTCCACCATTTTCAAAACCAAAGGCATCAGAGTGATCAGTGAACTACAAAGAACAACTTAAGAACTTTAAAAATCATTTCTGGAAAAAAAGTTCTTGAGCTACCTGAGTTTTGAAGCTTTCAACTTTTGCAACTTTCTGACCTCTTCCCTTGATGCAAACCACTCCCTTTGGTCCCTTGATGATGTCTGGATGCTTAGCAAGAGTTTATGTTGGCTGGTTTGAGAGTTTGAACAGGTTCTGCTCAAGCTCAGGTGAGAATCGTGTTTTGGATTCAGGCAGTTTCAGGCAAGGGTGAGGGGTTCTTTGTGATCAGGATGATGAGTTTAGAAGGTCTGTGAAGTTTGTTTAAGTGTTTGTGGCTTGTATGAAGAGTTTCGAATGCTTTTGCTTCAAGGGTGAAAAATGAGAGAGTTGAGTTCTTGCTGGTTTCAGGCTTGTGTGTTGTGATGTTTTGCTTGCATTTGATCCACATAAACAAATCTCATTGGTCAGATGATGTGACCTGCCCTTTTTTGATAGGTATGGGTGTTTTTGCAAATTGTCAACTTTGTGTAAGAAGGGCATGGGCTACTTTGCTAGCTTGGTACAAAGGGCTTGTCTTGCGCAGCATGGTGAGGGGAGAGGGCTAGGGTGGTTCAGCATCCAAGGCAGCAAGTGGATGAAGTGTTATGATGGTTTTTGCAACTTGGTTCCTTTTAGTTCTCATGGAAAAATTTGCCTCACAAACCATGAAAACATGTGATTCCTTTGGTTCAATCTGAACTTTAAGACTTGTGTGATGCTTGTATAAGGATTAGACATCAATTAGAAGTTACAAATTGCCTTGGTACAAGATTTTGCAAGTTTCCCATTTGGTGCATAACTTGAAATTTAGTGATTTTTGCCAACTTTGACAAACCATAACTTTTGATCCAAAATGAATTAGGTCATGTTCTTGTACTTTTTGAAAAGGGAAAGATCTATTCTACAACTTTCATGACCAAAGTTTTTCCATTTGAAGCATTTTTGGATCAAAAAGTAAGGGTTGAAAAATTGCCAAAAATGACAAATTCCTTAAAAGTCAAACTTACCCCAAAAAGTCAACTTTGCAAAAACTTGTAATTCTTGAATTTTGTGAACTTCAACCTTCTTCCATGATCAAATAAAGATCAAATAAACTCAAAATGATGAAGATCACCCCTTGGTTGGGTCATTGGGGGCCTCAGATGCCCTAATTTTGCACTGACTTGTCCAGAAAGTCAACTCTTGATCAGATGACTTCCCCATGGAATTTCTTCATGAAAATTGATATGCACACTCCCTATACCATATAGAGACCAATAGAAACAAGAATGACCAAAAAAATTTAGGTTATGGCCTCTGAAACCAAAACCCTAATTTTAGGTCAACTGTGCAGTCAAACTTGGCTCTGCCTCCATACCAATCCCAGTTCTTGTGATTCTTTGGCATTCTTGACTTTGAGAGGATATAATATGACACTTGAACACATATGGATCCCTTTGAAGTGATTGATGATCTTTGGAGTGGCTCAAGAAGCTCTTTGATTGCTCAGATCACAAACCCTAGATGCAGATGACTTTGAACCAATGCAATGAATCAAAAATGGGATATGAGATCTTATGATTGTGTTTATGCATATGGATGATCACAAGCCATGGTGTGAATGGGTGAGGGCAAATTTGGGGTGTTTACAGCTGCCCCTATTCAAACATGAGTTAGCTGTGCAGGATGTAAGCAGCGGCTTAACATGCAAACAAGATAACTTGTGGTTGAATACCAAAGACAGTCCAAAATTTGCACTCACAGAATGAAGAAGAAGAGGGATATAGATTGTAAAAGAAAAATAAAGTATATTGTAAAGTGTGGGCGACGGAGGACGACCGTCGAGCAGAGGACGACTGCTGGGTAAATAACAATGACGGGGACGGCCGACATGCTGGAAAAGGTGCGGGGAATAAAGCAATGACGGGGACGGCCGACACGCTGGGATAAATTGCGAAAAATAAAGCAATGACGGGGACGGCCGACATGCTGGGGATAAAAGGAATTATGATGGGGACGGCCATCAAGATAAAGTTGTAAGATTCTCTGGAGATTAATTAAACATGATGGGGACGGCCATCAAGTTCATAAAGCAAAGTAACCAACGATGGGGGCGGCCATCGGGCTAAAAAGAAAAGGGGCCACGACGGGGACGGCCATCGGGTTAAAGAATAAATGAAATAAACAGATGATGAGGTACGATCATCAAAGGTGAAGGACGATCACCTAGCAGGGGACGGCTGCTCTGTTGGAGATAAGATGAGGGACGGTCATCTAAGGTGGAGGACGACCACCTGGCAGGGTACGGCTGCCGAAAATATCGCGACATAGGACGAATGCCGGATAAAAGGTCAACGATGGGGACGACCATCGGACGAGCATGATGGAGGGCGACCATCAAGAGGTGGAGGACGACCACCTAGCAGGGGACGGCTGCTCTCGAGGTTTGTCGTGACATAGGACGAATGTCAGATAACCAAAATCAACAATGGGGACGGCCATTGGATAAAATGATGAAGGACGATCATCAAGAGGTGGAGGACGACCACCTAGCAGGGGACAGCTGCTAAATATCACGACACAGGACGAATGTCGGATAGAAAATCAACGATGGGGACGGCCATCGGATGAGCATGATGGAGGACGACCATCAAGAGGTGGAGGACGACCACCTAGCAGGGTACGGCTGCTCTCAGGGTTTATCATGACAAAGGACGAATGTCAGATAAAAAAGGGAAAATTTGCTTTGTTGGTGATCTACTGGGGAAAAGTAAACACGGACGAGTGTTTATATCCAAGAAACAAAAGGTATAAGTGTTTAGATGCTGTGTATAGATTAAGGATGCGGACGAGCATCCCTAAGACTACGATACGGACGAGTATCGGGTAGAAACAAACTGACACGTGTTCAGAGATGATGATACGGACGAGTATCAACTGGTTAACAGAGAACACGGACGAGTGTTGAATCTGAAAGAACTCTTCTGGGGAATAGTAGACACAGACGAGTATCTATATTCAAGAAGACACAGTGTATGGATCAAAGATGCGGGCGAGCATCCTTAAGACTATGATACGGACGAGTATCGTGTAGAAACAAACACTTGACGCATATTCTGAGATGATGATACGGACGAGTACCAACTGGTTAACAAAGAACATGGACCAACGTTGAATCTGTAGGGATATAAATGGTGTATACAAAATACGGACGAGTATCTGTATAAGTATGAGTAGAAGGTATGAGTGATGTATATTTGAGTGTTCAACTGTTGGGGAGAGTGACACGGACGAGTGCCAAAAAAAAGGGGGAGAGTATAGTATAAATAAGTATCTGGTATACAAAAATGTTCATGTTACTGTGCTGGGGAAAGCGACACGGACGAGTGTCAGGAAAGTTATGTATATACATGAATTTGTGAGTGCAAAGAGGATGTCTTTGGCTTTCTGCTGGGGATATGGCACAGACGGGTGTCAAAGGGAGTATATACTGGTGTTTGTGAATGTGAGGCAACTGCTTTTGCTGGGGAATCCGGGGGATTTTTCTGTACGTTGATGAATGGTTATTATTCACAAGTGTTCGATTCGCAACATGGCTTATGATTATGCTATGCGTTTGATTTTTGCCGTAATGCTCCGTATTAGACGGAATGCTACGCGTTGTGGGTGAATATGATGCAAATGCCATGATTATGCAAGAATAACAGTCCGGGATTTGGATCCTGCTGCCATGGAGATCTCTGGTCGATCTGTTTGAAATGGACATCCCAGCTGGGGGTGAGATCATTGGTAGACCTGACGAGATGTATTTGCTTGGGGATCTAGGTCACTGATTGACATATCCTTGTAATATGGGACCCAGCTGGGGTTTGTAGAAGCTTTCCGAACTCTGTTGTGACTCCTTCACGCGTTGCTTTTCTGGATAGAGGCTGAAACTCTGTGGGGAGATGGTTCCCTGACTTTTGTATTCTGCTGAAGAAGAATGATTGGCACCTCGGCTAGGAGGAGTGACAAGTGGCAACTTAGCTGGGGGAAGTTATCGGTGGCAACTCAGCTGGGGAGAAAGCACCTCAGGTGCTAAGAATGAGTGTTGATTTGTCAACTTGCTGGGATGAAGCTTCTCATGCCCCGAGTTGCGTTTTGAATACCTGCAATCCTGCAAAGATAGAGAAACGCACAAGTGATCCCGAGGCATCCTTTACTGGATTCCGTCATAGGAGTTCAGACACTCCTGAGAGTAAGTACATTCCCTGCAAGCATGTGTTTTTATTTTTGAAGAAAAACATCTGTACTTATGCAATCAGTTTTTTAGAGACATCAGACATTCTTTGCAAATAAAAACGTACAAGACGAAACATGACTGAAAAAAAATCTGATTTTATTAATTTATGTGCCCTGAATCGGCAAGATATAGTCAAAGAAACATATCCCCTGAAATGAGGAGATTGTTACAAATTGAGAAACAAAATGCTGGCAATGTTGACGACGCTTTCAAAGGAGCTTCCTCTTTCGCTATGACTCGCATGACTTTTGACGTTCTTCTCGTCTCGCTTTCTGAAGAAGGCTGATTCTGATTGAAGCTTGACCCTTTCGAGGCCTACCAAGTTGTAGGTAATACAGACGAATTCAGAGTGCAGTTGTTCGCTTATTCCCTTATTTTGCATGGATCGCCCTTTTCGGGTTTTCAATCCATCGGGATACCCATTTTTGCCTGAGTTGTCCAATGCGGCTTTTCAACTCAGCGGGTGTACATTTTTTATTTATTTCCCTCATTTTTGCCCAAGTCTTTTATTCTGTTTTTGACTTGCCGGGATGCCCTATTTTTGCCTGGACTTACATTCTGTTTTTATGTCCAGCGGGTCATTTTATGCGAAGTATTTTTTAACTGCATCTGAATTCACAGGGGACGGGAAGTCTTCACCATCCATGGTGCTGAGCATCAGTGCTCCACCAGAGAAAACTTTCTTTACCACGAATGGTCCTTCATAGTTTGGAGTCCACTTGCCCCTGTGGTCTGTATGAGGAGGGAGGATTCTTTTCAGCACAAGATCTCCCACTTGGTACTCTCGGTGCCTGACTTTCTGATCGAAGGCTCTCTTCATTCTTTTCTGATATAGCTGCCCATGACAGATTGCAGCCAATCTTTTCTCTTCAATCAAACTCAATTGCTCATATCGGGATCGGACCCATTCTGCTTCGTTCAGCTTAACATCCATCAATACCCGTAGGGAGGGTAATTCAACTTCAACAGGTAGGACTGCCTCCATACCATACACCAGTTGATACGGTGTTGCCCCAGTGGATGTTCTGATTGACGTGCGGTACCCATGCAAGGCGAATGGTAGCATTTCATGCCAGTCTCTGTAGGTGACTACCATCTTTTGCACAATCTTCTTGATATTCTTATTAGCTGCCTCAACAGCGCCGTTCATCTTTGGCCTGTAAGGAGAAGAATTGTGGTGTTGGATCTTGAAGTCCCGGCATAACTCAGCCATCATTTTGTTATTTAAGTTGGAACCATTATCAGTAATGATTCGCTCGGGAACTCCGTATCGACAGATGATATCTCTCTTCAGAAATCTGGCTACCACTTGCCTTGTAACATTTGCATATGAGGCTGCTTCAACCCATTTGGTGAAATAATCAATGGCGACCAGGATGAATCTGTGGCCATTCGAAGCAGTCGGTTCAATCTTGCCAATCATGTCAATGCCCCACATAGCAAAGGGCCAAGGTGAAGACATCACATTCAAAGGATTGGGAGGCACATGCACCTTATCCGCATAAATCTGGCATTTATGGCATTTTCTGGCGTAGGCACAACAGTCGGCATCCATTGTGATCCAGTAATAACCTGATCTTAGCAATTTCTTAGCCATCGCATGTCCTCCAGCATGGGTACCAAAGGATCCTTCGTGCACTTCATGCATTAACAAGTCTGCTTCTGTTCTGTCAACGCATCTGAGGAGTACCATATCAAAGTTTCTCTTGTACAGGGAACCATCAGTGTTCAGAAAGAAACTTCCAGCAAGCCTTCTTAATGTCTTCTTATCATTGGAAGATGCCCCAGGTGGGTATGTTTGATCCTCCAAGAAGCACTTAATGTCATGGAACCAAGGCTTATCGTCCTTGACAACATCTGCTGCAAATACATATGCTGGCCTGTCGAGTCTGGACACTGAAATCTGAGGTACAAAGTTAGCAGCCTGAACTTTGATCATTGATGAAATGGTAGCCAGAGCATCTGCAAACTGATTCTCGTCCCGAGGGATATACTCAAGCTTGACCGTTGTAAAGAAAGTCAATAACCTCCTTGTATAATCCCTGTAAGGTACCAGATGATCCTGGTGCGTGTACCATTTGCCGTTGGTTTGATTGACTACCAAAGCTGAATCCCCGAATACATTCAATGTCTTGATCCTGAGGTCAATGGCTTCCTCAAGACCCATAATACAAGCTTCGTATTCAGCTTCGTTGTTAGTGCAGTTGAAAGTGAGTTTTGCCGAGAAAGGCATGTGAACTCCCTTGGGTGTAATGAGTACTGCACCAACACCACGACCATTCATATTAACAGCCCCATCAAACATCATAGTCCATTCTTCTTCCGGGTCAGGCCCTTCAGTGTGAATAGGCTCTTCATGATCCTTCGCTTTTATGAACATGATGTCTTCATCAGGGAAGTCAAATCTCATAGGCTGGTAATCATCAATGGGTTGCTCAGCAAGATATTCAGACAATACACTTCCCTTGATGGCTTTCTGAGATGTGTATTGGATGTCATATTCTGTAAGGATCATTTGCCATCTTGCAACCCGTCCGGTAAGTGCTGGCTTCTCGAATATGTACTTAACTGGGTCCATTTTTGAGATCAATAAAGTAGTGTGGGTCAACATATACTGTCTCAGTCGGCGAGCAGCCCACGCTAAAGCACAACAAGTTTTCTCGAGCAGTGAATAACGTTGTTCACAGTCGGTAAACTTTTTGCTCAGGTAGTAAATTGCGTACTCTTTTCGACCAGACTCGTCATGCTGGCCCAGCACACACCCCATCGACTCTTCTAATACTGTCAAGTACATAATTAGAGGTCTTCCTTCAACTGGAGGCATAAGGATTGGAGGTTCTTGCAAGTACTCCTTGATCTTGTCAAAAGCCTTCTGGCAGTCTTCATTCCACCTGACCGTTTGTTCCTTTCTCAACAACTTGAACAGAGGCTCACAGGTTGCTGTAAGGTGAGATATGAACCGTGAAATGTAGTTCAATCGACCTAAGAACCCTCGAACTTCTTTCTCTGTTTTCGGTGCAGGCATCTCTTGAATAGCTTTGACTTTATCAGGGTCAACTTCAATCCCTTTCTCGCTTACAATAAATCCCAGCAGCTTACCAGATCGCACCCCGAATGTGCACTTGTTGGGGTTCAACTTCAGTTGGTACTTCCTCAGACGCTTGAACAGCTTCAGCAGATTCACCAGGTGATCTTCTTCAGTAAGGGACTTGGCGATCATGTCATCCACATAACATTCTATTTCTTTATGAATCATATCGTGGAATAATGTCACCATAGCCCGTTGATATGTTGCACCGACATTCTTCAGTCCGAATGGCATCACTTTGTAACAGAACGTGCCCCAAGGTGTGATGAAGGTTGTCTTCTCCATGTCTTCAGGTGACATTTTAATCTGATTGTATCCTGAAAATCCGTCCATGAAGGAGAATACCGAAAATTGAGCCGTGTTATCCACCAATACATCAATGTGAGGTAATGGGAAATCATCTTTCGGGCTGGCTCTGTTCAGATCCCGGTAGTCAACACACATCCTTACCTTGCCGTCTTTCTTAGGCACAGGTACTATATTAGCAACCCACGGCGGATAGCTAGTTACAGCAAGGAACCCGACGTCCCACTGCTTTTGTACCTCTTCTTTGATTTTCATGGCCATGTCTGGGCGAGTACGGCGTAGTTTCTGTTTAACCGGCGGGCATTCTTCCCTTAAAGGCAGCTTGTGCATAACTATATCGGTGTCCAACCCTGGCATATCTTGGTAGGACCAAGCAAACACATCCACATATTCTTGAAGCAGATCAATCAGTTGTCTCTTCACTGAGTCTTGTAGGCAGGCCCCGATTTTAACTTCTTTTACGTCTTCGTCTGTACCAAGATTAATTGTTTCGACCTCCTCCTGATGAGGAGTGATGACCTTATCCTCTTGTCTCAACAACCTGGCTAGCTCTTCAGGAAGCTCATATTCTTCTTCAACCCCTTCATCAGCTTGATTGATTGGATTGTCAAAGTCATACGAAGTCATAGCCGTGCTGTTGTCGGTGCGGTCTGGAAGGCACTCTCTGCAAGGGTTCAGTTTGTTCATTTTAGTGATTGATTTTAATCTTGTTTAGAAAAGTGAAATAAAGTTGTCATTTTGAAAATATCGCCATTTATTTTTTTTTGTACAAAAAGAAAAAAAACAGTGAGCGGAAAAGAAAAAGACTCATTTGCAAAAAGATGTCTGATATTTCATTGATTAATCTTGTTGCACAAAAAGTACAGATGGCCCGATTACAAAATGAGTCTTGTCATCTTGGGCAAGATGCAAGACTTTGATGCATGCTATAAAAATACAGGAAATAATAATTACTCTGCATGAGTAACTCTTATAATTTCCTGGGAAGACCAGTTTGAGATACTGCTCCCTGGGATCTTTGGACGTATCCAATTCTCCAGATTGCGTTCTTCTTCCAACTCGTCTTCCAGATTGTTGATAGCATCAGGGGTGAGCATCCCCCCACTGATAAAACCGGGCTTCCCTGCAGCCTCTGCTTGATTCTGTTGAGTTGGTCTGTAACCCAACCCAAACTTGTCCTTCTTCTCCTCCACAGATAAAACCTTGCCCCAACCTTGGGCAGTTCCTTCTTCAACAACCTTCCGGGCTTGTTGATAAGATGCCATGGAGATTCCAGGTACAGCAGATGTTTCATTTACGTTCAGGGCCTCAAACCCTTGACTCATCGTTTCATGGATCTCCCCATCCATCTCAATATATTTGTAGGTAGCCAGGTGACTGACAAAAATATCCTCCTCTCCACAGATAGTAACGACTTGACCCTCCCACTCGAATTTTAACTTCTGGTGAAGGGTAGACGTTACTGCGCCAGCGGCATGAATCCATGGTCTACCCAACAAACAGCTATAGGCAGGCTGAATGTCCATCATGTAGAAGGTCGTTTTGAAAGTTTGTGGGCCAATCGTTACAGGCAACTCAATTTCTCCCAGAACCGATATCTTAGAGCCATCAAAGGCTCTTACTACCAGGTTACTGGGGCGTAATGCCAATCCTTCATACTCTAGCTTCACAAGGGCCTTTTTAGGTAAGACATTGAGGGATGATCCCGTGTCTACCAGCACATGGGAAAGGACTGCACCTTTACATTCCATGGTGATGTGCAAGGCCTTGTTATGATTGCGGCCTTCCGTAGTCAAATCAGTGTTGGTGAACCCTAGTCCATTGCTAGCAGTAACATTTCCAACCACAGTTTCCAACTGATTGACGGTGATCTCTTCAGGCACGTAAGCTGCGTGCAAGACTTTGAGTAGTGCATTCCGATGGGCTTCGGAGCACATAAGCAATGACAGAATGGAGATCTTGGAAGGCGTCTGGTGAAGCTGATCCAGTATCTTGTAATCACTCTTCTTGATGATTCTCATGAACTCATCAACTTCTTGATCAAAGGGTGTTTTCAAAGTTTCTTTAACAGCTGGATCTTCCTGCACCAGGCTCTTTCCTTTTGCCTTGGCAGCAGCTTCTGCTTCGGCAGTGGGTCTTTGAATTTGTGGAGCAAAGAGACGTCCGCTTCGAGTGAAGCCTCCGCCTCCTCCCACATTGTCTATTTGTGGTGCAGGGGTTGATGATTCAAGAGCGATTTTCTGTCCTTCGCAGTATAAATCAGCACCGTAATGCCATGGGATGGCATTACTGCTTTCATAAGGCATCGGCCCAGGCACTGTGATAGTGACTGGACTAAGAGCAGCTGCAGAAGGGACTGTGATAGTCTGTGGATCATAGTATATTGTGACTGGTGCTCTGATGGGAGTAGCACTTTGTGAATTGTAAGCAGAATCATTTTCAGGATCATAATAAATTGTAACGGTTGAGACATCTTCATTGTTTGCTGCTGATGCTGTAGGAGACATTGTTGGAAGGATGGGTGTTGTTGTTGTAGGAGATTCAAAATGAAGTGGTGCTGAAGTTGTAGAAGGAATGTCCGTTGATATCTGGTCAGTTGAAATGACAGATGAAGCATTTGTTGATGAAGCTGAAGAGTTGTCGGGAACAATGGTTGTTGCAGTTGTAGGAGATACTGGAATTGTTGCTGATGAGATTGCTGGATTTGTTGGAAATGATGTTGTAATTTGAAGCAGGCCACTCTGGATGAGACCATCTATGCCATCCCTCAAGTTATCACAACCATTCACTGAAATGTTGCAGTAAGCACACCCTAGCTCACATCCCGGGAACATTTGACATTCGAGGAGTTGAGCCTTAATCTCTACCAACGGTGTCCGAATCTGACCCACACTGATTATCAAATAAGACGGCTTGTCTTCTTCAATAGCATTGATTCTGGGACCTCCGTGGTGTGGCATAGGGTTTTTGTTAACATTCGGTGGTGGTGCAAAGTTTAGAGCCTTAGAATCTACCAAGTCTTGTACCTTCATGTGCAAGGCTCTGCACTTCTCTGTACTATGGCCAGGTGCATTTGAATGGAAAGCACATCTGGCATTGGAGTCATAATTCCTGGGTAGACTATTAGGATCTGGAGGGGCCAATGTCCTTAGCTCAACTAGGTTGAGTTTCAGGAGTTGTGGCAGTAGCGTGGCATAGGGCATAGGGATCGGATCGATTACCCTATTGGCCTGAGAGGGCCTCTGTTGGAATGGTCTCTGCTGATTGTTGTTGTTGGTGTTGTTGTAGTTTCTCGGAGGATACTGAGTTTGTTGCTGGTACTGAGGTTGTTGCTGATAATTTTGTTGCGGTGGTTGATAAGCTGGTTGTGGATGAACTGGAGCGGGGATGGTGACTGCTGCCACAGACCTATGAACATATTGGGGCCTGCCCCTGCTGGCATGGATAGCATTGGTCTCACCAGTTCTTCTTGGGCCTACAAAAGGTTTCCTTGTATTGCTGGATGAGCTGGCACCGTTGTCAGAAATTTTTCCCATCTTTAACAGGCTCTCAATTCTTTCCCCAGCTATGACAACATCTGCAAAGCTGGTTGAAGAGAAGGCAGCTAGCCTGTCAATGTACGTTCCTTGGAGGGTGTTCATAAACATATCTGCCATCTCCCTCTCTGACATAGGTGGCTGAACGGCAGCAGCCAATTGCCTCCATCTCTGGGCATACTCTCGGAAACTTTCTCTAGACGACTGTGACATTCCCATTAGGAGGGTCCTGTTGGGTGCCATATCCAAATTATACTGGTATTGTCTAATGAAAGCCTCTGCCAAATCCTTCCAACACCTGATGGTTGCTCTAGTCAGATGGGAGTACCATTCCCTTGACGCTCCAGTTAAGCTATCCTCAAAATAAAACATCCATAGCTTCTCGTCCATGGTATAGGCTTTCAACCTCCCCAGAAAGGATTGTAAGTGGGTCCGTGGGCAGGAAGTCCCGTTGTACTTTTCAAAACAAGGAGGCTTAAACTTATGGGGAATCCTGACCCCGTCTACCAAGCCCATGTCCATAACATCAAAACCCAAAGAGTTTTGAGACTCCAAGGATCTTAATTTCTCAGCTATCTCATCCAGCCTTCTGTCATAGGCTTCCTCCCCAGCTCCCATCACTGTGAACTGATCTTCCCAGGGGTCTTCTTGCAGCACTCTACCTGCAGTGGCAGTCCCTTGAACATTTGCAGGAATATTGACCTCTGGATGAAGGTGGGGTCCAAATACAGGGGGGTTGACATGAGGTTGGACTCTTTCATTGTTGCTAGTTCCAGCAGTCCCTAGATGGGGATCTTCCTGATTCTGCCTTTCTACCATGGCTCTCAATCTCTCCTGGCTTTGAGCCATATTGTTCATCACCTCCATAAATTGTGTCATCTGATTCCTCATTTCTAGCCTCTCATTGGCCATTTGGTTCCTGACCTCTGTAAGGTCCTGCTGTACCTGGTCCATTTGTATGCCCGGAAGATTGTTGCGGGTTGGATATCTATGTGGACGGTTGAGTGGGAACACGCGTCGTCGAGCAATAGTTCCTGACATCACAACAGAGTTAGTAACGAATAATCAAAAACCTACAAAACAAGGTAAAAGGTTAGTATGCAATGCAGTTATGCTTATTTGTTTCCAAGGTATCCGGCTTGGCACTTGGTTTTGACCCTTCCAGGCCTTTGAAGGAGATGCTGTTGATGTTGCTTTGAAGAATTTAGATAAAACAAACTGGTACATAAATTACAAAAAGTAAGTGATACATAGTTTGTTTCTTTTTACAATACAAGCCCTTTGAGGGGTCAAAATACATCATAAGAAAATAAAAGTACATAAAATGAAAGCAACAACAAGCAAACAAAATCAAACACCAAGACCAAACTCATCCTCCTGAACTTCCTTGAGAAGTGCCTCAGTCACAGGATCAGCTGGACGCTCTGTAAGGTTCCTGATAAGGAGATTCCTGGTAGTAACAGCTGCAGCTAGTTTCTTGTGTTGACTCTGGTCCTTTGACCTCTTCACACCAGCTCTAATCTTCAGCTCTGAGATCTCCCTCTGGGCTGCTGCCAGGGCTTCCTGTTGCTCTTTTGCACTAGCTTCCAACTGCTCAATCTTATCCTGAGTCCTCTTATCTTCCAGAGTACGAGCTTCGGTGATTCTGACCCACCTAGCCTGGCTCTCCTTCAGATACAAATCAGTCCTGGCCTTCTGGAACTGAGCTTCCTTGCAGGCATTCTTCAAGATCTGTTCTCCAGCTCTAGACTTCTTGATGTAATCTTCAGACTTCTCAATCCTAGCCAGATGCTCTATCTTCAATTTCTCCAACCTTTCAATATCCAACCTACCATCACTCCTCTCCCAGAGGGTCTTCTGTAGAGCCTGAGTCAACTTCTCATTTCTCTCTTTCAATTTCTCAAACTCCTCTAAGCTGACAGTGATAGGAGGTGGTGTTGTGGAAGGTCCAGGCATATCTTCAACAGTGAAGGGCATTCCTGTAATTTGAGCTCTGGTATGGGACCACTCATAGTACTGGGCTGATGCCACATTGTTGCACTTCCCCAGAATGGTTACCCCCTTAGTCTGCACATTGTCCCAGGCCCAGGCCGCTTGCCTGACAACAACCAGATTAGGCTTGATTTCACAATAGAGGGTCTCAGTCAGATCCTGTGCCCTAGGAGGATGGACTAATGCATAGCCCAATTGTCTTTTGAATAGCAGAGGGTTATAATTGATGCACCCTTTCACTCCAATCAGAGGCACATTGGGAAATTGCCCACAACTTGTAATGATGTCTCTGCCCTTAGTACTCTGAGTACACCATCTGACATCATCTGAGGTTAGGGCAACAAGCCTCCTAGCCCAGTTCTTCTGCTGATGAGGGTTTAAGAATGCATCAGTCTTCGGCAGATGCTTGAGCAGCCAAGTATGGAACAAAGGAGCACATCATCTCACTAATCTTCCCCTTTGCTTTTCATTCCTTTGATGAACAGAGTAGTAAAGGTCTCCTAGTAAGGTGGGTACTGGGTTTCTTAGGATGAAAAGATGGATTGCACTCTTGCTAACAAACCTAGGTTCATCTGCAAAAAGTATGACCCCATATATACTAAGGGCCAACAGAGCACAGACTGCCTTCCACTCCCCCAGGGAGGCCTTCAGACTAGCCTGAGAAGTCAAGAAATCCAGATGAAAACCTGAGATTCCAGCCTTAGATGTCAAATTCTGCCCAATCAGAACTGGTTCTAGATGTAATGCTCTTGCTATCTCCTCATTACTTGGGAAAGCCATCTCAGGGTTGAAGGGGATTCCACCCCTGATGGGTACACCAACCAATGATGAATATTCCTCCAACAAGGGTCCCAACTGAAAATTCTGAAATGTGAAGCACCTCAAAGGGGGATCATAGAACTGTAGGCAAGTATGTATCAAGCTCCTCTGTGAAGGGTCCAAATCCATAACCACATCAAGGATTCCTCCATAATGTTCTCTAAAAAGTGGTATATGGTCTGGAGTAATCAGGGTCTGAATCCTCCTGATGCTAGCTAGCTCAGGTTCAAAGAAGTGATAGGAGATATTACTCTTCTTAGGTGCCATGTTGATGAAGAATAGGTGTTGATGATGATGACTGAGGACAACACTGAAGATGGGCCACTGATAGGCTGAGAATGAGGATGCAAGTGACTGAAGCAGGTGGCTGATAGCTGAAGCAAGTGTTGATGAAGATAGGTCTAAGCTGATGATGGGGTCAAAACCAAGCCAAAATGATAGGATGGATACCCTGAAAAACAAATAAACACATGTTAAAATGATGCAATGAGGATGTATGCAAATGATATGCAAGGGTTTGTGACTGAGCTGGATCTGATCAAGTGCTCTGATATAAGTCCAGGTATGTTCAAGAAACCCAGATGGAGGTTCATAAGTCCAGTAACCAAGGTGGGGGACTCAAATAAAGAGTCACATGTCCAGGGTTTAGAATCACAAGAACTGTTCCAAAATGGAGTACTCTTATTCAAACAAAAGTAACAAGGTATGCTGAGGTCAAGGGTACCTGCAAACCTGTAAAAAGCCCAACCCCCTCACAGGTGGTGTTCTAAAACAAGGATCCTCAGACTTGGACCAGTTATGAGAAGTGTAAACACTTCTAACCCGGAGGTACAGTGTTTACAATAACCATAAAAGATCCTCCTCTAATTCTCCTCAGTTTCTGAAGGTCATAAAAAGGTCATCCAGACTTAGCAGGCTTCCCAGATAGCCCTAGTACTGCAGGAAATCTGCAACACAGAGTTCTCAAGAAGAAACCCACATCTGAATCGTGTTTCATATTCCCGCACCAGACCGAGATGGAATGGGAAAGAATATGAACCACTCTAGCCTAGGTGTCACTCAGGTCCCAGGTATAGGACCTCAACTCTCAATAGAACCCCACCCACCAAAACAAACAAGCAGATCCAGCCAGCACATTATGACAGTATGATATATGCAAAACTATAAAGAAAGCAATAAAGCAACTGTACATAAAGCAAGAATAAATATAAATACAAGCACAAATAGCACATAACACCCCTGTAAACACAAATCAAACAAACGCTAGGAGGAACCCACAAAAAGAAATAGGAGCCCTGGTTACAGTATAAGGTTCCCCAGCAGAGTCGCCAAGCTGTCGCTCCCGATAAATGGGACTGGCCCAAATAAAGGTACAGACGCGAACGGTCGGCGAGAGGGACAATGAGAACACACAGCAGTGAACTCACTGGAGATGAATAGAGTCGCCAGCTAGGCATTTTTATCCCGGAGGAAAGGCAATGCTGCATAGACCTAGAAAGAGATGGATAAGACGGTTGCGAACCAGAGAGACTGAGAAAGGGGGTTGGTTACAACCTGGGAAGGTATTAGCACCCAGATTGTCCGTCGTACTCGACGGGATCCACGCTTAAAAGATTTGTGTTTTAAAGGGGTAGTGTCAGTGTAATCTGTGTATAAATGAGCTGGAAAAGGATGTACAGGTGTCAGTGTAAAATGTATAAGTGATGTGCAGTGTATAAGAGAAGTGTCAGTGTAAAAAAAAAGAAAGAGGTGAAATGCTCATGATAATGAGGCTTAAAGAATGAAGCTGGAAAGAGGGGGAATACACAGAGACTTTTGTTCGATAACTATTAAGTTATGCCTACGTATCCTCTCGTGCAATGAGAAAGTCAGAACACCGTAGTTCGACCCAAAGAGACTGAAAGATGAATTGACTTGTGAACTGCTTACTTGTCTATGCTCAAGTGTATGACCTGTCTGGCTCAGATGCAAACTGTCTTGCATTAGACGGAAGGAGCAAGTTCTCGTTTATGAGTGAATGAGATGAGAAAAGAATCCCGAGGGAGACGATTATTGTTTGTTTTTGAGTTTTCAGTCTTTTACTGCTTTTGAAAGTTTGTCATGAGTTAATGAGCTTAAGCCTAAACCAATGGATTCAGTAAACTCATCACATCTTCCCTCTGATTAGGGGTAATGAGAATACCTTAAGTGTGAAGTCAGTTTCTCACACTTAATCACCTTTGATGCAGGATTAAGATCATTAACCTACTTATGATTATTTAGATGTTTTTGGTGTTTTTGTTTAGTGTTGGGTAATGAGATTAAGCCATAATCAAGGATTAAACAGACTCATTACACCATCCTAATAGAAGGATAATAGATGAGAATGTTTAAGCTGAGGAAAGCTCCTCAGCTTAATCCATGATTAGGGATTAAACTCATGACAAAACAAGCCTTTGATTAAGTGGATTTTATTTAATGATATGATGATGAAGTGATTTTTAGGGTTTGTAAGACAACTTGAGGGGGACTTGTCCATTAACACTAGGGTTAGTCCTTCTTAACCAGTTAAGGAAGAATTAGAACCCTAATGCAAGGCCCAAGTTACAAGTGTGATGTCTTGATGATTGTTAAGTGAATTGATTAAGGGGTTTAAACACAATAAGGGTTTAACACTTAGGATTAAAGTTATACACTCCATCCTAATAGAAGGATGCAGGCATAAGCTTAATCACAAAGCCTTAAAGCCTTTAGGGTTTAGTCCCTGATTATGAGATGAGAAGAGAAGACTCAAAGAGACACAAAGGTAAAACTAAGTGGGGAACTAATCAAAACCCTAATCATTGTCATGCCTGGTTGTTCCTAAGGTTTGTGAGGTTTACAAGAAAGATCTTCAATGGAACCACCAGGAAGCAGATGAAAGGAGCAGAGAGAAGCAAAGCAACTTGCTTCATTTAAGAAGTCAAGTCACTTGAAGAAAGAAAGTAAGGAGAAGAAGAATGAGCAAGCTCAAACTCAAACACATATCAAAATGCAGCATGGATGCAAGAGAGAGATGAGAAGAAAATGTGAGAAGTGAAGGCAAATTCACTTCTCAAAGTTACTTACCACCTGAAAAGTTAGTGAAAGGAATGCAATGCAATGCAAAATGAGATGAAATGACATGATGTAAATCACAACCAGAAGCACATACATGATGTTAATGATGCTATGAGATGCTACAAACATGAATCAAGACAATGGGGAGGATCATACAAGCTTATGGATGCAAATGGAGCAAGTTAAGAAACATGAACATACATGAAAAGTTATGAGATGCATATGGCATACAAAATGGAAAATGCAAGATGTGATGATCAAACATGCTTTCAATATGTCTTAAGATGTCAAATGAATCAAATGGATGCATAAAATGTCATGGCAAGTCAAGGTATGAATGCAAATGCAAGATGGATGCATATGGAAGCCCAAATTAGGGTTTATGATCAAAGCATCAAACACAAACCAAAATCAGAAGCAAACATCAACATAAAAAAATTGAAAATTCATTCAAAGGATCCCTAATCCTATACTAACTCACTGCCCAAAGGAGAGGTTCCAACTCTTAACTAAATTCAAGTTATGATTTTCCTAAGTTTTCTAGGGTTTTAGGGTTCCTTAACAAGAAAATTACCAAACAAATGGAAAATGAAGGATCAAATCATGGCCATTTAATCTCAAAAACTACATGCTAAACACAATTCAATGCAAAAAGAATCAAAGTCCAACTCTTTAGGGTTAGGCAGAAATGATTTTTGAAAGTTTGGATCAAAATAATGCATCAAAATGATTTTAATTCCATGAAAAATTCTCAAAATGCATCAAGATCAAAAAAGAAATTTGGTTTGAGGGTTGGACAATGTTTCTAAATGTTTTCAAAGGTTTCATGAATTTTTTGGTGATTTTTAAATACCTAAAAGTATTTTTAATTAATTAATTCTCATTAATTAATTAAAAAGAAACTTTTAAATATTTAAAAATACTTTTTTAATGCTAAAAATAAAAATAAAAATATTTTTGTGTTTTAAAAATTAATGAAATTCTTGACAAAAAATTTCATAATTTTTAAATGGTTTTTACTATTTTTAATAAATTGTACAAAACAAATGAATTAATATGAAAATAAAATGAATTTTAAACTGAAAAAGGAAAAGTCAAACAATCTGATGGCCCTCATTCAAACTCAAACACGCGCGCATTGACTTGGCGCCAGATCCCACGGCTGGAATTCAAACTCATTAACCCTAATTAATTAGCCCTAATCCCACCGTTAATGACTCTCAGGTGACCGGAACAGTGTTCCGGTCATCTTCTCCGATCATCCAAAATCACAAACTCCTTCTACACGCATATAAAACGAATTCTAATTAAACAGAAATGATCCCCATCCAAAAACGAATTAAAACCCCCATTCAAACAACATTTATCATTCCTAAACTGGCTGAATCGAATCAAACAAAACCTAGGGCAAAAAGTTTCAGAAACAGATTAAACTCTCATCTCTCCACCATTTTCAAAACCAAAGGCATCAGAGTGATCAGTGAACTACAAAGAACAACTTAAGAACTTTAAAAATCATTTCTGGAAAAAAAGTTCTTGAGCTACCTGAGTTTTGAAGCTTTCAACTTTTGCAACTTTCTGACCTCTTCCCTTGATGCAAACCACTCCCTTTGGTCCCTTGATGATGTCTGGATGCTTAGCAAGAGTTTATGTTGGCTGGTTTGAGAGTTTGAACAGGTTCTGCTCAAGCTCAGGTGAGAATCGTGTTTTGGATTCAGGCAGTTTCAGGCAAGGGTGAGGGGTTCTTTGTGATCAGGATGATGAGTTTAGAAGGTCTGTGAAGTTTGTTTAAGTGTTTGTGGCTTGTATGAAGAGTTTCGAATGCTTTTGCTTCAAGGGTGAAAAATGAGAGAGTTGAGTTCTTGCTGGTTTCAGGCTTGTGTGTTGTGATGTTTTGCTTGCATTTGATCCACATAAACAAATCTCATTGGTCAGATGATGTGACCTGCCCTTTTTTGATAGGTATGGGTGTTTTTGCAAATTGTCAACTTTGTGTAAGAAGGGCATGGGCTACTTTGCTAGCTTGGTACAAAGGGCTTGTCTTGCGCAGCATGGTGAGGGGAGAGGGCTAGGGTGGTTCAGCATCCAAGGCAGCAAGTGGATGAAGTGTTATGATGGTTTTTGCAACTTGGTTCCTTTTAGTTCTCATGGAAAAATTTGCCTCACAAACCATGAAAACATGTGATTCCTTTGGTTCAATCTGAACTTTAAGACTTGTGTGATGCTTGTATAAGGATTAGACATCAATTAGAAGTTACAAATTGCCTTGGTACAAGATTTTGCAAGTTTCCCATTTGGTGCATAACTTGAAATTTAGTGATTTTTGCCAACTTTGACAAACCATAACTTTTGATCCAAAATGAATTAGGTCATGTTCTTGTACTTTTTGAAAAGGGAAAGATCTATTATACAACTTTCATGACCAAAGTTTTTCCATTTGAAGCATTTTTGGATCAAAAAGTAAGGGTTGAAAAATTGCCAAAAATGACAAATTCCTTAAAAGTCAAACTTACCCCAAAAAGTCAACTTTGCAAAAACTTGTAATTCTTGAATTTTGTGAACTTCAACCTTCTTCCATGATCAAATAAAGATCAAATAAACTCAAAATGATGAAGATCACCCATTGGTTGGGTCATTGGGGGCCTCAGATGCCCTAATTTTGCACTGACTTGTCCAGAAAGTCAACTCTTGATCAGATGACTTCCCCATGGAATTTCTTCATGAAAATTGATATGCACACTCCCTATACCATATAGAGACCAATAGAAACAAGAATGACCAAAAAAATTGAGGTTATGGCCTCTGAAACCAAAACCCTAATTTTAGGTCAACTGTGCAGTCAAACTTGGCTCTGCCTCCATACCAATCCCAGTTCTTGTGATTCTTTGGCATTCTTGACTTTGAGAGGATATAATATGACACTTGAACACATATGGATCCCTTTGAAGTGATTGATGATCTTTGGAGTGGCTCAAGAAGCTCTTTGATTGCTCAGATCACAAACCCTAGATGCAGATGACTTTGAACCAATGCAATGAATCAAAAATGGGATATGAGATCTTATGATTGTGTTTATGCATATGGATGATCACAAGCCATGGTGTGAATGGGTGAGGGCAAATTTGGGGTGTTTACAACTGTTTATGGAGAGGAAGAATATATGATCAGTCATGTGAATACATTTAAGTATGTTGAAGTGGAAGGTGAATATGTTGAGACTCCTTGTCAGACATTTGAAGTAGTTCCTTGGGTTGTTCCTACTGCTGAAGCTCCTCCTGTTGTTAAAAGAGTTCCTGTGGTTACCAGAGTGCCTCCTACAATGGCCTCCCTCAAAGATGCCAGAGATGTGGTCGAAGAAGGTGGTTGTACTATTTGGGGTCAGCTTCCTGACATTCCTTACAAGTCTGACAAGTTTGGTTTGGGTTTCACTGCAGAGTCCCAGAAGGCTGTTCGTCGTGCTCGTGCTGTTCGTATCACCAATCAAGGGATCATGAAAGATCAAATCAATGCTGTGGGTGACTATATTGAAGACTACAACCTGGATGCTTGGATTTTTCCTACTGTGGGTGATGGGCTCAACAATTGGAAGGCCGAAGATGTTATTCCCATCTCCTTTAGTCAGGAGTAAATACTATTACTGTGTTGTTTTTAAGTTTGTAATTTTTGAACAATTAAACTTTTAAGCCTTGTGCCTTACCCGGGGCACAATGGTATGCTTGTTTCGGGATGTCATTTCATTTGCATACTTCATTCAATAAAAACCAGTGGACGTTTCGTTTTCGTAAATATTGTGTTCTTTGTCTTTCTTTTATTTTATTTTTGTTTTACCAGCTATGTGTTCTTACACACACCCACATCACTAAAATGCAGATCCTCATCCACTCTGGATCATGTTGATAACAATTCTACTATTGCTAATTATAATTTCGAGAATCCGATCTATCAAGCTGAAGATGGAAAGGAGGAAGATTGTGAAGTACCTGTAGAGCTTGCTAGGTTGTTACAACAAGAAGAGAAAGCTATACAACCACATGAAGAGCCAATTGAAGTTGTGAATTTGGGAACTGAAGAAAACAGGAAAGAAGTCAAGATAGGGGATGAACTAGAGGATGGTGTTAAGAGCAGATTAATTCAGATGTTGCATGATTATGTGGAGATCTTTGCTTGGTCCTATGAAGATATGCCAGGGTTGGATACAAACATTGTGGTTCACCATTTACCGATAAAAGAAGATTGTCGTCTAAAGAAGCAGAAAGTTCGTCGCATACGTCCTGAAATGTCATAAAAGATTAAAGCAGAGGTGATGAAACAGTTTGATGCAGGGTTCTTAGCTGTGACTTCTTATCCTCAATGGGTTGCAAATGTGGTACCGGTATCTAAGAAAGATGGTAAGGTACGTATGTGTGTAGACTACAGGGATTTGAATAAGGCCAACCCCAAAGATGACTTTCCACTTCCACATATTGATGTTTTGGTAGACAACACTGCTCAGCACAAGGTATTCTCTTTCATGGATGGTTTCTCTGGTTACAATCAAATCAAGATGGCACTTGAAGATATGGAGAAGACTACGTTTGTTACACAGTGGGGCACTTTTTGTTATAAAGTGATGCCATTTGGTTTGAAAAATGTTGGGGCAACATATCAGCGTGCTATGGTGGCTTTGTTTCACGATATGATTCATCATGAGATAGAGGTATATGTGGATGATATGATAGCCAGGTCCCAGAATGAAGAGCAACACCTTGATCATCTGCATAAGTTGTTTGAGAGATTGAAGAAATACAAGTTGAGATTGAACCCAAACAAGTGTACTTTTGGAGTTAGATCTGGTAAACTCCTGGGTTTCATTGTCAGTGGAAAAGGTATTGAAGTGGATCCTGTGAAAGTAAAAGCTATACAAGAGATGCCAGCTCCCCGTACTGAGAAGGAAGTTAGAGGTTTCTTGGGACGATTGAATTACATTGCAAGATTTATTTCCCAATTAACTGCTACCTGTGAGCCAATCTTCAAGCTGTTGAAGAAAGATCAGGTAATGGAGTGGAATGATGAGTGCCAGACAGCCTTTGATGAAATCAAGAGATATCTTCTAGAACCTCCAATTTTGATGCCACCAGTTGATGGAAGACCCTTGATTATGTACTTAACAGTGTTAGATAACTCAATGGGGTGTGTATTGGGGCAACATGACGAGTCTGGTCGAAAAGAGCAGGCAATATACTACCTTAGCAAAAAGTTTACCGACTGTGAAACAAGATACTCACTGCTCGAGAAAACTTGCTGCGCTTTGGCATGGGCTGCTCGCCGACTAAGACAGTATATGTTGACTCATACTACCTTATTGATTTCGAAGATGGATCCAATCAAGTACATATTCGAGAAACCTGCTCTCTCCGGACGAATAGCGAGATGGCAAATGATCTTAACAGAATATGACATACATTATACTACTCAGAAGGCCATTAAAGGAAGTGTTGTAGCTGATCATTTGGCTCATCAAGCAGTGGATGATTATCAGTCAATGAGTTTTGAGTTCCCCGATGAAGACATTATGATTATTACCAAAGAACCTGGACAATATGACAGACCTGAACAAGGATCCCGATGGACTATGGTTTTTGATGGAGCTTCTAATGCACTTGGTAATGGTGTTGGTGTTGTGATCATTTACCCTGAAGGTTTTCATACCCCGATTACGGCAAGGCTTTGTTTCTATTGTACCAATAACATGGCTGAGTATGAGGCATGTATCCTGGGCATCAAAGCTGCCATTGATATGAAGATTCAGTTCCTGGATGTATATGGAGATTCAACCCTGGTAGTAAGTCAGATCAAAGGAGATTGGGATACCAAGCATGATAATCTCATTCCTTACAGAGAGCATGTGTTGTCTTTGATCCCATATTTTAAAGAGATCACCTTTGGACATATTCCACGAAGAGAAAATCAGTTGGCAGATGCACTAGCCACCATGGCATCTATGTTTGAGATTAGTTGGGATGATGAAGCTCCCAAGATAACTATTGATAGATTTGAGAAGCCTGCATACTGCAATGAGATTGACACAGAAGAAGCAGAAGGGAAACCTTGGTTCTATGAAGTGAAAAGATATCTTGAAACTCAGGAGTTCCCTGAAGGGGCATCTATCAAGGATAAGAAGTTTCTGAGGAGGTTTTCTGCTAAGTTCTTCTTGAGTAATGGGATTTTGTACAAGCGTAATCATGATTCAACTTTGCTTCGTTGTGTGGATAAGAAGGAAGCAACAGAGATTATGGAAGACATGCATGATGGGATCTTTGGCACTCATTCTAGTGGTCATACCATGGCAAAGAAGATATTGAGAGCAGGTTACTATTGGTCTACCATGGAAGCTGACTGCTATCAACATTCCAGAACATGTCACAAGTGTCAAATCTATGCTGATAAAGTACATATACCTCCATCACCGTTGAATGTGTTGACTGCTCCTTGGCCTTTTGCCATGTGGGGCATTGATATGATTGGTGAGATCAAACCCACTACTTTTAATGGGCATCGTTTCATTTTGGTTGCTATTGATTACTTTACAAAGTGGGTGGAGGCAATTTCATTTGCATCTGTTACTAAGAATGTGGTGGCTCGATTCATTAAGAATAATCTTATATGTAGGTATGGCATCCCTGAAAGGATTATCACAGACAATGGCTCTAATCTGAACAACACCATGATTACTGATCTCTGCATGCAGTTCAAGATTAAGCATCACAAATCTTCTCCGTATCGTCCAAAGATGAATGGGGCAGTAGAGGCTGCTAATAAGAACATTAAGAAGATTCTACAGAAGATGACTGTCACTTACAAAGATTGGCACGAGATGTTACCATTTGCTCTTCATGGCTATCGTACTACAATACGTACTTCAACAGGGGCAACCCCATTCTCCTTAGTCTATGGTATGAAAGTAGTTCTTCCCATTGAAGTTCAGATCCCCTCCTTAAGAATAATGAAGGATGCAGGCTTGGATGAAGATGAGTGGATTCAAACTCGACTCGACCAGATAAATTTGATTGATGAGAAGAGGTTGGCAGCTGTTTGTCATGGTCAGATGTACCAGAAACGAATGATCAAGGCTTTCAATAAGAAGGTTAAGCCAAAGGTATATCAGGATGGTGACTTGGTAATCAAGCGTATCATACTACCACAGGGTGATCCTAGGGGCCAGTGGACTCCTACATATGAAGGGCCATTTGTGGTCAAAACAGTATTCTCAGGAGGTGCCATGATGCTTACTACTATGGATGGTGAAGATTTTCCACAACCTGTAAACGCAGACATAGTTAAAAAATACTACGCATAAAAAGAGACCCGCTAGGTTGACTGGCCTAGGCAAAAATAAGGGCATCCCGGCGAACCAAAAGGGTTCGGGCAAAAATTAGGGATATATATAAAGAATGTACACCCGGCAAGTCGAAAACCTGAAAGGGCGGCTTGGGCAAAAAAGGGTATCCCGGTGGATTGAAAACCTGAAAGGGCAATCCAGGAAAAAGTTAGGGATTAAAGCGTATGACTATGTCTCGTTTGGATCACTCATGTAACTTACACTGATGGTGTTACCTAACTCAAGCTCGAACAGATAAAGCTCAATCCAATCGTTTCCGTATCAACAGCAGAAGATGAGATACTTGAAGATAATGACAATAGTAAAATTGAAACTCAATAGGATTATTTCTCACATAGCTGATTTTCTTAGTTTTATAAAAAAGTTTCACGACGAATTCCTCTTACTAGGATTTCTGTCTCCTTGTACAAATTTGCCTATGTATAGGTCACTTTGTGATATAAATAAAATTTCATCTTTGAATCCAGATTTACTTTTACCCTATTTACATAAGCGAAAACGTCCATTGGTTGTGTTTGAATGTATGTATGCTTTTTTAATATGATTGATGTTTACCAGAAATGCATAAAATGCAGTAATAGTATTTACTAAGGACGAACGGAGGTAGGAATTCAACGAGGCTTTGCCAGTTCATCCCCACAAGACAACTACAAAACCCCAGTAGGGCAAATCTATCATCATAGATACTTCAAGATACGTCTCCCCTTGAATTTATGTCCATCTCTTTTATCCTAAGTCGGGATACTCAGGAACTTATTCCTTCAATAAAGGTACGACGAAAGAAGACGGGAGGTTATAAATACTATACTATCAAACAAGACAGGAACCTGTTCCTCATATTCTTCAGCAATGAATCGAGATTTATTTTCCCTAGCCAACAGTTGTTGTGCAAAGATATCCAGACGCTTCAGGCTGCATGATTCATACATACATCATTTACATCATACCATCACAAATGCATAATACATTTACTTAGATGCACCATGCCATACATGCATGCACATTGCATAAACTAACATTTTCTTTGCAGGACGGTTATATGCAGATAAAACAATATCAACAACTCACAACAGGTCAGAAATGATCTATACATTACTCAAGATGTCCTCGGAGAGTAGGCAAACGATCTGTACAAAGATCCATTCCCTAATCCAGGATATTTAATCTTGACACTCTTTTGTCCTCAGAGAATAGGCAAATGGTCTGTACAAAGACCCATTCCCTAATCCAGGATATTTTCAGGAGATTTAATCCTGACACTCTTTTGTCCTCGGAGAGTAGGAAAACGGTCTATACGAAGATCCATTCCCTAATCCAGGATATTTTTTCCTCGGAGAGTAGGCAAACGGTCTGTACAAAGATCCATTCCCTAATCCAGGATACTTCCAGAAGATTTCATCTATCTGGTCTTGAATAGTAGGCAAACGGTCTGTACAAAGATCCATTCCCTAGTTCAAGATATTTTCAGAAGATTTAATCTATTTGCTCTTGAATAGTAGGCAAACGGTCTGTACAAAGATCCATTCCCTAGTTCAAGATATTTTTCAAAAGAATTAATCCTGATATTCTTTTGTCCTTGGAGAGTAGGAAAACGACCTGTACAAAGATCCATTCCCTAATCCAAGATATTTCCAGAAGAGATTTATTTCTACTGGTCTATTCAACAATTCAAAACATGTTGCATAAACGATTCAGAGACGGCCTATACGAAGACCTAGTACTGATATCCAATATCAACATAAAGATATTATCATCTCTTGATATTATGGATGGCATCTATAAGCCCATCTCCAGTTCTTCCAAGTGGCATCTTCAAGCCCACTCGAGCATATACAATTAATCATTAGCTTTACTTTATGCACCGACGAGTGCAAATTTTTTGGCTTTTGTGTTCAATCCCCTTCAACCTTCCAGGTCACGACTGGCTCATACACCAATCTAACCCCTCAGGTTTCAGAAAATTGAACAGGGGCAGCTGTTGCACCCCAAAATTTTCCCTACACAAGACAAGACATTTTGTACTAATAGGATCACAAGGTTCACAAGACATCTCATGAGGTTCACAAGGTTCACAAGATTCACAATTAGTCAGAAAGTTTGACAATTCCCTCAGACAATGCATTCTCCTAAGCAATGCATCTTAAACTAGGGTTTTGACTTTCATCAGGCTAAGTGGGCTTCCAAGACTTCAAGTGAGCTTCATAGAATCCTATATGTGTTCAAGAATCCCCATGTCAAGTTTCAAGACTTTCCCAAAAGATTTGCTCAGTCAGATGATCAAATAGGTTAAAATCAGTCAAAGTAGTTAAAAAGTCAAACTGAGGTCAACTGTGGTCAAACCAAAATCAAACTTCATGATTATTTGCCAACATAAAGTATATGAGGTAAAATTCATCATTTGATCAAGGGTTGATCATGATTCATCAAGGAGATTTCAGATCATCAAGAATCAGGAGTTTCTAAATTAGGGTTTTCACAAGAAAAGTCAACTGAACTTTGACCAGCCATAACTTTCACATGCTTCATCAAAATTTTTCCATCCAAAGTTCATTTTTAAGGAAATTGAATTCTCTACAACTTTGTGTCTCACAAGCCAAGCCCAAAAATGCTTCATTTGGAAGGTATGAGCCAAGACATTACAGGTCCTTTTAAAAGTCAACAAAAAGTCAACAACTTCCAAAGAGCATAACTTGATAATGGTAAAAGATATGGACATGAGACCAAAAAGGTTGGTTAGAGGACTCTTTAAGCTTTCCAAAATGTCCAATAACACCTTCATAGTATTAAAATTGAAGGATTTGTTCCCTTGCAAAGTTGGGAAATGTTTGAGAAGTTTATGAAGCAAATAAGGCCTTAAAACCAATTTTTGCTAAATGAGCCCACCAAATTACCATCCAATCTTTACAAACTCATCAAGCACGACCCAACCCACACATATTCTGATTTTTTATATTTTATTTGATATTTATTTGAATTTTATTCATTAAAATACAAATTAAATTGAAATAAAATATAAAAATCATATATTTGAAAAGGATTTGGCTTCTAGAAAGTTTTAAAACTTATTTAAACTTGATTGATACAAATATAATGGAGATCATACCAGAATAGCAAGGCTAGATCAAAGAATATTCAAGTTTTAATATCACATCTTTTTCAATCTCCCAAGGTCCAAAAACCCACAAGTTTGATTAATTTCTTGACCTAAATTCATTAAGTGATATATATATATATATATATATATATATATAACATGAAGCTCAACCCTATTCACGAATTCAGAGCCTCAAGAACACTTTGCCAACTTCACAAAATTCTTCAAAAAACTCCAATTCGGTTTTCCACCTAGAAGCAATTTAAAAGCTTTTTGAAGGTGGCATTGGCTTCTCTGATCATTACTGATTATATAACAGTAGTCATTTGCATCTCTAACATCATAAAATGCTCTAACCGAATCAATATTTGTTCAAATTTTTAAATTTTCGATTGCGATTATTCATGATGCTTTGCTTGTTTTTGGTTAGTTAATCTTGTTTGTGTGATGATGTAGAAGCTTTCTGGACAGTTTGATTTGAGTTTCATGGACTAGAACGAATTCCACCATTGTTAGGTTTTGTGGCCTCTTTTAGGGTTTTACCACTTAGCCAAGATAAATGAATTCTAAAGACATGGAAGGATCGTAAATGTCATTAGGAACTCAATGGTGTTGTTAATTTCGTGAAATTTCACTGTTTGTATGGTGTTTGACATTTGCAGGTTTTCATACGAACAAAAAATCGCAGGAAAGTTTGTAGTAGAATTCGCAGCAAATTCTGCAAGTCCAGAGGTAGAAGAAGGTCACTGGCGCGCGAAAAATATATTTGAATTTGGTGCAGGACTTAAAACAAATTAGTTTCATATGTATATCAAAACGAGCGCGTAGCTCAGTTGGTTTTGGACGAATGCCTTTGAGGCCAATGACCAGGGTTCGATCCCTTGGTCGTTCATTTTTTTGCTTAAAATTCATTTGTTTAACAGGTTTATTATATTATTATTATTGCATATCCTATAGTCACGCTGCACACGCAGCTCAGTTGGTTGGATGCCGGTGATGGTGGCTGGGAGACTTGGGTTCGACCCCAGGCTCCAGCAGGTAAGTTTTGTTTATTTTTTTTTATTATTTCACTAATTATTTTTATATGTTTTAATATATATAATTAATGTTATTAATATTATGTAAATATAATTAACATTGTTAACATTATTCAATTTTTTTTCTAACAAATAAAAACCAATGGTTTTCTTTATTTCAAAATTTATGTTTCTAAAATATTTGTGAATAAATTAATTAATATTTCTAAATATGTAAACCCTAGTTTTATTTTCTAAAAAATGTAAATTCTATTTTTTATATTACAAACCCTAAATTCTAAAACCCTAATTTCTAAAACCCTATTTTTTTTATAAAAAAGAAACCTTAATTTATTACCTTAATTATTTTACTTAAATATTAAACTTAATAAATTTTTTTAATATATATAATTAAATAATTAATCATGCTTTATTTTGTAAATAAATTAGTATATGGTTTATTATTATCTTTATTATTCTATTTTCATCTCAAAATTTCTTAAAATTTGTTTATTTAATTTATATATGTTTTGTATATTTGTGCTAACATTTTCTTTCTTATAATTATTTTTATTACTAACCCTTTCTATTATTTCATTATATATTTATTATTTAATCGTTTCTATATTTATGTAACTGCAAAAGCCTTGTAATAATGGTAGGGTTATTTTTGTCTTTATTTTATTTATAAATGTTTATATTGCCATGGTTAGTAAAAAATAGGGAGTGATAACATGTTTGTATTTTAAAATTAATTTAGATCACTAATCATAAGATAAATATTTGAACATATACACGCACACACGTAAGTCGATCTTTGATCGCCATCTCACTTCCTAAGGTTATCCCTCATGTTGCCTAAATAAAAAGGTCAAGTAAGGTGTCTAAAAAGCAAAGTCCCTTCTCATAAAATATCATCAAGTCCCTTTAAAGATTATAAGATCAAGTCCCTTCGATGTTGCCTATGTAAATGATCTTGTCCCTTTCGAATAAAAGATGATAAGTCCCTTCGTATTGCTAAGACACCTTACAGTTGCCTAAACACAGATGACCCTTCACATGTCCCTTATAACATCCAAGGTAATGACTACCTATTCCTTAATAATAGGGATAGTCTTACCACTGAAAGAACATTTAAGAACAGTAAAGATTCAAATTAGGGTAGGTTCCTCTTAAGTACTTGCTCACTTTTTTCATCAAATTACTTCCTTACACTTCATATTTTAAACAATTTTCAAAACAAAGTCTTTATATACATCCATACAAGGATCATTATAAAGTACTTAAGAAAATTTTTAATCACACACTACACTTCTCAAAACAATTTAAAGTGAGCTAAGTAACTAAGAGCCCATGGATAACCATGGATGTAAAGGGTGCTAACACCTTCCCTTTACATAACCTACCCCCCGAACTCAAAAATCTTTTAAGGTCTTTCCTGTTCTTTTATGCCCTTTCCTTTGGATAAAATAAAAGTCGGTGGCGACTCTTGCTATCCGCAACATAACTAAAGTCAGTTCTCCCACCTTGTTACACATGGAACCAAGGCTTGTCATCTTTAGTAATGTCTACGGAGAATACGTATGCTGGTCTGTCAAGTCTGAATACTGAAATTCGAGGCACAAAGTTGGCAGCTTGAACTTTGATCATGGAGGAAATGATAGCCAGAGCATCTGCAAATTGATTTTCATCTCGAGGGATATACTCAAGCTTGACTGTTGTGAAGAAAGTCAATAATTTCCTCGTATAGTCACGGTATGGAATCAGATGCTCCTGGTGAGTGTACCATTTGCCGTTGGTCTGATTGATTACCAGAGCTGAATCTCCGAATACAGTTAAAGTCTTGATCCTGAGGTTAATGGCTTCCTCAAGACCCATGATACAGGCTTCGTATTCAGCTTCGTTGTTAGTGCAGTTAAAGGTGAGTTTTGCCGAGAAAGGCATGTGAACTCCTTTAGGTGTAATGAGCACTACACCAACTCCACGACCATTCATATTAACAGCCCCATCAAACATCATTGTCCATTATTTTTCTGGGCCAGGCCCTTCGGTGTGAACAGGCTCTTCATGATCTTTTGCCTTTATGAACATGATGTCTTCATCAGGGAAGTCAAATCTCATAGGCTGGTAATCATCAATGGGTTGCTTAGCCAGATAGTCAGACAGTACACTGCCTTTGATGGTATTTTGAGATGTGTACTGAATGTCATATTCTGTCAGAATCATTTGCCATCTTGCAACCCGTCTAGTAAGTGCTGGCTTCTCAAATATGTACTTGACTGGGTCCATCTTTGAGATCAACAAAGTAGTGTGGGTCAACATATACTGCCTTAGTCGGCGAGCAGCCCACGCTAAAGCACATCAAGTTTTCTCGAGCAGTGAATAACGTTGTTCATAGTCGGTAAACTTTTTGCTTAGGTAGTATATTGCATACTCTTTTCGACCAGACTCGTCATGCTGGCCCAACACACACCCCATTGACTCTTCTAATACTGTCAGGTACATTATTAGAGGTCTTCCTTCAACCGGAGGTATAAGGATTGGAGGCTCTTGTAAGTATTCCTTGATTTTGTCAAAAGCCCTTTGACAGTCTTATTTCAGCCTGACAGTTTGTTCTTTTCTTAACAACTTAAGCAGAGGCTCACAGGCCGCAGTAAGGTTAGATATGAATCTTGAAATGTAGTTCAATCTACCTAAGAACCCCGAACTTCTTTTTCAGTCTTTGGTGCAGGCATTTCTTGAATGGCTTTGACTTTGTCAGGCTCAACTTCAATTCCCTTTTCACTTACAATGAACCCCTGCAGCTTACCGGACCTTACCCCGAATGTGCATTTGTTGGGGTTTAGCTTTAGTTGGTACTTCCTTAGACGCTTGAATAGCTTCAACAGATTCACCAGGTGGTCTTCTTCCGTGAGGGACTTGGCAATGATGTCATCAACATAACATTCTATTTCTTTGTGGATCATGTCATGGAACAATGTTACCATAGCCCGCTGATAAGTGGCACCAGCATTCTTCAGTCCGAACAGCATTACCTTATAACAGAATGTGCCCCATGGTGTGATGAAAGTTGTCTTCTCCATGTCTTCAGGTGACATCCTGATCTGATTATATCCTGAAAATCCATCCATGAAGGAGAACACCGAGAACTAAGCCGTATTGTCGACCAATACATCAATGTGAGGTAATGGGAAGTCATCCTTTGGGCTAGCTCTGTTCAGATCCCGGTAATCCACACACATTCGTACTTTGCCATCCTTCTTAGGCACATGTACAATGTTAGAAACCCATGGCGGGTAGCTAGTTACAGCAAGGAAGCCGGCGTCCCACTGTTTTTGCACCTCTTCTTTTATCTTCATGGTCATATCCGGACGAGTACGGCGTAGCTTCTGTTTTACTGGAGGACAGTCTTCTTTTAGTGGCAGCTTGTGCATAACAATGTCGGTATCTAGACCTGGCATATCTTGATAAGACCAAGCAAAAACATCAACATACTCTCGAAGCATGTCAATAAGTTGTTCCTTCACTGAATCTTGCAGACGGCCCCCGATCTTTGCTTCTTTCAAGTCTTCTTCTGTACCAAGATTAATTGTCTCAACCTCCTCCTAATGAGGGGTGATAACCTTCTCCTCTTGCCTTAACCATCTGGCTAGCTCTTCAGGTAGTTCATAATCTTCTTCAACCCCTTCATTGGCTTGATTAATCGGATTGTCGAAGTCATACGAAGTCATAGCAGTGTCGTTGTCGGTGCAGTCTGGAGGGCACTCTCTGCAAGGGTTTAGATTGGTTCATTTTAGTGATCAGTTTTATCTTGTTTAGAACAAGTGAAAATGAAGTTATTATTTTGAAAAACATCGCCATTTTATTTTTGTACAAAAAATGAAAAATGAAAAACAGTGAGCGGGAAAAAAGAGACTCATTTGCAAAAGATGTCCTGATATTCATTAATTGATCGTTTGCACAAAATACAAGATGACCCGATTACAAAATAAGCCCTGACATCTTGGGCAAGATGCAGGACTTGATGCATGCTTAAAGACAGGAAATAATAATTACTCTGCAGGAGTAACTATTATAATTTCCTGGGAAGACAAGTTTGAGACTTGGTTCCCCGGGATCCTTGGACGTATCCAGTTTTCCAGGTTGCGTTCGTCTTCTTCCTCGTCTTCCAGACTGTTCACAACATCCGGGGTTAGCATTCCCCCACTGACAAATTTGGGCTCCATTGCAGCCTCTGGTTGATCTTGTCGAGTTGGTCTGTAACCCAACCCGAATCTGTCTTCTTTCTTTTCTACTGGCAGCAGCTTGCCCTAGCCTTGAGCGGTACCCTCCTCAACAACCTTCTGGGCCTGTTGATTCGAAGTGATGGAAGTTCCAGATACAACAGTTGCTTCATTGATGTTAAGGGCCTCAAACCCCTGACTCATGGTCTCATGGATCTCCCCATCCATCTCTATATACTTGTAAGTAGCCAGCTGGCTAACAAAAATGTCTTCCTCTCCGCAGATTGTGATGGTCTGGCCTTCCCACTCAAATTTTAACTTCTGGTGAAGGGTAGATGTAACAGCGCCAGCGGCGTGAATCCAGGGTCTACCCAACAAACAACTGTAGGTCGGCTGTATGTCCATCACGAAGAAGGTAGTTTTAAGGATCTGTGGGCCAATCAACACAGGTAGATCAATCTCTCCAAGCACTGATCTCTTAGAGCCATCAAATGCTCTCACCACCAAGTTACTTGGACGTAAAGCCAAACCATCATACTCGAGCTTCACCAAGGCTTTCTTTGGCAGGACACTGAGCGAAGACCCAGTGTCTACCAGCACATAAGAAAGAACAACACCTTTGCATTCTAAGGTGATATGTAAAGCCTAGTTATGGTTGTGTCCCTCCGTCGTTAAATCAACATTTGTAAAGCCCAGTCCATGGCTGGTGTTAACATTTGCAACCACTGTTTCCTGCTGATTAACCGTAATCTCTTCCGGTACGTAAGCTGCGTGCAGGACTCTCAAAACTGCACTCCTATGGGCTTCAGAACACATAAACAATGAAAATATAGAGATTTTGGAGGGTGTCTGATGAAGCTGGTCCACCACTTTGTAATCACTGTTTTTGATTATTCTCATGAACTCGTCCACCTCTTGTTCAAAATACGTCTTCGGAGTTTCTTTAACAGTCGGCTCTTTAAGTACCACATTCTTCCCTTTTTCCTTAGCAGCAACTTCAGCTTCAGCATTGGGTCTTGGTGTTTGTGAGGCAAAAAGGCGTCCTCTTCTGGTGAAGCCTCCGCCTCCCCCAATATTGTCAACTTGTGGTGAAGAGGTTGATGAATCTAGAGTGATTTTCTTCCCGTCGCCGTAGAGATCAGAGCCGTAGTACCAAGGTATGGCATTACTGCTTTCATAAGGAACGGGTCCAGGTACCGTAATGGTGACCAGACTGATTGCTGCAGTGGAAGGAACTGTGATGGTATGCGGGTCGTAATAGATTGTGACTGGAGATCTGACAGGAGGTGTTGTAGTTTGCTGTTGGAAATTGTTGTTGGGATGAACATTTGCTGGGTCATAATAGATCATGACCGTTGAGACATCTTCATTAATGTTTGCTGGTGTTGTAGGTGTTTCCGTTGATAAAATGGGTGCTGACGTTGTAGAAGTAAATGTTGTTGAACTTTGATCTGTTGAAATAATGGATGGAGTGATTGCTGGAGTTGTGGATGAATCAGTGGGAATGATAGTTGTTGCTGTTGTAGGAGGATCTATTGTTGCTGAAGAAAGGATTGTTGATGTTGTAGGAGAATCCATTGTTGCTAAAGAAAGAGTTGTTGAAGGAGCCGTCGTGGTAATCTGCAAAATTCCATCTCTGATGAGGCCATCTATGCCAAACCTTAGTTTCTCACAACCATTAATAACAGTTTTACACGATTCGCAGCAGGCCCCACAGCCCGGGAACACTTGGCATCTTAAGAGTTGAGTTTTGACTTCCACCAACGGTGTTTGAATCTGTGCAACATTATCAATTAGTGCAGATGGTTGGTCCTCTTCTATGCCATTAATCCTAGGCCCACCATGATTAGGCATAGGATTTCTGTTAACATTCGGAGGAGGTGCGAAATTGAGAGCTTTGGAATAGACCAAATCCTGAACCTTCATCTGTAAGGCTCTACACTTCTCAGTATTGTGACCAGGTGCGTTGGAGTGGAAGGCACACCTAGCATTGGCATCATAATTCTTTGGGAGATTGAGAGGATCTGGTGGAGCCAACGTCCTTAACTCAACCAGGTTAAGTTTCAGGAGTTGTGGTAGTAAAGCAGCATAAGGCATAGGAATGGGGTCAATCACCCTATTTGCCTGAGATGGCCTCTGTTGAAAGGGGCGCTGCTGTTGGTTGTTGTTGTTATTGTTGTAAGTTCTTTGTTGCGGAAAATGAGATTGTTGTTGATAGTGTTGTTGTTGTTGTTGAGGATAAAGTGGTTGCTGTGGAGCTGGAGCCGGGATGGTAACGACTGCTATTGATCTGTGAGAATACTGGGGTCTGCCCCTGCCTGCATGGATAGCATTTGTTTCACCTGCCCTTCGGGGTCCTGAAAAAGGCTTTCTGGGGTTGTTGGAGGAGCTTGCACCGTTGTCAGAGATTTTGCCCATCTTCAAAAGACTCTCAATTCTCTCACCAGCTATAACTACATCAGCAAAACTGGTGGAAGAGAAAGCAGCAAGTCTATCAATATAAGTTCCCTGCAAGGTGTTCATAAACATGTCAGCCATTTCCCGTTCAGACATGGGTGGCTGGACAGCAGCAGCAAGCTGTCTCCACCTCTGAGCATAATCCTGAAAGCTTTCCCTTGAAGACTGAGACATGCCCATTAGAAGAGTTCTATTGGGAGCCATGTCTAGGTTGTACTGGTATTGCCGGATGAAGGCTTCGGCCAAGTCTTTCCAACATCTTATAGTGGCCCTCGTCAGATGCGAATACCATTCTCTTGATGCTCCAGTCAGGCTGTCCTCAAAATAAAACATCCATAACTTCTCGTCCATGGTATAAGCCTTGAGTCTTCCTAAGAAAGATTGCAGATGAGTACGCGGGAAAGAGGTACCATTATATTTCTCAAAGCAAGGGGGTTTGAATTTGTGGGGAATCCTCACCCCATCTACCAGCCCCATATCCATTACGTCAAAGCCTAGAGAATTCTGGGATTCCAAAGACCTCAACTTTTCAGCAATCTCATCCAGCCTTCTGTCATACACCTCATCCCCAGCCCCAATAACCGTGAGCTGTTCTTCCTGGGGATCCTCTTACAGGATTCTGCCCCTAGCAGTATTACCTTGAACATTCCTTATGCCATTAACATCTGGATTCAAATGGGGCCCATACTCTGGTGGGTCGATACGGGGCTGTCCTCGTTCATTATTGCTGGTTCCTCCTGTTCCAAGGCGGGGCTCCTCATATGTCTGCCTTTCTACCAGCTCTCTCAGCCTCTCCTGGCTCTGGGCTAAGCCAGTCATCACAACCATAAACTGGGTCATTTGGTTTCTCATCTCGACCCTTTCATTTGCCATCTGATTTCTCACTTCATTCAGGTCCTGTTGTACCCGATCCATCTGAATGCCTGGAAGGTTGTTACGAGTTGGGTACCGGTGTGCACGGTTGACAGGGAACACTCGGCGACAAGCAATGTTTCCTGAAACCACAACAGAGTGAGAAACAAGCAATAAACAAAAACCTACAAAACAAAGAAAATGTTAGTATGCAATGCAATATGCTTATTTGTTTTCCAAGGTATCCGATTTGGTTCTTGGTTTTGACCTTTCCAGACCTCGAGGAGATGCTTGATGATGTTGAGAGAAAGCCCACCAAAATAAAACAAACTGACATATTACAAATGATGAAAATACATAGTCTGTTTACAATACATGCCCATGGTGGGTCAAAAATACAATAATCAAAAAGAAAAAGTACATCAAAAGAAAAGAAATACAAGCAAAGAGGAATCAGACATCCAGTCCATAGTCATCTTCCCTGACTTCTTTCAGGAGTGCCTCAGTCACCGGACCAGCTGGGTGCTCTGTAATGGTCCTAATGAGGAGGTTCCTGGTAGCAATGGCATTAGTCACCTTCTTGTGCCTGTCCTGATCCTTTGATCTCTTTAACCCCGTCCGGAGCTTCAATTCTGATATCTCCTTCTGAGCTGCCAACAAAGCTTCCTACTGCTTCTTTTCATTGGCCTCCAGCTGCTCAATCTTGGCCTGAGTCCTCTGGTCTTCTTGTGCACGGGCTTTAGTGATCCTGATCCACCTAGCCTGGCTTTCCTCCAGGTAATGCTCAGCCCTAGACTTCTGAATCTTGGCCTCCTTGCGGGTATTCTTCAATATCTGTTCTCCTGCTCTTGCTTTCCTTATATAGTCATCTGTTCTTTCAATCTTGGTCAGATGCTCAGTCTTGAGTCTTTCCAATCTCTCAATGTCCAGACGACTGTCATTTCTTTCCCAAAGAGTCTTCTTCAGGGCTTCAGATAGCTGATTATTCCTCTCTTTCAGCTTTTCAAATTCCTCCAGGATAACAGTTGCTACAGGCTGTACTGTAGATGGTACAGGTGTGTCTTCCAAGGTGAAAGGCATCCTGGTGATCTGGGCTCTAGTACGGGACCAATCAGAGTACTGAGCTGAAGCAATATTGTTACACCTTCCAAGGATGGCTGTCCCTTTGGTCTAGATGTTGTCCCAAGCCCAGGAAGCTTACCTGACAACAGCAGAGCCAGATTGGATCTCACAGTATAGGGTCTCAGCCAAATCCTGTCCTCTGGGAGGGTGAACCAAAGCATATCCCAATTGTCTCTTAAATAGTAAAGGGTTGTAATTGATGCAACCTTTTACTCCTAACAGAGGCACATTAGGGTATTGCCCACAGCTGGTAATAATATCCTTTCCTTTGGTGCTCTGGGTGCACCATCTGATATTGTCTGATGTTAAGGCAATGAATCTCTTGGCCCAATTCTTCTGCTGGTGTGGGTTCAAGAAAGCATCTGATTTAGGCAGGTGTTTGAGCAGCCAAGAGTAGAACAAAGGAGCACAACATCTGACCAACTTCCCCCTTTGTTTTTCATTTCTCTGGTGGATGGAGTAGTAAAAATCCCCTAGCAATGTAGGCACTGGGTTCCTTAGCAGGCACAAGTGGATGGTATTCTTACTCACAAATTTGGGCTCATCTGCAAATAATATAGCCCCATATATGCTGAGGGCTAAAAGTGCAGAGACTGCCCTCCATTCTCCCACTGCAGCTTTCAGGATGGCCTGAGAAATTAAGAAGTCCAGATGCAAGCCAGGAATCCCAGCTTTTGTTGTCATATTTTGCTCAATAAGGGCTGGCTCCAAGTGCAATGCCCTTGCTATCTCTTCACTTCTGGGAGCAGTCATCTCTGGATTAAAAGGGATCCCTCCTCTGATAGGCACTCCAATCAACAAAGAAAACTCTTCCAACAGAGGCCCTATCTGGAAATCTGGAAAAGTGAAGCATCTAAGTGGGGGGTCATAGAACTACAAGCATGTGTGTATCATGCTTCTCTGAGAAGAATCAAGATCCATAACCATGTACAAAATACCCCTATAGTGTTCTCTAAATAGTGGGATGTGGTCAGGTGTGATAAGAGACTGGACCTGCCTGATACCAGTCAATATGGGCTCAAAGAAGTGATAAGATATGTTGCTTTTCCTTGGAGTAGCCATGAGTGCTGATGAAGATCACAGACTGAAAAGATGGAGGTAAATCTCTGACAGACTAATGCAGGTGCTGAAGGAGATGCTGAAGAAGATAACTGAAGCAGAGGTCTAAGCAGTAGAAGGGGTCAAAACCAAACCAAGATATAATGAGGTGGATACCTGTCGCTCCCCGGATTTCCATCCTGGTACAAACGCGAAAGTGGCGCGGAAAAAGAATAGAGTCGCCAGCCATGCATTTTTATCCCGAAGGAACGTGAATGGTAATGCTGCACAAACCAGAAGAAAGAAGAGGAAGGACACAGGTCAAGCGAACCAAAGAGATTGAGTTCGGGAGTCGGTTACGACCTGGGAAGGTATTAGCACCCAGATCGTCCGCCGTACCCGACGGGATCCACGCTTGCAAAAGAAACTGTTTCAAAGGGTGAGGGTATGAAAGCTGCTGCAAAAGAAAATGAAAATGAAAAGAAACTGGAACTGGAAAAAGAAACTGAGAAAAGAACTGAATAAGAAATAAAGAGAAAAATGTAGGGAAAATAAAGATTGTGCTCGAACGGGCCCTACCCCGCTGCCTACGTACCTCATTAGGATAATGAGGATACAAGACGCCATAGTTCCCCTAACTAGGGGTGGCAAGGAAATTTCTTGTGAATTAAGGCTTGAACTGCCTTTGCCATGGCTCAGGTGTTGCAGACTCGGACGACGAGTGCGTAACCGTCTTGCAAAGTGACAAGTAGGAGCAAGTTCGCGTACGGAGCGAAGGAGATGAGAAAAGAATTCCCGAAGGAAAGACGCTTATTGTTTGTTTGTGTTTTTTATGATTAAGAAGTGTTTTTTATACTTTTCTTTGTGAAGTACTCATGCTAAGACCTATCCACCACGAGGGATAACTTACACCTCGCCCCGAAACGGAACGCGTGCAAGTATCTCATAGAAAAGTCTCATGTCACATGAAAGCACTCAACATTTATTAAGTGAATTAGAATTGAGTTTGAAGATGAGAAGAGAAAGCACCAAAGGATCACAAAGGCAAAATTCTAAAGGGGGACTAAAGAAATCCTAAGTGTTGTCATGCATGGACATCCTAAGGTTAGTGTGGTTTTCTATCCTAAATAAGAAAGAAAGAAGAAGAGAAGAAGAAGAAGAAGAAGAGGGATAATATGAGAAAGGCCTAAGCCCAACAAGCAAAGAGTTAGTACAATAAATAAATAAGAAGAAGAGGTGAGATTTGGAGATGTGGAACTCAACTTCCACACCTCACACTTACCATAGCCCCTGCAAGGTTAGTAACAAGCATACAAATGAAATAAGATGAACAAGATGACATGCCAACATCATACAAACAGAAGTGAAGTCATATATACAAATGCTCAATGGATATGCAAGTTACAAGAATGAGGAATGAAGCATACAAGTTAATATGAAGCAACATGAAACAAATGCAAACATATGCAAACTTAAGAAAGATGCAAAGCAAATATGCACAAACATGGACTCAATGCACAAGACCAGAACCAAAACAAGTTGAAGAAATGCCTTAGAAGCAAGCAAGATGAAGAGAAGAGGCACACAAGACCAAACAATCACATAATGAAGTGAAAGAAGCAAAGAAGTGAGATGAAAACACTTAAGAAATGAAAGGACTTAAAAGGAAAGCAAACACAAAAAATTCTAAGACACAAACCCTAAGTCAAGACCAGAATGGAACCCATACCCCAAGAGGACCCCAAATGAGAAGAAGAAGTTGGCACAAGTGCCCTTCTAAGCTTATAAGAGAGCTAATGATAAAAAAGAAGCAAAATGGGACAAGGTTCAAAGCAAAATTCAAATTAATTCAACAAAGCATCTAAAAATTCCACAACTTAAGTCAAATGATCCTCAAACATGATATATCAATAAGCCAAAAGGATTGGGAGAAATTCAGAAGCAAACTAGATCAAATGGAGGCAAGAACACAAACTAGGGTTAATAACTTCCAACACAAGTCAAAGGACCAAGACTCAATGAAAAAGTTTCTAAAAATCAAGGGAAACATCACATAATAACTACATCATCTTAGGAATCCAGAACAAAAAGAATAAACACAAAACTCCAAATAATGAAACCTATGGAAAATGAACAAGGCAGTGTACTCAAAAAAGGATTTAAAACGAATTAATTGAAATGAGGAATTAATTGCCACGTGGATAATAGGAATAAATGAAAAATAAAAATGTAGAAAATTAAGGAAAACTCAATTGGACACTCATGAATAGTTTTGGAATTTTTGGATAATTGGAACTATTTGAAATAATTAGAAACTAAAATGATAATAAAAGAAAATAAAATAAAAAAAAGAAAGAAGCTGGGGTGCAGATAGTAAGGGGTTTACGTTCAAATTGTTTGGGCTTAAGAAACTGGGGGTGCGAATATCAAGTCTCAGCCCATTAAGCTGCGCTGGTTCATGAAGGATTGTGTGGAAATTCAGTGAGAAAACAAAGAAAACTAACACAACTGTTAGATCAATCCAACGCACGTTGTACACCTCTCATTAATTGACGTGGACGATTGGTGAAATGTGAATGGAGGACTCATGGTTCTTATTGTTTACTGAGAAACGCCATGAATTAAAATGAAACTAAAACAACACGTGAGAAGGAGGCTGTGAGACTTGGTGAGGTGGCACAATCTGGACGCGCTGGTGGACAGATCTGATGGTTGAGGTTCATCTTCAACCTCACATAAACCCTAAGACTTCAAACGCAGTTTCCGGTGACCGGAGCTAGGGCTCCGGCACGGAAATTCATAAAAGGTGAGCAAAACATGATGAAAATACATGACAAGCTCCAGATCCACTAATTAGGCTATGCTGATCATGAAAATGACATTGAAATTTCCTAAAACTCAAAGAAACATCTGGATCGAAGAAGAACAAGTGTGACCATGAAAACTGAAATCTAAATAACTCACACTACAATGTACTAAAACAGAAACCAAGACTTGCAGCATCACCAGTGCACCTCAAAGATCACAAAACACACAATCAATTTCATTTTTAGAGGTGAAGAATCCAAGGCATACCTGAGTTGCAGATATGGAAATAATGTGATAGAAGACCAAATGATGGGAGCAAATCACTCTACACTCACTCTAGATGCAAAATAAATGCATCTAAAGCCTTGAAGATGGCTAGATCTGAAGCTTTGCCAACACCTGCCCTGGAATGGCAAGGTTGTTGATCTTGAGAGATAGCTTGAATGATGGTGTGATTAATGATCCTTAGCTTGCACTGATCAAGGATCTATCACTGGTTTTTGAAATGAGCAAGTGTGTGATGAGATTTTGGAGAATTTGTAATTTGTGCAAGAGCTTGGAAAATGAGAGAATGAGAGAGAGGTGTGCAATTCTGAAACCCTAGCTTCTTATATATGTCCTCATGAACAAATGCAGAGAAAATTGTGAAGTTTGCACGTGGGAATGAGGAGGAATTGTGATTCTTGCAAATTTTGCAAAATGTGAGGGAAGAATGCACTCCTCATGCTTTCTTTGGCCTCTCAGCACATGTGCAATGCAAATCCAACCCTTGATTACAATCCAACAAGTCCTGGCCCTTAGATCAAAGTTGTCACACTTTCTCCATGATTTTGCAAAATATCCACTTTTTGAATAACTTCCTTGTGGTGCACGAATTTGTGACTTTCTTTGGAGTAAAATGATCCAAATGCAATATGTTTTAACATTGGACCCATAATTGATCCATACCAAATCTTGAAAATAAGTTTTGAAACTTTTTGCTTTTGTGCATGCATGAAACTTTTGGATTTGCCCTAATTTGCAGCAAACTTTCGAAGAGCCTAGAGGACAAACTATGAATCCCATGAAAAAGTACTTGTACTTTTTGAAAATGGGAGCCCTTAATCTCCAACTTTCATGTTTGACTTTGGTCCATTTGAAGAATTTTTGATCATGTTAAGCTCACTTGAAATTTAGGGCAAAAGTTGCCAAAAATGGAAAATCCTTAAAACCAAATTTTCAACAATTTTGCAAAAAGTCTTAAATCTCCATGATTCTTGATCTTTGAACATCCCAAACCTCTTATAACATTGTAAGGACACCCTTTGGCAAGAAAAAGTGGCTTGGACCCCTTGAAATCACACAGTTGACTTTTTAAGGGCACAGTTGACCAATTACTTCATCTGCAAGCAACTGAAGAATTTCTTGACTTCCACATGGAATTTTCTCATGAAAATTGGCACCTAGGATCCTCTTGACATATAGAAGACTTTTCCCAAATGAAATGGCCAAAGTTGTTAGATTTTCAAGCTTGAATCTCAAACCCTAGTTTATGTGCCTTGTGTAGGAGCTTTGCCTTATCCTGAGATCTCTGATGATCATGCAATCTTCTGAGCTTTTGCAAATGAACTTGATCTTGTAAATGGAGTGTATACCCCTCATAGGACTTGTAAAAAACCATTGGGACCCTTGTCATGGCTTGTGATGCCTCAAGAACCTCCACAGATGATCATATGCCCAATGCTAGGACATGAAGAATGTTATGCCTCATCTTTCCATGCTAGGATGCTAAAAATATGATATGTTCATGATGAATATGATGTGATATGATGCTTAAAATGAAGAGGGAAAATTTGGGGTGTTACAATACCCTGAAAAACAAATAAATAAATGTTAAATGATGCAATGATGATATATGCAAATGATATGCAAATGATATGCAAGGGTTTGTGATCAAGAACTGGATCTGATTATCTGTCTTAGTATAAGGCCCATGTATGTTCAAAGGTCTGGATGGAGGCTCAGAAATCCAGTAACTAAGGTGGGGGACTCAAATAAAGAGTCACATGTCCAGGGTTAATCACAAGAACTGTCCAAAGTGAAGTATTCTTAAACAATACAATAACAGGGTATGGTGTGGCCAAGGGTTCCTGCAAACCTGTAAACAACCCAACCCCCATCACATGTAATGTTCTAGAACAAGGATCCTCAGACTCGGATCAGTTATGAGAAGTGTAAACACTTCTAACCCGGAGGTACAGTGTTTACAATAACCATAAAAGATCCTCCTCTAATTCACCCCAAATTCTGAAGGTCAAAATAAAGGTCATCCAGACCTAGCAGGCTTCCCAGATAGCTCTAGCACTACAGGAAATCTGTAGCACAGAGTTCTCAAGAAGAAACCCACATCTGAACCGTGTTTCATTTTCCCACACCAGACCGAAATGGAATGGGAAAGAACATGAACCACTCTAGCCTAGTGTCGCTCCCGACAAATGAAAATCGGATCATATGAAGGTACAGACGCGAACGGTCGGCGAGAGGGACAATGAGAACACACAGCCGTGAACTCACTGGAGATGAAAAGAGTCGCCAGCTAGGCATTTTTATCCCGGAGGAAAGGCAATGCTGCATAAGCCTAGAAAAAGATGGATAAGACGGTTGCGAACCAGAGAGACTGAGAAAGGGGGTTGGTTACAACCTGGGAAGGTATTAGCACCCAGATTGTCCGTCGTACTCGACGGGATCCACGCTTGAAAGATTTGTGTTTTAAAGGGGTAGTGTCAGTGCAATCTGTGTGTAAAATGGCTGGAAAGCAATATGTACAGGTGTCAGTGCAAAAGAAGTGAAGTGTATAATGATGTGAAGTATGAAAGTGTCAGTGTAAGAACAGGAGTGAAATGCTCAAGATCATGAGGCTAAAGAATAAGGCTGAAAAGAGGGGGAATAAACAGAGACTTTTGTTCGATAACTGTTAAGTTATGCCTACGTATCCTCTCGTGCAATGAGGAAGTCAGAACACCGTAGTTCGACCCAAAGAGACTGAAAGGATTGACTGGTGAACTGCTTGCAGTCTATGCTCAAGTGTATGACCTGTCTGGCTCAGGTGCAAACTGTCTTGCATTAGACGGAAGAAGCGAGTTCTCGTTTGTGAATGAGTGTGATGAGAAAAGAATCCCGAAGGAGACGATTATTGTTTGTTTTTGAGTTTTCAGTCTTTTATTTCTTTTTGGAGTTTGTCATAAGATAATGAGCTTAAACCTAAATCAATGGATTTGGTAAACTCATCACATCATCCCTCTGATTAGGGGTAATGAGAATACCTTAAGTGTGAAGTCAGATTCTCACACTTAATCACCTTTGGTGTAGGATTAAGATCATTAACCTACTTGTGATTATTTAGATGTTTTTGTGATTTTTGTTTAGTGTTGAGTAATGAGGTTAAGCCATAATCAAGGATTAAACAGGCCCATTACACCATCCTAAAAGAAGGATAATAGATGAGAATGTTTAAGTTGAGAAAAACTCCTCAACTTAATCCATGATTAGGGATTAAACTAATGACAAAACCAAGCCTTTATTAAGTGGATTTTAGTTAATGATAAGATGATGAAGTGAATTTTATGATTTGTAAGACAACTTGAGGGGGACTTGTCCATTAACACTAGGGTTAGTCCTTCTTAACCAATTAAGGAAGAATTAGAACCCTACTGCAAGGCCCAAGTTACAAGTGTAATGTCTTGATGATTATTAGATGGATTAATTAAGAGAGTTCAACACCTTAAGGGTCCAAGACTTAGGATTAAAGTTATACACTCCATCCTAAAAGAAGGATGCAGGCATGATCTTAATCACAAAGTCTTAAAGCCTTGAGGGTTTAGTCCCTGATTATGAGGTGAGGGGAGATGACTCAAGGAAAGACACAAAGGTAAAAACTATGGGGGAGACTAATCAAAACCCTAATTCATTATCATGCTTGGTTGGTCCTAATGTTTGTGAGGTTTTCAAGAACAATCCTCAAAGGAGCCACCAGGAAGCAGATGAACAAGATCAAGAGAAGCAAAGTGACTTGCTTCATTCAAGAAGTCAAGTCACTTGAAGAAAGAAAGTGGGAGGGGAAAGAATGAGCAAGCTCAAACCCAAACACAAGTAAGAATGCAGCAAGGTATGCAAGAGAGATGAGAAGAAAAGTTATGAGAAATGAAGGCAAATTCACTTCTCAAGTTACTTACCACCTGAAATGTTAGAAACAAAAGCAATGCAATGCTAAATGAAATGAAATGACATGATGCTAGGCCAAACCAGAAGCATGCACATGATGATTATGATGTTATGAAGTGCTGCAAACATGAGACAAGGCAATGAGATGTTCATACAAAGTCATGGATGCAAATGATGCAAGTTGAGGAGCATGGACAAACATGAAATGTTATGAAACATACAAGACAAATGACATGGCAAATATGCAATGCAATGATCAATGATGCTTCATACATGTCTTAAGATGTCAAATGAATCATAAGAATGCACAAAGTGAAATGACAAGTCAAGTTATGCAAGGAAATGCAAGAAGGATGCAAATGAAAGCCCAAATTAGGGGTCATGGATCAAACATCAAACACAAACCAAAAACAGAAGCAAACCTTAACCTAAAAAATGGAAAATGGTACCCAAAGAAACCCTAGGCCTATAATGAACCACTGCCCAAAGGGGAGCTCTCAACTCTCAACCAAACTCAAGTTATGAATTTTGCAAGTTATTAGGGCTTTTTAGGGTTTGTAACAAAAGAAATGCCAATCAATTAGAAAATGCAAGATCAAATCATGGCCTTTTTATCCTTGAAACTACATGTCAAATGGAAAACAATGCAAAAAGAATCAATGTCTCAACCTTCACCAAAAGGCAGAAATGAATTTTTAAACACATGATCAAAATAATGCATAAAATATGATTTAATTCAATGAAAAATTCCTAAAATGCATCAAGATTAAAAAAGAAATTTGGTTTGAAGGTTGGACAATGTTTCTAAATGTCTTAGAACACTTCATGAATTTTTTTGTAATTTTTAAATACCTAAAAGTATTTTTAATTAATTAATTCTCATTAATCAATTAAAAATAATCTTTTAAATATTTAAAAATACTTTTTTAATGATAAAAAATAAAATAAAAATATTTTTGTGTCATAAAAATTAATAAAACCTTAAAGAAAAAGTTTCATAATTTTTATGAATTTTCTGCTATTTTAAATTAATTATACAAATTAATTGAAAATAAATGAATTAAAATCAAATAAAAAGAAAAGTCAAATGAAGGAAGGGCCAGGATGCGTTCTGGGTTTAAAAAGGTTGACTGGCGCGCAATCTTGTGGCCAGGATTCAAACTGAATTAATCTTGATTAATTAATTTAATTAAACCTAATTAAAACTAATGAAATGATCTGAACCTCTCATTCACGCGCGGGAAACAGGATCTGAAGGCTCACATTTAAACCTTGCCCTAATTAAATGTACTTAACCCTAATTACTTTCAGGCTGCCGGAGAAGACTTCCGGTCGTCTTCTCCGGCCAGCCCTCACCTGAGAAACACCTAACTTCCTCAAAACGTAATGAAAATGAAAACTAAAGCCAGGGAAATGTTCCTCTCACTCTCACGAACCAAAACCCTAACCTAAAACAAATTTATATTACCTAAATCATTTGAATCGAAGAAACTAAGTTCTAGGGTTCGTAAGCTTCAAACTCAAATTAAATGCTTAAAACAAAACCATTTCAAAAACTAAAGGTACCAGAATGATCAGACAAGCATGAAGATCAAGTTTGTAACACAAAAAGAGATTTCTGGAAAAATTATTTTTGAGCTACCTGAGTTTTGCAGTTTTTGATTTAGGAACTTTCAGGCTACTTCCCTTGATGCAAGCTGCTCTACTTGATCCCCCAAGTGTGTCTGGATGCTCAAATGGAGTTTAGATTTGCTGAATGATGAGTTTCGAAGAGAACTGCTTCAGTTCAGTCAACAATGGCTATGGTGATCTTGGCACTTTCAGGCTGTGAAAAGGGGTGGTTTGTGATCTATGAAGTGTATTGAGTTGCTTTGCAGGGTTTGTTTTGGTGTTTGTGGGCTAGGATGAGAGATTCGATAGAATCTGCAGAATGAAGGTGAACAATGGCAATGGAGGATTCAGGGTGTTTCAGGCTGATGCTTTGGGTGGTTTCTACTCAATGGAGTGTGTTGAGTTGGATAGTGATGAGAGCTTGAGTGTTTGGAAGCTGTGTAGAGAAATTCGAATGAACTTGCAAGATGGAAGGTTTTTGTGAATGTTGTGAATGTGTGTGTTTCAGCCTTGGTTCCTATGTGTTATGGCCAGCAAATTGATTCAATAAACAATTGCAAGTGGCTGGGGGATGTGACCTGGCCTGCAGAGATAGGTGTGGCTACTTTTGCTCAAAGTCCACTTTTGTGTAAGATAGGGCATGGCTCAAGTTTAGGCAAGTACAAGTTGGGTTCTGGTGCAGCATGGTGAGTGTTAGAGGCTAGCAAAGCTCAGCAGCCAATGCATCAAGTTGTAGCAAGCATGATGATGAGTTTTGCAAGTTGTGGCATTTTGGTTCACATGTGACTTCTTAGCCTAACCAAACATGAAACCATGACATTCTTGGTCCAAAACTGATTTTTGTAACTTAGAGAAAGTTCACATGCTGGTTTGACATGAATTTGAGGCTGCATAATGCATTGGTTCAAGACTTAGCAAAATTTCCATTTAGTGCATAACTTGAAAAACAATGATTTTTGGCAACTTTGCATGGCCATAACTTTTGATCCAAGAAGAATTTGGTCATGTTCTTGTACTTTTTGAAAAGGGAAAGATGAAATCTACAACTTTCATGACCAAAGTTTTTCCATTTGAAGCCTTTTTGGATCATGAATCAAGGCTTGAAAATTGACCTAAAATGATGCATTCTTGAAAAGTCAACTATGCCCAAAAAGTCAACATTTGCAAAAACCCTAAATTCTTGATTTTTATGAACTTCAAACTTCTTCCATGATCAAATAAAGATCATATACACTCAAAATGATGAAGATCAACCATTGGTTGGGTCATTGGGGGCCTCAGATGCCCTGATTTTGCACTGACTTGTCTGAAAAGTCAACTCTTGATCAGATGACTTCCCCATGGAATTTCTTCATGAAAATTGATATGCATACTCCCTATACCATATAGAGACCAATGGAAACAAGAATGACCAAAAAATTTGGAGTTATGGCCTCTGAAACCAAAACCCTAATTTTCAGTCAACTGTGCAGTTCATCCTGGCTCTGCATCACCTCAAACCCTAGTTCTTGTGATTCCTCTGCAATTTTGACTTTGAGGAGATGAAATATGATATAAGAAACACACATGGACCCCTTTGAGTTGATTGGTGGGCTTTGGAATGGCTCAAGATGCTTTGGGATTGCTCAGATCACAAACCCTAGGTGCAGATGCCTTAGAAACCAAATGAGACATGAGATGATGTGATTGTGTTTATGCATATGAGATGATCACAAGTCATGTGTGAATGGGTGAGGGCAAATTTGGGGTGTTTACAGCTGCCCCTATTCAAGCATGAGTTAGCTGTGCAGGTTGTAAGCGGCGGCTTAACAGGCAAACAAGATAACTTGTGGTTGAATACCAAAGACAGTCCAAAATTTGCACTCACAGAAATGAAGAAGAAAAGGGATATAGATTGTAAAAGCAAATAAAGTATATTGTAAAGTGTGGGCGACGGAGGACGACCGTCGAGCAGAGGACGACTGCTGGGTAAACGGGGACGGCCGACATGCTGGGGAAAGTGCGTAAAATAAAGCGATGACGGGGACGACCGACATGCTGGGGATAAAAGATAAAGCTAAGACGGGGACGGCCGACTAGCTGGGAAAACTAAGATAATATGATGGGGACGGCCATCAAGATAAAGTAGTAACATTCTCTGGGGATTGGTGAAACATGACGGGGACGGCCATCAAGTTCACAAAGGTAAAGTAACCAACGATGGGGACGGCCATCGGGTTAAAAAAAGAAAAGGGACCACGACGGGGACGGCCATCGGGTTAAAGAATAAATGAAATAAACAGATGATGGGGTACGGCCATCAAAGGTGAAGGACGATCACCTAGCAGGGGACGGCTGCTCTGTTGGGCATAAAAGAAATATGATGGGGACGACCATCAAAGGTGGAGGACGACCACCTGGCAGGGTACGGCTGCCAAAATATCAACGATGGGGACGGCCATCGGATAGAAAAGGTCAACGATGGGGACGGCCATCGGACGAGCATGATGGAGGACGACCATCAAGAAGTGGAGGACGACCACTCAGCAGGGGACGGCTGCTCTCGAGGTTTATCATGACACAGGACGAATGTCAGATAACCAAAAATCAACAATGGGGACGGCCATTGGATAAATTGATGAAGGAAAATCATCAAAAGGTGGAGGACGACCACCTAGCAGGGGACGGCTGCTAAAAATATCAACGATGGGGACGGCCATCGGATGAGCATGATGGAGGACGACCATCAAGAAGTGGAGGACGACCACTCAGCAGGGTACGGCTGCTCTCAGGGTTATCATAACACAGGACGAGTGTTAGATAAAAGGGAAACTTTGTTGGCGATCTACTGGGGATATAGTGAACACGGACGAGCGTTCACAACCAAGAAAGGAAAGTATAAGTGTTTGGTATTGTGTATAGATTAAAGATGCGGACGAGCATCCTTAAGACTATGATACGGACGGGTATCAAGTAGAAACAAACTGACACATGTTCAGAGATGATGATACGGACGAGTATCATCGGGTTAACAAAGAACACGGACGAGTGTTGCATCTGAAAGGACTCTTCTGGGGAATAGTAGACACAGACGAGTATCTATATTCAGGAAGACAATAAGTGTTTGACACGGTGTATGGATTAAAGATGCGGACGAGCATCCTCAAGACTATGATACGGACGAGTATCATGTAGAAACAAACACTAGACACAATGTTCTGAGATGATGGTACGGACGAGTACCAACTGGTTAACAAAGAACAAGGACTACTGTCGGATCTGCGGGAATATACATGGTGTATATAAGATACGGACGAGTATCTGAGTAGGTGTACCAATGAGTAGTGAGTATATAATGTATAGGTGAGTGTTTATCTGCTGGGGATATGACACGGACGGGTGTCAGGAAAGTGTATATACAAGTATAGGCGACCACGCTGGGGATATGACACGGACGGGTGTCAAGAAAGTGTATAGGTATATGTAAGTGCAAAGAGGGTGTCTTTGGCTTTCTGCTGGTGACACGACACGGACGAGTGTCAGGATGTATCTGCAATACTGGTGATCTTGGTTTGTAAGGTGTATTCAGGCAACCTGCTGGGAAATGATGATACGGACGGGTATCAAAAAGGAGATATGCACTGGTGTTTGTGATATGGGGCAACTGCTTTTGCTGGGACTCTGATGGGGATGTATTCTGTATGCCGACAGATTGTCAATATTTACAAGTGTTCAAATCACAACATGACTTATGATTATGCTATGCATTTGATTTTTTTGCCGTAATGCTCCGTATTAGACGGAATGCTATGCTCTGGGGGTGAATATGATGCGAATGCTATGATTATGCAAAGAGGCACCGATCCGGGATTCGGATCCCGTTGCTGCAAAGATCTCTGATCGATCCGCTTGAAGTGAACATCCCAGCTGGGGATGAGATCATTGATAGATCTGTAGTTGTATCTGCTTGGGGATATACGTCATCGATTGACATATTCTTATAATACGGGACCCAGCTAGGGTTTGTAGAAGCTTTCTCTCTCTCTGTTGTGACTTCTTCGTGCGCTGCTCTTCTGAATAGAGGCCTGAAGCTCTGTGGGGAGATGATTCCCTGATTTTCGCATCCTGCTGAGAAATAATGGCAACTCGGCTGGGGAATGCTGTTGATAACTCAGCTGGGGAGAGCAACAAGAGGCAACTCCGCTGGGGATAGAGCACTCTGAGTGTTAAGCTTGTTTGTTGACTTGGCAACTTTGCTGGGGAAGTGGGCACCTCCCAGCGCCAGGTGAGTTGATAATGATTTGCCAGTTGCTGAGACGTAACTTGCATGCCCCAGGTCGCGTTCTGGATACCTGCAATCCTGCAAAGATAAGGAAACGCACGAAAAGGTCCCGAGGTACCCCTTACTGGATTCCGTCATAGGAGACAAGTACTTTCGAGAGTGAGTATATTCCCTGTAAGCATGTGTTTTTATTTTTAGAGAGAGGCATCTGTACTTATGCAATTGTATTTTTAGAGATATCAGACAACTCTTTGCAAAACATAAATGTAAAAACGAAACATGACTGAAAATTCGACTTTATTAATTTGTGTGCCCTGAATTGGCAAGATACAGCCAAAGAAACAATATCTCCTGAAATGAGGAGGTTGTTACAAATTGAGAAACAAAGTGCTGGCGGTGTTGATGACGCTTTGAGGAGCTTCCTCTTCTGCTATGACTCGTATGACAATGACGTTCTTCTCGTCTTGCTTTCTGGAGAGAGTTGATTCTGATTGCAGCTTGATCCCTTGGAGCTTACCAAGTTGTAGGTGATACAGACGAATTCAGAATGCAGTTGTTCGCTTATTCCCTTATTTTGCATGGATCGCCCTTTCGGGTTTTCAATCCATCGGGATACCCATTTTTTGCCTGAGCTGTCCAATGCGGCTTTTCAACTCAGCGGGTGTACATTTTTGCTTATTTTCCCTTATTTTTGCCCGAGTCTTTTATTCTGTTTTTTGACTCGCCGGGATGCCCTATTTTTGCCTGGACTTACATTCTGTTTTTATGTCCAGCGGGTCATTTATGCGAAGTATTTTTTAACTGCATCTGAATTCACAGGGGACGGGAAATCTTCACCATCCATGGTGCTGAGCATCAGTGCTCCACCAGAGAAAACTTTCTTTACCACAAATGGTCCTTCATAATTTGGAGTCCATTTGCCCCTGTGGTCTGTATGAGGAGGGAGGATTCTTTTTAACACAAGATCCCCTACTTGGTACTCTCGGTGCCTGACTCTCTGATCGAAGGCTCTCTTCATTCTCTTCTGATATAACTGCCCATGACAGATTGCAGCCAACCTTTTCTCTTCGATCAGACTCAGTTGTTCGTATCGGGCCCTAACCCATTCTGCTTCACTAAGTTTAACATCCATTAGTACCCGTAGAGAGGGTAATTCAACTTCAACAGGTAGGACTGCCTCCATACCATACACAAGCTAATACGGTGTTGCCCCAGTGGATGTTCTGATTGATGTGCGGTACCCATGCAAGGCAAACGGTAGCATTTCATGCCAGTCTTTGTAGGTGACTACCATCTTTTGCACAATCTTCTTGATATTCTTATTTGCCGCCTCAACAGCACCATTCATCTTTGGTCTGTAAGGAGAAGAATTGTGATGTTGGATCTTGAAGTCCCGGCATAGCTCTGCCATCATTTTGTTATTCAAGTTAGAACCATTATCAGTAATGATTCGCTCGGGAACTCCATACCGACAGATGATATCTCTCTTTAGAAATCTGGCTACCACTTGTCTTGTAACGTTTGCATATGAGGCTGCTTCAACCCACTTGGTGAAATAGTCAATGGCGACCAAGATGAATCTGTGGCCATTTGAAGCAGTTGGCTCAATCTTGCCGATCATATCAATGCCCCACATGGCAAAGGGCCATGGTGAAGACATGATGTTCAAAGGATTGGGAGGCACATGCACCTTGTCTGCATAAATCTGGCATTTGTGACATTTTCTGGCGTAAGCACAACAGTCTGCATCCATTGTGATCCAATAATAGCCTGATCTTAACAACTTCTTAGCCATGGCATGCCCTCCAGCATGGGTACCAAAAGATCCTTCGTGCACTTCATGCATCAACAAATCTGCTTCCGTCTTGTCAACACATCTGAGGAGCACCATATCAAAGTTCCGCTTATATAGAGACCCATCAGTGTTCAGAAAGAAACTACCAGCAAACCTTCTCAAAGTCCTCTTATCATTGGAAGATGCCCCAGGTGGGTATGTCTGATCCTCCAAGAAGCACTTAATGTCATGGAACCAAGGCTTATCATCTTTTACAACATCCGCTGCAAATACATATGCTGGTCTATCAAGTCTAGACACTGAAATCTGAGGTACGAAGTTGACGGCTTGAACTTTGATCATGGATGAAATGGTAGCCAAGGCATCTGCAAACTGATTCTCATCCCGAGGGATATACTCAAGTTTGACTGTTGTGAAGAAAGTCAATAACCTCCTTGTATAATCCCTGTAAGGTATCAGATGATCCTGGTGGGTGTACCATTTTCCGTTGGTCTGATTGATTACCAGAGCTGAATCTCCGAATACGGTCAATGTCTTAATCCTGAGGTCAATGGCTTCCTCAAGACCCATAATGCAAGCTTCGTATTCAGCTTCGTTGTTAGTGCAGTTGAAAGTGAGTTTTGCCGAGAAAGGCATGTGAACTCCTTTAGGTGTAATGAGTACTGCACCAACACCACGACCGTTCATATTAACAGCCCCATCAAACATCATAGTCCATTCTTCTTCTGGGTCAGGCCCTTCAGTGTGAATAGGCTCTTCATGATCTTTTGCTTTAATGAACATGATGTCTTCATCAGGGAAGTCAAATCTCATAGGCTGGTAATCATCGATGGGTTGCTCAGCAAGATATTCAGATAGTACACTGCCCTTGATGGCTTTCTGAGATGTGTACTGGATGTCATACTCGGTGAGAATCATCTGCCATCTTGCAACCCGTCCGGTAAGAGCTGGCTTCTCAAATATGTACTTGACTGGGTCCATCTTTGAGATTAATAAGGTAGTGTGGGTCAACATATACTGTCTCAGACGGCGAGCAGCCCACGCTAAAGCACAGCAAGTTTTCTCGAGCAGTGAATAACGCTGTTCACAGTCGGTAAACTTTTTGCTTAGGTAGTATATTGCATACTCTTTTCGACCAGACTCGTCATGCTGGCCCAACACACATCCCATTGACTCTTCTAATACTGTCAGGTACATGATCAGAGGTCTTCCTTCGACTGGAGGCATAAGGATTGGAGGTTCTTGCAGGTACTCTTTGATCTTGTCAAAAGCCTTCTGGCAATCTTCATTCCACCTGACCGTTTGTTCTTTTCTTAACAACTTGAACAAGGGTTCGCAGGTTGCCGTAAGGTGAGATATGAACCGTGAGATGTAGTTCAATCGACCTAAGAACCCTCGAACTTCTTTCTCGGTTTTCGGTGCAGGCATCTCTTGGATGGCTTTGACTTTATCAGGGTCAACTTCAATCCCTTTCTCGCTTACAATAAAACCCAGCAGCTTACCGGATCGCACCCCGAATGTGCATTTGTTGGGGTTCAACTTCAGTTGGTACTTCCTCAGACGTTCGAACAACTTGAGCAGATTCACCAGGTGATCTTCTTCAGTAAGGGACTTGGCAATCATATCATCCACATAACATTCTATTTCTTTATGGACCATATCGTGGAATAATGTTACCATAGCCCGTTGATATGTTGCACCGGCATTCTTCAGTCCGAATGGCATTACCTTGTAGCAGAACGTGCCCCAGGGTGTGATGAATGTTGTCTTCTCCATGTCTTCAGGTGACATCTTGATCTGGTTGTAGCCTGAAAATCCATCCATGAAGGAGAATACCGAGAACTGAGCCGTATTATCTACCAATACGTCAATGTGAGGTAATGGAAAATCATCTTTCGGGCTGGCTCTGTTCAGATCCCGGTAATCAACACACATTCTTACTTTGCCGTCTTTCTTAGGCACAGGTACTATGTTAGCAACCCACGGTGGATAGCTAGTCACAGCAAGGAACCCGGCGTCCCACTGCTTTTGTACCTCTTCCTTGATTTTCATAGCCATGTCTGGACGAGTACGGCGCAGTTTCTGTTTGACCGGTGGGCATTCTTCTCTCAGAGGCAGCTTGTGCACCACGATGTCGGTATCCAACCCTGGCATATCTTGATACGACCAAGCAAACACATCCACATACTCTCGAAGTAGATCAACCAGCTGCTTCTTCACTGAGTCTTGCAGGCAGGCCCCGATTTTAACCTCTTTCACGTCTTCCTCTGTACCAAGATTAATCACTTCAACCTCCTCCTGGTGAGGGGTAATAACCTTTTCCTCTTGTCTTAACAACCTGGCTAGCTCTTCAGGAAGCTCATATTCTTCATCAACCCCTTCATCAGCTTGATTGATTGGATTGTCAAAGTCATACGAAGTCATAGCTGTGCTGTTGTCGGTGCGGTCTGAAAGGCACTCTCTGCAAGGGTTTAGATTGTTCGTTTTAGTGATTGATTTTAATCTTATTTAGAAAAGTGAAATTTGTCATTTTGAAAACACTGCCATTTATTTTTTTGTACAAAAAAGAAAAATGGAAAAACAGTGATCTGAAAAGAAAAAGACTCGTTTGCAAAAAGATGTCTGATATTTCATTTAATTAATCTTGTTTGCACAAAAAGTACAGATGGCCCGATTACAAAATGAGTCTTGTCATCTTGGGCAAGATGCAAGACTTTGATGCATGCTTATAAAAATACAGGAAATAATAATTACTCTGCGTGAGTAACTCTTATAATTTCCTGGGAAGACCAGTTCGAGACACTGCTCCCCGGGATCTTTGGACGAATCCAGCTTTCCAGGTTACGCTCCTCTTCCAGCTCGTCTTCCAGACAGTTGATAGCATCGGGGGTAAGCATCCCCCCACTAACAAAACCAGGCTCTCCAGCAGCCTTTGCTTGATGTTGAGTTGGTTTGTAACCCAACCCAAACTTGTCTTTCTTTTCCTCCACAGCTAAAACTTTGCCCCAGCCCAGGGCGGTTCCTTCCTCAACAACCTTCCGGGCTTGTTGGTAAGATGACATTGGAGTACCAGATACAGCAGATGCTTCATTGACATTCAAAGCTTCAAACCCCTGGCTCATTGTTTCATGGATCTCCCCATCCATTTCAACGTATTTATAGGTTGCCAGGTGGCTGACAAAAATGTCCTCTTCTCCACAGATTGTGACAACTTGGCCTTCCCACTCAAATTTTAACTTTTGGTGAAGGGTAGACGTTATTGCGCCGGCGGCGTGAATCCAGGGTCTACCCAACAAACAGCTGTAGGCGGGCTGAATGTCCATCACATAAAAGATAGTTTTAAAGGTCTGTGGGCCAATCGTCACAGGTAGCTCAATCTCTCCCAGAACCGATCTCTTAGAACCATCAAAGGCTCTTACCACCAGGTTGCTGGGTCTCAATGCCACACCATCATATTCAAGCTTCACCAGAGCCTTCTTTGGTAAGACATTCAGGGATGAACCTGTGTCTACCAGCACATGAGAAAGGACGGCTCCTTTGCATTCCATGGTTATGTGCAAGGCTTTGTTGTGGTTGCGGCCATCCGCTGTCAAGTCAGTATTGGTGAACCCTAGCCCATTGCTAGCGGTAACATTTCCAACCACGGTTTCCAACTGGTTGACAGTAATCTCTTCAGGCACGTAAGCTGCGTGCAAGACCTTGAGCAGTGCATTCCGATGGGCTTCGGAGCACATAAGCAGTGAGAGGATAGAGATTTTGGATGGCGTCTGGTGAAGTTGATCCACAATTTTGTAGTCACTCTTTTTGATGATTCGCATAAACTCATCAACTTCTTGATCAAATGGAGTTTTCAGAGCTTCTTTAACAGCTTGATCTTCCTGCACCGGGCTCTTTCCTTTTGCCTTAGCAGCAGCTTCTGCTTCGGCAGTAGGTCTTTGAATTTGTGGGGCGAAGAGACGTCCGCTTCGGGTGAAGCCTCCGCCTCCCCCCACATTATCAACTTGTGGTGCAGGTGATGATGTTTCCAGAGTGATTCTTTTCCCTTCACAGTATACGTCAGAGCCATAGTGCCAAGGGATGGCCCTATTGCTTTCATATGGTACTGGTCCAGGCACCGTGACAGTGACTGGACTGATTGCTGCTGCTGAAGGGACTGTTATTGTTTGTGGATCATAAAAGATTGTAACTGGTGCTCTGGTGGGAGCAGCACCTTCTGAATGGTAGGCGGAGTTATTTTCAGGATCGTAGAATATGGTAACTGTGGAGACATCTTCATGATTGATTGCTGGTGTTGTAGAAGGTTCTGTTGGAAGAACTGTTGTTGTTGTTGATGGGGAGTCGAAGTGGACTGAAGCTGGAGTTGTAGCAGGAGAAACTATTGAAAACTGATCATTGGGTAGGACAGATGAAGTACTTGCTGATGTTGCTGATGAATTGTCGGGAACATTAGTTGTTGCATTTGTAGGAGGGTCTGAAACCGTTGCTGATGAAGTCGTCGGGTTTGCCGGGAATGATGTAGTGATCTGCAGTAAGCCACTCTGAATAAGGCTGTCAATGCCATTCCTCAAGTCTTCACACCCATTCCAAGAAATATTGCAGTATGGGCACCCTAGTTCACACCCTGGAAATATATTGTTTTCACGGAGTTGAGCTTTGATTTCCACCAATGGTGTCCTGATCTGATCCACACTAGTTATCAAATAAGACGGTTGGTCTTCTTCGATAGCATTAATTCGGGGACCACCATGGTTTGGCATAGGGTTTTTATTGACATTGGGCGGAGGTGCAAAATTCAGAGCCTTGGAGTCTACCAAGTCCTGTACCTTCATATGCAGAGCCCTGCATTTTTCTGTACTGTGACCAGGTGCGTTCGAATGAAAAGCACACCTAGCATTGGAGTCATAGTTCCTTGGTAAACTGTTGGGATCCGGAGGTGCCAACGTTCTTAGCTCAACTAGGTTGAGTTTCAGAAGTTGTGGCAGCAAGGCAGCATACGGCATTGGGATCGGGTCGATCACTCGGTTAGCTTGAGGGGGCCTCTGTTGGAACGGCCTTTGTTGATTGTTGTTGTTGGAGTTGTTGTTGAAGTTCCTCGGAGGATACTGATTCTGATGATGCTGAGGTTGTTGTTGGAAGTTTTGTTGAGGAGGTTGATAGATTGGCTGTGGATGAGCTGGAGCAGGGATAGTAACTGCTGCTATTGTCCTCTGAACATATTGGGGCCTACCCCTGTTGGTGTGAATGGCATTGGTTTCGCCGGTTCTTCTCGGGCCTGCAAAAGGCTTTCTTGTACTACCGGACGAGCTTGCACCGTTGTCTGAGATCTTACCCATCTTTAACAAGCTTTCAATTCTCTCCCCAGCTATGACAACATCTGCGAAGCTGGTGGAAGAGAAAGCAGCCAACCTGTCAATATATGTTCCCTGAAGAGTGTTCATAAACATGTCTGCCATTTCTCTCTCGGACATTGGTGGTTGAACAGCAGCAGCCAGTTGCCTCCACCTTTGGGCATACTCTCGGAAACTCTCCCTCGAAGACTGTGACATCCCCATTAGGAGGGTCCTGTTGGGTGCCATATCTAGATTATACTGATACTGTCTGATGAAGGCCTCTGCCAGGTCCTTCCAGCATCTTACAGTTGCCCTTGTCAAATGGGAATACCATTCCCTCGATGCTCCAGTCAAGCTATCTTCGAAGTAGAACATCCACAATTTCTCATCCATTGTATAGGCTTTCAGCCTTCCCAGAAATGATTGCAAATGAGTTCGGGGGCATGAAGTCCCATTATACTTTTCGAAACATGGAGGCTTGAACTTGTGGGGGATCCTAACCCCGTCTACCAGCCCCATGTCCATGACGTCGAAGCCCAAAGAGTTCTGAGATTCTAAAGATCTTAACTTCTCTGCTATTTCATCCAATCTCCTATCATAAGCGTCCTCTCCAGCACCCATTACTGTAAATTGGTCCTCCTGAGGATCCTCTTGAAGTACTCTGGCTGCGGTGGCTGTTCCTTGAACATTTGCAGGGATGTTAACCTCGGGATGTAGATGTGGACCAAACACCGGGGGATTCACATGTGGTTGCACCCTTTCATTATTACTGGTGCCTGCAGTCCCTACATGAGGCTCCTCTTGATTTTGCCTCTCCACCATGGCCCTCAGTCTCTCCTGGCTCTGAGCCATGTTGTTCATAACCTCCATGAACTGCGTCATCTGCGTTCTCATCTCTAACCTTTCATTGGCTAGCTGATTTCTGACATCAGCAAGATCTTGTTGAACTTGGTCCATCTGAATTCCCGGAAGGTTGTTTCTAGTTGGATACCTGTGTGGCCTGTTGAGAGGAAAAACCCTGCGGCGAGCAATAATTCCTGAGATTCACAACAGAGGTTAGAAACAATAAAACAAAACCTACAAAACAGAAAAAAGGTTAGCATGCAATGCAGTTATGCTTATTTGCTCTCAAGGTATCCGGTTTGGTCTTCAGTTTTGACCCGTCCAGACCCTTGAAGATGATGCTGTTGAAGTTGCTTTTGAAGTGAACCCAGATGGAAACAAACACAAATATATTACAAAGGTAAAATAATACAAATTGTTCATTTTTTTACAACACTAGCCCTCTAAGGGGTCAAAAATACATCACCAAAAAGCAAAAGTACATGGAAAAGGAACAACAACAAGCAAATAATCAGACTCCAAGGCCAAACTCATCCTCGCGAACTTCCTTAAGAAGTGCTTCGGTCACAGGATCAGCCGGACGCTCCGTGAGATTCCTGATGAGAAGGTTTCTTGTTGCAACAGCTGTAGTCAACTTCTTGTTCTGGCTTTGATCTCTGGACTTCTTCACTCCAGCTTTGATCTTTAGCTCTGAAATTTCCTCCTGGGCTGCTGCCAGGGCTTTCTCCATCTGCTCCATCTTATCTTGAACTCTCTTGTCTTCTAGAGTACGGGCTTCAGTGATCCGGACCCACCTGGCCTGACTCTCTTTCAAGTACAAGTCTGTCCTTGCTCTTTGGAACTGGGCTTCTTTACAAGCATTTTTCAGAATCTGCTCACCAGCTTTAGACTTGTTGATATAGTCTCCAGACTTCTCAATCTTAGTCAAGTGTTCCACTCTCAGCTTCTCCAATCTTTCAATCTCCCTTACACCTTCACTCCTCTCCCTGAGGGTCTTCTGTAAGGCTTGAGATAGCTGCTCATTTCTTTCTTTCAAGCCTTCAAACTCTTCCAAACTGACAGTAGCAGGGGGTGGTGCTGATGATGACTCAGGCATGTCTTTGATGGTGAAGGGCAATCCTGAGATTTGGGCCCTAGCATAGGACCACTCATGATATTGGGCTGATGCCACATTATTGCACTTCCCCAGAATGGTGATTCCCTTGGTTTGAACATGATCCCAGGCCCAGGCAGCCTGCCTAACAACAGTCAAACTGATCTTGTTCTCACAGTAGAGGGTCTCAACCAGGTCTTGTTCCCTAGGAGCATGAACCAGTGCATAGCCTAATTGCCTCTTGAGCAGCAGGGGGTTGTAGTTGATACTTCCCTTAACTCCTACCAAAGGCACATTGGGAAAGTGCCCACAGCTTGTGATCATATCTCTGCCCTTGGTGCCTTGGGTGCACCATCTGATGTCTGCTGCAGTGAGAGTAGTGAGCCTCTTAGCCCAGTTGCTTTGCTGATGAGGATTCAGGAATGCATCTGTCCTGGGTAGATGCTTGAGAAGCCAAGCATGGAATAGTGGAGCACAACACCTCACTAGCTTACCCCTCTGTTTCTCATTCCTCTGATGTACTGAGTAATAGAGGTCACCCAACAAGGTTGGCACTGGGTTCTTCAGGATGAACAGGTGGATGGCATTCTTGCTGATGAATCTGGGCTCATCTGCAAACAACACAATTCCATATACACTCAAGGCCAACAATGCACAAACAGCTTTCCAATCCCCCAGGGAGGCCTTCAAACTAGCTTGAGAAATCAGGAAGTCCAGATGAAAACCAGGGATCCCAGCTTTAGAGGTCATATGCTGCTCAGTCAAAGCAGGTTCCAGGTGCAAAGCTCTTGCTATCTCTCCATTGCTGGGAAAGACCATTTCAGGGTTGAATGGGATCTCTCTCTTGATAGGCAAACCAACCAAAGATGCATATTCTTCTAAGAGAGGTCCCAACTGAAAGTCTTGAAAGGTGAAACACCTCAATGGGGGGTCATAGAACTGGATGCAGGTATGGATCAGGCTCCTCTGAGATGGGTCCATGTCTATAACCAAGTCAAGTATATCCCCATAATGCTCCCTGAACAGAGGTATGTGATCTGGGGTCATCAGGGTTTGGACCCTCCTGATGTCTGACAAGTCTGGTTGGAAGAAATGATAGGTGATATTGCTTTTCTTTGGAGCCATGATGCTGAAGACTGGGTAGAGTGCTGATGACAATGCTGAAGTAGAGAAAACCACTGACTGGCTGGTGCTGAAGCAGACAGCTAAACTGAAGCAGATGCTGGTGAAGATGGGTCAAAGCTGCAGATGGGGTCAAAACCAAAACCTGATGAAAATGGATACCCTGAAAAACAAATAAGCACATGTTAATATGATGCAATGAGGATGTATGCAAATGATATGCAAAGGGTTTGTGACTGAGCTGGATCTGGATAAACTGCCTTGGTATAGATCCATGTGTGTTCAAGAATTCCGGATGGAGGTCTATAAATCCAGTAACCAAGGTGGGGGACTCAAATAGAGAGCCACATGTCCAGGGTTTTAGAATCACAAGAATTATCCAACATGGAGCATTCTTAACAAAGTCAAAGTAACAGGGTATTCTGAGGTCAAGGTACCTGCAAACCTGTAAACAGCCCAACCCCCTCACAGGTGGTGTTCTAAAACAAGGATCCTCAGACTTGGATCAGTTATGAGAAGTGTAAACACTTTTAACCCGGAGGCACAGTGTTTACAATAACCATAACAATTCCTCCTCTAATTCACCTCAGTTTCTGAAGGTCAATACTAAAAGGTCATTCAGACTTAGCAGGCTTCCCAGATAGCCCTAGTATTGCAGGAAATCTGCAACACAGAGTTCTCAAGAAGAAACCCATATCTGAACCGTGTTTCGTATTCCCGCACCAGACCGAAATGGAATGGGAAAGAATATGATTCACTCTAGCCTAGGTGTCACTCAGGTCCCAGGTATAGGACCTTAACTCTCAATAGAACCCCACCCACCAAAGCAAACAACAGATCCAGCCAGTAACATGACAGTGATATATACAAATGCAATAAAGGAAGCAGTAAAGCAAACTGCACATAAAGCAAAATAAATACAAGCACACATAAGCACATAACACCCCAGTAAACACAAATCAATCAAGCGCTAGGAGGAACCCACAAAAAGAACCAGAAGCCCTGGTTGCAGTATAAGGTTCCCCAGCAGAGTCGCCAAGCTGTCGCTCCCGACAAATGAAAATCGGATCATATGAAGGTACAGACGCGAACGGTCGGCGAGAGGGACAATGAGAACACACAGCCGTGAACTCACTGGAGATGAAAAGAGTCGCCAGCTAGGCATTTTTATCCCGGAGGAAAGGCAATGCTGCATAAGCCTAGAAAAAGATGGATAAGACGGTTGCGAACCAGAGAGACTGAGAAAGGGGGTTGGTTACAACCTGGGAAGGTATTAGCACCCAGATTGTCCGTCGTACTCGACGGGATCCATGCTTGAAAGATTTGTGTTTTAAAGGGGTAGTGTCAGTGCAATCTGTGTGTAAAATGGCTGGAAAGCAATATGTACAGGTGTCAGTGCAAAAGAAGTGAAGTGTATAATGATGTGAAGTATGAAAGTGTCAGTGTAAGAACAGGAGTGAAATGCTCAAGATCATGAGGCTAAAGAATAAGGCTGAAAAGAGGGGGAATAAACAGAGACTTTTGTTCGATAACTGTTAAGTTATGCCTACGTATCCTCTCGTGCAATGAGGAAGTCAGAACACCGTAGTTCGACCCAAAGAGACTGAAAGGATTGACTGGTGAACTGCTTGCAGTCTATGCTCAAGTGTATGACCTGTCTGGCTCAGGTGCAAACTGTCTTGCATTAGACGGAAGAAGCGAGTTCTCGTTTGTGAATGAGTGTGATGAGAAAAGAATCCCGAAGGAGACGATTATTGTTTGTTTTTGAGTTTTCAGTCTTTTATTTCTTTTTGGAGTTTGTCATAAGATAATGAGCTTAAACCTAAATCAATGGATTTGGTAAACTCATCACATCATCCCTCTGATTAGGGGTAATGAGAATACCTTAAGTGTGAAGTCAGATTCTCACACTTAATCACCTTTGGTGTAGGATTAAGATCATTAACCTACTTGTGATTATTTAGATGTTTTTGTGATTTTTGTTTAGTGTTGAGTAATGAGGTTAAGCCATAATCAAGGATTAAACAGGCCCATTACACCATCCTAAAAGAAGGATAATAGATGAGAATGTTTAAGTTGAGAAAAACTCCTCAACTTAATCCATGATTAGGGATTAAACTAATGACAAAACCAAGCCTTTATTAAGTGGATTTTAGTTAATGATAAGATGATGAAGTGAATTTTATGATTTGTAAGACAACTTGAGGGGGACTTGTCCATTAACACTAGGGTTAGTCCTTCTTAATCAATTAAGGAAGAATTAGAACCCTACTGCAAGGCCCAAGTTACAAGTGTAATGTCTTGATGATTATTAGATGGATTAATTAAGAGAGTTCAACACCTTAAGGGTCCAAGACTTAGGATTAAAGTTATACACTCCATCCTAAAAGAAGGATGCAGGCATGATCTTAATCACAAAGTCTTAAAGCCTTGAGGGTTTAGTCCCTGATTATGAGGTGAGGGGAGATGACTCAAGGAAAGACACAAAGGTAAAAACTATGGGGGAGACTAATCAAAACCCTAATTCATTATCATGCTTGGTTGGTCCTAATGTTTGTGAGGTTTTCAAGAACAATCCTCAAAGGAGCCACCAGGAAGCAGATGAACAAGATCAAGAGAAGCAAAGTGACTTGCTTCATTCAAGAAGTCAAGTCACTTGAAGAAAGAAAGTGGGAGGGGAAAGAATGAGCAAGCTCAAACCCAAACACAAGTAAGAATGCAGCAAGGTATGCAAGAGAGATGAGAAGAAAAGTTATGAGAAATGAAGGCAAATTCACTTCTCAAGTTACTTACCACCTGAAATGTTAGAAACAAAAGCAATGCAATGCTAAATGAAATGAAATGACATGATGCTAGGCCAAACCAGAAGCATGCACATGATGATTATGATGTTATGAAGTGCTGCAAACATGAGACAAGGCAATGAGATGTTCATACAAAGTCATGGATGCAAATGATGCAAGTTGAGGAGCATGGACAAACATGAAATGTTATGAAACATACAAGACAAATGACATGGCAAATATGCAATGCAATGATCAATGATGCTTCATACATGTCTTAAGATGTCAAATGAATCATAAGAATGCACAAAGTGAAATGACAAGTCAAGTTATGCAAGGAAATGCAAGAAGGATGCAAATGAAAGCCCAAATTAGGGGTCATGGATCAAACATCAAACACAAACCAAAAACAGAAGCAAACCTTAACCTAAAAAATGGAAAATGGTACCCAAAGAAACCCTAGGCCTATAATGAACCACTGCCCAAAGGGGAGCTCTCAACTCTCAACCAAACTCAAGTTATGAATTTTGCAAGTTATTAGGGCTTTTTAGGGTTTGTAACAAAAGAAATGCCAATCAATTAGAAAATGCAAGATCAAATCATGGCCTTTTTATCCTTGAAACTACATGTCAAATGGAAAACAATGCAAAAAGAATCAATGTCTCAACCTTCACCAAAAGGCAGAAATGAATTTTTAAACACATGATCAAAATAATGCATAAAATATGATTTAATTCAATGAAAAATTCCTAAAATGCATCAAGATTAAAAAAGAAATTTGGTTTGAAGGTTGGACAATGTTTCTAAATGTCTTAGAACACTTCATGAATTTTTTTGTAATTTTTAAATACCTAAAAGTATTTTTAATTAATTAATTCTCATTAATCAATTAAAAATAATCTTTTAAATATTTAAAAATACTTTTTTAATGATAAAAAATAAAATAAAAATATTTTTGTGTCATAAAAATTAATAAAACCTTAAAGAAAAAGTTTCATAATTTTTATGAATTTTCTGCTATTTTAAATTAATTATACAAATTAATTGAAAATAAATGAATTAAAATCAAATAAAAAGAAAAGTCAAATGAAGGAAGGGCCAGGATGCGTTCTGGGTTTAAAAAGGTTGACTGGCGCGCAATCTTGTGGCCAGGATTCAAACTGAATTAATCTTGATTAATTAATTTAATTAAACCTAATTAAAACTAATGAAATGATCTGAACCTCTCATTCACGCGCGGGAAACAGGATCTGAAGGCTCACATTTAAACCTTGCCCTAATTAAATGTACTTAACCCTAATTACTTTCAGGCTGCCGGAGAAGACTTCCGGTCGTCTTCTCCGGCCAGCCCTCACCTGAGAAACACCTAACTTCCTCAAAACGTAATGAAAATGAAAACTAAAGCCAGGGAAATGTTCCTCTCACTCTCACGAACCAAAACCCTAACCTAAAACAAATTTATATTACCTAAATCATTTGAATCGAAGAAACTAAGTTCTAGGGTTCGTAAGCTTCAAACTCAAATTAAATGCTTAAAACAAAACCATTTCAAAAACTAAAGGTACCAGAATGATCAGACAAGCATGAAGATCAAGTTTGTAACACAAAAAGAGATTTCTGGAAAAATTATTTTTGAGCTACCTGAGTTTTGCAGTTTTTGATTTAGGAACTTTCAGGCTACTTCCCTTGATGCAAGCTGCTCTACTTGATCCCCCAAGTGTGTCTGGATGCTCAAATGGAGTTTAGATTTGCTGAATGATGAGTTTCGAAGAGAACTGCTTCAGTTCAGTCAACAATGGCTATGGTGATCTTGGCACTTTCAGGCTGTGAAAAGGGGTGGTTTGTGATCTATGAAGTGTATTGAGTTGCTTTGCAGGGTTTGTTTTGGTGTTTGTGGGCTAGGATGAGAGATTCGATAGAATCTGCAGAATGAAGGTGAACAATGGCAATGGAGGATTCAGGGTGTTTCAGGCTGATGCTTTGGGTGGTTTCTACTCAATGGAGTGTGTTGAGTTGGATAGTGATGAGAGCTTGAGTGTTTGGAAGCTGTGTAGAGAAATTCGAATGAACTTGCAAGATGGAAGGTTTTTGTGAATGTTGTGAATGTGTGTGTTTCAGCCTTGGTTCCTATGTGTTATGGCCAGCAAATTGATTCAATAAACAATTGCAAGTGGCTGGGGGATGTGACCTGGCCTGCAGAGATAGGTGTGGCTACTTTTGCTCAAAGTCCACTTTTGTGTAAGATAGGGCATGGCTCAAGTTTAGGCAAGTACAAGTTGGGTTCTGGTGCAGCATGGTGAGTGTTAGAGGCTAGCAAAGCTCAGCAGCCAATGCATCAAGTTGTAGCAAGCATGATGATGAGTTTTGCAAGTTGTGGCATTTTGGTTCACATGTGACTTCTTAGCCTAACCAAACATGAAACCATGACATTCTTGGTCCAAAACTGATTTTTGTAACTTAGAGAAAGTTCACATGCTGGTTTGACATGAATTTGAGGCTGCATAATGCATTGGTTCAAGACTTAGCAAAATTTCCATTTAGTGCATAACTTGAAAAACAATGATTTTTGGCAACTTTGCATGGCCATAACTTTTGATCCAAGAAGAATTTGGTCATGTTCTTGTACTTTTTGAAAAGGGAAAGATGAAATCTACAACTTTCATGACCAAAGTTTTTCCATTTGAAGCCTTTTTGGATCATGAATCAAGGCTTGAAAATTGACCTAAAATGATGCATTCTTGAAAAGTCAACTATGCCCAAAAAGTCAACATTTGCAAAAACCCTAAATTCTTGATTTTTATGAACTTCAAACTTCTTCCATGATCAAATAAAGATCATATACACTCAAAATGATGAAGATCAACCATTGGTTGGGTCATTGGGGGCCTCAGATGCCCTGATTTTGCACTGACTTGTCTGAAAAGTCAACTCTTGATCAGATGACTTCCCCATGGAATTTCTTCATGAAAATTGATATGCATACTCCCTATACCATATAGAGACCAATGGAAACAAGAATGACCAAAAAATTTGGAGTTATGGCCTCTGAAACCAAAACCCTAATTTTCAGTCAACTGTGCAGTTCATCCTGGCTCTGCATCACCTCAAACCCTAGTTCTTGTGATTCCTCTGCAATTTTGACTTTGAGGAGATGAAATATGATATAAGAAACACACATGGACCCCTTTGAGTTGATTGGTGGGCTTTGGAATGGCTCAAGATGCTTTGGGATTGCTCAGATCACAAACCCTAGGTGCAGATGCCTTAGAAACCAAATGAGACATGAGATGATGTGATTGTGTTTATGCATATGAGATGATCACAAGTCATGTGTGAATGGGTGAGGGCAAATTTGGGGTGTTTACACCTAGGTGTCACTCAGGTCCCAGGTATATGACCTTAATCACTCATGAAACCCCACCCACCAAAACAGAAACCAGATCCAGCAATGATATTGACAGTATGATGTATAAAAACTGTGAAGAAAAGCAGTAAATAAAGCTGTACATAAAGCAATAAATAAAGCAAAATAAATAAACACAAATAGCACATAACACCCCAATAAACACAAATCAAAACAAGCGCTAGAAGGAACCCACAAAAAGAACCAGAAGCCCTGGTTTCAGTATAAGGATCTCCAGCAGAGTCGCCAAGCTGTCGCTCCCACCAAATGACACGGGGCCAGAAGGGGTACAGACGCGAACGGTCAGCGAAGGAGGGAGCATGAAGATGAACTGAAAAGAGTCGCCAGCTAGGCATTTTTATCCCGAAGGAAAGGTAATGCTGCATAAACCTAGAAATATATGGATAAGACGGTTGCGAACCAGAGAAACTGAGAAAGGGGGTTGGTTACAACCTGGGAAGGTATTAGCACCCAGATTGTCCGTCGTACTCGACGGGATCCACGCTTGAAAGTTTGTGTTTAAAGGGGTAGTGTCAGTGCTATTCTGTGTTCAAAAACTGGAAAAGGATATACAAGTGTTAGTGCAAAAGAAATGTGAAGTGAAGGAAAGGAGTGTCAGTGTAAGGAAAGAGTGCAGTGCTCAATGTCGCTCCCACCTGATGACACAGGGCCAAGAGGGGTACAGACGCGAACGGTCAGCGAAAAGAGAGAAGGGAATGAATAGAGTCGCCAGCTAGGCATTTTTATCCCGAAGGAAAGGTAATGCTGCTTAAACCTAAGAAACAATATGGATAAGACGGTCGCGAACCAGAGAGACTGAGAAAGGGGGTTGGTTACAACCTGGGAAGGTATTAGCACCCAGATTGTCCGCCGTACTCGACGGGATCCATGCTTAAAAGATTTGTGTTTTAAAGGGGTAGTGTCAGTGCAATTTGTGTATCAGAGCTGGAAAGAATGCAAGTGTCAGTGTAAAAGAAATGTGAAGTGAAATAAAAGAGTGTCAGTGTAAGGAAAGAGTGCAAAGCTCAAGACTATGAGGCTCAAAGAATAATACTGGAAGTGGGGGGGATATACAGAGACTTTTGTTCGATAACAGTTAAGTTATGCCTACGTATCCTCTCGTGTAATGAGGAAGTCAGAACACCGTAGTTCGACTCAAAGAGACTGAAAGATAAATTGATTGATGAACTGCTTACTTGTCTATGCTCAAGTGTATGACCTGTCTGGCTCAGGTGCAAACTGTCTTGCATTAGACGGAAGAAGCGAGCTCTCGTTTATGAGTGAATGAGGTGAGAAGAGAATCCCGGAGGAGACGATTATTGTTTGTTTTTTGTGTTTTCAATATTTTATTGCTTTTTGAAGTTTGTCATAAGAAAGTGAGCTTAAGCCTAAATCAAAGGTTAATAAACTCATCACATCCTCCCTCTGATTAGGGGTAATGAGAATACCTTAAGTGTGCAGTAAGCACCTCATACTTAATCGCCATGATGTAGGATTAAGATCATTAACCTACTTGTGATTATTTAGATGTTTTTTGGAGTTTTTGTTTAGTGTTAAGTAATGAGTTTAAGCCATAATCAAAGATTTAATGGACTCATTACACCATCCTAATAGAAGGATAATAGATGAGAACATTTAAGCTGAAAAAGGCTCCTCAACTTAATCCATGATTAGGGATTAACCTCATGACAAAACAAAGCCTTTATTGAAGTGGATTTTAGTTAATGGTAAGATTAAGAAGTGATTTTTATGGCTTGTAAGACAGCTTGAGGGGGACTTGTCCATTAACACTAGGGTTAGTCCTTCTTAACCAATTACCCTAATGCAAGGCCCAAGTTATAAGCTTGATGTCTTAATGATTATTAAGTGGATTGATTAAAGGATTTAAACTCATTAAGGGTTTAACACTTAGGATTAAAGTTATACACTCCATCCTAATAGAAGTATGCAGGCATAAGCTTAATCACAAAACCTTAAGACCTTTAGGGTTTAGTCCTTGATTAAGAGATGAGAAGAGAAGACTCAAAGATGACACAAAGGCAAAACTAAATGGGGGACTAATCAAACCCTAATTATGATTATGCTTGGTTGTTCCTAGGGTTTATGAGGCTTGCAAAAGATCTTCAGGAGAAAAGCCACCAAGGAAGAAGCAGATGAGAGGAAGAAGAAGCAGAGAGAAGCAAGTCAACTTAATTCACTTAAGAAGATAAGTTGCTTGGAGAAAGAAAGTAAAAGATGAACATGAATGAGCAAGCTCACTCTAATACAAAGATAAAATGCAGCAATGATGCATAAGAGAGATGAGAAGAGATTGTGAGAAGTGAAGGCAAATTCACTTCTCAAAACAACTTACCACCTGAAAAGTTAGCACAAGGAGTGAAATGCAATGAAAATGAGATGAAATGCCATGATGCAAGACAAAGTCAGAAGCATGAACATAATGTTAATGATGCTAAGAGATGATACAAACACATGTCAAGAGTTGTGGATGATCATACAAGGATGAAGATGCAAATGAAGCATGCTTTGAACCATAAAAGTTCAAGAAAAGTTTATGGAATGATATGAATGCACAACATGGCAAATGAAAGATGCAATGATCAAACATGATTCTATTATGTCCTAATATGTCTTATATGTCATATTGATGCACAAAATGTCATGGCAAGTTCTTGAATGCAAGCATATGAGAGATGGATGCAAATGAAGACAAGAATTAGGGTTTACATACAATATGCAATGCAAAATTCAAAATCAGAAGCAAATGATAAGATAAAAAATTGAAAGTGGGATCAAAGGAACCCTAACCCTACATAAGTTCACTGCCCAAAGGGGGAGACCTAACTCCTAACCCTAAAGAAGTTATGATTTTCTCAAGTTAACTAGGGTTTCAAGGCACTTCAAAAGGAAAATTTCTCATCAAATTGAAAATGAAAGATAAATTCAAACCAATTTTACCCTAAAAACTACATGCTATGAAGGATGCAATGCAAGAAGAACCATCATCAAACTCTTCATGGTTAGGCAGAATGAATTTTTTCAAGTTAGGACCAAAATATTGCCTTTAAATAACTTTTATTCCAATGAAAAATGTCAAGATACATCAAGGACCAAAACGAAATTTGTTTTGAGAGTTTGATAATGTTTCTAAATGTTTTAAAATGCAATGTGAATTTTTTTGTGAATTTTAAATACCTAAATGCATTTTTAATTAATTAATTTCCATTAACTAATTAAAAATAAACATTTAAATGATTTAAAAATAATTTTTAATGCAAAAAATAAAAATAAAAATATTTTTGGGTTCTGAAAATTAATAAAAGGTTTGATAAAAAATTTCAGAATTTTTTAATGTGTTTTGCTATTTTTAAAAATTCGTGGAAATAAATGCAATGAAAATGAAAATAAAATTAAATAAAAGGGAAAGTAAGCCAAAGGGAGGGTCCAGATTGAATCTAGGCTTGAAGTTGTTGACTTGGCGCCACATCCAATGGCCCAAGTTTAAACCTGACTAATCCTAATTAAGTAATTCCTTAAACCCTAATTAAAACTAATCATAAGATCCCAGCCATCCAACACACGCGGGAAAGAACAATCGCACGGTCCACATTCAAACCCCCACTAATTACATAACTAAACCTAATTAGGGCAAATTAAACTCAGACGGCCGGAACAGTGGTTCCGGTCGTTTTCTCCGACGAACCAAGAACCCTAGTTTCTTCTATAGGTCACCAAACCTCAAATTTCTTTCACAAAAATGATCCTCACATCAATCTAAACCTAAACCCTCACCTGAAACTCATTTATTTCACTTCATAAGCATGAATCGAAGAAAAATATGAAACACGGGCAAAAGTTCAGAGACTTCATACATGGTGGTTTCTTCACCATTTTCAAAAGCAAACACATCCCCATGATCAGGGGAACATACAGAATCATAAAAGAACTTAAAAACTAAATTCTGGAAAAAAAGTTCTTCATGTTACCTGAGATGAAGACTCTCTGATTCTGAGCTTTTTGGACTCTCCCTTTGTGCAAACCCACTTCTTAGAACACCCTGATGATGAAATGAAGCTTAGGAGGCTTTGATAATGGATGGTTTGAAAGCTTCAATTCTGGTGTAGCAGAAATGGAAGGTTGGGTATGTGATGATTTAGGCTGTTTCAATGGTGGATTTTGGTTCTGTGGATGATTTGTGATTTGTTGGTGAAAGAAAAATGGAAGTTTGATGGCTGTGTGAAGAGTTTCGAAGAGAAGAAGTTTTTGACATTTTTTGGGAATGCTGGATTGTAGGAGGTTTCTGGCTTGTGTGTGGTTTGTTTTATGATCCTTATACAAATCCTAAGTTATTGGAATGAGTCAGAAGACTTGACATGCACTGTGGGAATGGCATGGGGCAATTGGCCAAAAAGTCAATGTTAGGTGTACTTCAAGCATGGGCCATGGCAGAAGAAATCTAAAGGGTGTATCTACCTCAGCCGAGTTTGGGGATGACCCTTGGATGGTTTATGATGGACTGCAACACTTGGATTGCAAGATAGCATGTGTTTTACCAATTTCCAACTTTGTGCATCTTGTGATTTTTGGTCATGGACATGTCTCATTCCTTGGTCAATATGCAGCAAAATGCACCATATAATGTTGCTATGACACTTTAATATTGATTAGAGATCAAACAAAACCATAGGAACCCTTCTTGCAAGATTTCCCTCTTTGTGACTTTTATGAAAAATGGCTTATGATACTTGGAATTCAAGGCATGAAAGTGAGAAATTCTTTGGGCAAATCTGAATTATGGACCATGAATTATGTTTGTGTGATGATTAGAAGCTGGTTTGAAGTCACATTTTGCCTTGGCATGAGGTTTTGCAACTTTCCTCCTTTGGTGTAAAAGTGAAATTTTAGTGATTTTGTCCAACTTTGACAAGCCATAACTTTTGATCTAAAATGAATTAGAATTAGTTCTTGTACTTTTTGAAAAGGGAATGATCCAATCTACAACTTTCATGACCAAATATTTTTCATTTGAAACATTTTTGAATCAAAAAGAGGAGGTTGAAAAACATTCCCAAAATGGCAAGTTTACATTATAAGTCACTTTCCCAAAAAGGCAACTTTGCAAATGACTTGAAATTCTTCAATTTTGTTAACTTCTAACATCTTCTAAGATCAAATAAAGATCATATACATTAAAAATGATGGGGAATGCCCTTTGGTTGGGTCATTGGGGGCCTCAGGTGCCCTGATTTTGCACTGACTTGCTCAAGAAGTCATCTTGTGATCAGATGCCTTCCCCATTGAATTTCTTCATGAAAATTGATATGAATGATCCTCATAACATATAGAGACCAATGGAAACAAGAATGACCAAAAAATTTGGAGTTATGGCTGTCGCTCCCACTAAATGAGGCTAAGTCAAATAGGGTACAGACGCGAACGGTCGGCGAAAGGAGAAAAGAAAAGAGTCGCCAGCTAGGCATTTTTATCCCGGGAGGAAAGGTAATGCTGCATAAACCTAAGAAAAGATGGATAAGATGGTTGCTAACCAGAGAAACTGAGAAAGGGGGTTGGTTACAACCTGGGAAGGTATTAGCACCCAGATTGTCCGTCGTACTCGACGGGATCCACGCTTAGAAAATTTGTGTTTTAAAGGGGTAGTGTCAGTGCCATTTTGTGTATCAAAGCTGGAAAGAATGCAAGTGTCAGTGTGAAAGAGATGTGAAGTGGAATATGTGAAGTGTCGGTGTAAGAACAAGGATGGAATGCTCAAGACTATGAGGCTAAAAGAATGATGCTGGAAGGAGGGGGAATATACAGATACTTTTGTTTGATAACTGTTAAGTTATGCCTACGTATCCTCTCGTGCAATGAGGAAGTCAGAACACCGTAGTTCGACCCAAAGAGACTGAAAGATGAATTGACTTGTGAACTGCTTACTTGTCTATGCTCAAGTGTATGACCTGTCTGGCTCAGGTGCAAACTGTCTTGCATTAGACGGAAGAAGCGAGTTCTCGTTTATGAGTGAAGATGATGAGAAAAGAATCCCGGAGGAGACGATTATTGTTTGTTTTTGAGTTTTCAGTCTTTTATTGCTTTTTGAAGTTTGTCATGAGTTAATGAGCTTAAGCCTAAACCAATGGGTTGGTAAACTCATCACATCCTCCCTCTGATTAGGGGTAATGAGAATACCTTAAGTGTGAAGTCAGCATCTCACACTTAATCACCATGATGCAGGATTAAGATCATTAACCTACTTGTGATTATTTAGATGTTTTTGTTGTTTTTGTTTAGTTTTAAGTAATGAGTTTAAGCCATAATCAAGGATTTAATGGACTCATTACACCATCCTAATAGAAGGATAATAGATGAGAACATTTAAGCTGAGAAAGACTACTCAACTTAATCCATGATTAAGGATTAACCTCATGACAAAACAAACCTTTATTAAGTGGATTTTAGTTAATGATAAGATGAAGAAGTGATTTTTATGGTTTGTAAGACAACTTGAGGGGGACTTGTCCATTAACACTAGGGTTAGTCCTTCTTAACCAATTAAGGAAGAATTGGAACCCTAATGCAAGGCCCAAGTTACAAGCTTGATGTCTTGATGATTATTAAGTGAGTTGATTAAAGGATTCAAACACATTAAGGGTTAACGACTTAGGATTAAAGTTATACACTCCATCCTAATAGAAGGATGCAGGCATAAGCTTAATCACAAAGCCTTAAAACCTTTAGGGTTTAGTCCTTGATTATGAGGTGAGAAGAGAAGACTCAAAAGATGACACAAAGGTAAAAAATAAATGGGGGACTAATCAAACCCTAATTGTTATCATGCTTGGTTGTTCCTAGGGTTAATGAGGTTTGCAAGAAGATCTTCAGAGAAACCACCAGGAAGGAAGCAGATGAAAGGAACAGAGGCAAAACAACTTGCTTCACTTAAGAAGACAAGTTGCTTGAGGAAAGAAAGTAGGAGATGAACATGAATGAGCAAGCTCACTCCAATACACAAGACAAAATGCAGCAAGGATGAAAAAGAGATAAGAAGAGATTATGAGAAGTGAAGGCAAATTCACTTCTCAAACAACTTACCACCTGAAATGTTAGCATAAGAAAATGAAATGCAATGCAAATGAGGTGCAATGTCATGATGCAAACCAAAACCAGAAGCATAAGTATGATTTTAATGATGCTAAGAGTTGATACAAACATGAGGCAAGGCATGAGAATGATCAAATAAACATAAGGATGCAAATGAGACATGCTTTGAACCATGAACATACATGAAAAGTTATGGAATGTAATGAACATACAACATGGCAAATGAAAAATGCAATGATCAAACATGATTCTAATATGTCCTAAGATGTATTATGAATCATGAGGATGTACAAAATGTTATGGCAAGTCAATGGATGCAAGCAAATGAGAAATGGATGCAAAAGAAGGCACAGATTAGGGTTTCATGCATCATGCAAAGCAAAAATCCAAAACCAGAAGCAAACAACATGATAAAAATTTGAAAATGCAATCAAAGATACCCTAAACCTATACAAACTCACTGCCCAAGGGAGAGAATCCAACTCCTAACCTAGTGAAAGTTATGAATTTTCTAAGATTGCTAGGGTTTTAAGGTACCTTGTCAAGAAAAATACCAAACAAATTGGAAATGCAAGATCAATTCAAATCAAATTTACCCTATAAACTACATGCTATGCAAGATGCAATGCCAAAAGAATCATCATCCAACTCTCAATGGTTAGGCAGAAAGGAATTTTTGAAGTTTGAAACAAAATATTGCCTAAAAATGAAATTAAATCCAATGAAAATGATCAAAAGGTATCAAGAACAAAAAAGAAATTTGGTTTGAGAGTTGGACAATGTTTCTAAATGTTTTTAAATGCTATGTGAATTTTTTTGTGATTTTTAAATACCTAAATGTATTTTTAATTAATTAATTTCCATTAATTAATTAAAAATAAACATTTAAATGATTTAAAAATAATTTTTAATGCAAAAATAAAAATAAAAATATTTTTGTGTTCTGAAAATTCATGAAACCTTTGACAAAAAATTTCATAATTTTTAGATGATTTTAACTATTTTTAAAAATTCGTACAAATAAATGCAAAACAAATGAAAATAAAATGAATTTAAATAGAAAAAAGAGAAAGTCAGCCAATCTGATGGCTGAGATTCAAACTCACAGGGGCGGGAATTGACCTGGCGCGCAAACGAACGGCTCACATTCAAACTTGCCTAATTATGATTAAACCCTAATCAGAAGCCCTAATGACTTTCAGATGACCGGAACAGTGTTCCGGTCATCTTCTCCGGCCAACCAAAATCTCAATCTCTCTCAAAACGCATCAAAACATCACAAAACTCTCCAGAATCAAACTATGAACATCACTAAACATAAACCCTAAAACAAACAACATTTATTTTTCGTGAATCAAAGGAAACAAGCAAAAACATTTTCACGGGCAAACTTTCAGAACATCACAACATGCTTGTTTCTGGCTCATTTTCAAAAATAAATAGATCCCCATGATCAGGGCAACATATAGAACAACATTCTAACAAGAAATCAAAGTTCTGGAAAATTTGTTCATCATGTTACCTGAGATTGAGCTTTCAGTCCAGGAGCTTTCTGCTTGCCTCTTTGCCTCAAAATGGTCCCAATGGTCCTCTTGATGAAGTTATGAAGCTTGGTTGGAGTTTAAAATGGTTGGTTTGTGAGTTTGAAGAAGTTCTGTTCAGGGAGGGGAAGGAATCGTGTTTCAGTTTGAGGAGGTTTCAGGGATGAATGAGGGTAGGGAAATGATCAGGGGAGCATGCTGAGTGATCCTATGAAGTTTGTTTTTTATGTTTGATGCTTGTGTGATGTGTTTCGAATGGAAATGCATAAGAGGGCAAAGCTTGGTGCTATGGCTTGGAGAGTGTTTCAGGCTTGTGTGTGTGGTGTGTTATGTTGCATTTGGTCCACTTATCACAACTAGAGAGGTCAGAGAAGTTGGTGTGGCACAGGCTGATTGGTATGGGTTCTTTGCAAAAAAGTCCAAGTTAGATGTACTTGAGGTATGGGCAAGTGTGAGGCTGTGATAGGGGCATGGCTTGGCTCAGCTGAGTTTAGGGAGAACCATGGAATTTGATTAAAAGCAATGCAGCAAGTGGATTAGGGTTTATCATAGGTTTTGCAACTTTGTCCAACTTTGGCCCTTTTGAAGTTTCTTGATCCATAAGTCATGAAAATGGGAAAACTTTTGGTGCATTCTGAACTTTAGGCATTGGTTTATGTTTGTGCAAAGATTAGAAGTCACTTTGAGGTCTCATTTTGCCTTGGCAAGTGGTTTTGCAACTTTGCCTCTTTGGTACATAACTTGAAATTATGTGATTTTTCCCAACTTTGACAAGCCATAACTTTTGATCCAAAATGAATTAGAATGAGTTCTTGTACTTTTTGAAAAGGGAATGATCCATTCTACAACTTTCATGACCAAAGTTTTCCCATTTGAAGCATTTTTGAATCAAAAAGAAAGGGTTGAAAAAGTTTCCCAAAATGGCAAGTTTCCATTACAAGTCATTTTCCCAAAAAGGCAACTTTGCAAATGGCTTGAAATTCTTCAATTTTGTGAACTTCTAACATCTTCCATGATCAACTAAAGATCATATACATTCAAAATGATGAAGAACACCCTTTGGTTGGGTCATTGGGGGCCTCAGATGCCCTGATTTTACACTGACTTGCTCAAGAAGTCAACTCCTGATTAGATGCCTTCCCCAAGGAATTTCTTCATGAAAATTGATATGCATGATCCTTATAACATATGGAGACCAATAGAAACAAGAATGACCAAAAAATTTGGAGTTATGGCCTTTGAAACCAAAACCCTAATTCTAGGTCATCTGTGCAGTTAAACCTGGCTCTGCTTCCATGCCATTCTCAGTCCTTGTGATTCTTTGGCTTTCTTGACTTTGTGGGGATATAATATGATGCTTGGACATACATGGACCCCTTTGAAGTGATTGAGGAACTTTGGAGTGGCTCAAAAAGCTCTTGGATTGCTCAGATCACAAACCCTAAATGCAGATGACCTAGGACCAATGCAGTGGATCAAAAATGCAATATGAGATGCTATGATTGAACTTATGCACATGAAAAGATCACAAGCCATGGTGTGAATGGGTGAGGGCAAATTTGGGGTGTTTACAGCTGCCCTTATTCAAACATGAGATAGCTGTGTAGGATGTAAGCAACGGCTTAACAGGAAAACAAGATAACTTGTGGTTGAATACCAAAAGACAGTCCAAAATTTGCACTCACAGAATGAAGAAGAAAAGGGATATAGATTGTAAAAGGAAAATAAAGTATATCTATAAAGTGCGGGCGACGGAGGACGACCGTCGGGCAGAGGACGACTGCTGGGGAAAGAGCAATGAAATAAAGCAATGACGGGGACGACCGACAAGCTGGGGATATAAGGGATTATGATGGGGACGGCCATTAAGCAAAACTATAAGATTCTCTGGGGATTATAGGTAAATGAAATAAATGATGAGGTACGGTCATCAAAGGTGAAGGACGATCACCTAGCAGGGGACGGCTGCTCTGTAGGGGATAAGATGAGGGACGATCATCAAAGGTGAAGGACGATCACCTGGTTCTGTTGCCAAAAGTATCACGACATAGGACGAATGTCGGATAAAAAGGCCGACGATGGGGACGGCCATCGGATAAGCATGATGAAGGACGATCATCAGGAGGTGAAGGACGATCACCTAGCAGGGTACGGCTGTTCCCAGGGTTCATCATGACATAGGACGAATGTCAGATAACAAGATCAACGATGGGGACGGCCATCGGATAAAATGATGAAGGACGATCATCAGGAGGTGAAGGACGATCACCTAGCAGGGGACGGCTGCTAAAAAAATATCACGACATAGGACGAATGTCGGATAAGAAGGGGTTCTAATGAATGGAGACTCCACTGGGGGTTGATGAAGGACGATCATCAAAGAGGTGAAGGACGATCACCTAGCAGGGTATGGCTGCCGAAAAGGTATCATGACATAGGACGAATGTCAGATAGAAAGGAAATAGTTTAACAAGTTTTGGTTGGGGATTTCGCTGGGGGAAAAGTAAACACGGACGAGTGTCTATATCCAAGAGATGAGAGGTATAAGTGTTTGACACGGTGTATAGATTAAAGATGTGGACGAGCATCCTTAGGATCATGATACGGACGAGTATCAATAGAAACAAACGCTTGACGCATGCTCAGAGATGATAATACGGACGAGTATCAACTGGTTAACAAAGAACACGGACGAGTGTCGAATCCAAGGGGACTCCTCTGGGGAATAATAGACACAGACGGGTGTCTAAATTCTAAAAAAAAGAGGTAAAGGTATCTGACATTGTGTATGGATTAAAGATGCAAACGAGCATCCTTAAGATTATGATACGGACGAGTATCAGTAGAAACAAACGCTACGCGTGTTCAGAGATGATGATACGGACGAGTACCAACTAGTTAACAAAGAACACGGACGAGTGTCGAATCTGAGGGGATATAAGTGGTGTATACAAGATACGGACGAGTGCCTGTATGAGAAAAAAGTATGAAAGGTGTACAGACGAGTGTTTAACTTGCTGGGGAGAGTGACACGGACGAGTGTCAAAAGTATGATATAAACAAATGTCCGATTTACAAAGTGTTCAGGTAACTATATCGGGGAAGGTGACACGGACGGGTGTCAGGGAATTTGTATAAATATGTATCTGTGAGTGCAAAGGGGATGCTTTGGCTTTCCACTAGGGATACGACACAGGTGTCAGGAAGTATCAGTATCTTTTAGGGAAAGTGCCTTGGCTCTCTGCCGGGGAATCCGGGGAGTTTCCTGTATATTGTCGATGGATCGTCAGTATTTACAAGTGTTTGATTCAGGATCATGGCTTATGATTATGCAATATGTTTGATTTTTGCCGTAATGCTCCGTATTAGACGAAATGCTACGCTCTGCGGGGAGAATAATGATGTGAATGCTATGATTATGCAAAAGGTAATGATCCGAGATTCGGATCCCGTTGCTGCGAAGATCTCTGGCTGATCTGCTTGAAGTGGACATCCCAGCTGGGGATAAGATCATTGGTAGATCTGATAAGATGCATCTGCATGGGGAAACAGATCATTGATAGACATATCTCAGTAATGAGGGACCCAACTGGGGTTTGCAGAAGCCTTCTTCACCCTGTTGTGATTTCTTTACGCGTTGCTTTTCCGGATAGAGGTTGAAACTCTGTGGGGAGATGGTTCCCTGGTTGGCACTTGGCTGAGGAGGAAATGACAAATGGCAACTCAGCTGGGGAGAAAACACCTCCGGTGCTGAGATTGAGTAAATAATGATTTGCCAGCTTGCTGGGGTGAAGCTTTCATGCCTCATGTTGTGCTTTGAATACCTGCAATCCTGAAAAGACAGAGAAACGCACAAGTAATCTCGAGGTATCCCTTACCGGATTCCATCATAAGAGTTTAGACACTCCTGGGAGTGAGTATATTTCCTGCAAGCACGTTTTTTAGAAGAGAAGCATCTGTATTTATGCAATCAGTATCTTAAAGACATTGGACATTCTTGCAAATGAAAATAAAGTGTACGAGACGAATCATGACTGAAAATCTGATTTTATTAATTCGCGTGCCCTGAATTGGCAAGATACAGTCAAAGAAACAAATCCCCCAAAACGAGGAAATTGTCACAAATTGAGAAACAAAAGACGTTGGAAATGTTGACGACGCTTCAAGGAGCCAACCTTTGCTATGACTCGTATGACATTTGACGCTCTTTTCGTCTTGCTTTCTGAAGAAAGCTGATTCTGAAAGAAGCTTGATCCTTTCAAAGCTTACCAAGTTGTAAGTGATGAATTCAGAATACAGTTGTTCGCTTATTCCCTTATTTTGCATGGATCGCCCTTTCGGGTTTTCAATTCATCAGGATACCCTTTTTTGCCTGAGTTGTCCAATGCGGCTTTTCAACTCAGCGGGTGTACATTTTCATTTATGCATTTCCCTTATTTTTGCCCGAGTCTTTTATTCTGTTTTTGACTCGCCGGGATGCCCTATTTTTGCCTGGACTTACATTCTGTTTTTATGTCCAGCGGGTCATTTTATGCGAAGTATTTTTTAACTGCATCTGAATTCACAGGGGACAGGAAGTCTTCACCATCCATAGTGCTGAGCATCAGTGCTCCACCAGAGAAAACTTTCTTTACTACAAATGGCCCTTCATAGTTTGGGGTCCACTTGCCCCTATGGTCTGTATGAGGAGGGAGGAGTCTTTTCAGCACAAGATCTCCTACTTGGTACTCTCGGAGCCTGACTTTCTGATCGAAGGCTTTCTTCATCCTTTTCTGATACAGCTGCCCATGACAAATTGCAGCCAATCTCTTTTCTTCAATCAGACTCAATTGTTCGTATCGGGACCGGACCCATTCTGCTTCGTTCAGCTTAACATCCATCAGTACCCGCAGGGAGGGTAATTCAACTTCAACAGGTAGGACTGCCTCCATACCATACACAAGCTGATACGGTGTTGCCCCAGTGGACGTTCTGATTGACGTACGGTACCCATGCAAGGCAAATGGTAGCATTTCATGCCAATCTTTGTAGGTGACCACCATCTTTTGTACAATCTTCTTGATATTCTTGTTAGCTGCCTCAACAGCGCCATTCATCTTTGGCCTGTAAGGAGAAGAATTGTGGTGTTGGATCTTGAAGTCCCGGCATAGTTCTGCCATCATTTTGTTGTTTAAGTTAGAACCATTATCAGTAATGATTCGCTCGGGAACTCCATACCGACAGATGATGTCTCTCTTTAGAAATCGGGCTACCACTTTCCTGGTAACATTTGCATAGGAAGCTGCTTCAACCCATTTGGTGAAATAGTCAATGGCGACCAGGATGAACCTATGGTCATTTGAAGCGGTCGGTTCAATTTTGCCAATCATATCAATGCCCCACATGGCAAAGGGCCAGGGTGAAGACATCACATTCAGAGGATTCGGAGGCACATGCACTTTATCCGCATAAATCTGGCATTTATGGCACTTCCTGGCATAAGCACAACAGTCGGCATCCATTGTGATCCAGTAATAACCTGATCTTAGCAACTTCTTGGCCATGGCATGCCCTCCTGCATGGGTACCAAATGATCCTTCGTGCACCTCGTGCATCAACAAGTCTGCTTCTGTTCTATCAACGCATCTGAGGAGTACCATATCAAAGTTTCTCTTGTACAGGGAACCATCAGTATTCAAGAAGAAACTACCAGCTAGCCTTCTTAATGTCTTCTTGTCATTGGAAGATGCCCCAGGTGGGTATGTTTGATCCTCCAAGAAGCATTTGATATCATGGAACCAAGGCTTATTATCTGTGGCAACATCTGCTGCAAATACATATGCTGGTCTGTCAAGTCTGGATACTGAGATCTGAGGTACAAAGTTGGCAGCTTGAACTTTGATCATGGATGAAATGGTGGCAAGAACATTTGCAAATTGATTCTCGTCCCGAGGGATATACTCAAGCTTGACCGTTGTAAAGAAAGTCAATAACCTCCTTGTATAGTCCCTATAAGGTATCAGATGATCCTGATGGGTGTACCATTTGCCGTTGGTTTGATTAACTACCAGAGCTGAATCTCCGAATACCGTCAAAGTCTTGATCCTGAGGTCAATGGCTTCCTCAAGACCCATAATACAATCTTCGTATTCAGCTTCGTTGTTAGTACAGTTGAAGGTGAGCTTTGCCGAGAAAGGTATGTGAACCCCCTTAGGTGTAATGAGTACTGCACCAACACCACGACCATTCATATTAACAGCCCCATCAAACATCATAGTCCATTCTTCTTCTGGGTCAGGCCCTTCAGTGTGAACAGGCTCTTCATGATCTTTTGCTTTTATGAACATGATGTCTTCATCAGGGAAGTCAAATCTCATGGGCGGGTAATCATCAATGGGTTGCTCAGCAAGATAATCAGACAATACACTGCCCTTGATGGCTTTCTGAGAGGTGTACTGAATGTCATATTCTGTGAGGATCATTTGCCATCTTGCAACCCGTCCGGTAAGTGCTGGCTTCTCGAAAATGTACTTAACTGGATCCATCTTTGAGATCAACAAGGTGGTGTGGGTCAACATATACTGCCTTAGTCGGCGAGCAGCCCACGCTAAAGCACAACAAGTTTTCTCGAGCAGTGAATAACGTTGTTCACAGTCGGTAAACTTTTTGCTTAGGTAGTATATTGCATACTCTTTTCGACCAGACTCGTCATGTTGGCCCAGCACACACCCCATTGACTCTTTTAATACTGTCAAATACATGATTAGAGGTCTTCCTTCAACTGGAGGCATAAGGATTGGAGGCTCTTGTAAGTATTCCTTGATCTTGTCAAAAGCCCTCTGGCAGTCTTCATTCCACCTGACCGTTTGTTCTTTTCTCAATAGCTTGAATAAGGGTTCACAAGTTGCTGTAAGGTGAGATATGAACCGGGAAATGTAGTTCAATCTACCTAGAAAACCTCGAACTTCTTTTTCTGTCTTTGGTGCAGGCATTTCTTGAATGGCTTTAACTTTGTCAGGGTCAACTTCAATCCCTTTCTCACTTACAATAAAGCCCAGCAACTTACCGGATCGTACCCCGAATGTGCACTTGTTGGGGTTCAACTTCAGTTGGTATTTCCTCAGACGCTTGAATAACTTCAGCAGGTTTACCAGGTGGTCTTCTTCTGTGAGGGACTTGGCAATCATGTCATCCACATAACATTCAATTTCTTTATGGATCATGTCGTGGAATAATGTTACCATAGCCCTTTGATAAGTTGCACCAGCATTCTTCAGTCCGAATGGCATCACCTTATAACAGAACGTGCCCCAGGGTGTGATGAAAGTTGTCTTCTCCATGTCTTCAGGTGACATCTTGATCTGATTGTACCCTGAGAAACCGTCCATGAAGGAGAACACCGAGAACTGAGCTGTATTGTCGACCAATACATCAATGTGAGGTAATGGGAAGTCATCTTTCGGGCTGGCTCTGTTCAGATCCCGGTAGTCCACACACATCCTCACCTTGCCATCCTTTCTTAGGCACAGGTACAATATTAGCAACCCACGGCGGATAGCTAGTCACAGCAAGGAACCCGACGTCCCACTGTTTCTGTACCTCTTCTTTAATCTTCATTGCCATATCTGGGCGAGTACGGCGCAGTTTCTGTTTCACTGGCGGGCAATCTTCTTTCAAAGGCAGCTTGTGCATTACAATATCGGTGTCCAACCCGGGCATATCCTGATAAGACCAAGCAAACACATCCACATACTCCCGAAGCATATCAATCAGTTGCTCTTTCACTGAGTCTTGTAGGCAGGCCCCGATCTTAACCTCTTTCACGTCTTCTTCCGTACCAAGATCAACCGTTTCAACCTCCTCCTGATGAGGGGTGATAACCTTCTCCTCTTGCCTTAACAACCTGGCTAGCTCTTCAGGAAGCTCATAATCTTCTTCAACCCCTTCACCGGCTTGATTGATTGGATTGTCAAAGTCATACGAAGCCATAGCAGTGTTGTTGTCGGTGCAGTCTGGAGGGCACTTTCTGCAAGGGTTTAGATTGTTCATTTTAGTGATTGATTTTAATCTTGTTTAGAAAAAGTAAAATAAAGTTTTCATTTTGGAAAACATTGCCATTTTATTTTTGTACAAAAAGAAAAATGAAAAACAGTGAGCGGAAAAGAAAAAGACTCATTTGCAAAAGATGTCCGATATTCATTGATTGTTCTGTTTGCACAAAATTACAAGATGGCCCGATTACAAAATGAGTCTTGTCATCTTGGGCAAGATGCAAGACTTGATGCATGCTTAAGAATACAGGAAATAATAATTACTCTGCAGGAGTAACCCTTATAATTTCCTAGGAAGACCAGTTAAGGACTTGGCTCCCCGGGATCCTTGGACGTATCCAGCTCTCCAGGTTGCGGTCGCTTTCATCCTCGTCTTCCAAGTTGTTCACTGCATCCGGGGTGAGCATTCCCCCGCTGACAAAGTTGGGCTTCTTAACAGCCTCTGATTGATCTTGCTGAGTTGGTTTGTAACCCAACCCAAATCTGTCCTCCTTCTTCTCCATGGGCAGCAGCTTGCCCCAGCCTTGGGCAGTCCCCTCTTCAACAACCTTCCTGGCTTGCTGATACGACGTCATGGAGGTCCCCAGTACAGCAGATGCTTCATTTATGTTCAGGGCCTCAAACCCCTGGCTCATAGTTTCATGGTTCTCTCCATCCATCTCAATGTATTTGTATGTAGCCAGATGGCTAACAAAGATATCTTCTTCACCACAGATAGTGATGATCTGGCCTTCCCACTCGAATTTCAGCTTCTGGTGAAGGGTAGACGTAACAGCGCCAGCGGCATGGATCCAAGGTCTACCCAACAAACAGCTGTAGGCCGGCTGAATGTCCATCACATAGAAGGTAATTTTGAAAGTTTGCGGGCCAATCATTACTGGCAGATCAATCTCTCCAAGCACTGATCTCTTAGAGCCATCAAATGCTCTCACCACCAAATTACTTGGACGTAATGCCAAGCCATCATACTCTAGCTTCACCAAGGCTTTCTTTGGTAGAACATTGAGTGAAGACCCAGTGTCCACCAGTACATGGGATAAAACAGCACCCTTGCATTCTAGAGTGATGTGTAAAGCCTTGTTGTGGTTACGTCCCTCAGTTGTTAAGTCAGCATTGGTGAAACCCAGCCCATGACTGGTATTGACATTTGCCACCACTGTCTCTAGCTGATTAACAGTGATCTCCTCTGGCACGTACGCCGCGTGCAGGACTTTTAATAATGCGTTCCTGTGAGCTTCGGAACACATCAACAGGGACAATATGGAGATCTTTGAGGGAGTTTGGTGAAGCTGATCCACCACTTTGTAATCACTTCTCTTTATAATCCTCATAAACTCGTCTGCATCTTGCTCAAAAGATGTCTTCTGAGTTTCTTTGATAGCTGGCTCTTCAAACACCACACTCTTTCCTTTTGCTTTGGCAGCAGCTTCTGCTTCGGCATTAGGTCTTTGCAATTGTGAGGCAAAAAGGCGTCCGCTTCTGGTGAAGCCTCCGCCTCCCCCAACATTATCAATCTGTGGAGAAGAAGTTGAAGAGTCCAAAGTGATTTTCTCCCCATTGCAGTAGAGGTCATATCCATAATGCCAAGGTATGGCATTACTGCTTTCATATGGAACTGGTCCAGGCACCGTGATGGTAACTGGACTGACTGCTGCGGAGGAGGGTACTGAAATGGTGTGCGGATCGTAGTAAATGGTGACTGGTGACCTGGCAGGAAGTGCCACTGTTTGTTGCTGAAAGTTGTTGTTTGGAGGAACTTCTGATGGATCATAGTAAATGGTGACTGCTGAGACATCTTTGTAAATTTCTGTTGGCGTTGTAGAAGATTCTGCTGAATAAATGGATGCTGATGTTGTAGAAGAAATGGTTGTTGACATTTGGTTTGTTGAAGTGATAGATGAAGCCATTGTTGATGATATTGATGAATTGGTCGGAATGATTGTTGTTGCAGTTGTAGGAGACTCGGGAATTGTTGTCAAAGGGATTGCTGGATTTGTAGGCGCCGTTGTTGAGATCTGAAGTATACCACTTTTGATAAGACTATCTATGCCGCTTCTCAAATTATCACACCCGTTGACCGAAATGTTGCAATACCCACAACCGAGCTCACACCCGGGGAACATCTGACATTCTAGGAGTTGAGCTTTAATTTCGACCAGAGGTGTCCGAATCTGTCCAACACTGGTGATTAAGAAAGATGGCTTGTCTTCCTCAATGGCATTAATTCTTGGTCCTCCATGATTGGGCATGGGATTCATGGTGACACTTGGAGGTGGTGCGAAGTTGAGGGCTTTAGAATCCACCAGATCCTGTACTTTCATTTGTAGAGCCCTGCATTTCTCAGTATTGTGACCAGGTGCATTGGAATGGAAGGCACATCTAGCGTTGACATCATAATTTCTTGGAAGATTGGAGGGATCTGGTGGTGCCAATGTCCTTAGTTCAACCAAGTTGAGTTTCAGGAGTTGTGGCAATAGGGCGGCATAAGGCATAGGGATAGGGTCAATCACCCTATTTGCCTGTGATAGTCTCTGCTGAAAAGGTCTTTGCTGTTGATTGTTGTTATTGTTGTTGAAGGTCCTTTGTGGCGGATACTGAACTTGCTGCTGATAGTGTGGTTGTTGTTGTTGATATGCTGGTTGCTGAGGAATCGGAGCTGGAATAGTGACAGCTGCTACTGATCTGTGGACATACTGAGGTCTTCCCCTGTTGGCATGAATGGCATTTGTCTCACCAGTTCTTCTAGGTCCCACAAAAGGCTTCCTGGGGTTACCAGACGAACTTGCACCATTATCAGAAATTTTACCCATCTTCAATAGGCTTTCAATTCTTTCCCCCGCTATTACTACGTCTGCGAAGCTGGTGGAGGAAAAGGCAGCTAGCCTATCAATATATGTCCCTTGCAGGGTATTCATAAACATGTCGGCCATTTCTCTTTCCGACATGGGTGGTTGGACAGCAGCAGCAAGCTATCTCCACCTTTGGGCATATTCCCTGAAGCTTTCCCTGGAGGACTGAGACATTCCCATCAAGAGGGTCCTGTTAGGAGCCATGTCCAGATTGTATTGGTACTGCCTGATGATGGCTTCAGCTAGGTCCTTCCAGCATCTGATAGTAGCTCGGGTTAAGTGTGAATACCACTCCCTTGAAGCCCCAGTCAAACTGTCTTCAAAGTAAAACATCCACAGTTTTTCATCCATGGTGTATGCCTTAAGTCTCCCCAGAAAGGACTGTAAATGAGTTCGTGGACAGGAAGTGCCATTGTATTTCTCGAAGCACGGGGGTTTAAACTTGTGGGGAATCCTTACCCCATCCACTAACCCCATATCCATGACATCAAAACCCAGGGAATTTTGAGACTCCAGAGATCTCAACTTCTCAGCAATTTCATCAAACCTCCTATCATAGACTTCATCCCCAGTTCCCATTACAGTAAACTGCTCCTCTTGAGGATCTTCTTGCAAGATTCTGCCTGCAGTAGTATTTCCTTGCACATTACCCGGGATGTTGACTTCCGGATGTAGATGAGGCCCATATACTGGTGGATTAACATGAGGTTGACCCCTCTCATTGTTACTTGTTCCTCCTGTCCCTAGATGGGGTTCTTCCGGGGTTTGTCTTTCTACTAATGCCCTCAACCTTTCTTGACTTTGGGCCAAGCCATTCATTACTTCCATGAATTGGGTCATTTGGTTTCTCATCTCCAGCCTTTCATTAGCCATCTGAGTTCTGACCTCTGTCAGATCTTGCTGTACTTGATCCATTTGGATACCAGGAAGATTGTTGCGAGTAGGATACCGGTGCAGACGGTTGAGAGGGAACACCCGACGGCGAGCAATAAATCCTGAATCACAACAGAGTTAGTAACAAACAAACCAATAACAAATCCCTACAAAACAAAACAAAAGTTAGTATGCAATGCAGTATGCTTATTTATTTTCCAAGGTATCCGGCTTGGTTCTTGGTTTTGACCTTTCCAGACCCTGAGGAAGATGCTTTGATGTCGCTTGAGGAAAGAAACTCAATGAAACAAACTGACAAATACATTACAAATGGTGGATCATACATAGTTTGTTTTTACAACATATGCCCCTGAAGGGTCAAAATACAACATAAAAAAGAAAAGTACATGAAATAACAACAAGCACAGAAGTCAAACATCTAATCCAAACTCATCCTCCTTAACCTCCTTCAAAAGTGCTTCAGTTATAGGACCAGCCGGGTGCTCTATAATGTTCCTAATAAGAAGGTTTCTGGTGGCAATAGCAGTGGTCAGCTTCTTGTGCCTGTCCTGGTCTTTTGACCTCTTCAAACCAGCCCTAAGCTTCAACTCTGAAATCTCCTTCTGGGCTGCCAGCAAAGCTTCCTGTTGTTTCTTTTCATTGGCCTCTAACTGCTCAATCCTAGCTTAAGTTCTCTTATCTTCTTGAGTACGAGCCTCTGTGATCCTGACCCACCTAGCTTGACTTTCTTGTAGATAGAGATCAGTCCTAGCCTTTTGATACTGGGCCTATTTACAGGCATTCTTCAAAATTTGCTCCCCTGCTCTTGATTTCTTGATGTAGTCCTCTGCTTTCTCAATCTTGGCTAGATGCTCCACCTTAAGCTTTTCCAACCTCTCAATGTCTAGACGACCATCACTCCTCTCCCAGAGGGTTTTCTTCAGAGCTTGAGCCAGATTCTCATTTCTTTCCTTCAGCTTCTCCAATTCTTCCAGACTGACAGTGGCTGGAGGTGGCACTGTGGATGGTCCAGGTGCATCTTCAATGGTGAAAGGCATCCCAGAAATCTGAGCCCTAGCATGAGACCAATCATAATACTGAGCTGAAGCCACATTGTTGCACCTCCCAAGGATGGCCATCCCTTTGGTCTGGATGTTGTCCCAAGCCCAGGATGCTTGTCTGACAACAGTTAGATTAGGTTTTATCTCACAATACAGGGTTTCAGCCAAGTCTTGCACTCTAGGAGGGTGGACCAATGCATAGCCCAGTTGTCTCTTAAACAGCAAAGGATTGTAGTTGATGCAACCTTTCACTCCTACTAGAGGTACATTGGGGGTACTGCCCACAGCTAGTGATGATATCTTTGCCCTTGGTGCTCTGGGTGCACCATCTGATGTCATCTGAAGTCAAAGCAATAAGTCTCTTAGCCCAATTCTTCTGTTGGTGAGGATTCAGGAAGGCATCAGTCTTTGGTAAGTGTTTAAGCAGCCAGGTATGAAACAGGGGAGCACAACATCTCACCAACTTCCCTCTTTGCTTCTCATTTCTTTGGTGAACAGAATAATAGAAATCTCCCAGCAATGTGGGCACTGGGTTCCTCAGAAGGAAAAGATGAATGGCATTCTTGCTGATAAACTTGGGCTCATCTGCAAATAGTATAACCCCATATATACTGAGGGCTAACAATGCACAAACTGCCCTCCATTCTCCCAAGGAGGCCTTCAGGATGGCCTGAGAAGTCAGAAAGTCCAGGTGCAAACCAGGGATCCCAGCCTTTGTTGTCATGTTCTGCTCAATCAAAATAGGTTCCAGGTACAGTGCTTTTGCCACTTCTCCATTGCTGGGAGAAGTCATCTCTGGGTTGAAGGGGATATCACCCCTGACAGGTATTCCAATCAATGATGAGAACTCCTCCAGCAGAGGTCCTAGCTGAAAGTTCTGGAAAGTGAAGCATCTCAAAGGAGGGTCATAAAACTGTAGGCAAGTGTGGATCAGACTCCTCTGAGAAGGGTCCAGGTCCATAACCATATCAAGGATGCCTCCATAATGCTCTCTGAATAATGGGATGTGGTCTGGAGTGATGAGTTCCTGGACTTGTCTGATGCCAGCCAGCACAGGCTCAAAGAAATGGTATGAAATGTTGCTCTTCTTGGGTGCCGTGACTGCTGATGAAGAGCTGAAAACAAGTGCTGATGATGAAGACTGATACTGGAGATGAACCACTGATAGGCTGAAGCTGGTGGTGAAAGTAGCTGAAGTAGGCAACTGATGAAGATAGTTGAAGCAGATAACTGATGAACAGAGGTCTATGCAGATGAAGGGGTCAAAACCAAGCCAAATATGATGTGGATACCCTGAAAAACAAATAAACAAATGTTAAATGATGCAATGATGAGTATGCAAATGATATGCAAGGGTTGTGTGATCAAGCTGGATCTGATTACTGCCTTGACATAAAGTCCATGTATGTTTAAGAAGTCCAGATGGAGGTTCAGAAATCCAGTAACCAAGGTGGGGGACTCAAATAAAGAGTCACATATCCAGGGTTAAATCACAAGAACTGTCCAAAGTGAGGTACTCTTAATCAAAACAAGTAACAGGGTATGATGTGGCCAATGGTACCTGCAAACCTGTAAACAGCCCAACCCCCTCACAGGCGATGTTCTAAAACAAGGATCCTCAGACTTGGATCAGTTATGAGAAGTGTAAACACTTCTAACCCGGAGGTACAATGTTTACAATAACCATAAGAGATCCTCCCCTAATTCACCTCAATTTCTGAAGGTCATAATAAAGGTCATCCAGACTTAGCAGGCTTCCCAGATAGCCCTAGCACTACAGGAAATCTGTAGTACAGAGTTCTCAAAGAGAAACCCACATCTGAACCATGTTTCATATTCCCGCACCAGACCGAAATGGAATGGGAAAGAACATGAACCACTCTAGCCTAGGTGTCACTCAGGTCCCAGGTATAGGACCTTAAACTCTCAGTAGAACCCCACCCACCAAAACAAGAAAAAGATCCAGCCAGATGACAATATGACAGTATGATGTATAAAGCTGTAAAGAAAGCAATAAATAACTGTACATAAAGCAGTAAATAAAAACAAAAATATAAACACAATTAGCACATAACACCCCAGTAAACACAAATCAAACAAGCGCTAGGAGGAACCCACAAAAAGAACCAGCAGCCCTGGTTACAGTATAAGGGTCCCCAGCAGAGTCGCCAAGCTGTCGCTCCCACTAAATGAGGCTAAGTCAAATAGGGTACAGACGCGAACGGTCGGCGAAAGGAGAAAAAAAAAGAATCGCCAGCTAGTAATTTTTATCCCGGTAGGAAAGGTAATGCTGCATAAACCTAAGAAAAGATGGATAAGACGGTTGCGAACCAGAGAAACTGAGAAAGGGGGTTGGTTACAACCTGGGAAGGTATTAGCACCCAGATTGTCCGTCGTACTCGACGGGATCCACGCTTAGAAAATTTGTGTTTTAAAGGGGTAGTGTCAGTGCCATTTTGTGTATCAAAGCTGGAAAGAATGCAAGTGTCACTGTGAAAGAGATGTGAAGTGGAATATGTGAAGTGTCGGTGTAAGAACAAGGATGGAATGCTCAAGACTATGAGGCTAAAAGAATGATGCTGGAAGGAGGGGGAATATACAGAGACTTTTGTTCGATAACTGTTAAGTTATGCCTACGTATCCTCTCGTGCAATGAGGAAGTCAGAACACCGTAGTTCGACCCAAAGAGACTGAAAGATGAATTGACTTGTGAACTGCTTACTTGTCTATGCTCAAGTGTATGACCTGTCTGGCTCAGGTGCAAACTGTCTTGCATTAGACGGAAGAAGCGAGTTCTCGTTTATGAGTGAAGATGATGAGAAAAGAATCTCGGAGGAGACAATTATTGTTTGTTTTTGAGTTTTCAGTCTTTTATTGCTTTTTGAAGTTTGTCATGAGTTAATGAGCTTAAGCCTAAACCAATGGGTTGGTAAACTCATCACATCCTCCCTCTGATTAGGGGTAATGAGAATACCTTAAGTGTGAAGTCAGCATCTCACACTTAATCACCATGATGCAGGATTAAGATCATTAACCTACTTGTGATTATTTAGATGTTTTTGTTGTTTTTGTTTAGTTTTAAGTAATGAGTTTAAGCCATAATCAAGGATTTAATGGACTCATTACACCATCCTAATAGAAGGATAATAGATGAGAACATTTAAGCTGAGAAAGACTCCTCAACTTAATCCATGATTAAGGATTAACCTCATGACAAAACAAACCTTTATTAAGTGGATTTTAGTTAATGATAAGATGAAGAAGTGATTTTTATGGTTTGTAAGACAACTTGAGGGGGACTTGTCCATTAACACTAGGGTTAGTCCTTCTTAACCAATTAAGGAAGAATTGGAACCCTAATGCAAGGCTCAAGTTACAAGCTTGATATCTTGATGATTATTAAGTGAGTTTATTAAAGGATTCAAACACATTAAGGGTTTAACACTTAGGATTAAAGTTATACACTCCATCCTAATAGAAGGATGCATGCATAAGCTTAATCACAAAGCCTTAAAACCTTTAGGGTTTAGTCCTTGATTATGAGGTGAGAAGAGAAGACTCAAAAGATGACACAAAGGTAAAAACTAAATGGGGGACTAATCAAACCCTAATTGTTATCATGCTTGGTTGTTCCTAGGGTTGATGAGGTTTGCAAGAAGATCTTCAGAGAAACCACCAGGAAGGAAGCAGATGAAAGGAACAGAGGCAAAACAACTTGCTTCACTTAAGAAGACAAGTTGCTTGAGGAAAGAAAGTAGGAGATGAACATGAATGAGCAAGCTCACTCCAATACACAAGACAAAATGCAGCAAGGATGAAAAAGAGATAAGAAGAGATTATGAGAAGTGAAGGCAAATTCACTTCTCAAACAACTTACCACCTGAAATGTTAGCATAAGAAAATGAAATGCAATGCAAATGAGGTGCAATGTCATGATGTAAACCAAAACCAGAAGCATAAGTATGATGTTAATGATGCTAAGAGTTGATACAAACATGAGGCAAGGCATGAGAATGATCAAATAAACATAAGGATGCAAATGAGACATGCTTTGAACCATGAACATACATGAAAAGTTATGGAATGTAATGAACATACAACATGGCAAATGAAAAATGCAATGATCAAACATGATTCTAATATGTCCTAAGATGTATTATGAATCATGAGGATGTACAAAATGTTATGGCAAGTCAATGGATGCAAGCAAATGAGAAATGGATGCAAAAGAAGGAACATATTAGGGTTTCATGCATCATGCAAAGCAAAAATCCAAAACCAGAAGCAAACAACATGATAAAAATTTGAAAATGCAATCAAAGATACCCTAAACCTATACAAACTCACTGCCCAAGGGAGAGAATCCAACTCCTAACCTAGTGAAAGTTATGAATTTTCTAAGATTGCTAGGGTTTTAAGGTACCTTGTCAAGAAAAATGCCAAACAAATTGGAAATGCAAGATCAATTCAAATCAAATTTACCCTATAAACTAAATGCTATGCAAGATGCAATGCCAAAAGAATCATCATCCAACTCTCAATGGTTAGGCAGAAAGGAATTTTTGAAGTTTGAAACAAAATATTGCCTAAAAATGAAATTAAATCCAATGAAAATGATCAAAAGGTATCAAGAACAAAAAAGAAATTTGGTTTGAGAGTTGGATAATGTTTCTAAATGTTTTTAAATGCTATGTGAATTTTTTTGTGATTTTTAAATACCTAAATGTATTTTTAATTAATTAATTTCCATTAATTAATTAAAAATAAACATTTAAATGATTTAAAAATAATTTTTAATGCAAAAATAAAAATAAAAATATTTTTGTGTTCTGAAAATTCATGAAACCTTTGACAAAAAATTTCATAATTTTTAGATGATTTTAACTATTTTTAAAAATTCGTACAAATAAATGCAAAACAAATGAAAATAAAATGAATTTAAATAGAAAAAAGAGAAAGTCAGCCAATCTGATGGCTGAGATTCAAACTCACAGGGGCGGGAATTGACCTGGCGCGCAAACGAACGGCTCACATTCAAACTTGCCTAATTATGATTAAACCTTAATCAGAAGCCCTAATGACTTTCAGATGACCGGAACAGTGTTCCGGTCATCTTCTCCGGCCAACCAAAATCTCAATCTCTCTCAAAACGCATCAAAACATCACAAAACTCTCCAGAATCAAACTATGAACATCACTAAACATAAACCCTAAAACAAACAACATTTATTTTTCGTGAATCAAAGGAAACAAGCAAAAACATTTTCACGGGCAAACTTTCAAAACATCACAACATGCTTGTTTCTGGCTCATTTTCAAAAATAAATAGATCCCCATGATCAGGGCAACATATAGAACAACATTCTAACAAGAAATCAAAGTTCTGGAAAATTTGTTCATCATGTTACCTGAGATTGAGCTTTCAGTCCAGGAGCTTTCTGCTTGCCTCTTTGCCTCAAAATGGTCCCAATGGTCCTCTTGATGAAGTTATGAAGCTTGGTTGGAGTTTAAAATGGTTGGTTTGTGAGTTTGAAGAAGTTCTGTTCAGGGAGGGGAAGGAATCGTGTTTCAGTTTGAGGAGGTTTCAGGGATGAATGAGGGTAGGGAAATGATCAGGGGAGCATGCTGAGTGATCCTATGAAGTTTGTTTTTTATGTTTGATGCTTGTGTGATGTGTTTCGAATGGAAATGCATAAGAGGGCAAAGTTTGGTGCTATGGCTTGGAGAGTGTTTCAGGCTTGTGTGTGTGGTGTGTTATGTTGCATTTGGTCCACTTATCACAACTAGAGAGGTCAGAGAAGTTGGTGTGGCACAGGCTGATTGGTATGGGTTCTTTGCAAAAAAGTCCAAGTTAGATGTACTTGAGGTATGGGCAAGTGTGAGGCTGTGATAGGGGCATGGCTTGGCTCAGCTGAGTTTAGGGAGAACCATGGAATTTGATTAAAAGCAATGCAGCAAGTGGATTAGGGTTTATCATAGGTTTTGCAACTTTGTCCAACTTTGGCCCTTTTGAAGTTTCTTGATCCATAAGTCATGAAAATGGGAAAACTTTTGGTGCATTCTGAACTTTAGGCATTGGTTTATGTTTGTGCAAAGATTAGAAGTCACTTTGAGGTCTCATTTTGCCTTGGCAAGTGGTTTTGCAACTTTGCCTCTTTGGTACATAACTTGAAATTATGTGATTTTTCCCAACTTTGACAAGCCATAACTTTTGATCCAAAATGAATTAGAATGAGTTCTTGTACTTTTTGAAAAGGGAATGATCCATTATACAACTTTCATGACCAAAGTTTTCCCATTTGAAGCATTTTTGAATCAAAAAGAAAGGGTTGAAAAAGTTTCCCAAAATGGCAAGTTTCCATTACAAGTCATTTTCCCAAAAAGGCAACTTTGCAAATGGCTTGAAATTCTTCAATTTTGTGAACTTCTAACATCTTCCATGATTAACTAAAGATCATATACATTCAAAATGATGAAGAACACCCTTTGGTTGGGTCATTGGGGGCCTCAGATGCCCTGATTTTACACTGACTTGCTCAAGAAGTCAACTCCTGATTAGATGCCTTCCCCAAGGAATTTCTTCATGAAAATTGATATGCATGATCCTTATAACATATGGAGACCAATAGAAACAAGAATGACCAAAAAATTTGGAGTTATGGCCTTTGAAACCAAAACCCTAATTCTAGGTCATCTGTGCAGTTAAACCTGACTCTGCTTCCATGCCATTCTCAGTCCTTGTGATTCTTTGGCTTTCTTGACTTTGTGGGGATATAATATGATGCTTGGAAATACATGGACCCCTTTGAAGTGATTGAGGAACTTTGGAGTGGCTCAAAAATCTCTTGGATTGCTCAGATCACAAACCCTAAATGCAGATGACCTAGGACCAATGTAGTGGATCAAAAATGCAATATGAGATGCTATGATTGAACTTATGCATATGAAAAGATCACAAGCCATGGTGTGAATTGGTGAGGGCAAATTTGGGGTGTTTACAATGGCCTCTGAAACCAAAACCCTAATTCTAGGTCATCTGTGCAGTTAAACCTGGCTCTGCTTCCATGCCTTTCTCAGTTCTTGTGATTCTTTGATTTTCTTGACCTTGGGAGGATATAATATGATTCTTGAACATACATGGACCCCTTTGAAGTGATTGATGACCTTTGAAGTGGCTCAAATAGCTCTTGGATTGCTCAGATCACAAACCCTAGATGCAAATGACTTTGAATCAATGCAGTGAAGCAAAAATGCAATATGAGATGATATGATTGAACTCATGCAAATGAAAAGAATCACAAGCCATGGTGAAATGAGTGAGGGCAAATTTGGGGTGTTTACACTCAATATAATGAGGCTTAAAGAATAATGCTGGAAGAGGGGGAATATACAGAGACTTTTGTTCGATAACTGTTAAGTTATGTCTACGTATCCTCTCGTGCAATGAGGAAGTCAGAACACCGTAGTTCGACTCAAAGAGACTGAAAGATAAATTGACTTGTGAACTACTTACTTGTTTATGCTCAAGTGTATGACCCGTCTGGCCCAGGTGCAAACTGTCTTGCAGTAGACGGAAGAAACAAATTCTCGTTTATGAGTGAATGAGGTGAGAAAAGAATCCCGAAGGAGACGATTATTGTTTGTTTTTGAGGTTTTCAATCTTTTATTGCTTTTTGTGTTTGACATAAGAAAATGAGCTTAAGCCTAAACCAAGGGTTAGTAAACTCATCACATCTTCCCTTTGATTAGGGGTAATGAGAATACCTTAAGTATGAAGTAAACACCTCACACTTAATCACCATGATGTAGGGTTAAGATCATTAACCTACTTGTGATTATTTAGATGTTTTTGGATTTTTTTGTTTAGTGTTAAGTAATGAGTTTAAGCCATAATCAAGGATTTAATGAACCCATTGCACCATCCTAATAGAAGGATAATAGATGAGAACATTTAAGCTGAGGAAGATACCTCAACTTAATCCATGATTAGGGATTAACCTCATGACAAAACAAACCTTTATTAGAGTGGATTTTAGTTAATGGTAAGATTAAGAAGTGGATTTTATGGTTTGTAAGACAACTTGAGGGGGACTTGTCCATTAACACTAGGGTTAGTCCTTCTTAACCAATTAAGGAAGAATTAGAACCCTAATATAAGGCCCAAGTTACAAGCTTATTGTCTTAGTGATTATTAGATGGGTTGATTAAGATATTTAAACACATCAAGGGTTTAACACTTAGGATTAAAGTTATACACCCCATCCTAAGAGAAGGATGCAGGCATAACCTTAATCACAAAGCCTTAAAACCTTGAAGGTTTAGTCCCTGATTATGAGATGAGAAGAGAAGACACTAAAGAAGACACAAAGGTAAAACTAATGGGGGACTAATCAAGCCCTAATTGTTATCATGCTTGGGTGTTCCTATGGTTTATGAGGCTTGCAAGAGATCTTCAAGAAGAGCCACCAAGGAAGAAGCAGATGAAAGGAGGAGATGCAGAAGAAACAAGTCAACTTACTTCACTTAAGAAGATAAGTTGCTTGAAGAAAGAAGGTGAAGAAGGAACATGAATGAGCAAGCTCACTCTAAAACAAATACAAAATGCAGCAATGGATGCATAAGAGAGATGCGAAGAGATTGTGAGAAGTGAAGGCAAATTCACTTCTCAAGGTAACTTACCACCTGAAAAGTTAGTAAAAGGAAATGAAATGAAATGAATGCAAGGATGCAAACCAAAACCAGAAGCATATTTATGATGCAAATGATGCTAAGAGATGGTGCACATGTATGTCAAGAGATGTGAATGGTCATACAAGTGATGAGGATGCAAATGAAGCATGAAAGTTCATGAAAGTTTATGAAATGTAATGAAAGCATAACATGGAAAATGGATGATGCAATGATCAAACATGATTCTAATGTGTCCTAATATGTCTTAGAAGTCATGTGGATGCAAGAAAAGTCATGGCAAGTTCATGAATGCAAGCATATGCAAGAGGTATGCAAATGAAGATGAGAAATTAGGGTTTTCATGCAACATGAGATGCAAAACTCAAAAACAGAAGCAAATGACTAGATAAAAAATTGAAAATGCACTTAAAGGAACCCTAAACCTATACTAGGCTACCATCCAAAGGGGGAGGTCAGAAGCTAAACCTAGAAGGAGTTATGAATTTCCTAAGTTTCTAGGGATTTTTGGGTGATCCTCAATGTAAAATGCCAAATAATTTGAAAATGCAAGATGAAAATGAAACAAAAATGTTTTTGGATGCTAGAAGCCATGCATAGAACAATGCAAAAAGAACCATTCACAAACTCAACTTGGTTTAAAAGTTATGAATTTTTGAAGTTAGGGTTAGAAGATGAACAATTTTAAGAACCCTAATTCATTGAAAAATGTCAAAGCATGATCAAAACCAAAAAGAAATTTGTATGGTGAGTTTGTAAATGTTTCTAAATTTCTAAGAATGTTCTCTGATTTTTTTTGGTGATTTTTAAATACTTAAATGTATTTTTAATTAATTAAAATCAATTAACTAATTAAATAAAACATTTAAATGATTTAAAAATACTTTTTTAATTCAAAAAATAAAAATAAAAATATTTTTGATTTCTGAAAATTAATAAAATGCTTGATAAAAATTTTCAGATTTGTTTGATCATTTTTACTATTTTTAATAATTATATGAAAAGTAATGGATAAAAAATAAAATAAAATGAAATAAAAGGAGAAGTCAGCTGATCCTAAGGTCAGGATTTAAACTAAAGGGGGGAGGGTTGACTGGCGTGCTATTGGACGGTTGGGATTCCACCTGGCTAATTAAATTGGATTAATTAAATTAAACAGAAATTAGGGTTAATGAAAGGATCTGGGCCATTAAAACACGCGCGGGAACCAGGATCTGAGGGCTCACATTTAAACTCAGCTAATTAATGAGATTAGCCCTAATCTCTTTCACTGTTCCGGTCATCTTCTCCGGCCACTCAAACTTGCTAACTCTCTCAATTCGTAAAATACTCACCAAACTCTCTAGAAATGATCCCTAACTCATTCTAAACAAGATTCAACCAGCAAAAATCATTTATTTCACATGAACATCAAGATTCGAAGCAAAACGGAAAATTACTCAGAAATTTCAAATGCTTCATACATGCTTAATATTCAATCATTTTCAAAACCAAAAGGTGCAGTGTGATCAGTGAAGCATGGAGAACAATCTAAGAACTTAAAATTTTATTTCTGGAAAATTTGTTCTTGAGGTTACTTGAATTGAAGCTTTCGAAACTGGCACTTTCTAGGCTCTTCTTTGGTGCTTTTCCACTCCCCCTGATCCCCTTATGCTTCTGGAATGCTTGAAAGGCGTTTATATGGAGTGTTTTGAAGGTTTCAGTTCAGAGGTGATGCAAATCGTGTTTTTGTTTGAGGTGGTTTCAGGCCAATGTGAGGGGTGGGAAATGATCCTGGGGTTATGTGGAGATGATTGGTGAAAGAATTTTGAAGTTTTGATGGCTGGTTTGAAAGTTTTGAAGAGATGAAGTTTTGAGAGGATTTTGGCCATCTGAGCTATGGTTGTGTTTCAGGCTTGTGTGTGTTATGAAAATGTATCCATAGGGCATGCTTGTAGTGTTCTGGTTGGGTAGAGAGTGGGTGGTGACTGCAGTTGATTGGTATGGGTGAATTTGCATAAAGTCAACATTTCTTGTACTTGAGGTATGGGCAAGTGGCAGGCTTGGTACAATGGGGTGTCTGGTGCAGCAAGGATCAAGGAGGTCCATGGAATTCACTTTGAGGCAATTCAGCATGTTTGTGAAAGGTTCTTGGTCATTTAGCAATTTCATGAAACTTTGGCCCCTTTGAGATTTCTTCATGGGCAAGGCATGAAAATTTGAGATTCTTTGGGAAATTCTGAGTTTTGGACATTGCATAATGTTTGTATGATGCTTAGAAGTGTGTTTGAAGTCACAAAATGAATTGGCAAGTGGTTTTTGCAAAAATCCCTCTTTGGTGCATTCTTAAAAATTATGTGATTTTTGCCAACTTTGACAAGCCATAACTTGAGTTCCAAAATGAATTAGATCTTGTTCTTGTACTTTTTGAAAAGGGAATGATCCAATCTACAACTTTCATGACCAAATTTTTTTCATTTGAAGCATTTTTGGTTGAGAAAGAGGAGGTTGAAAAACTTTCCCAAAATGGAAAGTTTACATTACAAGTCATTTCCATTTTTGGCAACTTTTGGTTTAGCTCATTTTTATTCAAATTTGTGAACTTCAAAGCACTTCAATGATCAAATAAAGACCATATAACTTCAATTTGATGAAAAATCCACTTTGGTTCCATGTTGAGGGGCCTCAGATGCCCTGATTTTGCTCTGACTTGCTCAGGAAGTTACCCAGTGATCAGATGACTTCCACAATGAATTTCTTCATCAAACTTGGTATATATGATCCTTATAACATATTGTGACCAATAGAAACAAAAATGACCAAAACATTTGGAGTTATGGCCTCTGAAACCAAAACCCTAGCTCTGCTTCCATGCTTTGCCAGTTCTTGTGATTCTTTGGCTTCCTTGATCTTTGGAGGATAAAATATGATGATTGAACATACATGAACCCTCTTGAAATGATTTATGGCCTTTGGAGTGGCTCAGATGGATCCTGGATTGCTCAGATCACACACCCTAGATGCAGATGAACTTGAACCAATGCAGTGAAGCAAGAAATGCAACATGAAATGATATGCTTAAACTAATGTAAATGTGAAAGATCACAAGCCATGGTGTGAACTTAGTGAGGGCAAATTTGGGGTGTTTACAGGCGAGTAGTTATGTATGGTGATTTTTGAGACTGTTTAAGGGACAATCTTACGTGAGATGAAAGGCCCTATTGGCAGCCATTGCTGTTAGGTTGCATGAGAGTAGCTAGATTGACATTGTTAAGGCTACTAAGAGCGATGTGCTATTTGAGTAGCAATGGATAGTAAAAAATCTGTATGACTAGAGAGTCTGTCCTATTTATACCCTTATGGGATATTGTATTTATAAGAGTTCTTCGAGGCATATGGATTTTACCTCATGGACGTGGTCTTAACTTCCCATCTTATTGGGGGATTTTATTGACCGCATATCTTCACGGAGTCATTCGAGACCATTTCCCTTGACTCCCACGTTGGAGGAAGTTCTTGGGAGAATCTCTGGCATCCCCTCTCGTGCGCCCCAACTGCTGGACGAGAGAACCCTGGTTTGGTTCTTTACCAAATATAACACTACATAGTCCCTTAGGCACAATTCATTTTTATTTAAAGGTAGAAATATTTAAAACATCTTTACATGTACCCCTCACCCAATCAACGATCCCTGCGACTAAGAATGATTTTGCTGGGTGGTGATTTCCTCATAGGCGAGTCCCTCAGTGAAGGGTGAGTGAAATAGAAGGCGAGTCCCTCAGTCAAAGGCATATGAAATGGTAGGCGTGGTCTTTGGTTATAACCTCCGTCTGATGAGTCAATGTCCAGGTGTTCCTTATTTAATTGAAGTATGTTATTCGAGGTGTTAACCAATCATCATACAAATAAGTTCTATTTCATTTAATGTAATCAATGATGACACACTTTTTGAAATTGCAAATGATAGTGACATATGTAGGTAACATGTAGAGTCTTACAAAACCCTAAGGGGTTTTGGAGTTCTCTTATAACAAATATTTTCTCTTCATATTCTGTTTTACTTTCTGCAAACTTGCTCGAGCCATCTCCTTTTGGATTTTTTAGTGCAACTTTCAACCTTCTCACATATACGTGTTTCTTTATGTTCTCTAATTCCGGATGCCATATTTGGTAGAGAATCTATGGTGTCGGGTATAATATTTATAGGTAGATAGTTCCTTTTTGATGGCTGCAACGACGATGATGCCTCCTTTTTGTTCTATTGTTTTCTCAGGAACAAAATGTCTTACTCCTCTATCGTTCCCAAAGGTGCGGTTAATTTCGTCTCCATTTATACTTTTGAAGAACAAATATGTATCTTTCTAGCGGGAGTGGATGTATCCTCCCGGGGGGATAAGGACAGGGTTATTAGGGAGGCTTGTCTACCCTCGAAGAGGGTGACCTTTCTAGTCACCTCTTGTCCCCATAACCATATTTCTACTTTTACCCTCCCTTTATTAAGGTTATGAGAGTCCTTTTTCCTCTTTCTGCCTTGTCCATGAAGATACTCATGGTGCTTAATGTTGCCCCATCTCAATTATTCTCGAACAACTGAGGTTACATTAGGATTTCAAGATGGTTTACGAGGAGCTTGACATCAACCCGACAATTGGGGTCTTATTCTATTTTTCTCTACCAAACCAGAGAAAGGTAGTTGGGTGACCTTGGGCAATCTACATGCCAAAGGCCTTTTTACCCCTAACTCTAACAACTATAAACATTGGAAAGATAAGTTTGTCGAGGTGAGGGGTCGAGAGGCTTCCCTTGGAATGCTGGATAATGTCAGAGTACCCCTCTTCTTGTTATATTGGATGGAGGACCCGACTGTTGTACCCCAAAATTTTCCCTCCCATATTCAAGATAATATGTCTCAAGAGGTCTCCTAATAGTCACAAGATTCACAATTGCTCAAGAGGATTCAAGGTTCCATCAGACAAAGCCTCCTCCTAAGTAATGGATCTGAAACTAGGGTTTTGAATTTCACAAGGAAAAGTGGACTTCCAAATCCTCAAGTGGACTTCATGACATCCCATATACCTCAAAGAATCCTCATATCAAGTTTCAAGGTCTTCCACACAAGTTTGGTTAGTCAGATGCTCAAATACTTAAAAATCAGTTAATTTGGTCAACAAGTCAACTGTGATCAACTTAAAGTCAAACTTCAATATTTTTGGTCAACATCAATATTATGAGTTGAAATTCATCATTTGATCAAGGGTTTATCATGATTCATCAAGAAAACCTCAGAATCATCAAGAATCAGGAGTTACTAAATTAGGGTTTTGTGTAGGAAAGTCAACTGAACTTTGACCAACCATAAATTTCACATAATTCATCGAAAATTTCCCATATAGAAGCTAAATTTGAAGGAAATTCAATTCTCTACAACTTTGTGTCTCACAAGCCAAGTCCAAAAAATGCTTCATTTGAGAGGTATGAGCCAAAACATTACAAGTCCTTTTGAAAGTCAAAAAAACGTCAACTTTTTCAAAAGCTCATAATTTAAAAATTAAAAATGATATGGACATGGGACCAAAATGATAAGTTAGAGGACACTCTAAGCTTTCTAAAAAGTCCTAGAACACCTTAATGGGATAAAAGTTGAGGGAGTTATGCATTGTGGAAGTTGGACAATTTTGAGGAGATACGAAGCAAAAAGGGTCTAAACTCAAGATTTCTCCAAACGAGCCTATAATATTTCAACCCAAACTTGAAGATGAGGTCATGCACGACCCAATGATCATTTTCTCTGATTTTTATTATTTATTTTATATTATATTGGATTTTAATCAGTAAAATTCAATTATAATTAAAATAAATTATGAAAAATCAAATATTTGATTTAAGACTTATTTTTGGATCAAATATTTTGTGATTAAGATGATTGAACTCTTTCAAATTCGTGCAAGACCAATATAAAATGTTTACATTTTATTTTTGGACAAATTTGGCAAGGTGATTTCTTCATTCACAAGTAACACAAATCCATCATAACAAAGCCCAAAATCTGACCTAATTCACTCTATTATAAGTACATGACAATATTACAATGAGGGGGTATGAAAATTCAGACCAAGAGAGAGCTTTCAAACTTCAAAAAAATCAAGAAAACTTGAAATTCAGATTCTTGGTTTCAAGCTATTTTCAAGCAACTTGAAGGTTTCCATTGAATCTTTGTGGTCCCTCAAACATGTCCCAATCATGAGCATCATCAAATTCATCCAAAATCGCACAAACCAATTTCGTTTTTCTTGTTTTTTTCTTGGATTTAGATTTTGATTATACATGCGTTTTAACTTCAATTTGATTATGCAATGTTGTTTAGAATAATGATTAGAACGTTTCTGGACTGGTTAATTGTGTTTTTTATGCAGGTATTGTGATCCGCCATAGTTAGTGTTTAAAGGTTGTATTTTGGGAAATTTGCATAGAGGCGATTTTACACGAAATCAATGGACTAATAAGACTCATAGGTCTGCCTTTGGTTGATTTCCATGATTAGAACAAATTTGTCTTGTGTATCATGTTCCGAAGACTGCATTTAGAACCCGTTATGGCCATTAAGAATTCTTATAAATGCCTTTCGGTGTGACGAATGCTCAAGCTGTTTTTATGGATTACATGAATCAGATATTTCAAGACTAGTTGGATCAGTTCGTGGTGATCTTTATTGATGATATTCTTATCTATTCTCGTACTCTACAAGAGCACGGAGACCATTTGAGGATTGTTCTATCGGTACTGCAAGAGAAGCAACGTTTTGCCAAGTTTAGCAAGTGTGAGTTTTGGATGTCAAAAGTCAAGTTTCTTGGACATGTTATATCTCAGGGAGGTGTAGCAGTGGATCCATCGAAGATTGAAGCCGTGATTAATTGGGAGAGACCGAAGAATGCTTCAGAAGTGAGAAGTTTCTTAGGTTTGGCAGGTTACTACAGAAGTTTCATTAAAGGTTTTTCTCATATGGCGTTACCATTAACTAAGCTTACAAGAAAGGACTTCACCTACGAGTGGGATTCTAGTTGTGAGCAAAGTTTCATGTGGTTGAAAGAGAAATTAAAAACTGCTCCAGTTTTGTTAATTCCCGAACCTAACAAATCTTATGAAGTGTTTTGCGATGCTTCTAAGATGGGATTAGGAGGAGTACTTATGCAAGAAGGCCAAGTTGTAGCCTATGCTTCTAGACAGTTGAGAGTCCATGAGAAGAATTATCCAACTCATGATTTGGAACTAGCGGCCGTGGTGTTTACTTTGAAAGTGTGGCGACATTATCTGTATGGTGTATGTTTTGAGATGTTCAGTAATCATAAGAGTTTGAAGTACCTCTTTGATCAGAAGGAATTAAATATGAGACAGAGAAGATGGATGGAGTATTTGAAGGATTATGACCTTGAATTGAAGTACCATCCGGGAAAAGCGAATAAGGTGGCATATGCTTTAAGTAGAAAAGTAATTCATAGTGCTGAGTTGATGGTATTGGAATATGCACTATTGGAGAAGTTTCGAGACCTTAATCTTCAGTTTGTTTGGACTCCGAATGGTGTAATAATGGGAAATTTGAATATCAATTCTACCTTGAGGAATGAGATTCAACAAGCATAGGTTATAGGTGAGAAGTTGCAGAAGTTGTTGCTTCAACCAGGTTTTGTGAGAGCATTGGATGGGATTATCCTATTCAACCAAAGAGTTTGCATTCCGAACGATAAGGTATTAAAGAGAAAGATTTTAGAGGAAGCCTATAAAGGTTCTTTTATGATACATCCGGGTTCTTCGAAGATGTATCAAGACTTAAAGAAAGAGTATTGATGGTCCGGAATGAAAAGGGACATTGCGATATCCATGTCCGAATGTGGGGTGTGTCAACAAGTGAAGATTAAGCACCAAAGACCGGGCGGTTTGTTACAGCCTTTAGACATCCCAATTTGGAAGTGGGATAGTATCTCTATGGACTTTGCAGTGGGTTTACCGAGTACTCAAGGTGGTTATGACTCTGTTTGGGTGATTGTGGATCGGTTAACGAAATCTGCATATTTCTTAACTGTTAAGACTACGTACAAGGCAAGTCATCTTGCGAGGTTGCTTATTGTTGATATTGTGAGATTTCATGGTGTTCCGTCTAGTATTGTGTCAGATAGAGATTCAAAGTTCACTTAGATGTTTTGGAAGGTGTTCCAACAAGCCATGGGTACGAATTTGCATTTGAGTACTTCTAATCATCCTCAAACGGATGGTCAAACGGAATATACAATTCAAACAATGGAAGACATATTACGGGCATGCGTATTGGAAAGTAAAGGAAATTGGAAGGAATTTTTACCATTGATAGAATTCTCTTACAATAATAATTACCATGCAAGCATCGTAATGGCTCCGTATGAGGCTTTATATGGAAGGAAATGTAGAACACCGTTGTGTTGGTCGCAAGTGGGTGAAGATAGGATTTTGGGACCCGAAGTTATTCAAGAGACCACAGAAAAGATCCGGATGATACGAGAAAAGATTAAGCAAGTCCATGATTGTCAGAAGAGTTATGCTGACAACCGAAGGAGACCTTTGGAATTTGATGAAGGTGATCATGTGTATTTGAAAGTTACTCCGAGATTGAGATTGAAAGGACCATTTAAGTCGCGCAAGTTAAGTCCGAGATACGTGGAACCATATCAGATCTTAGAAATGATTGGTGAAGTTACTTACAGACTAGCCTTACCACTCTCTCTATCTGAAATGCATGATGTTTTCCATGTGTCACAACTTTGTAGGTTCGTTCCTGATCCTCTTCAGCCTATTCTTCCGGATTCTATCGAGATAGAAGTGGATTTGAGTTTCGAACCCCAACCGAGCCGTATTGTTGGAAAAGAAACCAAAGTGTTAAGGATCAAAGAGATACCACTTGTTAAAGTGCAATGAGATGAGACGCATACGAGAGATGCTACGTGAGAATTGGAATCGGAGATGTGGGAATCATATCCTCACCGTAATTTATTTAATGCTCTGAATAATATTATTTGATATCAATATTGTTCCAGATTACCCTAAGAAATTTTAACGGAAATAAATAGAGTAATCAGCGGGATTTTATTTTATTAATTAATATTAGCTGACTCATAGGTTTTATAAAATATTGGATCAAGAGACATTTTTTGGATACTCTCTATTTTTGGACCCATTGGTGGGAAAATAAGTTTTTCCTTTATATTATATGTTATAGAAAGAAAAATAGAAAAAGAAGAAGTTAGTAAGGAAGAAGAGAAAGAAGGAAAAGAGAAGAAGAAGAGAAGTGAACCCTAGAGCTTCAAATTCATCATTCTCCATCATTCGTCCATCGAATCAACTATTTCTTTCCGCCAATCTTCATCTCTCGAGGTGGGTTCGTAGTTAGAAGCTTTTGTTTTAGATTTTGGTTGAGTTTTAGAGTTTATGAGTTTTTAGGTTTTGGTAGAAATCTTGGAAATCAAAAGTTTTAAACGGTTAAAAACTCGACAAATTTCTAGTATATGATTATAAATATGTTTGATGTTGGTTTCCTCTGTTGATTGAGAATTTGATAAGCTTTTACCCCTTTTGTGAAGTGTTGTTCGCACCTGAGTTTCTGCAGAATTCGTAGAGCTCGCTTAGCGAGCAGGTCAATTCTTGGGAAGGTCAGAATACATGGAGTTTCTCTCTTAGCAAGCATACCCCCTCGCTTAGCGAGACCTGGAAGTTGATGTTTTGTCTCTTAATTCATAACTTCTTACTAGGTTATCCGATTTAAATGTTCTTTATATCGTTAGAAAGCTAGAATTATGTACTTTCATGTGATACGAAAAATATTATTTTTGCCCGAGTTTTGCCCGACGTTTCGATTATACGGTAAAAAAGTTAAGTTAGGGGATTGTGAGCCAAAGGTAATAATAAAGGTTCAACTTGTGAGGTATCTATGACTCTCTTAGGCTAGTGTGAATTGAGAAGTGCATTGCTTTAGGTCCTTCGTATAGTCTTGATTAAGTCTTGACGTGGATTCCTTGCGTTCCGTTAGAGTATCCGTAAAGACTAGAAGAATAATTATTAAGAAGCGTGGCGAGGCTTGTGGTGGGTATTCCATTGAGTCCCACGAGAAGCATAGTGAGGCTTGTGGTGGGTATTCCACTGAGTCCCACGGGAAACATAATGAGGCTTGTGGTGGGTATTACATTGAGTCCCACATGAAGCGTTAATAATTTATCGAATGCCCCTTTTCGTTTTAGGTTACTTATAGAGAAGTGACTTCGGTACCTTATAGAATGTTGGAAATTGAACCCTTAGAGCCGAGAAAACTCTAAGATAGGGAACTCACTGAGATGTTTTGTCTCACCCCATATTGATGTTGTTATTTCAGGTACTTCAGGTTCCGCAAAGGGTAAAAATAAGGCGACTTGATTATCTTTTCTTGTTTGATGGCTTCTTCCGCTGTGGACTTTTGAGATCTTCGAATCTAGTTCTTAGACTTTTTATTTTGTGAACACCTTGTATTATTTATAGCCTTTTTGCTAGTACCTTATGTTTTAGTGGCTATATTTATGCAATGTGTAACTAAGAACTTGTTGTATTTCAATACCAAACTTATATATATATGAAAAATATGTTTTGAGGTATGTATTTTATATATGGGTATTACATGTAGTGACAGACAAAATCCGTCACTACAACTTTTAGCTACAGACGACTGTCACTATAACCTAAATAGACAGCCAAACGGAGAAGACGACCCAAAATCGCGCGCGTTTCTTATTTTAAAAATTTGTTTTATATTATATATAAATGTTTGTGGTATTTTGACATAGGTGACGCATAACCTAGTGGCTGAGACACAGGTGTTGGAAGCCTGAAGACATGGGTTCGAATCCCAGGCTCCCCCTTTCTCTTTTTTATGCGCTGGTTTTCATGTTTTTATTTTTATTTTTATAATTTTTGTTTATTATATCAACTAATTAAATAATCTTAATTAACAATTAACCACCAAATTAATCCTCCACTAATCTTTTCTTAAAAAAACCAATAATTGTCTAATTATTTTCAATATTTTATTTTTCTCACATAATTAATTATTTTTATAAATAGTTTAATTTATTAGTTCTTTTATTATAAATTAATTCAATTAATTAGATTTAGGTTAATTAATTAAAACCTAATTTTTTCTTGTTAACCTTAATTTTTATCAAACCCTGATTTCTTTTCAAACCTTAATTTTTCTAAACATTTTCAAAACCCTAATATTTTTCATAAAAAAACATTTTCTTTTCCTAATTTAATTTAATTCGCTTTATTTATCTTATTTAGAAATTTGTATAGAACGCCCTCATATGTAATATTTTTCCCGCTCGATTGAGTAATTGCTTCTATTATGTAATAGCCTAGATTTAATTTTTTGTGTTTTAATTTCCATAATCCCCCTAAAAAGACAAATGTATCCCCTTCCCCTAATGTAATAACGTAGGATCTTTATTTCCGCCTTTAAATTTCTGCAAAATATAAATGTGTGGTTAGTAACTTAGGGAGTGCAAATATTGTATGGTTAATTAATTGAACCTATCCCCCTAAATTCAAGATAAATACATAAAAATAATATTCACACACGTAAGTCGATCGTTATACGATCGCCATCTGCACCTCCTAGGGTTACCCCTCTCTGTTGTCTTAATAAATGGTCAAGTCCCTCGAATATGGGGGTGTCTTAAGCAAATGTCCCTGCAGATAAATCATCAAGTCCCTTCAACGTTAAAAAGATCATAGTCCCTTCAAAGTTGCCTACAAAATAAACGATCTCGTCCCTCGATGACCCTACGAAAAAAATGATGATAGTCCATATTAATTGCTAAAGACACCCCTACAAGTTGCTTTCTCAGACCATACGATGACCCTACGCCCGCCCCTTAATAAATCCAAGGTAATGACTAGTTATTCCTTAATAGTAAGGACAATCTTACCCTTGAAAGGAAATAAAGAAACATAAAAGACCAACTTAGGGTAGGTAACACTTAATTACTTGCTCACACTTTCAAAAAACTCTTTTCACACCCCACTTTTAAAATCTTTTCAAACTCAAGACTTTGTATACATCCATACGAGGATCATTACAAAGACTTATGAAAATTTTCTAAACATACACTACACCTTTTTCAAACAAGTTAAAGTGAGCTAAGTAACTAAGAGCCCATGGATGAAGAACATCTTTAAGTAACTAAAATTCGGGGGCGACTCTAGCTATCCATACATGTTTTTGTCAAACAAAAACACCAAGTCAGTTCTCCCACCGTGTTACACCGACGATAGTTATATACTATGACTGGTTATTACGCCCCTTGAGGAGAGAATGATCATTCGATTTCTATGACAGTTCAAGGTTATGGATTATCTGGAAGTGATTAAGTTCCAGCGAGAGGGTGGTGGACATCTCGGTGCCTATATATGTAGGCGTTTTTTCTTTTCGTTTTGCTGTGGGATCTTGCATCCCTTTTTGACCCACATTTTTTTATGCAGAGCAAATGGAAAAGAACTAATCCTAAGAGCACAATGAGAGATGAGAAACAATAAAGTCTTCCAGTTTAGGCATTAACAGTCCGAAAAGCCATCCTGAAGGGTTGACCATCCGAGTGAATAAAAGAGTGGCCTCAACCTCAGAGTTGTCAGACACTAAAACTCAACAATTGGGGGAGGTACCCCCTTTGTTGCAGGCTATATGGTGGAGCCCGATGGGGGAATAAATCCTATGCCCTGGTGGAATGATGTCAATCATGACCTCTTTCGCTTCAAATCTCGTACTTCCCCCTTTTAAAAGAGTATCATGTTGAGTACTAGGCCCTTTGTTCACAATCTCCCTCGACTATCATGAATATGAAATGCACCCTTATGCTATGGGAGTTTATACTTTAGGATGTTGAACATATGCAATATGACAAAGACGCTAGAAACCTAGAGGTGAGGCTCCAAGAGCAGACATAGGCCTATAATGAGAGCCAACAACTATTGCAGTCCCACCAGCAAAATGAGGAGCAATGGGAAAGAGGTTGGAGGATGCCTAGGCTAAAGCCATGGAGATCTTTGTTGAGAAAAATTATATGCAGAACTCCTTGAATGCAATTCCCCTTTATCAAAAATATTTTGAGAAGGAAGTCTCAGAGTTGATCATCGAATTGGTGTCCGTTGCCGGCATGTCCTTTGAGAGGGCCAAGAAATAAGTCCTATTTATACACCTTACTCTAGATATAAGCCCCTTAGATCCTTTAAAGGTTGTGAAAGACATGATGATGGTCAATGAGGAGGCAACAACTGATCACGACTTTCTGAGTCTAAAAGGTTACTAAATGCAAGTGCACAATCTATCGTGTAATAATAAAAGATATCGATCCCATAGAGACCAATGCCAATCTATTGTACTCTATCGTTACTTTGTAAATATAAGGTGAAATGTATTTGGTTAAGAAGAAACTAAAACTAGAACTTAGAATAAAACTAAGAAAATAAGATAATAAAGAGAGACCGAAATATGGATTCCGCGTTCCTAAAGGACTATGTAGAATTTGGTTACTAATTACGATTATAACTTAGTTACGTAGAATAAATTGACTTAAAGACCCGTCTCACGCTCTCGCGGTATTAACTAAAGTCACGTTCCCTAATCCCAAGATTTTGCTCTCGCTCGCCCGGTAGCTTGGAAATATGTTTTGAAAGCCAATAATATCCTAAACTTATCTAAAGCGCTCTCACTGTATTTAGATTTGTTACCTAATTTCGACTATCTGGTTCGGTCCCCATGCTCTTGCAGTACTGGTTCCAATCTTAATTAATTTCTCACTCTCGTGACAAATTCGTGTTAAGTAATCCTTCACTATCGTGACAAAACTACTTAAATGTTAATCTGGAAATTAAAACCAAAATCGGATTCTAATCATAAATGCGCTCCTATTATTTTCTATTGACTCTTGTTGGCAACAATGGTCCTCATATGTTGGACTCAAGACTAATTAGCTAGACATGGGAAGGAGAATAAACATGCAAATACGATAAATAACTAAAATCGAAAACATACTTTGGAAATTAAATAAGAAGACGATAAAATAAATCATACTAACTAAAACCTGTAATTAATAGATTCTTCAAATCATACATGAAATATTGAATTCTTGAATTCTTGAATCAGTTGTGAAAAAATAAAATACGAAAAAAAATTAGAATCCTAAAACTAATGGTGTGGTAGTTCCTCGATGTGAGAAACTACCACTTTTACATGGTATAATAAAACTGCTAAAAACTAAGAATAATGATAAAAAAAGTCCCTTATTCAAGTTCACTTGTTTCCAATTTAGAGGTCTTGAGTACGACTGTTGAAGGAGAAAATTTAGGAAATAATTTTGCTTGGGTTGAGAAATCCATGGAGTGACTTAGTTGGTTTTGAAGACTGAGCTGAGGGAGAGAAAAAAGGAAGGAAATAACTTTTGCTTGACTGAATAATCCACGAAATTAAATTCCTTATAAAACACTCATGACAGTCGTCCTAGGTGGTCTGACGGTCGTCTTGACTACTTAGGGTGTGACGGTCGCCACAAATGTGGGACGGGCGTCACACACCTAATTTGCAGAATTTCATACTTTCTGCTATCTGTCTTCTTTTCTTCCTCTTTTATTCTTCTTTCTTTCTTTTATAAATTAATCCAATTTAATCTAAGTTGCCTGAAATCATAATAAATGTCGGCATAATAAAACATAAATCAAGGAAAATAAATAAAACGAAACTAAAATCCATGTGAATTGGGTCTAGAAATACGATATATTTTTGTGTTATCAAACTCACCACACTTAAACCTTTGTTTGTCCTCAAGAAAACCACGACTCGTAAGGAAAATAGTGCATAAAAATACTCGTCCTAGGTTACCAACTCTACTTTGGTTAAGTTTGTGTCGATAGGTACTGACTCACACACTAAGGATATCGTAACAACACAATTCTGCTTTTGCGGTCATCAACCTCCCTCCTATACAAACCAATTCGAATCATGTCATTATACCTAAGTCTAACTCACTCACCATTCTTTCATCCCTTTTCATTCTGGCGCAATCACATTAAGCCCGTTATCCTTTCACACTAATGGTAGGACAACCTATTAGTGATTATGATCTCATTACCTTCATCTTTTCTCTTTTACACATATTAATAAAGAAGTTTGCACCGTTGGGCTAAGTGACCGGGTGAGGATCACCTAACTTAGAAGGAGCATTTATTTTCAATTATTCATTTTTTTTCTTTTCTTAATTGACCTTTTAACCCTGAGATCATACACTTATTTACATCGACTTCCTACTTAGTGTGTGCTTAGGATGACACTGAGTGCTAAATAAACTAATTAGGGACTACTAAAGGGGTGAGAACTTAAGGCTATGGCATAACAAGTATTCAAATCGGTTTCCATAATTGGGAGGATCACGGTGTTAAGACAATACTGATCTTGCAGAATTTTCCCAAGTCTCTCAATCTAACTTCAATTTCGTCTGTAACCTATGATTTTAAGAAAAAATATTGTTTTTAACGCAAATATTTTCATAATATTTGGTGTCGCTCAGGGGAGTGGGAAATCGATAAACACAAAATCACATGTAAAAACTTAACAGCACATGCAAAATTTTAAAATTATGCTAGAAAGTAATAAATCTAACTAAATCTAACTAAAAAACGTTAAAATGAAAGCGGTAGAGTTCCTCCCCCACACTTAAACCAAACATTGTCCTTAATGTTTTGATAAAAGGTGGTAAAGGAAAAATAGAACCTGTATGACTGCCATTGCGTGCCACTACGGCCAAATTTACTTTGACTCTTCCCTAGTCGTCCCTGTCTTTGCTGACCACTTCTACTCCGACGTCTTGTACTACAAGATTTTTGGATTTACGAAAACTTCACTTTTCAAGAAGTCGCTCGTTATACTGCCTATTTCCGAAGGAAGTACCTACAAAAATTGTTAGAAATATAGTGTGGTGTGTGCAAGTGGAACTAGACAATGTGAAAAGACAACAAAAAGGAGATGGGTTTCAAATGGGAGAGACATGCCATCTCCTATCATACTCATCATTGGTGTCACCAACAGCAGCGACATTCATAGGAATGTCCGTGTGCACCAACTCTATGGGCGCCAAAGATCCTCCATAAGGGGATGTGGAAAATATGATTGCCTTTATGGACCCTTGTCCAGTTCAATATTGTGCCCTTAGACATTTATCCTATTATGCAAGATGGGAAACTTCCATCTAGGTCACTCATGTCCCTCATCATGCTTTGTGAAGTACCCATCAACTGTCTTTATGGTCATCCAGTTATGGAGAATGTTTGATCAACAATAAAGTGAAGGTGCGTAAAACACAAGGAAGGGGGGTTGGAATTGGGTTTTCTTTAACAACTAAAAATTAACTTCTATGACAAGTTGATTTATCCTGGTTCGTTTGAACTCAAACTACGTCCAGTCCACCCGCCAAGGTGATTTTGCCTCTATCACTGAGGTCTTAATCCACTATTCAATAATTGAATACACACACTGACCTACAGTCAATGTCCTCTTGAGTCTTCTGACTGAAATTAGTCACTCAAGGAATTTTACTTAACTTTTACAATAATAAGAAATATAGTAACTATTTTGCTTCTAATAAAGCTATGATCACTAAGTGAATGTTACAAGAGTTTAGCACAAATGAATAAGACTTTTCTCGTGAGTGTGGTATCTCAAATCTTCAATTTGATTCCTTTATATAGTTCTTGAATATTGTAGCCGTTGGAGACATCTTGAGCTAATTTAGGATATTAGTTAATACCATAAACTCCTTCTATAACAAGAGATACTTGTCTTTACCATTAATTAATATATTCTTTAATTAATTCCTTTATTATGAGGATCATCATCTTCTAGACATAAATCAGAGATAATAAAGTCTTGATGCGCAGCTATTAAACCATGTCATTAAATGATGGATTCTTCAAAAAGTGTATCTTCTATGTACGACTCAATGTATCTTCTAATAAAGCACGTCTTCTTTAAATAACTTCCTCTTCTACACATATAATAAAGAGAGTCATTAGAACTTCTATTCTTGCATAATAATATTTGTTATCATCAAAACTCTTAGAGGTTTAGAACCATAATTGTTCTAACAATCTCCCCCCTTTTGATGATGACAAAACATTTATTTAGATTTTAAGAATAAAGTTTAATAGGATTAGAAGAACTCCCTTTGATTAAATTAAATCAGATATTTCTATTAGAGGTTTCTTCAGAAGTTTTATCCTTCAGAAGTTTCATTAGCCTTAGCTCCCCCTGAGTTGATTACTTGACCTGTTTCTATTTTAGAATCACAACTCAAATAGTTTTTATTAGAATATATATGTTAGAGGCAAATCTTGATAAACTGCTATAGATCAAGATCTTCTACGTTTCTCCCCCTTTTTGTCATAATCAAAAAGTATAAATGCAGAAAAAAATGCAAGAGTGAAGAAGCAAAATAAGTTTTTCATTAAACAAAATCAAAGCCAACAAGAAAACAACCAGTAGAACTTAAACAGTCATGATAAGCAGTAGATAAAAACAGAAAAAGATGAGCTGAAGATAAACAGAAAATCAGGGATTCATCTTAGTAACTAATGCCTCTAGAAGAGACTTGATTTCAGAGGATGATTCCACTTGCTTTCCAATCATCGTCTTCAATTCAGCATTAGTTTCATCTTGCTTATCCAGCCTTTGCTTAACCATCTCATTTTCCTTTTTCAATTCTTCCAAGGTCTTCAGAACAAGAGTGGTTGGCAGAGGTTCTTCAGCTTCTGTAGCAGCTTGATTTTCAGAATATTCTTCAGTTGCTGGTGGTTGAGCAGAATCAACATCCTGACCTTCATCAGAAGGAACTAAAACCATCTGAAGTCCAGAGTTTGATTCCAGAGGTTCTGATTCTGTCCAGGGTTTGTTGTCCAGAAGAAATGGTTTGTTCTTTTCAATGTTTGAAACAACTGCTTTGAGATACTCACAGAAGTTCTGATGAGCAATGTCATAGCAGATGTCCTTCAGCTTTTTGGTTTCAGCATTAAACCATTTTCTGAACGTGGCCCAAAGAAAGTCAGAAGTTGCTGGATCAGGAAGCTATGAGCAAGCAGCCTTCAGATCCTCTATCCTGATTTTCATTTCTGTTTCAAAAGCAATCAGCAGTGCAGAAATGTCTGTTTTTGTGGGTTTTGGTTTTGGTGCTGGTATGGCAGTTTTATTTGAGACAGAGGATAATATTTGTAGAGCTTCTATGTTGACAGAAGTTCTAAGGGGATTTTCTGGTTTAGCGTCTTCTGGAGGTGTGTTAGGGATGGTGATGAATGTTGGTGAGTTAGGTGGGGTAGATTCATAGGAAGACAGGGAGCTTTCTCTTATTGGTGAAAGGTTAAAAACTAGGCCATCAGAATTTAGTGGTTGGAGAGTATGAGAAGATGGGATTTGATGAGATTCAGGGGGTTGGAAATCATCAATGTCAGAAAGAACATGTTGAAGTGCAGTGTGTTTCAGTGGATGGTGAATAGTCTATATCAGATAGGGGTGTTGTATCAATGGGGATATCAAAGTCTGATAGGGTTTGTGGTTGATGGGGTTCATTTTCTGGTGGATATAGTGAATATAATATGGAGGAGATAGCAAAGGTTGTAGGTATGACAGAGGGAATAGGGTTAGAAGGTGGAATAGGTTCAGAAGATGGGGTTGGTTCAGATGATGGGGTTGGTTCAGAGGGAGTTGGATTAGAAGGAGTTGGGTCAGAGGGTGCTTCAGACATTTCTACTGTTACTGCTTCTACTACAGAAATGAATTCAGAGGTAGAGGCAGAAGTATTACCTGTTTTTCTGGTAGTTTTAGGAGCCTTCTAAGAAGTTCCTTCTCCAGCCTTCCTCTTTTTGTCCCTTGCTGATGCAACATCTGGAGTTTGTTGAGTAAGTTCTGTTGCCTTGAACATTGGATCCACACCATCTTGCTTGCAGGAATCCAAGTATCTGACCACAACCTCTGGAGGTGTGTCAGAAGAAAATAGTGGGAAGTTCTGTAGAGGAATCTTTCTGGTGGTTATAACCTCTCTGGAGTAGAGGATGGGGTCTTTCTTGATGGAAGTTATGAACTTCATCTTCTTCAGATTCTTAGCATTTAGAGGCTTGCCAACATCAGGTTCCAGAAGCTCTATCTGCTTGGCTTCAACCAGATAGTCCACCAGTTTATTCTCATTGAAAATATCAGAGATTAAACGCCCTAGAGGTATCCAATCCCTCTTGGTTTTCTCTCCTTACCTTGTTTCTTTCACACTGTTTTTCAGATGATTAAATAACGAGTGTGCTAGGTTAACCTTCTTCTGTTTAGCAATGAAGTACATCAAGAACTGCTGATCCATGTTGATATAATCAGGAGAGTTTGTTGCTTTCCTGTGGCAGATGCTTCCAAGAATGATCTTGGCCCAAATTCTAAGATGAATCTTCAGATCCTTGATCTTGTTAGAAGGTTGGCCATTGGTGAAGATTTCTTTAGCTATCAGTTTGGTATCTGACAGTTTGTCCATTTCACTACACTTGATCCCATTGCCATCAGATTCAATGAGCCTAGCAATGTGGTCTTCAGATATTATGATTCTTTTCCCCAGCACATATGAAGTAACATGAGTGTTGGAA